>OX596236.1:12149507-13356695 GCA_951394345.1 Salicornia ramosissima | reverse complement strand
AATAATGGGTTTGAAAAAAGATATACTAATTATTATTACCTTCTTGAAAGTAATTCAACAATAAAAAAAATATAGGTTCAAATGTATAGAATATTATCATTATTATTATTATTATTAGTATTAATTTATTTTATTCAATCATATAAAATACGTTTCAATAAGTTTCAATCAGGTTTAATAAGTTTCAATAAGGTCTAATAAGTTCTAATAAGGCCTAATAAGTTCCAATACGGTCCAATAAGGCCTAATAAGGTCCAATAAGGTCTAATAAGGTCCAATAAGGTCTAATAAGTTCCAATAAGGTCTAATAAGTTCCAATAAGGTCTAATAAGTTCCAATAAGTTAAATAAGGTCTAATAAGTTAAATCAGGTCTGATAAGTTCAGATAAATTCAGGTCTAATAAGTTGAAGAGAACCCACCCTAAATCTAATTATCTAATATCATCATCGTCTAATACGATAAATAGACATTGTAGGGTTAAATACTTTTAAACTTAAGAATTTTTTTAAAATTTTGCAATATTATTTGGAATTATTTAGTTTAATTAAAACAATTAGAGTTGTCAAATCTGACTTGAACCGTAAAATGATTTGAAATTAAAGTGCAACCCCACCCATTTTAACCTGTAAATTTAGGCACCAGAATCCCACCCAACCTGATCCACACACACTCGTGACCCACATTGACCTAAACCCGATTAACACCTATATTAGAAACATAAAAACTCAACCCGCACTCAACCTGAAAAACACTCAAACCCAAATACACCCGATTGAAACCCACTTTAAGCCAATCTGATTCGCACCAAACCTAAATTACACCTGATCCAACCCAAACCCGACCCACATTGTAATCGACTTAGTTTGCACCCTACCCATTTCACCCAAATTGCTATTCGAAACCCGACATCAATAGAAGGCTTGAAATTCGATAATCGGATCAAATATCAAGATTTTATCGGATACCGAAACGGAATTAAAAAATCAAATAATTCAATTTTTTAAATTTAAAACTGGATGTCTGGTTCTTTTGAATTGGATCCTAATAATCCATGATCCAAAAAATCTAATATCTGAATTATCCAATAAGATTCAATCAATTACCCGAAAATGCATACACCACTCTAACCTACATTGACTCAATTTGAAACCAATCCAATCTACATTGATTAAATTTAGTATAGCCACCTCAATTAATTAAGGATGTGTGCTACCTAGTACTACGAAAATAAAATCAGAGATGGACAAGTGTCACCTCTGGTTAATTTTTTTTAGAAGCAAAAGAGACAATTAATTTAATTAAATTGCAAATTACAAAAATATTATAAACCCACTCAAAGAGGGGATTAGACCAATTATCAAGCCAAATTCTATCACCAACGCTAAGGGATGCATATTAGCTATACTATGGGCAACCATATTACTCCCCTCCCTCAAAGCTCTACGCACAATATTCAAACTTCTTGGCCCAAGATAAAATTTCAGCCCAATAGAGACCAATAGTAGACCAGAGCACTGCAAACTTTTCTGAATATTCCCTATTAGTAGTATAATGCTAGCAGAGGTAATCATCCGGCCACCACGTACACAAAGGTTGTTGAAGCAAAAAATTCGCGTCCACCGGTAATAATTTTTGGGAGAATATCTCCTGGCCCATTACCACTACAAAATTTTCTTTTTAAGAAATATTTTTTTTTTTGAAAAATCATACTCCCTCCGTGCCTATTTAACTACTCCATTTTTCTTTTTCTTCCGTTTTCATTTAAGTGCTCTATTCCTTTTTTTAGTAGTGTAGTCCACACATAATTTTACCTATATACCCGTAATTAATATGTAATACTCTATATTTTTACCTACTTTAATCTTTTTTACTCCACTTAACAACAAAACTAGAACCCACCTTAAAAATGAACCTCAACCCTGATGAAGCAGTTAAATAGGGACAGAGGGAGTAATAATATTTACACCTAAAAAGAGCTGGCAAAATCTAACCCAACACAATAACCCAACCCAATAATATTAGTAGGTTGGGTTGAGTTGAGTTTTCAAACCATTTCCATTTAGCTAAATTGGTTGACCACCCAACCCGTTTAGTTTAATTGGTTGGGTCGGGTTGAAATTCTCAACCCAATTTCAACCCGCTTAATCCATTAAGAAGATATGTTGTAATAAATTTAGTTTCAAGTTGAATTGATGTACTAATTTAATATATCACATCAATTTTTTATTTTTTAATTGTGGTGTAGATGTTTTACGAGTTATGTAGGTGGTTATAATGTATTAAAATCTAATTTTTTATCTTGAACATTAAAACTCAAAAGGTTGTTCGTTATTATTTACTACCGCGTTATGTATAAATTATTATAAACAATATTACGTGTAATATATAGCTATCGATCATAGGTTGTTGTTACAGTTCATTTAATAATAGTATAGGCATATGGTAGTATAACTTTATTTTATGCTAATGAAAATGTGATACAGAGTAATATTATTAAACGGGTTATTGGGTCAACCCATTTATTATAAGGCTGAGGTGGATTGAGAATCTCAATTCATTTAACTAAATGGGTTGGGTTTAGTTTGTGATTTCAACCATTTTATATTAATGGGTCAACCCGAACCAAAATTAAGTCGACCCATTGACAACTCTACCAAAAAGTGTTCATTTTAAAAATCTTTCAAAAATAAAAAAAAATAACATATTTAAATAGGCTAACCTTTTGAAAATCCATAATTAAGCTAACCTTTTAAAAATCCATAATTAAGCTAACCTTGTTATCATTTAAGCCAAAAATGTGTTATATGAATATTTAACACACTGTTACAAAACAATGGATAAGATATTTAATAAAATATGCCAAAGAAATATCACATTAGGTGATTTCTATCTCAATGGTCTCTTAGGCTAAAAAGCGCAGTTGTAAAAATTAGTTTTTTTGGTTTTGCATTAAAAATCTTTATTTTAAATAAATGGTTTCTTTGGTACATTTATTAAACAACAAATTTTACAGTAAAAAGACCACTTTTTTTTGGAAATTAGGTTTAAGGACCACTTATTTTAAGGAATGGTTTCTTATAAATAACAAAGAAACCACTTTTTTTTTTTTTTTTTTTTTTTTTTTTTTTTTTAAAAAAAAAACAAGTTTCTTATAAATAAGATAAAGAAATATGGTTCATTTCATTTGTTACTTTCAATTAGTAAAATATCAAAGAGATCTTTTTTTAACATAAGTTTCTTAAGACAAAATAATAAGAAGCCTATTATATATATTAATTATAGTCAATTTACAATAAAAATAAAATTATAAGATCATCCATCATAATTAATATTTTTCATAAATTAAATTGTAAATGTTAATTACAAATCCAAAAATAAAAAATAACTCTAAAAAATTAAATCAAATGAAAACTAAAAGAAATAACTAACTATACAATTATGTTTAATAAAAATAGTGGCACTATCTTTCCAAACTTAAGTCACTAAAAAAATAATCTACTTATAATCGTTTTTGTGTTCTTCATCATTGATCGTGTTTTGCTTGAAAATATAAATGACCCACAAGTCTCTTGTCTTGTCAATTAGTTCTTGTGAATACGTCTTCAATCCTCCAATAAAAAAAAAGAGGATGCATATAACAACCACATTAGATTAAGTGCCAACATTGTCATCGTGATTCTTCATAATCATTGAAATAATTCATCATTATCATCGAAACCATTATCCTTACTACCATTCATTATCAAGATCTTAATCCTATTGTAATCTTTCTAAAGCTTTTATAAATATTTTTTTTTAATATCAACATCTAACTTACTCTAGATATAATATCATGTTCATCCTTTGATCAACAGATATCAAACCACACAAGATGTACATTAAAAATAAACAACAATCAACATTGAAATTAACTAATCACAACAACTCAATAGGTTATCAATTTAATAAGGTTATGGGCCGAAAATCTCTCTTTTTCCTCCTAATTGATTCGGCACTCATCTACAAGAAAAATGGAAAAGCTTGCTAAATTAATATTTAATATCTCTTTTTCCTCCTAATTAATTCGGCACTCATCATCAAGAAAAATGGATCAAAAGCTTGCTAAATTAATATTTTTGAACATACTAATACATTACGACATATATTCCTATGCATACATAACCTTTTATCAATCATACTACTAATTAATTTTATATTTAATAAAACTATCATTATTCCTTCAAGACTAATATGATCATCACAATTTTCATAATAGATTCGGCCAAATCACAAAACATCATGCACAACTTTTGTATATCTAATCTCTATTTAACCATGTATACAAACAAGATATTATTAATCATACAAGATATAATTGGTTGGGAAGCTACTAAGAGTAAATACTTCCTCGTCTTTATACTGCTACTGTAAAATAACAAGTACTCCGTAATAATTACTTCATTCTTACTGTAATTGTTCTTTGATGATGAATAATACACTTTTTTGATTTCATTATGGTATGGTAGTAATAATATGTCACTGCTGGCTATTCAAAACCTATTTATATAGGGAGTGATAAATGGTCTTTTTGGTGATATTAGAAAAATCACACTTTTAATACGTAGAAGTGGTCTCTTACATCAAAATAATTAATTTCTTTTGATTAACAAAAATATGTTTATTTTATGTGATCTCATTGCCCTTTTCTATAGTAGACTAGTAGTGATAAGTGGGTTAATTAGCTAGTAATAAGTCTTATAACTAAAGTCAGCTTCTTTCTTTGGCCAAAATACAAGGACACGACTAAATGCAAGAGACACGAGCCGTACCCGTACCAAAAAAATTGTAAAAATTTTAAATTAGAATTAAATAAATGAAAATATAAATTTCAACATAAACAAAACGTTCCAATACATAATACATAATACATAATACATAATATATAATAATATATATATATATATATATGAAAAAACTACATTTATATTTTAGTCGGTTGCTCAACATATGCAACCTTATAACATTCCTTACATATACAACAGGTATAAATAAATATAAACAAAGATACAATTAGTAAACTATAGTAAATACAATTATTGCTCAACAGGTGCAACTTTATAACGATCCCTACAAACATAACAAGTACACATAAATATAAAAACGATACAATTAGAGAAACTATACTAAATACAATTATATAAATAATTGTGTGGTTAGTTTTTTTGTAGGTTGTATCTACGTAGTAGTCATGAGGCCGACTGCGATGCTGTCAATCTGCACAAACTTGTTGATGAGTCTTTATGAATACCAATTGTAAAATCTACACCAACACCTACAATATATATTGTATAATTTAGAATCGTTTAATAATGAATCAGCCTTTTTTAAAAGTTAATCGGGTCAGGTAGGGGCAATCTCCCACACACCTCTCACATCCAATCATCCACTCTCTAGACATGTCACAAAGACCAGGCAAGGAGCACATGACCGCGGAGGATGAAGCAGCCATATATAGCGGCGGCGGCTAGCAAGGTATTTTTTTATTATTTTTTTCGAAAGTAAGGGGCGCATGGACCATGCACCTTTGCCTAGGTTGAGGCGCATAGATCATGCGCCCCACCTGTCAATTCATTGTGGCGGACTAGGTTGCGACATTGGTGGTGTCGACGCCATTGCTGGACAGGAGCTGAGAAGGTGAGTGAGTGTGAAAGGAGGTGAGAGAATAAGTGTAATGTTATATTTTAAGTGCTAAGGGAAAATAAGTCAAAAGTGGGGCTTTACTAAGTAAAATTGGGGCTTTGTTTAGCAACACCCTTCTAAAACCAAGCTATAAGGTAAGGCGAGATATCTTCAAAAACTCAAATCTCACATACAACACTTGTTTGTAGATTTACCTTTAGCTAGATTTCTACCCTTTATTTTACACACATTCGAAGAAGCAATGGGAGTTCAATAATATGTATCACATAGATCGGGAGTAAAATTGCCAATCTTTTATAGCATAAACATCAAATGAAAAACTATATTTTCATTTTTATTGATCTTCCAAATATGTTGGGAGTATTATATCAAATTGGACTATTCTATTGTAGTAGAAAACACTTTAATATGTTGTCTACAACAACATTTGGCTTTTCAGTATCAATGGATTTACAAACAACAATATTTGTCTTTTGTTCTTACCACATTGCCTCTTATTGCCATCCTAACATATCCTTTTGATGTAAATCCTATTTCTTTTATTCAATAATTTAGAACTCACTTCTTATATTCAATAAAACCATAATACTCAATCATATTGAGTTTATCTGCAATTTTGCAAATGGTTTTCCTCACTTTTCACTTCGATAATTCAATCACATATTGATTCTATCATGAAACGAGAAAAATGGTTTCAAAAGCCAGCAATTGTAATCATTGAAATCCCAACTTCCCTATGTTTTCAAAATGATCAAATCTTTCTAATGACATGTGACCTTATGGACCCTTGAGGTCAAGCTCACTTATTGCCTTGAGACCATTAAACACTCCATCATCCCCTTTTGAAAACATTTTTCACTTCTTGGATGATGATATAAGCATTACTTTCTCAAACCCCTTTAAGATCATAAACACTAATATTAAGGCAAATATTGAGTATGTATTAACCATTTTCTAAAACAACACTTAGCTAATTTTATTAGCTTGAGAGGCTTTTAGTGCAAATTTTAAATATGGATTTCAAGATTTTTTTTCTCTTAATTATGAGAACAATTCTCAAATTAGTTTAACTTAAATAAAATTAAGAACAATTCTCAAAACTAATTCAATGATATATTAAAATTATATTATGGATGTTTAATAATGTTTGTTGAATAATAGCCTAAGTTTTAAATAATTTAACAAGTTTAAGCTATTAACACTTTATTCAATTAAATTTTGCCCCATCCAAATAAGTTAATAACCGAGATTCCCTCCCACTAAAATTAAACGAACTTTGGCCTTGACATTAATATTTAGCAGTTGAGGTAAGTAAAAATTTTACTAATTACAAACACTTTGTAATTCTTGGCCAATAAGCAACAACACTTTGTTACAAACCTATCTTTTTGCTTCAAAACCCAAAACTTTATCTTTTAATAGTTTTGTTGAGTTGAGCCAAACATTTACATGTAAGTTTCATAAACCTACCCTACTTTCCCAAGATAGATTAAAAGTGACACCGTGCTTTGGCAAAACCTATCAACTTATGATCGAGAGTTTCATATGTGTTGTTTGGAAAAGCATACAAACTCAATATTATAATTTGGGACCTAAATTTATTATGTTAGTTTATTAATTGATGAAAACACATAATTAATTAAACCACAAACATAAACTTATAAGCATCTAAAAAACATAAAAGAAATGCATAATAAAGCAAAATAAATGTGATCTTAGTATGGCCTCTAAACCTAGGAATGAAATCTAATCTTACATGAACTCCATCTTGAAGCTTATTGGACCTCCATTTTCAATTCTTCATGGACCTTCACTCTTGATTATTTACAATTTTTTTAAAATTTAAATAACTAAAAATACATTACAAAAATACAAATGATTCGCAAATCGTATTTATTTTACAAAAATACATCACGATGCACATATCATATTTCATCCAAGTTTGGGTCATACCATTCACTGCATGCAATTATAAATATCAAATATACTAAATGCTAATTGCCAAAATTATGCAACAAATACACATGCCAAAATTAATATATACTAAATCACATATTTATGTAAACAATTAACATATGGGTATACATATTGCATCCTAAATAAATTTGGCAAACTTTCTCAAATTAAGACGGAATACCAAATTTAATATTTTCCATAAAATTATTGAACTTAACAATTTTAAGGAATGTTTTTATTATTTTAATTCAATTACAACTTAAATATGGATTTAATCACCATTAATCATTAATTTGCATTATTGGATTATATATAAGACAATAATTTTATTTTTTTTGTAAAAAATAGTGGCTGAGTGGGCTAAGAACCTAGCCCAGAACTGGCCAGGCCCGATGCCACTGTGGCCCGACAAGACATCAGTCATGGCAAGACAGCAGCTACGGGCTACGGCAACGAGAACAGCTACGCGTAACACCAGTAGACGCCATCGACCTCAACTCAGCTACGCACAACACTTGCGCTGCCGAGGATCAAAGAGAAACCCACCGTTATTGCCACCACAAGATCGAACCCAAATTATTGTTGAACAATTTCGAATATCTATATTTCGAGTAAAGCCTGGTAAATTTAAGCACAAATTAAATGATTTTGCCAAATTCGGAATGAAAAATTTGACCATTAAAACACTTTGAATGTCAAATGAAATTTCAAATTTCGAAGCGAAAAATATTATTTTAATTATGCAAATTAACCCATATTATAAGTCATCCCCTAATTGAATTAAAATAATAAAATTACATTAAAAACATGAACAAATTAATCTATATATGTACATGGCTAACTGATACCATTGTAGGGTTTTAGATGCACTTAGCGGAATTACAGTAAACAATTTTCTAACATCTAATCCATGATCATATGCACAAATTAATATGTATCAATAAGTTGGTTAGAAATTATTACAACCTTTAATGCGTGATTCCCAAGCATATTGCAACGATCAAAGATGTAAAGCCTCAAGTGTTGCTCTTTTAGTCAGTTCACAAGCACCATATCGGGATCCCACGTATGCTAGTACGAAAGAGAAACAATAGAAACAATTACTTTTTAGGAAGAAAACCAATAGAAACAATTCTAGTGTTAGGGTTTATTTTCTTTCTAACCACTTACAATAAAATCTGTATATCCCACGAAAGCATAAGTCTAATAAGTTGTCCTATATTTATGTGTCAAAACCCTAAACCTAGTTTTCGCTATTAGGCTTTTATTATTTTAGTCCAATCTCGTGCTATACTGTGTGACTTCTGATTCTTCCTTTTCAAAAGCAACATTTATAATTTTCCTCTCCGAATTTAAAACCTATTATAGTTCATGAAATCATGGAAATAGTTAGAACAAGTCCAACAATGCAACTACCACTTTCCATAAGAATATCGCAACGGTTAGAAATTGTATTTGATATTTTCTAAACAAATAAGTTCCCTAAAACTTAGTCAAATACTTACCATGATCCCACAAAAGTTGACTGTGGTCACAAAAAGCTAAGCTAAGTAAAGCTCAGATATAATGCATTGACTATAGGGTAGCGCGAAACCTGTGCATGCGATGGGAATGGGACTGCTTCAAAGATTATTTACTGTCACTGTCAGACATGCATTGTGGCCTGTGGGTGGCATACATTGGCACATTGCATTGAGGTAGCAATTTGTTGTGTTAATTACACGTACGGTACGGACTAGGGTATTCTCTAAATCTCTAATTGAATTGTTTATGTTTTTTTTTTTTTTTTTTTTTTTTTGGTTTGGGTGAATAGAGTGGATCAAGAAATAATATCTAGCGGGGTCAAAATGCGTTTTTAGTATTTTATTGGGGTCAAGTGAACAAATTTTAAAGGAATTTTTTTTAAAAAAATTAAATTTTATAGGTAAAAATTTTATTTATCTAGATCCAAGTGTGGTCAAGTGAACCCCACATAAAATTACTGAATCCGCCACTGACTTTGGGCCTTACCAATGTCTGAAACTCCTTAATATACAATGATAGTTTGCTTCTTATTATTAGGCCCTGTTTTTTTTTTTTTTTTTTTTTTTTTTTTTTTTTTTTTCTTTTTACTTCTAAAAACTAAAACTCCTTCATAAACTTGATGAAATGTTTTCTCTTTCTTGATGATGATGAAATATTTTCTTCCATCAAATTATTCCTGATATATATTATCTTTAATTATTACAAAGTATATATATATATATATATATAACAAAACTAATAAGAAGTAATGGAGAAAATGGCAAGTAGTAGTAGTAGTAGTACATCTTCTGATCCTGAGGTAGCATCTCAACCTCAACCACCTTCACCTTCATTGTTCAAGATCTTTCTACCAGACCACAACTCTCATTTATTGGTATATATGTCTTTTATTTCTTTCTTTAATTCCATTGCTTTTATTTATTTATTTATTTCCTCTATTTTATTTTATTTTTCTTTACTTTTAATTTAATAATAATAATAATAATAATAATAATAATAATAATAATAATAATAATGGTTGTTGCCTAGTTGGAGAGTACTTGCACTAGCTAGCTATTTCTGTATATATATGTTTTTCGGATGTTTCTTATATGGTCGTCAAAATAAAAAAAAACCACCAGTTAAAATAATTTAGTTAGTAAATAGATTTGACTTTTTTTAATTAAAATAAATATTTGTATAAATGTTTTAATGTAACATTAATTCAGTTTTAGTTTTTTTGGATTTAATTTAATTTTTAAATTATTAAAATCTAAAATTAATTTAGGTGAATTCAAAATATTAAAAATTAATCAATATTACAAAAAAAAAAAAATTTTAAATGTATATTTTTATTTACAAGAAAATTCAAATTTAATTATCAAAATCAACGTAAAAAAATAACGGTCTACATTGGTCGTTTTTTCACCGACCATAGAATAATTTTCAATTTCAAATTGGTTTTAAAAAAAAATCATTACTAGTTATTTTAAGTTTATTTATTTAGTTATTGTAAAAATAAAATCCTAAATAAATAATAAGAACAAGTTAGTGAGGGGAAATCTAAAAATTCTACGGTCGTTGTATGACTGTGGTTTACCATGGTTGGAATTGTTTGATTTTTAAATTATTTTCATTTTTAAACCTAATCTAAAATTATTTTTAAATTACTTTAATTATATTTTTAATTTTCAGAAATAAAATAAAATAAAGATTTTACTAATTAAATTAAAAATAATTCAAAAATCAAGCAATCTGAACTCTCCATTGTGTAGTGTGTAAGGGCTCGTTTACATTAGCTGAATAGAGATGAATTGAACTGAAATGAACTGAACTTAATAGAGATGAACTGAACTGAACTGAACTGAATAGAAGTGTATTAATTGAACTAAATAGAATTGAACTGAACTGAACTGAACTGAATAGAAATTAACTGAACTGAACTGAATATAATCTGAAGTAAACAAGCCCTAAATCAGGCTCTGAAAATTGAAAAGTTCATTTTGTGTGATTTACAGCCTATACCCAAACATTTCATTCAGAATTTTGATGGAGGCATAGTTTTGAAAAAGATGCTCTTGCAAAATTCAGAGGGGAAATTCTGGATGGTTGAGCTTGAAAACATTCAAGGCCGTTTGGTGATGAACGAGGGTTGGCATGAATTTGTAAAAGCCCATAATTTGAAGCTTGGAAATTGGCTACTTTTTAAATACAATGGTTGTTTTGTATTTAATGTTGAGATTTTTAGGTCTGATGGGTGTCTTGATACCTCAACCTGTAATTAATCCTCTACCCTTTTCTCTTATTATTTTCTCGTTTTTTCAATTTTCTATTATTCCGTTACGCATTACTAGCAACATTTGATGCTCCCTCCGTTTTTTTTAACATAACACTTTGACTTTGACACTATTTATTTGACTCAATTTGATCGTTAATTGTTACTTATATATAAAGAAAAACATAGTCATGTGAGATCTTGTTGGATTCACCTTGGAATACACTTTCCAAATATATAATTTTTATAAATTTTTACACTTATATATTTAGAGATATTACGAGTCCAAGTTGTGTCTCGGCAAGTGTGAAAAATGAAGTGTTACATCTAAAAAAACAGAGAGAGTATTATTTTTTAAAAATAATATCAAATGTTGCTACTAATGCGTGACGGGAATACAAAAATAAATATTTGTTGAATATTCTAATGAATTTGTATTCCTGAACAATAATTTAACAGGTCGAACCTTCAAAATGACATCATCTCAATCCCCAGTTAAGGAAAAAACTGTAAAGTTTACGAAGGCTTTGAGCAAAAGATTGGATTACATAGTGAGTATTAAATTACATGTACCTTACTCTATATTATACTTTCCGTAACATATTAATTGAAACGATTTGACATTTTATGTTACTCTATATATATGAAAATTTGAATGAAATTTATGTTATGGTAATTTTATTTCCAGAAACTTCCAATACACGTGGTGCGTAAATTAAATATAAAACCACATGATGAAACGGTGCTACGAACAAAGAAAAGAGGGGAGGCATGTAGAGTAAAATTTGACCAAAAGAGTAGGAGTTTATACATAGGAGGTGGAGAATTACAAAAATTCTTGGAGAAGATTAATGTGGAACCAGGATATAGGTGTGAATTTCGGGTCCATGTTGCAAGTGATGGGAAGGTAAAAGAAATTGTAATTGTAAATATTTCAAGATTTGTTGATGTAGACATGTAGGAAAACTTGGAAAACATGCAAATATATTAGTGTATCATTTCATACCCAAATTGGGTGTAAAAGGAATTTTCATTTTGAAATGTAAAACATAATTTCATTATAAAGTTGGATTTTCATCTTATTTTCCATTACCATCGGGAAGGTGGTAATAGATGAGAATGAATATTTGCGAAGAAAATTAGAGTTCAACTAGCATCACCATGGGAATGAATTTTGATTTTTCTAGCTTCCTAATTTAGTTATAAATTTATTTCCATTACCACTATTTATGATCAGCTATCAAACGGGTCGTTAATACATTTATTATTCCAGATTAGTGTAGCTAGTAATTTAGCATTAAGAAAGTAGTTCCCGTTTGAAGATTAAAATTGATAACATGAGTATATGTATTTACAAGAAGTGAAAGTCATAGTTAAAGCCAAATTTGGAAAGTGTTGTGAATCAATCCCATACCTTTTGCACAATGGGGCATGGATATTTTGGGGCCTTTCACCACCGAAAAGAGAGGCAGAAAATTCTTGATAGTGGCCATTGACTACTTCACCAAATGGATAGAAGACATTCCAACTGCAAGCATCACAGTAGCTCAGGTGAAGAAATTCATATGGGAACAAATCATCACAAGATTTGGCTTGCCACAAGCCATGGTGTTTAACCATGACACACAATTCGACTGCAAACCTTTGTAAGCTTACTTAGAGCCTTTCAAGATACAGATGGCATACTCTTCAGTATCTCATCCACAGAGTAATGGCCAAGTGGAGGCCGCCAACAAGCAAATATTAAATGCACTAAAGAAAAAGCTTGATGATCTCAAAGGAAAGTGGGCTGACCTAGTCCCCGAAGTACTATGGGCTAACAGGATGACAGAGAAAGAGGCTCAGGAGATACGCCTTTCCGCCTTACCTTTGGGCACGACGCCGCCCTTCCGGTCGAGGTAGGTTTGCCATCCTTCAGGATACATGTAATAACCTGAAATTTAGGGCCAGAAAATTTCGTAGTTAATTAATATTATTTTATTATTCTAAGTCCAAAGGGCCCGCATATTTGGACTGTGTACCTTTATTTCGTCGATCTTATCCAGGAACCGGGTCCCTTAACCCATATTCGATCCCTCTTGGCCGGCCCCCTTATGGATGGCCAAGGTTAGTTTCCTTTTTAATTTATTATTACTTAAGTAATTTTA
Source organism: Salicornia ramosissima (assembly GCA_951394345.1). NCBI lineage: Eukaryota > Viridiplantae > Streptophyta > Magnoliopsida > Caryophyllales > Amaranthaceae > Salicornia > Salicornia ramosissima. The sequence continues at coordinate 13,343,134 of OX596236.1, read as the reverse complement.
TATTTATTTAATTAATAATATTTTAAATATAATTTGAACTTGTAAAACCTATTGTAGCCACTATACTAAGTCTACCTAAATTCACTCCTAGCCCTATTCTCACTCCCCCTCTCACGGCCCCCTCTTTGTTTTTTTTTATTTTTGTTTTGTTCCTCTTAATTTAATTAGGAACAACACTTACACCCTTGTATCTTTTGCCTAATTTCAAATACTAAAAAAAAACCCTAAAGGTTGCTCTAGCTTGGCCGTGTGTTTCAAAGGTTCCAAAGGGTGATTTTCTTGAATTATTTCTTCCTAATCTAAGGTAACTAGACTTTTCCTCTTAAATTTGGTACAAGTTAATTGTATAATTAATTAGGATTAAGCTAGGAAAATTGTTAAAACTAGTATCATAATAGGGCTAATATTTTCGAATCATATAATATGACATACATGTTATTTTCTTGTTGTTTTTATGAATCTTGATGGATCTTTACATGTTTTAATTAATTTTATGTTTCAAAAAAATTTATTTAATTGTATGAAAATTGTTGAATCTTATTCTTGATTATTTGTCTTGAATGTCGAATAACATAGAGGATATTATGATGAATTTTGTGACATTTTCTTGAATTTATATGATAATCTTTAATGTTTATTTGTTATATTAAAACCTTGAATTAAAAAGAATTATGTTTGTTCATATTGTTTATATCTTTTTTTTGAGAGGTATAAAATAATAAAAGGGAGTTAAAAATCTGATTTTCTTATTATTGAATCTTGTCAATTCTTGATTTAGTATTGATAATCTTTATTTAATCGTTAATTTAATCATGTTACTATTAATTCTTGAAAATTAATCTTGTTGTTGTCGAATTGCCAAGAAGCCGTGTGGTTATATGAATAAAAAGAATTGATTTTGATCTTGTTGTAATCCATGTTTGATGATTTATTGATTAAAGCATGATTTTAATTGCTATTATATAGTTTATTTGATTAATTAATGATGGTTTTTTTTAATTAATTGAAAGTGTCAATTTTGGTGTTTTTAATCATAAATGTCGAGTGGATCTATGGAATGAAAATAGGATTTTTATCATGTTTTAGGTAATTCTTGTTATTAATTGTTAATTTAAATGATTTATTAAATTGTTTGTATGATGATTTTATGAATTTATTAAATTAATATTTTGGTCCTTAAAATGTCGAGTGGTCCAATTTAAAGAATGATAAATTTTAGTTTAATTTTTGTCTTATAATAATATTAGAAGGTAATTTTAGGGATTAATATAATTAAAGGAATTAATAGGGATGAGTTGCAATATGAAGGAAAGTAACAATATGAATAAGAGGAAGGTTATAATATGAAAGGAACTAGTGGTCTCAAGATGGCCTTTAGAAAAGATGATATGAACTAGTGGTCTCAAGATGGCCTTTAGAAAAGATGATGTGAATTAGTGGTCTCACGATGGCCTTTAGAAAAGACAAGATACGATACGGACGCCCATTTGATGGTACACGAGTCATCAGATCGGGTTAAGTCGAAGCCACTGCCCTACTGCGGTCTTTGGGCAGTTCTGGATCTTAAGATATGTGGTCGTCTAAGTAGTAGTACACGAGCTGCTATTTAGGGGTTATGGCCATAGCTTAGGCTTAGTTCTTGCAAAGGAGGGCTACGGGTTGAATACACGAGTTCACCCCGGCATATTTTAGGAAAGTTGAGGTGCACACGGGATCCTCAACGAGCATAATGACCGGTCCAATAAGATGGTTAAAAGAAGGGTTTATGGGTAAAATGTGATAAGATAAGTATTTCACGGGAAGGATTATGTTGTATGTGTATATATGTGTATTTTCGTGTGTTTATGTATTAATTTTGTAATATTAAGTCTTCCGCTGCGTACGTCTGGTAAGTTTGTATTTACATGTATTCAAGTGTATGTTGTACGTGTATTTACATGTATTATGTATAAGTGTTTTGGTCTGTATTCCTAGACGCATTTTGTATGTGTATTTGTACGTATTTGCATTTGTAATTTATACATATATGGTATGTATTCCTAACCGTATTTTGCAGGTATTATATACGTATTGTACTCGTATTTTATACGTATTTTGTACGCATTTCTAACCGTATTTTGCAGGTATTTTATACGTATTGTAATCGTATCTTATACATATTTTATACGTATTTTCTACGTATTTTTCTACGCATCTTTATACGTATTTTTCTACGTATTTTTATACGTATTTCGTATGTATTTTTGTACGTATTTCCATGTATTTTTGCATGATTTTCTTGGTTGATTCTATGCTATCATATGGTTAGCGGTCCCTCATTTAAGCGGGACAGCCTAGTTACTCGCCACTGACGGTGGACCCCCCCATTTCAGGTGATGATGCAGACGCATAAGTGGGCTCTCATTTGGTTCGAGTTGAGTATTGATGTGATCAGTAGAGTGAACCAGAGTCTAGTTTATGTTTTCTTTTCATAATGATTTAGTTTATCCCAGTCTGTTGGGAAGATACAGTTTTATGGTGTATTTAAGTATTGATTTATAGACTTTTGGGATTATTGCTTCAGTATTTAATTAATAAAAGGAATTTTAGACTTTAATTATAATATTATTGTTAAGTTTTATGTTAGTAATGATCCATTTGTCGATTTCCTTCGTAAATCGATAGCCTAGAAAAGTCGGGTCGTTACAATACAAACCTATGATCCGGAAAATAATGACGCTCTTCTGCAAGAAGACATTGACATCCTTGAAGAGGTGAGAGTCAAAGCAGAGTTGAAGCAGGCTGCATATAAGGATCAAAATCCGTTATGCCTACAACAAAAAAGTCCAGCATCGACCAATGGATGTTGGAGACTTAGTATTGTGAAGAACAGATGCCACATGCAAGCAAAACCACGAAGGTAAGTTGACAGCCAACTAGGAAGGCCCGTATTTACCGTATTGAGAAGACAATAGTTCCCGGAGCCTATAGGTTGGCGGACATGACTGGCAAAGAATTAAAAAATACTTGGAATGCAAAAACTCTGAAAAAGTATTATCCATAGTAAGAAGAAATAATTCTTATGTAAGTTTAAATTTTTTGCCCTTTCATGTAACAGATACGATGGTTAGTTGAATAGCTAAGGTGAAGACCACTGCCATCTTAAGAGTCTACATTTGTAAACACAAGCCGTCAGGGTTAGTTACTGTTTGTAGCTAAAGCGAAGGCCACCACCCTGATTTTCAATAAATTAATGAAAGTCCTTAGAGCCAAGAGTTTTTGTTTTCAATTTCATTGTTTTATATATCTTACCCTTAAGATAAGAGCTTGCAGTCCCGCTATCTAGCACAAGATAAAGGTCCTATGAAGCTACTATCTCATAACAGACTAGAGTTCATAGAGCTGGCAAGAGCTCGATGCAACTGCTATCCTACGAATAGATAAGAGTTTATAGAGTTGCTGCCTCGAGGGGGGCAAGAGATCTATAAAACTACTATCCTATGAATAGATAAGAGTTCATAGAGTTGCTGCCTTGAGGGGGGCAAGAGTTCTATGCAACTGCTATCCTATGAATGATAAGAGTTTAAGTGCTGCCTTGAAGGGGGCAAGAGTTTTATGCAACTGCTATCTTATGATAGATAAGAGTGCTATGACGCTGCTATCTTTTCATTTAATAAATTAACTATCATCCTATGAAAAGGGTTTATAAAACCGCCATCCGAAATAAGAATGCAACCATTGCAGTTTGCGGAATAATAATAGTTAAATAAAATGGGCCAATCTTTAAATAAAAGAACATAACATCATGAAAAGTAAATGCAAAGGATTTTATAAAAAATATCTTGTATTTTATTCATTTGAAGCCGGTAATGACCGGCGGCATTTTACAATTCCACTACATAGCCTATACAAAGACTAGCAGTTACAAAGTACAACAACTATCTTTACAAAAAGTCTAGTCTACACAGCGACTTCAAAACTTACATGTGTAAAAGATTACAACCAAGTCAAAGCTATAATCATTCCTAAAAATATGCTATCCTATCACTAAGTCAAAGATAACCAATTTACAGCTAATATACTATACACTTGATTGACGTAATATGAGGAGAATGAGACTGTAATCTCCCATTACTAAAAATACATATTTACAAAATAATTTGAATATAATTAAAATATAAATAAATATATTTTATATTTTAATATATTCTAATAGTAATCATATAAATTATTTCGGCATCGAAAAATTTCTCTGGTTTTTTTTTTAATTAAATATTGAAAGAGAAAAATTTCGATGTTTTATTTACAAAGTCAACTAGTCAAGAAGTGCCAAAATTATAGGAGATATTTTAGGAAAAATATAATAAACTATATTTTAATTAGTTAAGTTTCCTTATTATTAAACAATTAGTTACATACTACGTATATAGCAATTGTATATACTTCTTCCGTTCCAAAAAAACGCAACAAACCATTTTGCACGCATTTTAAGAAAGTGATTTAGGTGTGTAAATGAGCAAATTAATCAAAATAATTTTAACACAAGTAAGAATGATATTATAGGTTACTTGTCTTAAAATTAGATATATTAATTTGATCGTTTGGACCTTTAAATCTCTTCCTAAAATACGTGCAAATAAGTTTGTTGCGTTCTTTTTGGAATGGAGGAATTATATACTTGCCTATTCAATGGGTGACATGTTTGATCGATCCATTAACAAAACAAAGTTAGTCTTTTTTCCATGGTATTAGACTATCAGGCTTCAAACTTCATCCCGTCACTTTTCCATACTACCACCACGAGATGTCTTCTCCTACACCACCACCATCGCCTGCAAAAATTGAACCCAATTCCCTATACTATTTTGGGCCGCAAGATCGACCCAGAGACTTTAGGGGTGTTTGGGAGTTAGAGGTTTGATGGAAAAAGAGTGGTTTGAGAGGGAAGAGAGGTTTGACCAACTTAAAAAGCTATTTTTGGGTGTTTGGTAATTAGAGGTTTGGAAGAAAGTTTTGGAGTGAAAAAGCTCTTTTTTAAAAAACTCATATGCGAAGCTTTTTGGAAGAGCTTATAGTTTTTTAGTTCTTTTTACTCTAAAACATCTAACAGCTAACCGCTATTTACCAAACACTTTTACACAAACAGCTAATATAAACCAGTTTGTTAAATCAGCTATCACAAACAGCTAGTCAAGTCAGCTAACCTCTAACAGTTAACAGCTAACTCCCAAACAGGGCCTTTATCACTTCCACTCGTCTCACCGGAGACAACTACGATTCTTGGGCTACCGATATTCAAACAGCTTTGGAAGCCGCCGCCACAAATTTGAGTTTCTTGATGGTACCATGCATCTTCGCTCGTTGGCCTCCATGTATAAAGTTCGACTGGACGGCTATCAATGCCATGCTCATCTCATGGATTACCAACACCATAGAACCATGTTTAAAATGCACTCTTTAATTTCCAAGTTTAAAGAAGCCAAGTCAGTCATTCTGGGAACATCTTAAACAAGGTTTTGGTCAGACAAACGGACCTCGCATTCACCAACTCCGAACTGCCATTTCCAAGTGTGAGCAAACTCGAACGAACCATGTCCGTGAAGGATTATTACGACAAATTGCATAATCTTTGGCAAGAGCCTTTAATCATGTTCTTGTTGTCTCTCGTGTACAGCCGGATCGCAACACAAATCTCGTCGTGATCAAGTAAGATTACAAGACTTCTTGATGGGTTTGTATCCTGAATATACTCTTCTCTTCGCACTCACGTTTTGTCTCAAGATCCTCTTCTCGGTCTTGATCGTGCATACCAATTGGTGTCTAAAAAAGAATGAGGGTGGTCGTTTTTCAAAACATAAAGATAATAAAATTGATCGTGATGTTGCTGCTGACAGGCATGACGCTGTGGGGTTTTCTGTCCACGAAGGCGCTGTCCACGCTGCTGCACGGACAGGTTCTGCCCGTGGGTCTATCGTTGGCCGTGGCACTAGTTCTGGCCGGGACACGTCGGCGTACTGTACACAGTGCAAGAAGTCAGGCCGCACCACCTTTTCTTGTTGGGCCAATACAATTTGTAGTCATTGTAAGAAGGGTTGGTTATCCGGAACACCGTTATTATCAACTTATCGGGTATCCCGAGTCGTCAAAGCGTATCTCTAACGGCCCGTTTGGTAGCCAGTTATAAATCATGGTAATGGGAATGAATTTGCACCTAAATTTGGGTGGGAAATCAAAATCCATTCTCATGGTGTGCTACCTTAGCTCCAATTTATCTAATTTTCTTCACAAATATCCATTCCCATCAAATACCACCCTCCTCAATGGTAATGTATGGGAATGAAAAATAAGAAGAAAATAAAAGCTTGAGAATGAAAATTTGTTTTCCATGGAGATTATAAGGTTACTCCTTAACAAAATTACACTATAAATTCATTACCATTACCACGATTTATTACCAACAACCAAACGGATCGTATTATCTCGCCATCAACACGCATGGATATGCTCACGCTAACACATCTACTGGCCGTACTATCTCGCCATCGATGTCTCCGTCATCTTCTTCGGCTTTGGGACAAATTTTTACTCCCGAGCAATGGCAGGTTATATCCCAAGTAATTGGTAATGCACAAACTTCTGACAACCATCTAAATGGTAAGTTTGATGCCTCCACTTGGATCATAGATACGGGAGCAACTCATCATGTCACTGGAACTCTTTCAAGGTTATTTGATAGACAATTTTTTTAATGTCCCATTAGTTTACCAAATGGTGCCCAAATTTTTTTCACTTTGATAGGGTATGTTCTTTTGTCGGAAAAAATCACTCTTATGGGTGTTCTTTTTGTTCCAAATATAAGTTGCTTAACTTACTTTCTGTGTCTCAACTTAATGATAATTTACACACTATTTGTAACGACCCGATTTTTAAGGACCGTCGATTGACGAAGGAAATCGACAATCGGATCATTACCAACATAAACATAACATGACTAACATATTTTAAGTCTAATTGCTCTTTTATTAATTGAAGAAATAACTACTAGTCTCAAAATCCAAAGACAAACTCTAAAATACATACTGAAATATTGTTCAATCCCAACAGGCTGGGATAAATACTTAATAGATAAAGAATAAAATGACATAAGCTAAACTATGGGTTCTCTATCGCTCAAACAAAACAGACATCCCGAACCACCGCAAGCCCACTTACGTCTCTGCGTCTTCACCTGGAAATGGGGGGGGTCCACCGTCAGTGGCGAGTAACTAGGCTGTCCCGTTTAAATGAGGGACCGCTAACCACATAATAGCATAGGATCAACCAAGAAAAATCATATAGAACATATGGAAATACGTACAAAAATACTTACGAAATACGTACAAAAATACATATAAAATACGTATAAAATACCTGCAAAATACGGTTAGGATAAATACAAAATACGTGTACAATACAGGTACAGAATACGTACATCATACAAATACATATACGTATGCCATACAAACATAACTACGTACAACATACAATTACAAATACGTACAACATACATATACAAATACGTACACAGCGGAAGACTTAAACTACAACCTAATACGTATACATATATACGAAAACATACAATACCTACATACGACAGCAACCTTTCATGAAATGCATATCTTATAATATCATATCAAATACTCTTCAGTAAATACGTGTCTTATCATACCATATCATTTCATTTCATAACATAAATATCTTATCTTATCATATTCAAATCATAATATTAAACCGGTCTTTATAGCTCGTTGTGGATCCCGTGTACACCACAACTTTCCTAAAACATGCCGGGGTGAACTCGTGTATTCAACCCGTAGCCCTCCTTTGCAAGAACTAAGCCTAAGCTATGGCCATAACCCCTAAATAGCAGCTCGTGTACTACTACTTAGACGACTACATATTCTAGGATCAAGAACTGCGCAGATACCGCAGTCTGGCAGTGGCAACGACTTAAGCCGATTGATGACTCGTGTATCATCAAAGGGGCGTCCGTAATACATACTATCTTTTCTAAAGGCCATCGTGAGACCACTATTTCTTTTAAGTCTTTTCTAAAGGCCATCTTGAGACCACTAATTATTATTATATTGGTACTCATACCGGCCGTCAATTCCATAATACCCGGTAGAGTATACCAAAACTGGAAGTACTAGGTGACCGTAATTGGAACTGAGATGTTCGAAATCCCAGGAAAGAGAGGTGCGGCACGTATATTGGCCATCTTAAATACCAAGTCTTTCCTAGCTAGAGATCGAAACAATTCAATGTCCTTTTACTCTGTTTCCTTTCCTTCGTTATTATTATATTATTATACCCTCCCTTCCTATTGCAACTTATCCCTACTGACTCCTTTAATTATAATAATTAATATAATAATAATAATAATAATAATAATAATAATAATAATAATACCTAAAATACCTTCTAATATTATTATAGGTCAAAAATCAAAGCAACTGAAACTCTACTAATTTAGGACCACTCGACATTTTCTATAATAATATAACATTTACATAAATTCACCAAATAATTATATAATCAATAAAGAAAATCATTTAAGTTACAATAAATCATATAAACAATTTAATTCAAGAACTTATTCACTTAGTAAAAATTAAATCAAGAAAGTCATAAAGAATCATAATCTGAACAAGGGATTCGGCAAGATATACTTTAAAAGTGTCTTAATAATTTAATCACACTACTTTACACAATCTGATTTTAAAGAATTAAATTAAGAACAACCGTTTAAAGGTCTCGAATAACCTGGAAATTTTGATGGAAGTTAAATATGGGTTCAAGTTTTAACATGCATAAATTTCGTCCAAAAATAACGTCATTTACTATTTTTAAGGGATTTTATAACTAACAAATCAGATTACGCTATAATCAGTTTCCGATTTTTCTGCCATAGCAAACGAACTTTAAAAATTACAAAAATTTAAAACAAGCTGTAAAACACTATTATTGACTTCCACCTAAATTTTCGTAGCCATCCGACTTGATTAAGTATCTTGATAAATTCGTAAACTAAATCTGGACAGTTTTACCGGTTTGAAAGATTAAATTATTATAAGCAATGAAAGGACGAATTTTGCCACGAAATAAATCTTGATTAATAATAAAACAGTAAAGAAACTCACACGAAAAATTCACCAAGAAATAACAAGATTTGATCAAGAAATAAAATAAAAATTCAACCTTTAATACTCCTAATACACGCATAAAAATTCATAAAACAATTAAAGATTCATGAAACATCAAGAAAGTAAAATAATAAATTATAATATATGGTTCGAAAAATACTAGGTGAACATGATACTATTCCTATTAATTTTCATGATTTAACCCTAATTAATTATATGGAAAACTTGTTCCAGATTTAAGAAGGTAAGTCTAGTTACCTGAATCGCATTAAAAATCCAAGGAATCACCCCTTCGGGATTCGAAAAACCACACGGCCCTCTTGAGTAAAATAGTAGGGTTTCTTGTGAGTTTAGAGTGTATAAAATACTTGTGTAAAAGAAAAATAGGTTTAGGGCTTGTTCCCTATTTATAATATAAGGAACAAAAAAGAAAACAAAATTAAACAAGGTGAAAGGGGGGCCGTGAATTTGGAGTGAAAATCTGGTTGTTGCCTCAACTTAGTAGACTTAGTATAAGGTAGGTACACTTTAGGGTTTTTAATTAGGCAATTAGTGATGGGCTTACCTAATTAATAATAACCCAAAAAGAAATAAAAGCAAAAATAATCCTTGGCCATAACAAAAGGGGAACCGGCCAAGGGAGAGGAAATTGGGTCATAGGCCCAATTTCAGAATAAGCTAGAAGCAATAAGAATTAAACAGTCCAATAACTGGGCCTTTTGGACTTAGAATAATAAAATAATACTAATAAACCGCGAAATTTTCTGGCCCTAAATTTCAGGGTATTACACTATTGTCCAGTTTGATTCTTTTTTTTGTGATATACACGAACAAGCGAAGGAGATGATTGGAACGGGAATTAGACGGGATGGACTATATTATTTTAGTACTCCGACATCTGTTTCTACTATTAAAGCTTTCTCACCTTTAGAATTGTGGCATCGTCGACTTGGACATCCTTTAGAACAAAGACTGAAATTGCTTCCTTATGATAAAATTACTAAAGGTTCTTTACCTAAAGGATGTGAAGTGTGTATGCGGGCTAAACATTCTCGTAATAAATTTCCTTTACATGATAACAAGGCCTCTAGAATTTTTGAAAAAATACATTGTGATTTGTGGGGATCATATCGACATGTGTCGTCATGTGGTGCTCGTTGTTTTTTTTTTACTATAGTTGATGACTTCTCTAGGGCTGTTTGGATATATGATGGATGGCTTAAATCAATGCAAGAAGAAATCCGGGCACTGTAGGGGTCGTTTCCGGTCGCCTACGTCACGAGTTATTTTGAATGTTCATTAACGCCGTAAGTGAATACGGTCTAGTAGGTGTCGCCACCATGCGTTTTATACGGTCCACGGACACCGAAGAAGTACCGAAAGCCAGGAGCAATCAGCCCCACATGGTCGTGCACCAGAGTATGGGTTCGGGGACAGGTTACGGGCCAATCGTGCATTGAGCCCGCCCGCCTGTAAGCGGTCTCTACTAGGTCTTTTTTTGTTGTCAAATTATTATTATTCCCGAATACATAGATTTCTCCGTATTATGTCCTTAAAAGCGCGATTTACTAGGCGTGTTTAAATTATTACAATTATGACTAATTTAAGGTGACCACTATGATTTAGTCCATATTAAACGGTCCCTAATGTCACAATTGTCCAATGTTACAAAATATATACATGAGATAAAATAAAAATATGAACGAAATATTGGTAAGATAAAATAAAATCAAATGAAATGAAATAAAATCATAAGAGATAGAATAAAATGAGATCATATGAAATAAAATCAAGTCAAAAACTATCAAATAAAAAACTAACAAAATTAAAACAAAAGAAACTAAGAAAATCAAGTCATATGCAACTAGCACTGACCAACCTGGCTTCGGACCAGAAAATCACCTGCAAGAATATTTTTCAAAATTTTTCTAATATTTTTTATGAAACCAGATATCACAAGCTTCGAAACGACTACTCGCAAGACCACTGATTCATTTCGAGCAATCTTGTAAAAATCAGGAAAGTCAGACAAATGAAACTGGAAACAGCAAGACATACCATCCTCTGTTCGAACCCAAAAAACATCAAGAGAAAATTTTACAAAATTTATTTGATATTTTTCAGTAAAATTAAACATAATTGTAGACACCTAAATGTGTCTCCCCGATATAGAGACTAATGATGAAACTATGAAAACACCAAGAAGTCCAATTAAGTAGAATTGACGATGAAAATGCACAATATACCTCAAACAATTGCCTAAACCGTGTTTAAAGTGCCTTGTAAGCAAATGTAAGGTTTTGCGATGATTACGGGATTTATTCGTAACTTTTCTTCATTTTTAGATAGTTTTTATATTTTTGTATGCATTTTTCAATGTTTTATATTCATAAAAAAATAATAATAAAAATGTCTTTTTGCACACAAAATATTTTTAGAAATCATAAAAATAATTTTATAATTTATTCATATTTTTCTATATTTTTTATCATATTTTTAGAGCTTTTTATGGATTTTTTAGGGTTTTGCATTCTTAGGGGCATTTTCGTCATTTATGAATGTAGAAAATTGTTCCACAAAGCATATTAGTGTTTTTTATACTTTTCATAATTTTTAATAATTTTTCTGTAATTTTTTGGAGCTTCTGGAGGAATCTAGAACATTCCGGAACGTTCTGGGCATTCCGGGATATTCTAGAACATTTCGGGACATCCCAGAATATTCCGGAATATCAAAATATTACAGAATATTTCCGTAATCGAATAAAATTGGATCGTAATCCTGAAAATCACGCGCAAAATCAAGCAAAAAAATCGACCCGGATCCAGCTTGGACCTGCGCCTAGACGCAGGTCCATATTACAGGACCTACGGCTAGTCGCAGGTCACAAATACAGACCTGCGTCTAGACGCAGGTCATGTAACTGGACCTGCGCCTAGGCGTAGGTCTGGTGTCATCCGGGGTCGTTTTTTCCTCCTTCTGGCCTATAAATGCACGAGCTTATACGAGCTTTTGGGAATACATTCTGAGCATATTATCCACTCTTGCTACTACGCTATACTTATACTCTTCCACAACAAGAAAATCTCGTTCGCCCAACCGGTTTTACCGACCGCCAGTTTCTTAGTCGGCAAATACCGACCGTCCCCGACTGAACACAGTCGTTAAATTTTTTCCGACCTTCAACACGGTCGGAAAAAATTTTCCGACCGACGCGACGGTCGGTATCGGTCAGTGAATTCCGACCGTCTTGTTTCGGTCGGAATGTACCGACCGATACCGACCTTCTAGTCGGTCGGAAAATTTTCGAGTTATTTTAAAATCAGAGTCGTGATTTTAAACCCCAAAACATTCGAAAATCTCTCACTCAATCTCTCTCCCTCCAAACGTTCGAAAACCCGACGACCCAAACCCTAACTCTCTCTCTCACCTCCGGCCACCAAACGACCGCCGCACCTCCGGCCGCTCTCTTTCCCCTTCTCTTTCTTTCTTTCTCCTTCTCTTTCTTTCTCTTTCTTTCTCCTTCTCTTTCTTTCTCCGGCGTTCGATCTGTTCTCCGCCTCCGCTGCCGGTCCTCTTGTGCCGCCGCCGTCCCTCCTGTGCCGCCGTCGTCCTCCTCTGCTTGTGGTTAGGGTTTTTTAATTTTTTTTTTGTTTTTGAATTTATTGAATTGTGTGTATTTGTATGTATGTGTATGTATGTGTATGTATATGTAGGTATGTGTATGTAAATGTATGTATTTGTATGTATATGTATTATGTATGTATGTAAATTAATTTTTTTTGTTTTTGAATTTATTGAATTATGTGTATTTGTATGTAAATGTATTATGTATGTATGTGATTTTTTTTGTTTTTAAATTTATTGAATTATGTGTATTTGTATGTATATGTATTATGTATGTATGTGATTTTTTTTGTTTTTGAATTTATTGAATTACGTGTATGTGTATGTGTATGTATTATGTATGTATTTGTATGTATTATTTATGTATTGTTTTACTTTGAATTTATTAAAGTTTTATTGATTTTTTTGTCCAGACATTTCTATGCATATGTATTTATTTATGTATTTGTATGTATGTTAATGTATTATGTATTTGTATGTATGATTGTTGGTAGAAAGTTGAGTTGTATTTATTTTCAAATACAAAATTGCCTTTGTATTTGATTTATTATGAATCTTTGTAATTGTTGTGAATGAATACAATTAAAATAGAACTAAATATGACTTAAATATATATATATATATACATGTGCATTAGATAAGAAAGCTTTAAGAAGAATTAAGAAAGGCTAAAATAAGATAAGAGTGAAGAATGTTTGAATGCTTTGAACTGATATTTGTTAATGGCTTAGAATAGGCATAATCGAAATGAAAAGGAAGGAGCGTGATTGGATGTACAAGAGACATGATAAGGACCACAAACTTCGGGATGAGTTCATCCAAGGGGTGAATGAGTTTGTTGCGTTCTCTTAGCAGCACCCCGAGCTTAATGATAGGGACAAGATAAGATGTCCTTGTGTTCGGTGTAAAAACTTGAATTACTTGGATGTGCCCAACGTAAAGGTACATTTGTATAAGAAGGGGTTCATTCCGAACTACTATGAATGGTTATGTCACGGTGAAAGGGTGAGTATAGAGTCCACCTCGTCTCCTACTCATCCGAATCCTTACCGGGAAATGGCTGTCGATGCTTTTGGGAACAACGTGGACCCACCATTCCTTGAGGAGGCAACTTCGGCTGAAGAAGAACCAAACGCGGAAGCGAAGATGTTCTTCGACTTGCTCAAGGCAGCCGAGCAGCCTTTGTATGATGGTAGCAACATCTCTGTGTTGGAGATGGCTTCTAGAATGATCAATTTAAAGTCTGAGTACAACTTGCCACTCAGGTGCGTAGATGGTATTGGGTCATTGGTGAACGATGCGCTCCCCACCACCCAAAAAACTAAGTGTAGCACCTATTACGACACAACGAAGGTACTCAAGGGATTAGAGCTTCCTCACGAGAAGATACACGCATGCCCAAATGGATGTATGCTATTTTGGAAGGACGATGCTGAGCTTGATAAGTGTCGTCATTGCGGGTCGAATCGGTTCAAGAAGACTTCGAATGACAATTTGGTTCCAGTAAGTTTTCTGGTCTACTTCCCAATAACACCACGATTGCAAAGGATGTTTGCTACTAGGAACATTGCTGAGGCTATGACATGGCATTCTGAAAATCGTCGAGGGCAAGGGAACATGGCTCACCCAAGTGACAGTGAAGCGTGGAAGCACTTCGACAGGACCTTTAAGGACTTTGCGTCCGAGCCTCGAAATGTTAGACTTGGGTTGTGCACTGATGGTTTTTCCGTTTTTGGGAAGTTTGGAAAGCAATACTCTTTTTGGCCTATTTTAACTACACCTTACAACATGTCACCGTCCATGTGCATGAAAAAACCTTTCATTTTTCTTTCCTTGCTTATCCCTGGGCCAAAAAATCCGAAGAACAATTTGGATGTCTACATGCAACCTTTAATTGATGAGTTGAAGCATCTATGGTCGGTTGGATCCTTGACTTACGACATCTCAAAGAAGCAGAATTTCAATCTTCGCGCAGCCTTGTTGTGGACTATCAGTGACTTTCCAGCATATAGTATGTTGTCAGGTTGGAACACGTTCGGTAAAAAGGCGTGTCCATATTGCATGGAGAAAAGCAAAGCCTTTTGACATGGTGGCAAAGTATCATGGTTTCATTGCCATCGTCAGTTTTTAGATTCCGACCACTGCTTCAGAAAGAATAAGATAGCTTTTTGTAAGAACAGAGTTGAAAATGACTCGGCTCCTCATATCATATCAGGTGAGGAACTGTGGCAGTGTGTGAAGGACTTACCGAAAGCAACTGATGGTCCTGATGCTTTGAAGCAATTGAAGAAGAAAAAAATGGGATGGGATAAGCAATCTTGTTTGTGGGACCTGCCGTATTGGAAGGATTTGCTGCTTCGGCACAACTTAGACGTTATGCATATTGAGAAGAACTTCTTCGAGCAGCTCATCCACACCATCATGGCTGTGAAAGACGAAACGTCTGACACTGTAAGTGCGAGGAAAGACATGAAGAGTGTCTGTAGGCGTCGAGAGTTGGAGCTTGTTGATGATGGTAAGGGTAGTGAGCAGATGCCCAAGGCACCTTACGCACTTAAAAAGGAGCAGAAGAAGGTGTTATGTGATTGGATCCGAGACTTGAGGTTTCCTGACGGGTATGCTTCGAACTTAAGCCGATGTGTTGATCAAAAAAAAAATAGGCTCCATGGAATGAAGAGTCACGATTGTCATGTATTTATGGAGCGGTTATTGCCTGTTTGCCTAAGAGAGTTGCTCCCCCTTCATATTTGGAAGGCAATAACTGAAATCAGCCAATTCTTCCGTGACTTGTGTGCTCCCACTATCACTTTGAGTGAGATGGACCGCCTACATAAGAACATTGCTGAGATCTTATGTAAGTTAGAAAAAAATTTTCCCCCGGCATTCTTTAACTCCATGGAGCACTTGCCGGTACACTTGCCACATGAAGCATATATTGGGGGTCCTGTTCAGTACAGATGGATGTACCCATTCGAACGGTGAGTTATTGTAATCGTTTATACCCCTTTACTAATTTCCTATGAAGTGAAATTTACATTGCTCATGTTTTATTTACTGACAGGTACCTCAACAACTTGAAGCGTAAAGTGGGGAACAAGGCAAGGGTTGAAGGCTCTATATGCAATGCATACCTGGCTGAGGAGATATCCAATTTCTGTTCACAGTATTTTCAGTCGGAGGTTGATACTAAGTCGAGGGACTTGGGTAGAAATGCATATCATGTTGTGGAAAGCCAACATGGTGTCAATGTCCCTGAATTGTTTAGGGAGGATTGTGGTCGACCAACAACGAGTGGTAGTAAACGTTGGTTGACAGACAAGGAGTACGTCCGAGCCCATCTGTACATCCTCGCAAATTGTGGCATATTAAGTGACTATGAAAGGTAATTTTATTAGTTTAACTGTCTTAGATTACAAAACAATATTGCATTCCGCCTTAGCTGACTTAGATCGAACTTGCGCATTGTAATAGGCAATTTGAGGATCACATAGTGCAGTTAAATCCCCAAATAAAGAGGGAGGAAATTTGGATCAAATGCGAATCCCAATACCCAACATGGTTAAGGACACAAGTGAGGAACCCTAATCCCTTAATTCCCCAATTTTTTTAATTACATACAATCATTTTATTTAATGACTCACTCAACAAATCTAGGTACTTCGGACACAGTCTGCTGATGATGTCACACGAGCTCTCGCGATGGGTCCCTCGAAAGAAGTGATAACTTGGAATCAATTCTACGTCAATGGGTACAATTTCCACACACAAAGCTATGGTAGGAACAAGTCAACCATGAATTATGGAGTGTGTGTTGAGAGTCAAGAAGGGGGTGACTACTTAGGCACCTTGGAAGAGGTGTTACAATTGTCTTACCACGGGAGTGACGGAGAGTACAAAACAATATTGTTCAACTGCAGTTGGTTTGATTGTGACAAGGGCATGAACATTCATGAGAAATATAGACTTGTAGAGGTCAATCACACTAAGACACTCCCGTGGTACGACCCCTTCATT
This sequence comes from Salicornia ramosissima, assembly GCA_951394345.1. Taxonomy (NCBI): domain Eukaryota; kingdom Viridiplantae; phylum Streptophyta; class Magnoliopsida; order Caryophyllales; family Amaranthaceae; genus Salicornia; species Salicornia ramosissima. Next base: position 13,326,329 of record OX596236.1, on the reverse strand, counting down.
GTCTCGTACCAAGCCAGTCAGGTGTATTATGCTCCTTATCCTAGCCTGAAGAGGGACAAAGTGCAATGGTGGGCTGTGTTCAAGACAAAAGCTAGGTCAGAGGTTGATGCCCCGGTGGATTCGGATGTTCTACAAGAGGAAACATCCCTTATTCCCGTAGGTGTATGTTCTCCGGACGAGATCCCAGACTACGAGATCATTCAGGGTGATGATGACGAAGATGAGGTCATTCCAAGTCTTGATGAAGATGACTACGACAGTGGACAGGAGCTTAGAAGTGATGAGATTGATGAAGTGGTTGATGATGATGACGAGGACGTTGACGACATCGGTATATTTCATTAGGATGTAATTTAAATTTAATTTAATTGTAGCAATTCATTGTAATTTTGTTTTGTTTTGTTTAGTTTTGTATGTATAAATTTTATTATTCGCGTATTCATTATTAGTTAATTGGGGTATGTTTTTATACCATCATTTTGTGAATGTGATTTCTGTTAATAACTATGAATCGTGCAAATAATTTACTCATTACTTTATGCAGGAACATGTCAGATTCGGAAGATAAGAGTCAGAATTCCCAGACCCGGCAAGATTCTCCCTCTCAGTCTTCGGTTCGTCCTACTAGGTCTAGGCCGATATTGCTTCCTGGTGACCTTCATCGTCGTGTTGAGTCGTCTAGGAGACGGTCGGCGAGTTCATCTTCCGGTCCAACTCAACCTACGTTTACCTTACCTCCACCACCACAGTTGGGGTTACCCCCGATACCACAGCTTCGGCCTCGGCATTGTCCTCTTCGCCCTCAGCCATATGTGTCTCACGCTGCTATGTCTCAGCCTACGTCACTGCCCGAGCCTACTCCTACGTCTGAGCTCACTCCTTTGTCTCAGCCTACTCCATCCTCGCTGCCTCAGGTCACTCCTTTGTCTCACTCTACTCCTCCGCATGAGACTACTCCGACTCGAGAACCCGATAGACAAACTGGTGAGGTTGAGGGTGGAGACAAGGATCAGGGAGAAGCTTCTACATCCACAGCTGGGGTTCGAGAATTGGATCCCGATGGCATATGGTGAGTTTTTGTGTTATTTTTTAATGTTTTCACTATTGAAATTAAGTTGCATTCATATGAAGTTTAATCTTACAATGTTTTGTGTGCAAGGTTTGACAAGGGCGCTATTGTTCGATCAATAACACACGTCATCAAGTCCTACTTCCATCAGCCTTGGAAGAACTACACTGAGGTAGATCAGGCGACCAAGGTACATTGGTGGAACATGTGGAAGGTCAGTAAGACAAATTATGGGATACAATATTTTGTTAAAATAATCTCTTACATTAACATATTTGATTGTCCTTGGTCTAATGCAGAAACAGTACACTTGGAGGCCTGAGCTCGAGGGCACTGTGCGGTATGCGTAATTATTGTAATTAATACACACTTGATTATATATATCCCACCCTTACGCACATTTGTTTGTTTTGTCCAAGGCGAAAGGAGGGAAGCTGCCTGATGCTGCGGATCTCTTCCTCGATACTCACTTCAAGAAGCAACCAGGGAAGGATCCGGTTCCGATTAGCGATAAGGCCAAGGAAGTGATGGTAATGCTTTCTTCTTTACTATGCATTTGATTTTTAGAGCGGAATTCCGGCTTCAAAGCCGAAGAGTAAGAATAGGATTGATTTATTATTATTTGCAATTGATGTTTAGAGCGGAATTCCGGCTTCAAAGCCGAAGAGTACGAATAGGATTGTTTTTTGATTAATGTTATGAGATGTGAATTAACCTTTAAAACATGATCTACGTTGATCGGTGCGAAGTTGGGAATGAAAACACCCAAAACGAGCCAAAAATGGCCTATTTAGGTTGTTTTTGTTCCAAAACCCTCTAAACTTTCCCAAAAACATGCAAATATTTGATAGAATGTCTATAATAATGTTATGAGATGTGAATTAACCTTTAAAACATGATCTACGTTGATAGGTGCGAAGTTGGGAATGAAAACACCCAAAACGAGCCAAAAATGGCCTATTTAGGTTGTTTTTGTTCCAAAACCCTCTAAACTTTCGCAAAAACATGCAAATATGTGATAGAATGTCTATAATAATGTTATAAGATGTGAATTAACCTTTAAAATATGATCTACGTTGATCGGTGCGAAGTTGGGAATGAAAACACCCAAAACGAGCCAAAAATGGCCTATTTAGGTTGTTTTTGTTCCAAAACCCTCTAAACTTTCCCAAAAACATGCAAATAAGTGATAGAATGTCTATAATAATGATATGAGATGTGAATTAACCTTTAAAACATGATCTACGTTGATCAGTGCGAAGTTGGGAATGAAAACACCCAAAACGAGCCAAAAATGGCCTATTTAGGTTGTTTTTGTTCCAAAACCCTCTAAACTTTCCCAAAAAAATGCAAATATGTGATAGAATGTCTATAATAATGTTATGAGATGTGAATTAACCTTTAAAACATGATCTACGTTGATCGGTGCGAAGTTGGGAATGAAAACACCCAAAACGAGCCAAAAATGGCCTATTTAGGTTGTTTTTGTTCCAAAACCCTCTAAACTTTCCCAAAAACATGCAAATATGTGATAGAATGTCTATAATAATGTTATGAGATGTGAATTAACCTTTAAAACATGATCTACGTTGATCGGTGCGAAGTTGGGAATGAAAACACCCAAAACGAGCCAAAAATGGCCTATTTAGGTTGTTTTTTTCCAAAACCCTCTAAACTTTCCCAAAAACATGCAAATATGTGATAGAATGTCTATAATAATGTTATGAGATGTGAATTAACCTTTAAAACATGATCTACGTTGATCGGTGCGAAGTTGGGAATGAAAACACCCAAAACGAGCCAAAAATGGCCTATTTAGGTTGTTTTTGTTCCAAAACCCTCTAAACTTTCCCAAAAACATGCAAATATGTGATAGAATGTCTATAATAATGTTATGAGATGAATTAACCTTTAAAACATGATCTACGTTGATCGGTGCGAAGTTGGGAATGAAAACACCCAAAACGAGCTAAAAATGGCCTATTTAGGTTGTTTTTGTTCCAAAACCCTCTAAACTTTCCCAAAAACATGCAAATATGTGATAGAATGTCTATAATAATGTTATGAGATGTGAATTAACCTTTAAAACAAGATCTACGTTGATCGGTGCGAAGTTGGGAATGAAAACACCCAAAACGAGCCAAAAATGGCCTATTTAGGTTGTTTTTGTTCCAAAACCCTCTAAACTTTCCCAAAAACATGCAAATAAGTGATAGAATGTATATAATAATGTTATGATATGTGAATTTGGTTTAAAACATGATCTACGTTGATCGGTGCAAAGTTGTGAATGAAAACACCCAAAACGAGCCAAAAATGGCCTATTTAGGTTCTTTTTGAATTGTTTGAACTAACTCCGCCCATAATTTGCAGGAACAATATAACCAAAACCTTTCGGAGTCTCAAGCTAGTGGCTCAGAGACGGATCCCAACCAGGTCTTCTTTGATACAGTTGGTGGCTTCCGGAAGGGCGAGGTTCTAGGGTTCGGCAAAGACGGAGCTTCTCTCTATTATGAGAGAACCTCGCGGCGGCGCGTTGGATCTGCCTACTCTCCATCAGTTTCCGCTCAACTGGCACAGATGACCGAGCGTTTAGAGGAGTCCGAGCGTGCGAGGACAGAGTTAGAGGAGCGAGAGCGCCGTCTGGAGGAGCGAGACCGTCAACGGGAGGAGCATCAGCGCCGTCTGGAGGAGGATCAGAAGAAGCAAGCGGAGTACCTCGAGCAGATGAAGGCGCAGATGGATGCTTTCATGAGGCAATTCGGCGATCAGTCTTCCATTCACCGACGACCCCCCGACGATCGCACAGACGGTTCTGGCGGTTCTGGAGCCTTCGTAGTGTAGTTGTTTGTTATATATATTTGGGTTTATTAATTTACGTTTTTGGAAACTGTAATATATATATTACATACTTTTGTGTATTACGAATTATTTATATAAATAATATCAAATATTATTTCGTATGTATAAACTATTCTTCATCAATAAATAATTTAATATGTTTTGCAAAGGTTTTTTATATTTAATGAAATGAAAGACGTAACAATTTAACGACCGCCAAATGGTCGATATCCAAAAACTCAAAACCTCGAAAATAGTAAATATTTAAATTAAAAAAACCGCGAAAATAAATATGCCGACCGACACACGGTCGGTAAATGATTAGGCGCGAAAAAAAATTGGCAGGAAAAAGCCATTTTCTGACCGTCATGGCGGTCGGTAATACCGACCGTCATGACGGTCAGAAAATGACTTTCCAATTTTTTTTTAAAAAACTCTTATTTAGTCAGCAAACGGTCGGTGTACGGTCGGTAAATTATTTCCGACTGAAAGTCGGTCGGTAACAAAATTTTACCGACTAATTATACACCGACCTCCTTTTACCGACCGGCGCCGGTCGGTAAATTGAGGCACCGACTGTTAACGGTCGGTAAAAAGCGGTCGGCCGAAGCTTATTTTCTTGTTGTGTTCTAAATAATATTCTCATTCAAAATTCAAAAACACATAATAAATAATTGCATTTTCAGTTGCTGAATCTATTAATTGCGTTCTTGAGGTACGAATTCTGAAGTCTCTATCTTCTTTCTTTTTAGTTTTTTTTTTATCATAGTGAGATCGATTAAAATGATGATTATTGGTACAAATAATTGACAACAAATGATGTAAATAATTAATAAAGGCTACGGTCACGTATATGCGAATTTGGACATTTTAATCGACAATAAACATTGATTTTGATACAATTGATAATGATTTACAAATGCTACTTTAATCGTCATTCATAATGTTTCTTAATAATTTAACCGATTTTGATTCCGATCTTGCAATTCATACGCGTGGTGATTGTTAATTCATTGACGCAATTTGATAGATCGTACATTAATATTGACTCTTATGTTTTTATTTTTTTTAGATCTGCTTTTATATTTTATAGATCTGACAATAAATAATAATAATTATAAAATTCATTTTTTTTATGCGATCTTTATTACATGATTTTTTTTATTAGATCTCGTGTCATAAAAGGTCGCTATATTTTTTATTTTTTAACTTTAAATAGTCGGATCTTGATTTTCTTTTTATGCGGTCATGGTAAAATGAATTTATTAATTAAATTTCGTATTACCAAATAACCGCTATATTTTATCTGTATTTTCGGATCGTTAAATAATGTTATGTAAAATATGATTTATTATTTTATTCATTAATTCAAGAGTCATACATAAAAGCCCGATCTGGTTAAATAATAATAAATGGCGATTAAAATCACCAATTTAAATATACCGATTGAAGTGTCCAAATCGCATCAGAATTTTGTATCTTAATCATCATTTTAATCGTGTTCTTTTTTTAGTATTTATTATATTTAGTGTAGTCAAACAGCACATCAAACCACTTCTCCTGGAACACACTTTGAACCTGCACATATTTATTTTGTATTCTTTTATTGCTTTTATTTTTGTATTTCGTTCATGTTTTTATTTGTCTTCATTTGCTAGGATTTTTAATACTGATTTAATTTAAAGTGGTCACAATAAAGTTAGTTTTGACTTGTAAATAAATTAAACCCACTTAGTAATATGCGCTCTTTAGGGTATAATATGGGATATTTGTGTATTCGGGAATAATAACAGTATGACCACAAAAGAGACCTAGTAGAGACCGCTTACAGGCGGGCGGGCCCAATGCACGATTGGCCCGTAACCTGTCCCCGAACCCATACTCTGGTGCACGACCATATGGGGCCAATTGCTCCTGGCATTGGTATTTCTTCGGTGTCCGTGGACCGTATAAAACGCACGGTGGCGACTCCTACTAGTCCGTATTCACATACGGCGTTAACGAGCATTCAAACAACTCGGGAGACGTAGGCGGACGGAAATGACCCCTACAATAATAAGCTTCAAAAAGGCTATTCATGGGACTCCTAATTCATCACCAATTATCCTGAAAAAATCGGAAAAGTTAGACATTTAAACTGGAAATCAGACAATCAGTGCAGCGGAATAACGACCAAGCTATGTTCGAGGCCATATAACGCCTGCATAAAATTTCTTATACTACCTCCGTTTCGAAAAAAACGCAACAAATTGGATGGCACGGACTCCTAGTCCATTTTTTGTTGTGAGATTAAAAGGGGTAGAGAGAGAAAGTAGGGTATGTAATGATGAGAGAGATAGGAAGAAAAAATTTACAAAAATGGAATGATTAAAATTGTTGCATTTATTTTGAAACTTCCTAAAATAGAAATTGTTGCGTTTATTTCGAAACGGAGGAAGTAATTTTTTAGATATTTTTCCTTGAAACTAGACGTAACAAGCTTGAAAATGAGTACTCGCACAGATCGTAACTCATTCCCAATAGCTCTGGAAAATTCATCAAAGTTACTGCTCAGAACAAAACCGAGAAAATGAAATAAGGCATAAACATCAAACTAAAACTTGCTACAATCATGAATAAACTGATTAATACTTAAATAAATTATGAAATCAAATACATATATGATTATAAGGAATTAGGGTCCTCAGAAATAATACCGAAATCGCCGTGGTCGAAACGGAATCGTCGAAGCCAAAGAAATGATTGTTCGCGCGTGGGATGCGATAAGTGAGTTGCGGTTGTTATTTTTTGAGGGTTCTTGCTGCAGTTATAAGGGGTGATTGCTGATTTTTTGGAGGGTGGCTATAGTGTTATTTAGGCTTCCTTATGGCTAGTTGTAGCGGAGTGTACAATGGCTTGCTTGTATGCTAGTATGGCTTGCAAAGGTTTGTCGTGTGTAGTGATGCTATGATGGTTTATTAGTATCTTATGACTTGTTAGTATCTTGTTAGTGGTAAGGGAAGAGATATAGATAGTGGCATGGAAGGTCCAAGAATAAAACTCAATAAGGAAATGGTGAGGATATGGTGAGTTGTTGATTGATATAAATTGATGCTATGAGATATGCATGGTAGTATATGGGGAAAGATTGGATATGAAGAGATATAGTGAGTTGAAGGTTTATATGGTGTGATATGGTGGAAGATATGGATGAAATTAAGTGTGTCATGCGTGAATTTGGGCTTCCGAATTGCATGGGATTAAGTTTTGGTTTTGTTTAGTGTTAGGATTTTGGGTAGGAGTTAGTAATGGGTTTTAGGGGCTTTGGTATTTTACATGGCTTATAGGAGCTAAGTTGGACTTGGGTGGTACTTAGGATTAGTGGGTTATGTTAGTACATAAATTTAGACTTAGGGTGCGTTCTCTTCACCTTAAAAAAATAAGTTTCAGGTTTAATAAGTTCAGATAAGTTCCAATAAGTTCCAATAAGTTATATCAGGTCTAATAAGTTCAATAAGGTCTAATAAGTTGCAATAAGTTCTAATAAGTTCCAATAAGGTCTAATAAGTTGCAATAAGGTCCAATAAGTTCTAATAAGTTTCAATAAGGTTTAATAAGTTCCAATCAGGTCTAATAAGTTCTAATAAGTTCCAATAAGGTCTAATAAGTTGCAATAAGGTCCAATAAGGTCTAATAAGTTGCAATAAGGTCCAATAAGTTCTAATAAGTTCCAATAAGGTCTAATAAGTTGCAATAAGGTCCAATAAGGTCTAATAAGTTCCAATAAGGTTTAATAAGTTCCAATCAGGTCTAATAAGTTCCAATCAGGTCTAATAAGTTCAAATCAGGTCTAGATTATTATTTTTAATTATTGCTCAAATAAAATTAATTAAATTAATAATTAACTTAAAGCACTCTTACACAACATAAACCAATTTTATTTTATCATTCTTGTTTTATAATTTTTTTAGAGAAACCAATCAGAGTTAGATTGAATTAAACTATTTTTTTTTATATTATAAAATAAAACTATTTTTTTATTTTGGGTTTGATTTATTGGTCCAAATTAAACTTTACCCATCCTCCATATTATTATTACTAATTTTGGTCCAAATTAAACTTTACCCATCCTCCATATTATTATTATTCAATCCGTTCTAATTTGTTAATATTACTACAAGTGAATTAAGAAAAATTAAATATGTTGACAAGTTGTTATTGGAATTGATAATATTAATTAATAATGTGTTTGAAAAAAGATATACTAATTATTATTACCTTCTTGAACGTAATTCAACAATATAAAAAAAATATGTGTTCAAATGTATAGAATATTATCATTATTATTATTATTATTATTATTTTATTATTATTATTATTATTATTATTATTATTATTATTATTATTATTATTATTATTATTAATTTATGTTATTCAATCATATAAAATACGTTCCAATAAGTTTCAATCAGGTTTAATAAGTTCCAATAAGGTCTAATAAGTTCCAATAAGGTTTAATAAGTTCTAATAAGGCCTAATAAGTTCCAATAAGGTCCAATAAGGTCTAATAAGTTCCAATAAGGTCTAATAAGTTCCAATAAGGTTTAATAAGTTAAATAAGGTCTAATAAGTTAAATCATGTCTGATAAGTTCAGATAAGTTCAGGTCCAATAAGTTGAAGAGAACGCACCCTTGTGGGTTTTAGGTGATGGGATTAAGGTTTAGGCTTGGTTAAAGGGTCTAAAAACGGGTCTAGCCACGCACAAGCAATTCTCAGGCATTTTCAGAAATCCGGACCAATTAACGACGGGTATATTACAATCATTGGACCCTTAATTGGGGAGACATTTTTAGGTGTCTACATGCACTTGAGGATAATGGTACATGGACATTGACACATCTTCCTCCGGGAAAACGTGCTCTAGGCAGTCAATGGGTGTACTGAACCAAATATTTATCAAATGGCAATGATGAGCGTCTTAAATCACGATTGGTTGTGTTGGGTAATCATCAATAAGAAGGCATTGACTACAAGGAGACATTTTCCCCAGTTGCTAAGGTGACCACAGTTAGCGCATTTCTAGCCATTGCTGCTTCTAAAAATTGGGAAATATACCAGATGGATGTTCATAATGCATTTTTGCACGGAGACCTTAATGAAGAGGTATATATGAAATTGCCACCTGGGTTTGAACACTCAAATCCTTCTTTGGTATGTCATTTAAATTACGCAAGTCTGGCTTAAAGCAAGCTCCTCGATGTTGGTTCACTAAGTTGGTGCCAGCTTTGAAAAAGTATTGTTTTCTTCAATCTTATTCATTATTCTCTTTTCACATACACTAAAGGTACTATTCAACTTAATGTATTAGTTTATGTGGATGATCTCATTCTTTCGGGGAATGATTCCGTTGCTTTTACTATTTTCACAGCTTACCGGAGTGATTGATTTAAAATGAAAGAGTTGGGCACTCTAAAATATTTTTTAGGCATTGAAGTGGATCGTAATTCCTCTGGATTGTTTCCATGTCAGCACAAATATACATTGGATATAGTCTCTGAAGCAGGTTTATTGGGGGCCAAGCCGAGTTCTTCTCCTATTGAGCAAAATCATAGATTAGGCCTTGCTTCTGTTGATATTTTGCAGGACCACGAATCATATCGTTGTCTTGTGGGTCCTCTTATTTATCTTGTTGTCACTCGTCCTGATTTGGCTTACTCGGTTCACATCCTGTCTCAATTCATGCAACCACCTCGCTTGGAACATTGGGATGCAGCTCTTAGAGTTGTCCGCTATTTGAAAGGAACTCCTGGACAGGGCATTTTACTTCGGGCTGATAGTGAATTAACCTTAAAAGGATGGTGTGATTCTGATTGGGTAGCTTGTCCCCTAACATGACGTTCTTTGATTGGTTGGTTGGTATTTCTTGGTCAGGCACCGATTTCTTGGAAAATAAAAAAGCAAAATACAGTACCCAGATCATCTGCTGAAGCTAAGTATAGGTCCATGGCTGCCATTACATGTGAATTAAAATGACTCAAAGGCTTGTTGTTGAGTTTAGGTGTTCATCATCCAAAGGCAATACCATTATTCTGTGATAGTAAGTTTGCACTTCATATCGTCAAAAATCCTGTTTTTCATGAGCAAACGAAACATATTGAAATTGACTGCTATTTTTTCGTGATGCTTTTAATGAGGGTTTAATATCTCCATCTCATATTCCAACATCCTCCCAATTGGCAGATATTTTCACAAAAGCTCTGGGCAATACTCAATTCGATTATCTTTTGTCCAAGTAGGACATTTTTTATCCTCATGCTCCAACTTGAGGGGGTATAGGAGATATTTTAGGAAAAATATAATAAACTATATTTTAATTAGTTAAGTTTCGTTATTATTAGAGAATTAGTTACATGGCAATTGTATATATATACTCCTTTGGCTATTCAATAGGTGACACGTTTGATCAATTCTACAAAAATTCCACATGATGGAATGGTAATATTTATTTAATTTTTCATAAATGTTACTTCATCTTTTTTTTAGATGTAACACTTTTTTTCTTGTGTATCAAGAAAGCGATTTACGGATGTAATCAGGCCCTACTGCAGGTCATCCGGCCCAATTTTAGCGAACACACGCATCTGTAAGGGGGTAATAAGGAATCCTTGCAAATGCTTACGGTGAGAATCGAACCCATGACCTCGTGCCTGGAATTCTAAAGCCCTAACCACTAGGCTATGACTTCATGCTACATTCTAAAGCCCAATTGTACACCATGATTCTATTAACATGCTACATCAATAAGCAATATCTTATGGAGGAGTCCCCGAGGTGGAGGCTTTGAGAGATTGGCTCCATTTTCATGTGCTATATGTTATTACAACACCCAGAAAATATTAGAATAATACATATAATATACCGTAGAGATAGATTTGGGCGTATTACCGCCACGTGATAAAGTAAGACTATACTAAGGTATCATTAAAATTTTACAACGGAAACTTAAAATACTTTTTAATTAAAAACAATAATAATAAATGGTTTTCTTTAAAATATTATATGACTTGAAATTAAAAATTCACACAATTGCGTGCGTGGCGTCATTCTCATCAGAAAACATAATACAACATTAACATATAAGCTAAGTCACCTCATAACTGTCATACATATAACTACCTTATCTTAGAAGTAAACCTATCTCTAATCCAATTTTAGTTCTTTTATTCCATGGTCCGGTCAATATGCTCGTAAGGATGCCCGTTTAAATCCCAATTTTCCTAAAATATGCCGGGGAGAAACCGTGTATTCTTCCGGTAACCCCTCTGTGCAAGGGACTATGTCTAAGCATGGCCATAATTCTTAAGTTAACGGCTCATGTACCACTAACCTAGATGACAGCACATCCTATGATCCAGAACTGCCCAGAGACCGCAGCAGAGCAGTGGCCTTGACTTTACCCAAATTAGCTACTCGAGTTCCACTAATCGAGCGATCACTTCAAAAATCCATATTATTCCTTTATCTTAACTTTAATCATTCAATATCAAATTCATACCGACATGATCATCGTGAGATCAATAACAAGTTCCTTTCTTTGTGCGGATTTTGCTCCATTAAAAAATTTCGCCTTTTTGGTTAGTTTTTCAGGCCCGGCCTGAAAAAGAACGAAAATCCTGCAAAGTGCGCTCAAAATTTCCAAATATGCACTAGACATTTGAGCCCGAAACTAGGCTCATCCCAACTAATGAGCTTCATTATTTTAAGCGTTGGGCCAGACTGAATTGGTCCGGCCCATGATCACCTCTACCTTTAAGCCAAAACAATGAGTTTTGGCAGAAGGTTAAAAAAACAAAAATTAAAAAAAAAATTTGGGCAGGTTTCAGTCCGATACACGGACCAAAGATTTTCAGTCAACAAACAGACTGATTTGTTTTTCCTTAATCACAACCCATTCCCAATAATTCACCCCAATATTCTTAATGATCCATTTTTTTTTCATTAATAATTCATGTACTCAATTTTTATTTTTTTTGGGTAATTAAAGGACATATATATATGCTCTCTAGTTAAACAAATGTTGTAGCATAATGAAATTACAGACTGGGACTTGGGAGACGGCAAGAGACAAATGTGATTGTGGATACCTTGGACGGAGACTGTCAAATTATTAGAGGACCATCCATCTATCCTTTTTATTAAATGAGCCCTTTCAATGTCTTAAGCATATTAATCATGAAAAGCCAGTGTCTACTGTCTAGGACCACTTCTTGATCCAACAACATGCAATGCAAGGCAGCTTTATTTGAAATTTTTGTAATAACATCACATACAAATAGGGTGCGTTTGATTCGTCTGAAATTTTCTGATCTGATCTGGTCTGATCTGATTTTTTCTGATCTGATCTGATATTTTCTGATCTGATCTGATATTTTCTGATCTGATCTGAATTTTTCTGATCTGATCTGAATTTTTCTGATCTGGTCTAATCTGATCTGATCTGAATTTTCTGAAAATAAGCACATGAGTGCTTATATAAGTTGAATCAAACGCACCCATACACTCTCAATTTCTCGTATATTTATACCCCTCAATCACAAAAAAAAAAAAAAAAAAAAAACTGTTTCATTTGTTTTTTCACATCTCTCAAGATATGAATTTAAAAATTAATATCTCTAATTGTATATAACAAAAGATTATAAAAAATATATATATTTGGAAAGTATATTCCAAGACGAATCAAAAACTAGATCTCACATGACTATATTTTTCGTTGCCTACATAAAATATAAAAAGAGTCAAAGTTACAAAATGAATAGTGCCTACAGTCAAAACGGAACAGTTTTTTTGGGACGGATGTAGTATTTTTAATTTTTTTTTAACTTTTAGTTTAGGTGAAAACAAAAGAGGAACAAATTCAATAAAAAGAGATAAAAACAAAAATAGGTGGAATGCTAGCTATAAGGGATACATGTGTGAACGTTATAGAAACAAAGCAAGTGCAAGGATGGTAACGTAACGTAACGTAACGTTGCCTGAAATTATGAGTGAGAATAGATGTTTGCTGAGAATGTATGTTATGTAATTAAAGAAACTCATCTTTTTTCTTGTTTTTTCATGGATTGTTGTTTGGATTTTTATACTTTGTTGTTGGTGTCTGGGTGACACACAACCCTTCTCCTGCCCTGTACAATTCATGCGTTTTTTTTCTATTGAATTAAATAAAAATTAAATAAATGATTTCTTTTATTATTTTTCTACTGATACATTTCAAGTTCAAAAAAAAAAAACTCTATTTTTAAATAAAAAAATATATATTTGCATGTGGAGGCAAAATATTAAATATAAATATTTCTAGTTATAATTATTTTTTTTAAACACAATGTAAGGTTAAAAAAAAAGATTTAAACGAATCTAACAGAATCGTATCTTAATATGCTTTTTCGTACTTTTAATCAGAAATGATGATCAAAGTAAAATTTATAAACATCCAATTTCAAGTTTCGTAAATTAATTTTAAAAAAACAAAGAGTATTCCAATCATTATGTAAACATTGCATTATTGTTTATGTTTTGTTACTCGGTAATTTTTTAGTAGAAGTATTGAGAATCATTTCCCCTAATAATGCTTCCAAAATTTACAATTTCCACTTTACGGTTACAATTTTATCAATTCCCATATTACCATCCACGTCATCTTTTAAATTTTTTTTTTATATTTTTTAACAGGAAAAACCGCCACTCCCAATAGCGGTTTTGCCTTAGAAACCGACACTCCCAGTGGCGGTTTTAGGTTACCATGTTACCACTTACAATTTGCATTGTTCTATTTAGGCATAGTTAAAAGGAAAACCGCTACTACCAGTAGCAGTTTTGCACCAAAAATAAAAAAAAGCGTAAATTTTCACACTTAACTGATAAAGTAATAAAACCGCTACTCCTAGTGGCGGTTGTTTTACCCAAAACCGCTACTGGTAGTAGTGGTTTTCTAAAAAATCTGAAAAAAGAAAATTTTGCTGACGTGGACGGTAATCTGGGAATTGAGAAAAAAAAAAGAGCCGTATAATAGGAATTGCAAGATTTGGAAGCATTATTAGGGGAAAGGATTCAAGTATTGAGTTAAGGGATAATTTATGACTTTGCGAATTCTTTGATTAAAAAAAGAGTAATTTTTTCAAATTCTTTGAGTTAAGAAATGATGGACTATGCAATGGCACATGGGTCATGCACCCAGACCTAGGTGAGGTCACATGACCCATGCTCCCTGACCTAGGTGGGGAGGATGATTCTAGTGTAGTCTTATGACTACCGAGTACCGACTACCTTAGCGAATGACTAAGATCGCACGATTTCTTATTAGATTTTTATTTTTGGAAAAGAATTTTTGATTTTTCAAGAATAATTTTAGGAAAAATTAGAAATTATTTTCCAAAAATAAAAAATCGTACTAAAGTATTTTAAAAGGGAATTTTAATTAGATTTAGGAATTGAAAATAAATCAAAAATCTTGCAATCCTGACCATCCATTACTGTAGTCAGTAGGCATAAGACAATACTAGAATTTTCAAGATGGGGACACATGACCTATGCACCCTTAGCTTTCAAATGTCCATATCTCCTTAGCGAAATTAGATGTATAATATATCAAATTGAAGCTCTTGGAACAAAGAATCTTACAAAAGTTGCGCTGCTAAAGGTATACTTATACTACAACTTTGTGTTGTTAAATTTTTAAAAAAATAGTTGAAGAGTGTTTTTCACAAAACGCTAAAACTTTAGGGTTTTTTAGACAAATTTTTATATATATATATATATATATATATATATATATATATATAAATAAAAAAAATAAAAAATAAAAAACTCCAAAATCAAATGTAAGGTTTAAATATGAACAGAAGGACAAAATAAATAGATAACCAGAATGACATAATTTAGGAAGCTCAAGTGCAGAAGTGCTCACATCATCTATCACATGTGATTGACTGGGTAACGTCTGGTGTGGGGGTAAGTAATTTGTCAAAATTAGATATTTATTTTTTTTTTTTTAAATAAAGAAAAAAACCTGTAAGTGTAACAGATGATGAAAACATGGAAGAATAAGTTAGAAATAAAAAAAAAAAAAATTGCTTTGGATCTATCGACCTTCTGGAACACGAACAAAAACACCTTACATACAGTAGTTACATATGGATTTGAGACTAGTAAATATTTTACTCTCTGTACTACGTAACATGTAACATGTTGTTGCAGTAAATTTAAACTGTTACTTGTTGGTTGCAGCTTAAAACAGCTCCTCTTTCCCAAGAGAAATGTAACAGAAACATGTTTGAACAGCATACACCACTAAGTTAATAATCTATAGTACTACAATACTCCTCTTAGTTAATTAATTAACCTATTGTTTGGTATTACTCTATTATGTTATTCAAATATGATATTGAAAACAACAGATATAATGTTGACCTCGTGTAAAAGTCCACACGTGAGTGTGAAAAGAGATTGGAATTAACGGGGAGTGTTGAGAATAAATCCCACATCGTGAAAATAATAAAGTTGTCTACACTTTATATGGCTAAGGGATTACTCCCCTTACTGCCATATGGTTTTGAGGTGAAACCTCTTTTGTCTTGTAAAGTGGATTTGCACTCTCTTGTGACGGGCGCGGCCCAGACAGTTTATCATATAATTGTTTACGTGTATATAGTTACTCCATATTAAAAGTAAGTTTTCATTATAGCATATAACAAACTATGCTTTCAAGTTATTTACTACTCCATCCGCATTATAATACTCGCAATAAAGATGTATTACCCGTGAAGGCTATGAGTGCTAGAAAATTAGTTTGTTGTAACTTGTAAGTGCTAGGATAGATATGGTGGTAGTACATTTTATCATTTTTTGATGTTAAATTAATTTGAAAAAATACTTCTTACGGCCCGTTTGGTAGCCGGTTATAAATCATGGTAATGGGAATGAATTTTTAACTAAATTTGGAAGAAAAATTAAAATCCCTTCCCATGGTGGTGCTACCTTAGCTCCAATTTATCTAATTTTTCTTCACAAATATCCATTCCCATCAAATACCACCCTCCCCAATGGTAATGGATGGGAATGAAAAATGAGAAGAAAATTAAAGCTTGAGAATGAAAATTTGTTTACCATGGAGATTATAAGGTTCATCCTTAACAAAATTACACTATAAATTCATTACCATTACCACAATTTATTTTATTTTTTGGCAAATATTACCACAATTTATTACCGACAACCAAACGGACCATTAGAGTTTCTCCTTAACAAATAAGACGCATGGAGACGGATAAAAAATGTGTTCGATTGAAAAATTAAATAGAATACTTGTGCTTAAAGTAGATGATTGCTTAATTAGAGTTTAGACGAGAAACACTTAGTGTTGTAAAGATGTTCACTAACACTTATTTGATTTTATAGAGTTTTCGTATATCAAATGACATTTATGGACATTTTTTTTTTTGGTGATATTTTTATAAATAATTTGTTATATTTAATTATGTGAACCAATTAAATTAGTCATATAATTTTCTCTCTCCAACACTCTAAAGAAATCTTTTAACCCAACATTTTTCCAAACGCATTTTGCTGATAGTTTTTTAGTACAAAACGTCTCTTTTAAGAAAATCCAAATTAGAGTTTTGAATGTACAAAATTCAAAACTCTATTTCCCCATGCCAAAAGGTTTCTCCACCAAACACCCCTATTAATAAATTCTTAAAAAATCAAGAAACTTTCATTAAATTTTCAACAGTTTAGAATATTTTGATTTAATTATTAAAATAGCTAGGATAGAATATCAGACATCCTAAAATTATTGATATCGTAATGGTAACATTTCGATAACGTATACATATACGACTACCTCAATAAAGTAGCTATTCAACCTAACTTAGCATGGTTACTTACTTCACTATGATATTATCGATCACCAACTTGAAAAGTGATGTGTTCTAATGGTGGTTTTCTTTTCTGAAAAATAACCACAAATCATCATCTTACATTAGTGAATACTCCTTCTGTCCCAAATTACTTGCTATAATTTCCTTATTTGGATGTCCCAAAATACTTGCTACATTTTCTTTTATAGTATATGAGCCCCACACATATTTTACATTTTTACCCTCTTTTTGTCATTTTTATCCTCTTTAAGCCAATCTTTTTCTTTCACTTACCTTTATCAATGGTGGGCCCACATGAAAATTGATTTGCATAAAAATTTGTTCCAAAATAAAATATAGCAAGTAAAAGGAGACGGAGGGAGGAACTCATAAAACAGCTTGATTGATGATCTGATGATCAACTAATGGACAAACCAACCTAGTCTTACGAGTAGTCATGATAAACAAGCTCAGATCAGTAGACCCCACGTGAGGGGGGTGTAAGTCTGGTTCAAATTTGTCTTGAGAGGAACGATGTCGTCTTAAGCTACCTATAATTACCAATTGGATTCAAGATTGAACCATCATGACTCATGAGTTGTATGTCATTCAACACTACTCCAACTCAAAACTCAAGTCATACTTAATTATGGTGGTACATTAAATAATTACCAATTGCATAAAGTGATTCACGCAATTGTTAATACTATTTACAATGTCTACTTTGATTGTAATTTGTCACTTAAATATAATGAAAAATATAGTCATGTGAAATCTCGTTAGATTCATCTCAACTTATAGTTTTTTTATTAAGAAAAATTGCCAAGAATAAGCCAACCTTTGCCCGATCTTCCACAATTAAGCCAACCTTTTGAAAATCCAGAAATAAGCTAACCTTGTTATCATTTAAGTCAAAAATAGGTTAAACGATTACTTAATCTATCAGTTATCTGTTTTTTCAAGTTACTGTTATCATTTAAAGCAAAAAAAGGTTGAATGATTGTAAAATAGTGATAAAAAACAATAGAAAATAACATGTTAAATAATCATTTGACTTATTTTTGGCTTAAATGATAACAAGGTTAGCTTGTTTCTTGATTTTCAAAAGGTTGGCTTATTTTTCCTTTTTATTATTAAATATAACAAACATTATGAAACTGAGAGAGTATGGAAAAGAATTTGAACCTCTGAACTCAAGATTAATAAGAGGTTGAGTCGGAGCCAGAAGATTGCTCCATAACTCATTCATCACGAGAATACTTGAATATATAGCATTTTTCCAAATGGGTTTAGGACTTTAAGAAGAATTAGTGGTTAGCAACTAAAATAATTTGTCCCCGTATAGGGATCGTGGAATATTTTCTCCTATGAGCACTTCATAAATTATGTTGTGAAATCTAATAAATGCAATAATATAGCAATTAATTAGATTAGTATGAACTATGAGGAGTAACATGCATTGACATATATAATAGAGTGTGAACAGGAAAAAAAAATGTTGATTAATACTTAATTGTTACGTTTGTATGTAGTAGAAGCCAATACGAAGTAATAAATTGATCCCATCATTGTAGATTAGTAAACTTGCAATTTCATGGAATAGGATGCAACTACGTACATGTCCAAGCCACAGATGTTAGAATTTCAACAATCAAGCTGTACACATCACTACATCAGCTTGTCTAATCTATTAGTTAAGACATGCTAATGGCTTAATGAGTACGTGGAGGTTAATTACTTCCTCCATTTCATAATAGTTGCAATACTTTGACTTAATATGTGAGAGTTTTTTGTCAAAGTGTTGCAACTTGCAATTAATATGAATCAGATAAAGTATTATGTAGTACGTCGTTCAATCAATGAATCAAGCCTAAACTTATTATGTACTCCGTAGTACGTCATTATGTAAGGATATGGTGTAGTCTCTAATCCACACATTACACTTGCTTGTATAATCAGGTACCCCTCTGTGACGTGAAAATTTTAATGTAGTCTTATGATTACCGACTATCGTAGTGAATGATTAGGATTGCTCGATTTTTTTATTTATTTTTAATTCTTAAATCTAATTGAATTTTTTAAAAAATATACTTTAATTAGATTTTTTTTATTTTAAGAAAATAATTTTAGATTTTTCTAAAATCAGTTTTTATTCTTGAAAAATCAGAAATTCTTTTCCTAAAATTAGAAATCTAATGAAAGTATTTTAAATTAGATTTAGGAATTAAAAATAAATCAAAAACTGTGCGATCCTAGCCATCCACTACGGTAGTCGGTAATCATAAGACTACACTAGAATCATCCCCTGTGACGTATTAATTGAAACGATTTGACCTAAAGTAGAGAGGAAAAATGTTCAATTGTTGCAGTTAATGTGTTACGGAGAGAGTACAAGCTAACATAGATGAACCACAAGCAAATATAACCAAAATGATTTACACACCCCCTAAACTAGCATCTGTCTCTCTTGCGTGAATAGTAACAATGGTAAACCGCATCCTCATGTTTCTTACATATAATAAGTAGTAACAATACAAACTATTCATGTAAGAGGGAGAGAAGTACAAATGTAATTTGAGAAACGCGGAAATCACCACCTCAAATATACTCCACGATTCCAGCACACTAGTAGCCGTATATATATATAGTATGCTAACAACTGTGGTATCGCTTATTTAATTACATTTGAAATCTTTTTGTAAAATTAAAATATAACGGTCAAATCGTGACAATGCAAGCAAAGTAATAAATTAAAGAGGCCAATAGATAACAATGTTGTTCATTAATTCATTGAAACTAACACAAGATGATTAACACACTACACCCACAACCCAAACAAACAAACAAAAAAAAAACACATCCCTAGTTACGTACATACATACACTAATAGCTAGCTAGGTAGCTAGATCACAGATGGATGATTAATTAGCAACACTAACTAACTAAGTAACTAACAATAATTAAAACTAACAATAATAATTAAGAAAGTATTATTAATTAATTAAACTGGATGGGATCTACGGTCTAGATTAATTATTATTAATAATAAAGAAAGGTAAGAAAACAAGCTAATTAATAAATTAAAGCTAGCTAGCTAGCTAGCTAGCTAGGGTTTCTTACCAAGAGTATGTTTGTTGTTATGCATCCAAACCTTAAGAACTTGGCGTTTAACCCCAGTTTCATTACAGAATTGTTGAACAATCTCTTCATCTTGTTTCTGAATTCTCCAACCAAGCCGTTCCGCCAACACCAACATCTTATCCTTTTGTTCTCCACTAAACTTTGTCCTAAATCTCTTCTTCCCTGACGACGTCGTCGAATTTCCTCCTCCCGACATCATCATCGTACCTCCACTCCCACTCCCACTCCCATTATTATTATTATTATCATTATTATTGTTGTTGTTGATATTCAAGCTTTCCGCACGGCCGTGACCCTTGAGTCCGTTCCCCGGTGGGGAAGGCAGCGGAAGCGGCCTCTGACCCGACACGTGGAGGTAGCCAGCGGTGGTCCGGTTGTAAGGGTAGAATTGGTATACTTGGTGGTGAGGTCGAGGAGTATAGAGGGTGAGTTGGGAAGAAGGGGAGTTATTCTCGATTAGGATCTCTTTGCGGTGGAAGTTGCGGTGGCAGTTACAAGCGGCGCATCGTAAAGCGTCTAGAGTGCCGTCTGTACCCGCTGGAAGAAACTCTCCGCAACCGTCCACGGCACGGCCACCTATACTCACGGCGTGGTTCTTCAAGCATTCTCTGTATCTTGCTTTTGGTTGTTGTTGTTGTTGTTGATGTTGATGGTTTTTCAAGGTTGGTGTTATTGCCATTTCTTCCTCCTCTTCTCCTTCTTCTTCCTCCTCCTCTTGTTCCTCGTGTTCTTCCTCAAATTCCATCATTTTTATTTATTTTTACTCTTGTTAAATCCTAAGACTAAGAATAGTACCACAAAATTAAGATTAGTTTTTATTTTTTAGAAGGAGGGGGATAAAAAAAAAAAAAGGATTTTGGTGAGAGGGAGGTTAGATGGAGAAAAGGTGGGATGGAGGAAAGAGAGAGAATGAGGTGATGATGATGATAATTAAACAAAGCTTCGGATAGTAAATAGGGTTTAGTGGATTTTGGATATTAACATAACCAAAAAAAAATAAAAAAATATAGTGCTCCAAGTCTCAGTCCATAACATTAAGATTTCAATAAATGTTTTTTATACGCATTTTGACGAATCGGTTTGAAAGAGTAATTGACCAAATTAATCAAAATAATTTTGATAGTAGTAACTTATAATCATATTCTTGTTTATATTAAAACTATTTTGATTAAATTCGTTATTTACACCCTTATATCGTTTCCTCAAAATGCATGAAAAAACAAATGTTAAAATCTTTGTTACGGAAGAAAGAAATACTCCCTCTGTCTACTATTATTTACTCCATTTTTCATTTTTATCCGTTTAAATTTATTTGCTTCATTTTTTTTTTTGCAATATGACCCACATTTGAAAAGACATTTATACGCTTACAATTATATTTTTTTCCATATTACCGTATTAAAGACATTTATACCCTCAAAAGTACACATGTGAAACACTAGAAACAAATGAAACTTAAAATTCACTCAAAAAGAGTTTGTAGCAAATAAAAGTAGACAGATGGAGTAAATAAATACTCCCTCCGTAACGAATTTGTAGCAACATTTGGATTAGCACGGACTGCTAGATGAAATAGGTTAATTGTGGTATTAGGTGATATATAATGATAAAAGTAAGAGAAAAAAAGTAAGAGAAAGAAAAGTAAATGGGGTATTATGGTGTAAAAATCCTTGTATTCTCTAGATTTGGTAGATTTGAGGCAATCCAAGCCCTTCAACTTTAGATCAATGGCTATAATAAATTTACCTGCAAAAAAGTAAAAGTAAAATAAAAAATAATATAAAACTCTCACACTCACAACTCCACTAACTCCACCTAAATTAAACTCTACAGGATCCTAACACGGTATTATGTTGTATGATGGTAAAAGTAAGAGAGAGAAAAGCAAGAAACAGAAAAGTAAGTGGGATATTGTGTTGTTTTTTTGCCAAAAAAAGAATAAAATGAAATTTGAAAAAATTGTTGCAAGTATTTTGTTACACGCTTACACCTAAAAATGAAAATTCTTGCTTATAATTCGTTACGGATGGAGTACATAAAATAAAAACAACCCTAGTAATTAACCTTTAAAAAAAGGTGAATAGAAATAGGATTATAGGAGTGGGCTTTTTCTCCGAATTCGAAGCTTTTTAGATTACGGAGTATCCAGGATAAGTTGCTTGTTGTAAACTCTCTTTTGTCTCAACCTGCCTACTAGAGTAGTAGGGCAACCGGCAACCCCAACTATGACATATTGACATGTTCACCCTCAGCTCCTCTCAATTTTAATCATTTCATTTATGCTTATCCCTTAGTATTTTATTTACTCCACTTTTGTTAGTGTGAGAGTCACGATCGGCTCCTCACTTTTTGCTTCCCCCTCTCATCGCTGCCAAAAGGTCGTTTTAGACCTAGGTTTATTTGCGATGAGAGGAAGGATGGACTGGTTATAGGGAAGAAAAGATTAATGAAAATGAAGAGTATTAGTAGGAGTCGCCAATGAATTTTAGGAATTAAACTCATAAACTATGTATTTAGATCAAAAATTTACGAATGGGACACGATTTAGGGGCAGAACTTAATAGCACTATTCCACCCCTTCGATCCCATGGGGAATGACTCCAAAAAATGGTCATGCGAACCAAAGTTTGAATTCGGGGGCAAGAGTACTAATATAGCGGAATACGTTATTTTAGCCCGTAGGCGGCCTTTACTAATTTCTCTCAATTGTTAATACACAAGTTATACAAAAAATTAAAATATTTTTTCAAAAAAATAAGCGCAAATTTTTTTGAAATGATGATATAGCAGCGCGTCCTAAAGAATTACGCTGACATATCAGCGAGTGAAAAAAAATTACTCGCTGATATATCAGCGTATCAAAAAATTAATTGTGATAGATCAGCGTATCATAAAATTAAACGATGATAGATCAACGTAAAAATTAATTTCTCGCTGAAATTTTTATTAATCAATTTTAATATAATTTAAACGAAAAAAGATTTGAACATTTTTTTCATAAAGTAAATCAGTGCGAAAAAAAAAGGAAACGATGATCAGTTAGCGTGAAAACAAACAACACGTTGATGTATCAGCAAGTAATAAAATTGCTCTCTGACAAATCAGCGTAAAAAAAATGCGTTGAAATGCTTTATGAAAAAAATGTAAAAAAAAAAAAAAAACACTCTATACAAACGTATAAATGAAAATTAAGGCCCTCAGGAAACTAACCATTTCTTCTTTGAAGAACGCCTTTTATGAGCATTAGTATGTACAACACCTTGCCTTGAATTATCTCCTTTAAGAATTCCAATCACTTTTCTTGTATGAATGCAAAAAAAACTTTTTTTTTATATAAAAGTAACTTAAAGTCTTTTATAAGAATTTTTGTAGGATGGTAAAACTTTTTTTTTCTCCCTCCAAAATCCCCCCTTTCACAATGAAAATCAGCTTTTTATAGTTGAGCGAGTCTTTGAGAGTTACGCTACTGTGTCAGCGCAAGTCAACAGATTACGTTGTTGCGTCAGCGCTAAGTATTTACACACGCTGAAGGATCAACGCAAATCAATTTTATGCGCTAACATATCAATTAGCA
The DNA here is from genome assembly GCA_951394345.1 of Salicornia ramosissima. Lineage (NCBI taxonomy): Eukaryota > Viridiplantae > Streptophyta > Magnoliopsida > Caryophyllales > Amaranthaceae > Salicornia > Salicornia ramosissima. The sequence continues at coordinate 13,302,813 of OX596236.1, read as the reverse complement.
TTGTTGTCATGCCTCATTAAGCCAATTAATACCATTTTTCAGCGATTTGAGGATAAGACCGCTGATATAGTCAGCTTAATTCCATAAAATGCGTTGATTCTTCAGAGAAAGCAAACTAGACGCGCTGACATGCCAACGTATACCTTTCTGACTCGCTGATGGTTTTTTTAATATATTTTTTTAACAAAATCGATTGGGCTTTGAAAAACAAACTTTTATTTGTTAATTTTTATTTTTGGGCCAATCCTTTTTTTTTATCATTTTGAAATTCTTTTGGGCTCAGAATATTTGGAAAATTAAATTAGGCCTAGTGTTGTCCATGTATAGTCAAATGTGCATTTTTCCGAAGAAATGAGTGTATGTTATCATCATTGAACATTTTCCTCGGGACAGAGGACTAAATGCAATGTCAATAGTTAGTCATATCATTTTTATTTTAGTTACGTTTCAATTTTGATTTAATTTTCTCTAATTTTAGATTTTCATATTTTAAGTTCAATTCAATTCAATTTTATTGTACTTGGTTTCAGGATATAATCAATTCATAGTAGAGTTTTAACGCCCCAGATTTATGTTATATCTGCTTTGATTATTTTGCTTGGATTTTTATTTAATTATGTGCATGGTCTAAATTTATTTGGGCTATTTTGTTGCTTGAGTGTGATTATTTTATTTTATATTATTTGATTTTATTTGATTTTATGTTATTTTAATTATTTAGAATTATTAAGTTTCTAATTTATTGATTTTGGGTTAAGTCCAAAATTAATTATGGTTACTCATGCTTGAGTGCAATTAGCCCATGTGAGCTTGATGGCCCATTTTTAGTGCTCATAACCGGCCCCCTCCTTGTTTTGGCTCAATTGCCACTTATTTTGTTTTCACACTCAACTAACTTCTATAAATAGGGATGTTAGTAAGGACCTTAGGATCATTTGCTCATTTAATCATCTTTTGCTCACAAAATCAAACTAAAACACACTCCTTCCATTTCCCTCCATTTCCACACGCCATTTTGGCTAAATAATCTCTAACTTTTGTCCATTAACTTTTTCAACCCAAAAACTTAAAGATTCATCTCTTATTGATATTTAAGTAATTAAACACAAGTAAATATTCATTTACATTAAGCAAGAATTTGAGTTTTGGTTCGGGTTTTGGGTTTGGTTCGTGTGGTTCGAAGGGAGGCCGTGTTCGTGTAGTTCGAAGGGAGGCCGTGTTCGTGTGGCCAGCCGTGTGGGGTGGCCGTGTTCATGGAGGTGCACCGTGTTCGTGTTGGTGGCCAGCTGTGTGTGGCAGCTGTGTGGGACGAATTGGGCAGCAGGTTTTTGTGATTTTTTGCAACCAAGTTTCATTAAGGTAACATGCTTTTTCATCCTAGATTGAATACCGTGATCATAGGATAGATTTGGTGAATGAATTAGACTAGAAGTTTGATGAATTTGAGTAAAAATAACTCATGTTATGCGTGTGATTAATGGCTGGTTTTTGGTATTATAATTTGATCTTTATGCGATTTAAATCATGAATTATGTATTATGGCATGTTTATGTATCTATGTATGGAATTTGGTATTAAAAATATGAAGTCGGGATCAAGTTTTGTATCATGATTCATGCGTGTATTTGGTGTTTGTTCATGATTGTGTTCTTGTTAATCTTGATGAGTTTCATGTGAATCTTGAATTGTTCATTGATGATTTAAGTTAAAGAAACGTATTCTTGATGTATAGTTATCAATGTTTGAGGTTTCTTGGAATTTCTTGATTGAATTATAGATTATGTGGTCATAGTTAAAGATAGTTAAAGATAATTAAAGAAAGTTAAAGAAAGTCTAAAGGATGATCAAGGAAGTTCAAAGATAGTAGTGTACATAGTTATACTCAAGTTAAGACGTAAGATGTGGGCTTGAGAATAACCAAGATGTAATGATTAATAAATATTAGCTTGAATTTGCATATGAAACGCCTAACCTTAGAGTAAGATTCTAAGACTTGGGTTAAGACGCTTCCACTATCCTAACCACGGTATTTGGATAGTTCATACTTGTTGTGTCGTCTTTTTGATATGGGTCCGTAAGATGGGTTCATGGGTATGGGAGTAAGATTATCATTCCCGGCATAATAAGAAGTTCGATCACGTAAGATGTGTTCGTACGAGCATAGTCCGGTCTGATATGTAAATGATAGCGACAAAGATGTAGTTAAGTTTAAGTAAGTCATTAGTTGTATTTCTTGGCACTTTTATTTAAGCTTTGCTTTTTTATTTGTATGATTGTCTGCTTTGTTTGTCTAATCTGTTGTATGTTCATATGTATCCACTTTAGGGTGGAACTGTTATGTTACTCGCCACTGATGGTAGATTCATGTTTTTAGGTAACTCTGATGGTGACGGTGATGCTTAGCTTTGGGATTGGGCGAGCGTCGATGTACTTATTTTTATGTAGTTTCTATTTCGTCATTAGGATTTGGACTATTGTTAGTTTGTATTTTCTAACTCTGATTACAGTTTTTGGAGTTAAACCATTAGTAGTGACTTTTCGGAGGTTTAGTTATGTACATCTTGTGGTAATTGTACATTTGGGATTTTAGAAGTATAATTTGAAGTAAAAGTTTTTTATTTTAGGTATGTTTGTAGTTAGTATGACAATTCGACTCGTCGGTTCTTTCCGCGGCCAATTTATAAGAGTCGAGTCGTCACAAGAGTAGTTTTTTTTTCCAAAAATTATTAAGTTCCGTCTAAATATTTTCAATGTGGTTTATTCCAATTCAATTGTCGTTGATTTTGTACAGCTAGAGGTGTTTCGTTGTAAGAACTCATATATAAACTGTTAGGAGAGAGCGAAAAAAGAATGCTACTAGAGATCGATGGCAGCGGATCTTGGATCCACCCCGGTTCCAAATCGGTTTTTTGGGATCTAGATCTGGATCTTGATATATTGGACCCGCATGGATCCGAGTCGGATGTGAATCTCTTGGGGAAAACAGATTTGGATAAGGATCTTGTATATAGATCCGTATCAAGGTCCACATATCCTTTTTTTAGAAAAATCGCCCATAACAGATGGGGATACCTAGTTTGAAGACAAAAAATGATTGGCCTTTATCCTTTTTTTAATACATAAGGTTAAGTCAAAGTTAATTATGTAATTATATGGGACTAATTGTCATTATGTAAGTCTAAGTGAGTTTTAGTTTACATGTTAATTAAATTACAAGAGGATCCGTTTTTGATCCATTTTAGATCCGATTCTGCAGGATCTGTAGGATCTGCATCTGGATCGTCATTTTATAGATCTGTCAGATATGGATTGGATCTGAACCATGTTTAAAAAAAGGATCTGCATCTGGATCCATCAAGATCCGGCCCAGATCCAGAATGTTGCCATTACTAAATGCTACACATGTTGATGCATGACTACTTGCCTTCATGATTTGCACCAGTTTGCAACCTTTATGTGTAAGGTTGACAAGGCCAATTATGTCGTGTGAATTAACCACGATTAAAGAAATTTCTAATTCATCTATAGAGAAAACAATAGTAAATTAAATAGGCTAGTAGACTCCATCCTGAATATCTTGTAAAAAAAAAAGGCTACATCCTGAATATGCATTATGGGAACAGAATAACAATAGCATAAAGTTTAAGAAACCAAATACATCATCAAACCATGCATTAAGCCTAGTCAAAGTCTAATAATCCAATCAATTTGAATATCTTCTAGGTTCTAAAGCCATGTTTCTGACCGCACTATTTGAGTAACAAATATATCACAAGCGCGCATACCATTACAGAAATAGATCCACACTAACGATATTTGATAGACCAGATCGAGTTGCTACCTCAAGAAATAACCCCAAAAACGTGCAAATTATCTCTAGCACATGAATACAGATACGTAAATGCAAGCACACATTCAAGCATATACAAACCATTATTCATACATAAACATGAGTTTAAAGATAAAAAGAACCAATAGAGAAAGATGGATCTTACAAACAACCAATAGAGTTTTTGTAACGCTCCAGATTTTTGGGCTATTTTCTTGTTTATTTTGTTTGTAATTATAATAATTCTGTGTATAGTCTAAATTTATTTAGACTATTTATTGATTGATTATGATTATTTTATTATGTGATTTATTTGTTTTGTTTTATTTTATTTTATTTTGCTTAATTAGAATTTTATTATAATTTTCTAGTTAATTAATTGAGTTTTGGGCCAAGTGCGAATTTAATCATGATTGGTCATGATTTAGTACAAATGGCCCAAGTGATCATTTGGCCCATCTTTCCTCAGGCCCAACCGGCACTCCCTTGTAATTAGTGGCCTAATTAGCCACTTGCTTCATGTTCACACCTTAACCACTTCTATAAATAGAAGGGTTTGTAAGGCTTTAGAACTCATTTGCCATCCTTTATACACTTGCTTTTCTTTTGCCACAAAATCAAAACATAAACTCTCCTTTCCATTCCCTTTGTCACACGCCATTTTTAGCTAGTAAACCCCAACATTTGTTCATCATTTTCTTCAACCCAAAACTTAAAGATTCAACCTCTATTGATCTTTAAGTGACTAAAATCACAAATAGCCTTCATTACCTTATTCAAAACTTGGGTCTTTGGTCCGGTTTTGGGTTTGGGGTTCGTGTTTGGGACGTGTTCAAGAGTGGTGCCTCGTGTGGGTTGTCGTGTGGTGGTTCGTGGTGAAGGCCGCGCAGTGTGGCCGTGCAAGTGGTGAAGCCGTGCAAGTTCGTGTGCAACACGGTGGTGCTTTGTGATCTAGGGCCGTGTGGTTTGGTTCCGGGCAGCGAGATTTGGTATTTTTGTGTTTAATTTTCAATAAGGTAACATACTATCTTACCTTAATTTGTATATTATGTTTATAGGATAGATTAAGTAATCTTGTTAGATGAGTTTTTGATGATTGTTCATCATTTCATGCGTGATTTTTAAGTATAGGTTGGGGTGATGTTTTAATGATATTCGTGCCTTGATTCTATGTAATTCATGATTGTTTATGATAATTTCGTGTTTATTGATGATCAAGTTTCGTGAAGTTTTGATGATCATAAGTTGATGAAATTGTTGTTGAAGATTGCCTATGTTATGCGTGATTTTTGATGATGAGTGTGATGATGATTTCTTTATGGTTTCTTGAATCTTGGTTGAGTTCTTTATGAATCTTGATGGTTTCTTTATGAATCTTGATGAGTTCTTTATGAATCTTGTTGTGTTCTTTACGAGTTCTTGGTTGAGTCTTGAATTCTTTAAAGTATCTTGATTATGAATGATGATTCTTGGTTTCTTTATCATGATTATGTAGTCTTAAGTGTAGATTATACCGTCTTGGTTAAAGAAAGTTAAGATAAGTTTAAAGAAAGTTCAAAGAGGTTCAAAGAAAGTTAAAGAAAGTAAATAAAGTTAAAGAAATGATTAAGATTGATTAAAGAAGTGGTATTGATTATGGTTAGACTCAAGAAAAGGCGAAAGAAGCAATCTTGAGAATAACTTTGATGGTTTACATGTTAGTCTTAAGTCAAGGCGTAAGGTGCAACTTAAGATTAACTAAGAATGTAAATAAAAGATTAAAGATTAGCTTGATTTTACTATTAAACGCCTAACCTTAGAGTAAGATTCTAAGGCTTGGGTTAATACGCTACCCCTATCCTATCCGCGGTATTGGGATAGTTGGAGATCCGACTATGTCGTCTCTTGATATGGATTTCCCGTAAGATGGGTTTCATGGGGTTGGGAGTAAGATTCTCAATCCTGGCATAGTAGAAAGTTCGTTCGCGTAAGATGCGTTCGTACATGCATAGTCCGGTCTAATATGTAAATGATTGCGCCAAAGATTAAGTAAAGATAAGTCTAAAGTTGAGTTTTGGGAATCAGTCGAGTTTTGGGTATTATTGTTGAATGTTGTTATCATTAACGTTATTATTATGATTATTGTTGGTTTGGTATGTTGTTTTGCATGATCGCATGTTGGATGTCTGGTTTGGTGGTTTGATGTATTCTATGATCATTTGTATCCACGTTAGGGTGGGACAACTATGTTACTCGCCACTAACAGTGGATTGTTGTTAATTTTTCAGGTAACTCTGATGATGGCAGTGTTGCTTAGCTTTGGGTTGATTGAGTACCGATGTTCTTTTCGTTTGTATAGATTGTATTTCGTTTCTAGTTTTGGACTTGTTAATTATAGTTCATATATTCTAACTCTGATCGTACTTGGAGTTACTTATTAGTATGGATTACTTTTGGATTTAGTATTGTACAAACTTGTGGGTATTGTACGTTTTGGGTTTTAGTAATAATATTTCGAGGTTTTGTTTTAGTTTTTAGTAAGTTTGTTTGTTAGATCGACAATTCGACTCGTCGGTTTCTTCCGCGCCGGTTTAAGCGAGTCATGTCGTCACAGTTGGTATCAAAGCCGAATAGGTTTTAAGTGAAGTTTTAGGATATGGGTAAACCCAGGAGTTGAGAGCTTTATCTTTCCCGAGTGATGAACCCAAATTAAGTTTAAGTATATGGGAGAAGAGTTTCGGGTAGAAGAATCGGGATAAGACTCTTTTTCCTATTTTTCCTTTTGTTTGTGTACTTGATTATAGTGTGGATTGTTGACTCAAGTTTTTGTTCTTTTTTTCCTTGTCGTATTACGTTTCGACATGTCCACACCTCGCCGTTCAAGTTCGGGACGACAGAGGTCACGAGCGCTCGAGGAAGCGATTCTTACGCTAGCGCACCATAGTCGTCAGCCATCGGGATCGAGTCGAAGTTCGATCGTATCGCTCGTCATCAACCACCGACTTACGATGGGGTTGCCGACCCTACAATGTTGGAGAGTTGGATCCGTGAGATAGGGAAGCTCTTCGACGCAGCGTTTGCCCGAGCACGAGAAGGTCCAGATCGCCGCCTACTACTTGCGAGGAGAGGCCGATAACTGGTGGAGCGTAGCTAGGAACACGTGTGTGCCCTGCATTTGATGTCTTGTGCCGAGTTCATAGCTAAGGTCCAGGAGGGGTTCTACCCCAACGAGTTGCGGTGGCGGAAACCAAAGGAGTTTCTTACTCTTACTCAGGGTAAGATGACAGGCGTACACCGATAAGTTCGCCGAGCTATCGAGGTTCGCTACGTCGGTTGTTCCATGCGAGGAGGAGCGGGTCAAGCGCTACATAAAAAAGCTAGATCTGAGGATTCGCATTCACGTGATCAGCAGTGGAGCGAAGACCTTTCAGCAGGTTTACGAGGTAGCACTCGAGAGTCAGGCATCGACGACCGAGGAGGATGCGTGCAGGAAGAGGACCCAGGTCCCAGTGACGTCGTCTTCTTTCAAGAAGCCCTGATTTAGTGCTCCTAGCAGTACCCCCCCTCCGACCGCTAGTTCGCATTAGGGTTTCGATGGTTCAAAGTGTAGAGACTGCGGCGAGGACTTCCATCCAGGGAAGCAATGTGACGGCACGCCCATAGCATGTTCCATTTGCAGGAAGGAAGGCCTTAAGGCATCAGTTTGCCCCGAGAAGAAGCCAGGCACCGAGTTCAAGAAGCTTATGGCAACGACTAAGACTCCAGTGAAGAACCGAGTCTACTGTATGACTGAGGCAGAAGCAGAGGTCCAGCCAGATGTAGTCTCAGTTCCCGTATTAGTTCGTTTATAACTCTCCCTTCTGGAGAGGATTTTGTTTGTCAGCACGAGTTCCGAGGAGTGCCTATCGTTTTAGCTGGAGAGCAGGCGACGACCGATTTGAAGGAGTTCCAGCTGATGGAGTTCGATGTCAATCTTGCTATGGACTGGCTGTCGAGGTATTGAGCGATCATTCGTTGCCGAGATCAGTCAGTGACATCCCGAAGACCGCTTTTCGTACGAGATACGACTACTACGAGTTTTGAGATGATGCCCTTCGGTCTCGCTAACACACCAGCCGTGTTCATGGATCAGATGAACCGGACTTTTCATCACTTACTCAATAAGTGCGTCATAGTCTTCCTCGACGATATCCTAGTCTATTCAAGAGACAAGTCTGAACATGCAGAGCATCTCCGGATAGTGCTAGAGATATTAAGAAAGACTAAGTGATTCGCGAAACTCTCTAAGTGTGTGTTCTGGCTTCGCGAAGTAGCATTTCTGGGTCACGTAATTAGTAAAGAAGGCATTAAGGTAGACCCGGCGAAAGTTGAGGCTGTAGTAGAATGGAGTAGCCTGAGAAATGTGACGGAGGTTCGTAGTTTTCTGGGTTTGGCCGGATACTATCGACGATTCGTCCAGGACTTCTCCAAAATTGCTAGGCCGATGACTAGTCTCCTACAAAAGGAGATCCGATTCGTTTGGACAGAGGCTTGCGAGCAAGCATTTCAGCAGTTGAAACAGAGATTAGTCTCTGCTCATTTCAGCAGTTGAAACAGAGATTAGTCTATGCTCCTATTCTTACCCTTCCGAACGACGAGGAGGATTTCGAGGTCTTCAGTGACGCGTCTAAGAGCGGCCTAGGAGGCGTGTTGATGCAAAGAGGGAAGGTCATCACTTATGCATCGAGGCAGTTGAAGGTGCGCGAGCGTAACTACCCCCCACGCATGACTTGGGGCTAGCAGCGGTGGTGTTCGCGCTTAAGATCTGGAGGCACTATCTCTATGGTGGTTCATGTAAGGTATTCATGGATCAAAAGGGTCTCATGTACGTCTTCACTCAGAAGGACCTCAATATGAGGCAGCGACGATGGCTCGAGCTTAGTAAGGACTTCGACCTGACGCTTAATTTATCGTGAAGGCAAGGCGAACTTAGTACCTGACGCACCGAGTCGCAAAGACCGATTGAGCTTCAGTGGAAGCCGCAGTTCCGTCAGAGTTTGTCTGACTTTTATGTGTGCCGAGCCTGGAGTTTTTGATGGTGGACAGTCTCCTTTGCTTAAAATTTCGGGACGAAATTTCTTTAAGGAAGGGAGATTGCAACACCCCAAATTTTTGGGCAATTTTCTTGTTTATTATGTTTGTAATTATTTTAATTCTGTGTATAGTCTAAATTTATTTAGACTATTTATTGATTGATTATAATTATTTTATTATGTGATTTATTTGTTTTATTTTATTTTATTTTATTTTGCTTAATTAGAATTTTATTATAATTTTCTAGTTAATTAATTGAGTTTTGGGCCAAGTGCCAATTTAATCATGATTGGTCATGATTTAGTGCAAATGGCCCAAGTGATCATTTGGCCCATCTTAGGCCCAACCGGCCCTCCCTTGAAATTAGTGGTCTAATTGGCCACTTGCTTCATGTTCACACCTTAACCACTTCTATAAATAGAAGGGTTTGTGAGGCTTTAGAACTCATTTACCATCCTTTATACACTTGCTTTTCTTTTGCCACAAAATCAAAACATAAACTCTCCTTTCCATTCCCTTTGTCACATGCCATTTTTGGCTAGTAAACCCCAACATTTGTTCATCATTTTCTTCAACCCAAAACTTAAAGATTCAACCTCTATTGATCTTTAAGTGACTAAATTCACAAATAGCCTTCATTACCTTATTCAAGACTTGGGTCTTTGGTCCGGTTTTGGGTTTGGGGTTCGTGTTTGGGACGTGTTCAAGAGTAGTGCCTTGTGTGGGTGGTCGTGTGGTGGTTCGTGGTGAAGGCCGCGCAGTGTGGCCGTGCAAGTGGTGAAGCCGTGCAAGTTCGTGTGCAACACGGTGGTGCTTTGTGATCTAGGGCCGTGTGGTTTGGTTCCGGGCAGCGAGATTTGGTATTTTTTGTGTTTAATTTTTAATAAGGTAACATACTATCTTACCTTAATTTGTATACTATGTTTACAGGATAGATTAAGTAATCTTGTTAGATGAGTTTTTGATGATTGTTCATCATTTCATGCGTGATTTTTAAGTATAGGTTGGGGTGATGTTTTAATGATATTCGTGCCTTGATTCTATGTAATTCATGATTGTTTATGATAATTTCGTGTTTATTGATGATCAAGTTTCGTAAAGTTTTGATGATCATAAGTTGATGAAATTGTTGTTGAAGATTGCCTATGTTATGCGTGATTTTTGATGATGAGTGTGATGATGATTTTTTTATGGGTTCTTGAATCTTGGTTGAGTTCTTTATGAATCTTGATGGTTTCTTTATGAATCTTGATGAGTTCTTTATGAATCTTGATGTGTTCTTTACGAGTTCTTGGTTGAGTCTTGAATTCTTTAAAGTATCTTGATTATGAATGATGATTCTTGGTTTCTTTATCATGATTATATAGTCTTAAGTGTAGATTATACAGTCTTGGTTAAAGAAAGTTAAGATAAGTTTAAAGAAAGTTAAAAGAGGTTCAAAGAAAGTTAAAGAAAGTAAATAAAGTTAAAGAAATGATTAAGATTGATTAAAGAAGTGGTATTGATTATGGTTAGACTCAAGAAAAGGCAAAAGAAGCAATCTTGAGAATAACTTCGATGGTTTACATGTTAGTCTTAAGTCAAGGTGTAAGATGCAACTTAAGATTAACTAAGAATGTAAATAAAAGATTAAAGATTAGCTTGATTTTACTATTAGACGCCTAACCTTTGAGTAAGATTCTAAGGCTTGGGTTAAGACGCTGCCCCTATCCTATCCGCGGTATTGGGATAGTTGGAGATCCTACTATGTCGTCTCTTGATATGGATTTCCCGTAAGATGGGTTTCATGGGGTTAGGAGTAAGATTCTCAATCCTGGCATAGTAGAAAGTTCGTTCGCGTAAGATGCGTTCGTACGTGCATAGTCCGGACTAATATGTAAATGATTGTGCCAAAGATTATGTAAAGATAAGTCTAAAGTTGAGTTTTGGGAATCAGTCGAGTTTTGGGTATTATTGTTGAATGTTGTTATCATTAACGTTATTATTATGATTATTGTTGGTTTGGTATGTTGTTTTGCATGATCGTATGTTGGATGTCTGGTTTGGTGGTTTGATGTATTCTATGATCATGTGTATCCACGTTAGGGTGGGACAATTATGTTACGCGCCACGGACAGTGGATTGTTGTTAATTTTTCAGGTAACTCTGATGTGGCAGTGTTGCTTAGCTTTGGGTTGGGCGAGTGCCGATGTTCTTTTCGTTTGTATAGATTGTATTTCGTTTCTAGTTTTGGACTTGTTAATTATAGTTCATATATTCTAACTCTGATTGTACTTGGAGTTACTTATTAGTATGGATTACTTTTGGGTTTAGTATTGTACAAACTTATGGGAATTGTACGTTTTGGGTTTTAGTAATAATATTTCGAGGTTTTGTTTTAGTTTTTAGTAAGTTTGTTTGTTAGATCGACAATTCGACTCGTCGGTTTCTTCCGCGCCGGTTTAAGCGAGTCGGGTCGTCACAGTTTTCACCTATTCAATACCAAAGGGCTTAAGCTACACAATACATAATAAGCATCCTTTGAATTGAGTTTACGTTGAAGTTGAAGGATGATGTTGGATGGATGCATGGACGCTGATGGATGATATAAGCACCACAAATCTAAGAGTGAAGATTCCACACAGTTAATATATGGACAAATAAGAAAGAAGAAAGAATAAGGCAGTTTGAGAGTCGGCTGAGAAGCGCTGGTGGCGGTAATGGTATATTTGTTGTTATGTATCCAAACCTTAAGAGCCTGGCGTTTAACCCCAGTTTCATTACAGAATTGTTGAACAAGCTCTTCATCTTGTTTCTGAATTCTCCAACCAAGGCACTCCGCCAAGACCAATTTCCCGAATTGGACAGGTGTTTGGTGAATGAGGATTGGGTTGCCACATTCCCAGATTCATATGCTCATTTTTTTTTTCCTTGAAGGATACTTTGATCACTCTCCAGCTGTGGTATATATTACTTCTAAACCAATGCTAGGAAGGAAGGCTTTTCAGCTATATAATATGTAGTGTCTTCAACCTTTTTTTTAGATGGTGGCTGTCGTAGATTTAGAAGGGGTTACGCAGAACACTTTAGAGGGGGTTCAGAATGCTTTTGAGGAGTTCTATGCGAGGCTGCTCGGTAGATATCATTTGATTGGGCCCTGTTATTTCATAGGATCAAGCTAAGGATCTTCTGAAACCTTTCTTTAGGGAAGAAATAAAACAAGCTTTAGTTTAAACTCCTAACAACAAGGCTCCATGTCTAGATAGCTTTAACAGCTATTTCTTCAAAACTGCTTGGCACATTGTAGGAGAGGAAGTTTGTGATGTTGTGCAAGATTTCTTTGATTCAAGTAAGCTTCTTAAAGAGCTAAAACTTGTTTTGATTCCTAATGTTCAACATCCACAACATGTTTTTTAGTGTAGTCCCATTGATTATAGTAATGTTTTATACAAGTGCATCACTAAACTTCTATGTAATAGGCTTAATAATATTATGTCTTTTCTAATTTACCCTAACCAAGTTGGGTTTGTTGAGGGAAGGAAAATTGTGCATAATGTGAGCATTATTCAAGATATGGTTGCTATTTACAATAGGAAGGCTACCCCCTAGTTCCATGTTCAAAGTTGATATCCAGAAGGCTTATGACTCAGTGCATTGGACGTATTTGAAAGACATGATGCAGGTGGCTCTAAATTTCCCTCAAAATTTTGTTGACCTAATTATGATTCGTGTGTTTTCTCCCTCCTTTTCCTTAGTCTCAAATGGATGTATGCATGGTTTTTTACAATAGGAAGGCTACCCCCCTAGTTGCATAATGTTCAAAGTTGATATCCAGAAGGCTTATGACTCAATGCATTGGACGTATTTGAAAGACATGATATTGGTGGCTCTAAATTTCCCTCAAAATTGTTGACTTAATTATGATTCGTGTGTTTTCTCCCTCCTTTTCCTTAGTTTCAAATGAATGTATGCATGGTTTTTTTAAAGGGAAAAGAGGATTGAGACAAGGAGGGTCATATTTCCCCTATTTTGTATGCTATTTGTTTGGAGTAGCTCTCCAAATTGTTGGCTCGTGCAGGGGCTCAAGATAGCTCTCTAAACTGTTTCACTATAGATGCAAGGCTGTGAAATTAAATCATCTTGTTTTTGCTAATGATCTAATTTTGTTTTGAAAAGGAGATAAGCAATCTATAATGCTTAATCTCAGAGCATTAGCTACCTTTGCTTCTACCTCAGGGCCAATAGCTTATAATGGCAAGTCTGCCTTTTACTGTTGTAATATTAATGATAGCACAAAGGTTGAATTTTGTGAAATGTTCAAGTATGAAGAAGGGGGCTTTCCCTTTAATTATATTGGTGTTAAAGTTAACACTAAGATGTCTAAATCTAGTTGCCAATGCCTAGTTGATAAGATTTTTTCTAGACTAAGGTATTCGGGGACAAGACACTTGAGTTATGCTGGAAGATCTCAGTGCTGATAAGTATGCACGTTTACGGGGCTTCAATGTTTGTTCTTCCTTAGGCTGTAATCATTGATGTTATAGCAATTTGTAGGATATTTTTTAGGTGAAAAGGAACATCAAATAAATAAAGTTAAGTTACAACTGATAAATGTTGATGGATTAGATCCCTACAGAAACACATAGGTTCACTAAGCATAACAGTTTCATTAGAAACAAATATTGACTTCCTTGCTTCCTTTGCCATCATGTCAGCTAGAGCATTGTCTGATCTATTCCTGATCTCCAGAGTAATCCCTTGATATCTCCCTATCAACTCCCTAATTTGTAGGATTTTTTTTGTGGTCCAGTAAAGCTTATGATCTGAAGCCAAAGTTGATTTCTTAGGATCTAATTTGTAGACCTAGAAGGCAAGGTGTGTTGGGTTTTAAAGAGAGCCATACTTGGAATTTAGCTCTTCTTAGCAAGGTAATGTCAAGTTACATTTCAATTTCTATTCATCACAATTCAACAGAATTAGGGAGGCATGATAAACTATAAACAATTTATATCTGATAAACACAAATCTATGTTTGATACATTCAAATCTAACATTAATAAAATGCATGTTTACACTTGGTAGCAGCCTACTGGGGATACTTGAATTTTTATTTGTCTTATACTCGTATGTATTAAAATGGCCATTTTACCCCTTATTCGTGGGCTATTCAATACACTAATCGATATTAATTACTCGTTACCGCCCACTTTGATAGTGCAAATTATTAGAAACTTGCTTGGTCAAACTAATAGAGCCAGCTCATGTGGGAACACTTTGAACGATTGCTCTAGGACCTATTTTTGTGGGCCCCACCTCTTTAATTATTTTGTATTTTCTTAATTATTTTGTTAATATAAATACAATTTCAATATTCATTATTTACAATGAACAAAATCTTCTTTTTGTTCATTATAAATTAGCTTTCAACTTACATGATCTCATCCATGTTTTCTCTCTTGCTTTGTTAGTACTCAACTTATTTTATGCAAAATCCAAAATTATAACTCTTAAAATATTTCAGCTCACGTCATCATTTTTATCTGATTTATCCTTTATAATTAAATCCATAATCTTGTATTCATTTTATCTTGTTTCAATTAATTGTTCTCCCAGGCCTTACTGTATCAATTAAGAATGAGGTGTTTAATAAAATCATTTATAAAATTTGAATACTTGATTTGAAATGTGTCTCTACTATTTAGGATTTACTACTGATCCCATCCCGATTTATATTAGTTGTTAGATTCATTTTTTCACATCTACCGATACACGATTTTAAATAAAAATATAATGAACTACACATAATAAAAAAATATAAAAATTATATATTTGAAAGTACATGTTGAGACAAATTAAACTAGATCAATCATGTCTTGTTTTTTCCTTACGCTTATAAAAGTAAAAGCAGTCAAAGACTACATGTGAACAATATTACAAGTCAAAATGTAGCAACTAAATTGAGACAGATGGACAGTCTTTATACTCTCTTCTTCCCAATTTACTTTCTACATTATCTTTTTCACACCTTCCATGACACAACTTTAAATAAAAATATCTTTAACTATATATAGTAAAAAATTATATATTTGAAAAGTACACGTTGAGAAGAATTAAACTAGATCCATCATGATTATGTTTTTTCTTACGTATATTAAATTAAATAAAGTCAAAGTTCATATGTAAATAGTGTCCAAAATCAAAGTGGGCAAGTAAATTGGGACAAAGGAAGTACATCAGTAGGAATAGAGAGGTAGGACAGCAAAGTGACAAAGTTTTTAGTGTTAATCATGTTAACATATGGTTCCTCCGATCCTCTTATTGCGAGCTGACCAAGACAAGACCTCACGAATGGAGATGAATGGTCTGTCTATAGAGCATTAGAGCTAGCTAGCTAGCTTTGCTAGTCTAGTCTGAACAGAAAATTGAGTTGCCCCCCATTTTACAACAGTTGTTGCATGTCTTATCCTTTCTTGAGGTTAGTAGTACACCTTAATTTTTTCAACTCCTTTTTGTTTGGAATTTATGTTCCGTTTGTTTGAAAGGAAATCAATTTTCATGGAAAATTATTTTCTAAGGAAAATAATTTTCAATGGAAAACATATATGTAAAAGAGTTTTTATTTGTTTGTTTGATTAGAGGAAAACTTATGAAAGAAAGAAAAAATGGAATAGAAATGAAGGAATGATGGGAGGAGTGAATAAGGGAGAAGTAAGGAGGAAGAAGGAAAATGTGGCATTCTTTCCCCACAAAAGGAAAATGGTTTTCCTTTTCCAAAGTGACTTTTCCACCTTAAAGAAAATTGTTTTCCACCCTTTCTAAAACAAACACAGGAAAATGAAGAGAGGGGGGAAAAACATTTCCAGGAAAATATTTTCCATCAAAACAAACAGAGCCTAAAGGTTGAAAAAGGAGAGGAGTAAACAAGAAGTTATTATAAAAGGCACCTAATTTTCCTTTTTTGAATCTACCTATCCTACTATTTACTGTTTATTGTGTTGTGTTTGTTTACGTTTTGTGTTTTTTTGCTCTCTAGTTCTTTTTAATTTTAAAAAAGTTTAAAAATAAAGTGGTGGAAACCAAACAAAAACAAAAAAACAAAAGAAAATTACGGAGTAAAATTATTATTCCATGTGCTACAAAATACTACTCATCTGCTCCAATTTAGTTGATACATTTTGACTTGTAGTACTGTTTACATATGATTCTTGATTGCTTTTAGTTTTATAAGCGTAAGAAAAAACATAGTTATGATGGATTTAGTTTAATTCGTCTCAACATGTACTTTTCAAATATATAAATTTTAAAATTTTTTATTATGTGTAATTCAAGATAGTTTTTATTTAAAGTCATATCTCGGGTGATGTGAAAATAGTTAAGGTAGTAACTAAATTGAGATGTAGAGAGTATCACAGAATCCTAGATAGAATTCTTAAATACTCCAACTATGGAGTAGAAAATTTGATGGAAATAATTCCAACTTTGGCTGATCTGCTCAAATTGGTCATAACTTTTGATTAACGAAGTATAATCCCAAGTATCAATACATCTTCTCATGTTGGTTCATATGATCGGTGAATTGCGCTCTAGGTTAAAAATTCATCATCTTCTCTCTCCTCCTTCCCTATCCCTTTTTCTTCCTTTAGACAATGGCTTTCTAGTTTGGCATCATTGTTTGATAACAATTTTGTAACTGACTTTTAATTTTCCGATAAAGGTTTTCCAGACAATTTTTTTTCCGACAAAGGTTTTCCGCTCGACTTTTTATGGAAATGATTTTTCGGCTGACTTTTCCGGCAACGATTTTTCGACACCTTTCTCCGGCCTAATTTTCTCAACAGACGTTTCTGGCAACGGTTTTGCACCAATTATTTCTAGCAATGATTTTTCGGCAATAGGTTTTCGACCCTTTACGAAGCTTGTTTTATTTCTTTTTTGTCAATTTCGACCTCAAATACAAATTTTAAAGGCCAATCTGACCCTAATTATGCTAAACATGTTTATTTCTTAGGCCAATCTTTTTTGTCAATTTCAACCTTAAATCCAACCTTTAAAGGGTTAGTTTAGCATATATAGTGAGGGTCTGTTTGACCCTTAAGGGCTGAATTTAAGATCAGAATTGACTAAGAAGTTCAGAAACGTCTCGTTTTGCTTGCTCAAAAAATGTCTCAAAAACAATGAGAATTAAAAACTTCTAGATTAGCATAGTAAGGGTGAGTTTGGCCCTTATGGACTGGATTAAAGGTCGAAATTGAGAAAAACTGATTAGAAATTTCTCATTTTACGTGTAAAAAAGTCTCAATTTTGGTGAGAAATAAAACTTTCCAATTTATCATAATTAGATTCAGGGTGCGTTTGATTCGTCTGAAATTTTCTGATCTGGTCTGGTCTGATCTGATCTGGTCTGATCTGATCTAATCTTTGGTGAAATTTAATTGTACATTATTGTAAAAGTAAACTATTATTAATATTGTTTAAAATAGAAATAGAAATAATAATAGAAATAAAAAAATAATAATAGAAATAAAATTAAAAAGAAAAAATCAAAAAAAAATATAAAGGAAATAAAAAAGGAAATACATGTAAAAATAAAAAAAAAATGAAAATACATATAAAAATAAAAATAAAAGTAAAGATAAAAATAAAGATAAAAATAAAAAAAATAAAATTAAAAAGAAAGATAAAAATTAAATTAAAAGCAAAAAAAAAATAACAAAATAATAACAAAAACAAAAATAAAAATAAAAATAAAAAAAATAAAAAAAATAAAGATAAAAATATAAATAAAAACTAAAAAATAAATTAAAAGCAAAAAACTTAAAAAAATAAAATAAAAAAATAAAATTATAAAATTATAAAATAAGGATAAAAATAAAATAAAATAAAAATAGTTGTTTTACACGTCTTCCATATATATAATGGTAACTTACATATATATGGGACATGTGTTTTGTATATGTATATGTATATGTATATATATATATATATATATATATATATATATAATTTTCTTTCAAATAAAAAATTATGTAAATAATTAATTATTAATATTATCCTTCAAAATTGGTAGTAATTTTTTTATTTATGGCTATAGTATTACTTCCAAAATATCAGCTAAAATATCACAATAATTCAATTTTTTTTTCATCAATAAATATAATTAATCATTAGTATGCATAATATTATAATTACATAACACTATTCATTATTATTTGTTAAGAGAAATAATATTAATTGAGTTATAAGGAACAAATAACAAAATGCTGATCTGATCTGCTCTGATCTGATCTGATCTGAATTTTCTGAAAATAAGCATAGGAGTGCTTATATAAGTTGAATCAAACGCACCCTCAGTTTTGTCCTTAAGGGCTGGATTTTAGTTTGGAATTGACAAAAAATAATCAGTGATGTCACATTTTGCGTGCCTATATATGCCTCGATTTTTGCGGGCAATAAAAAGTTCCAAATTAGAATAATGAGGGTCAATTTGACCCTTAAGGACTGGATTTAAAGTCAGAATTGACAAAAATCAATTAGAAACGGTTCTTGTTTTGCGTGACAAAAAAGTCTCGATTTTCGTGATAAATGAAAAAATTCAATTTAATATAATAAGGGTTAGTTTGGCCCTTGAGGCCAGGATTTTAGGTTGAATTGATATAAAACATAAAAAAATCTCGTTTTGTGTGCCTAAAAAGTCTCACTTTTTGTGAGAAACAAACATTTTCAACTTAGCATATATAATGAAGGTCAGATAAGGCTGGATTTGAGGTCTGAATTAGAAAAAAAAAATAGAAATATCTTAAGATTTAATTAAATAAATTATTTAATATTAAGATTTAATTAATAAATTATTTAATATTAAGCTCTAATTAAATAAATTATTTAAGCTTTGATTAAATTACTTAAGTAATACTTCGTATTAATTAAACTAAAACCTTCACTAATTGAATTTGAGCCAAATTAGAGCAAAATAAGTATCAAATTAATTAACATGTACAACCGGTTACTAACATATCTCAACAGGTCACGAATCAAAATGAGAAGATAGAGTGATATACTAGGGATTATACCTAGTTAATCAAAAGTTGAGACCAATTTGAGCATAATGGTCAAAGTTGAGATTATTTCCATCAATTTTTTCATTCTTAAATTGTGTTATTATGACGTGTAATGATAAAAGTAAGAGAAAAAAGTAGGGAGAAAAAAACAAAAAAGGAAATATTTGGGTTAGCACGGGCTACTATGTTGAATGTACTGTGATTTTTTTTATTTTACCAAAAATAGAATAAAAGGAAATCGTGAAAAGTTATTGCTACTATTGTGCAACACATGTAAAAGAAAATTGTTGCTATCTTTGTGTAACTGATGGAGTGCTACCTTCATTAACTTTTTATATGTAACGATGCATGGGCAGACCCATTTTGCTATTTGAGTAATTGTTAGTTCGGCTACTAAGTGCTAACCTAACGCAAACTGAGAACGTATTAGCCTTCCCTTCCAAATTCCAATGAAAACTTAATGTTTCCTCCCAAATTTCAAATAAAAATATTTTAAATAATTTTTCACTAAAAATTCAATGGAAATATTAACTTTTCGTCCAAAAAATAGATGAGAAATATACTCTATTACAAACCAAACATACATTGCCAACAATTTTATGGTCCAAAGTTACCGAATATACCGATTATAACCTACAAATGAAACTGACCGAATGCGACCTGGTTTTGATAATAACTGGATCAATAATTACTAGCTCGAAGTGCAAGTTCATCTTCCTATATCTCTAGCTTGTGACAACATCTCTGCAGAGCACCTAGCCAACAATCCGATGTTTCATGAAAAAACAAAGCATATCAAAAGAGATATGCATTATATTCGAGAGCAAGTGGAGCAAGGATTTATTAATGTTCATCATGTTAGTTCTACAGACCAAGTGGCTGACATTCTTACCAAACCACTTGTGTCTTCTAGGCATGAGTTCCTATGTAACAAGCTTGGTCTAAAATGTATGTCAAGCTTGGAGGGGGTATTAGAGGATATATTCCTTGTTTATTTGTTTATTTAGTGTTGTAGGCTCTAGCCTTATATATAGGTTGTTAGAATAGTGTCAACTAACTAATTCATTCATTTCTTCTACTGATTAATAAGAATTACTCTTTTCATATCTCTTGCTCTCAATTACAATAACCTACAAATGCGACCTAATTTCGATAATAATTGTATCAATAATTACTAGCTCGAAACTAACTGACTTCCGCCAAAGAAAATACCAAATTTTTCCGGATAATGAATAAGATCGACCAGCATCAATCGGTATCAAAGGGCTCATATAACCTGTTTTCAACTGAACGTTTAATTTTAAACCTAACATAGATTTGACCTATTTATTACGGACCGTTTGATCTATTTTTTTACATCTTGCAAGGACATATTGTCATATTGATTATGCAAGAAAAGCACATAATTAAATGGTTAACATTATTTGAAGTTTAGTCGTTGTCCACGAAAATATAGGGTATAATCCCGTTAAAAGTAACTCACGCATGCAATTCTAGGTTAAAGCAATTGAGCTTTATATGTACACCGATCAGCTAACATGTTCCCCAATTTTCATTTAATATAGCTAGGGGTGCTTATTGAGCGAGTCGATCGCGAGCTGGGGTTAACATAGAAAATTATTGATTTTTTGGAAAATTATCGAGTCACGAGCTGTTTCGAGCGAGCACGAGCCAACTCGAGTCGAGCTTTGACCGAGTGGAACTCAAGCTGTTCGCGAGCTACCCAACTCAATAAATACCCCTAAATATAGCAATCATTAATTAGTACATAATCCGACCATGCATATTAGCATATATTCGAAAAGGGTAAACGAACAACGGCCTACCAATTTCAGCAATTCTCTCATGGTCATGAAAAATACACACTGCACCACTATTATTAATGTAGAACATCTATCTTATACATTTTGAATATTTTTGGTATACACTTTGAATAAATATGTTATACGATGATGTGTGATTTTTTTTTTAATTTGCTTTTATTTTTAAGATGGGAGGGAGTTGGAGGGTGGAAAGGTGCCAGATATAAAAAATAAAGTTTAACTAAGAATGCCGCTTATGTCTGGCACGAATAATAAAACTAGTTTCATCTTATTTTAATTTATTGTTTCCTACTATTCTTTTCAAAATAAAATAAACTTGAGTAACATAATATAACATAAAATCATGGTATTTTTATTGTGTTGTCTTGAGGCGGCAATTGGGCTAATCCTGATCAATGTCTTTAGTTTGTGCAAGATGAAAGTAGCCAATGTACATATTTTAGGCATATCTTCATTTTGAAATAACCTAACATTTTCAAAAGATTAAAAAAGATTACCTACAATGGTGCCACCTACATAAGTTACATACATAAAACAAAGGAAATTTTAATAAAACAAAATTTCCAAATAATATACATATTCCAAAAACAACCTCAACTATTGGATTATCTCAAATCAGTGTCAACTTCGAGTATTTTATAAAATCAGTTGCGACTAATGATTACTTTGTAAAAATAGTCTAAAAATGATACTATTTTTAACAAGTTATAATTGAAACCTTTTTATTAAATATATATTAAAATTGAGACCACTATAAAATAATCAATAGTTGTGATTTTTTTTAAAAACTGGCTATAGTTTTGAATTATTTTCATCAATTTTTCATAAAACACAAACAGGTTAAGTAGGCACCGAGCACACTATCAATCATTGCATAAGGTGTATAATATAGCATAAAGTACACCATAAAATGGTAGATTCCAATGGAATGTTAG
This sequence comes from Salicornia ramosissima, assembly GCA_951394345.1. Classification (NCBI taxonomy): domain Eukaryota; kingdom Viridiplantae; phylum Streptophyta; class Magnoliopsida; order Caryophyllales; family Amaranthaceae; genus Salicornia; species Salicornia ramosissima. Next base: position 13,281,140 of record OX596236.1, on the reverse strand, counting down.
AATTTTGCTTTTTTGATATATTTCTATTCTTTTACTCTCTTTTCAAAAACTTTAATAGAATGGTAGATTGGAAAAGTTAAAGATTAAATATTAATAAGAGGAAAAGTGTAGTATAATGGGTAGAAGATTATTAATGACACTAGATCTTCATTTTCAAAAACTTTTACTATAGATGTGGACATACTTCCTATTTTAATTTTTATAGTAAGTTTTCAAGAGTTAACACAAACAAATGTGTACACGTGCAACAGATTGAAACATAAAAAGCTAAGCCCCTCCACAAAATTAGGTTAAAAATCATAAAATTAACATTATTAGGGATTAAAGGGGTAGGGCCACAAATCATTTGAAGACATTGATTGATACCAATAAGAAATTAATACTAATATATGATTTCAAACACAATGATGAAATTAATCAGAGCAAATGAACTTAGACAACGTGGTAAATCATTTTCTTAGAATCTAATTAATTATGGATGTTTACAACATCACAAATCATGCTTATTAGTGAAGGAACCTATTGAATGTCGGCAGGATTAATCAGCAGAAAAAGTTCATTAATCAGTCTTTAATTTTAACTGTTGAGTACTTGAGTGTTGACATTTGATTATATTTAGGTGCAACTAATTACGCATAAATTAGTTTCATTGCTTAGATTAATATTATTATTATTAATTAGATAATAAAAGATTAAAATGTATGTAGGACATATACTCATAGAGTCATAGTAGACCTCAAAACGGCAGATAATTTCATAATTCCTTTTACAAAAGCATATACTAAAATAAAAAAATAATAATAAAAGGTTACCTGCTAAGCAGATTTTAGGTTAAATGGTCCATTTTAAGACGATATGGTATAAAGGTGTGATTGTTTTGAAATAAATTAGAAGTGAGATTATTTTGATCAAACCATCAGAAGGTGGAATTATTATTTTTGATTCCAATAATAATTAACCTATTCAATCGACTAGTATCCTTATTTTAATAAATTATTCTTCATTTCTATGTACTGTACTATGAATTGTATACTTATTCCCAAGAATTCCTCTCCGGAAGAAGCTAGTCACCGGCCTTCCTCTGATTAGTTTCTACAACACAATTTACAAATGTATCTCTAAATGATTTGAAAGGTGGCCACCGGGCCGGGTCGGGCCGGGATTGGGTAACCCGGAACCAGCCCGTGGGTGGGGTTGGGCGGGCTGGGCCAGACAAGAGTCGACCCACGAACCGGACCTGCGGGTTGGGGACCGGGTTGGGGATTGGGCTGGGTTGCAGGTTCGTGGGTTGGGCTCGTGGGTTAGGTTCGTGAGTTGGGCCCTTTGGGTCATGGGCTGGGTTCATTTATGGGTTTAGGAGATTTTGGGGTTTTGTGGGGGTTTTGTGAGAGTTTGAGGGGGTTTGATGGGGTTTAAGGGGGTTTAAGGGGGTTTGGGGGGTTTAAGGGGGTTTTGAGGGGGTTTGGGTTTTTTTTGGGATTTTTAAATTTGTAAATGTAATCATTACTCATTAGTTGGCAAAAACATGTTAATTATATATTTAACTTATTAATTTTAATTTGAACAACTAAATAACTAAATCTTATAAATTATTACAAAAGTAAAAACTAATAAGTAAAGTAATTGATAATTAAGATGATAAAATATTCTTAATAAGTAAATAATTTAATGGAGGAAGGGGGTTGGGGGGGGGGGCTTGGACTTTCTTTGGAAATTAAAATACATATAAAAACATATATTTTCATTTTGCAAAATAAGATGCCTACATATCCTTAATTATATTAAGGAATCAAAGCCCACGTAGTTCTTAAACGTACCTCAATGTCGTGGTTCGTGATTCGCTAGTCTTTAGTTGTTGGGGGGCGATTCATCTGAACTATCTAGCACCATCCACGGATCATCTTCATCATCGTCTTCATCGTCCTTCATTCCTTGTGTTCTCTTCTCCGCCTGAGACCAATCCTTCTTGCAAACGCACATTTCTATGCTATTGGGAGAAAGGCTTGATCTTTTTTCGTCTAACACTCTCCTACCTGCACTAAAAGCAGACTCGGAGGCAACAGTTGAAGCTGGAATTGCAAGGACATCCTTTGCAATTCTAGCTAATATAGGAAATTCATTAAAATAATTTTTCCACCATTTTAGTATGTGGAAATCACTGTTAGTTTCAAATTGAAACGATAAATAATCATTAACATTACCACCCGAAGCACTTGCGGATGATGATTCTGTTCGTTGTTTCTTCAAGATTGAAGAAAGGAAAGGGTCCCACCTGCTTTTGGATTGTCTAGGAACTCTAACCAATTGTGGTTGGTAAATAGATGTGTAATGATCATAAAGTTGTTCTAAAATATTTTTACACTATAATAAAAAGTTAATAAATTTGTCAAACCATCAAGTTTGACACCAGAGTCCAATATGGCTGCAACACCATATATGTGAGGAAATTCACCAAAATAGGTATACCATTTGACCATCATTCGCGACAAGATGTCGGAAATGTTCTGAATGTCGCCGACATTTTTAATAGAGTTTACAATTTTAATGCATTCTAAAATAACCTGGTGAATATTAGGCTCATAAATAAGAGAAAAAACTTTTGTAGCACTGTTAAAAGTGCTAAGAACTTCACAAATAACACTGGCAACGCTCCAGTGATCGTTCGTAATCAAATCATTTTCATTTGTACAAGTTTCATTATATATTGTTGTTAACACATCTTTATACATAATCGCGTCTGTCAACATTTTATATGTTGAATTCCAACAGGTAGGAGTATCCCAATTCCAAACTTTTTTTCTTAGACCTTTTTCGTCGCACAACTCCTTATACCTACGTTTAACTCTATGGGTAACTCTAAGCCACTTAATTACATTCCTAATGGGTTCTAACAAAGGTTATAATTCTTTTATGCCTTCTTGAACACATAAATTAAGAATATGTGCACAACATCGGACATGCAATAACTCGCCATTAAGCAACAAGGGTAACTCAGGATCAGATTTTAAGAAATCTACGGCCCTTTTGTTAGCACTTGCATTTTCTAAGGATAAAGAAAAATTTTTGCTAGTAATGTGCCAAGTTCTTAAAACATTTGTAATACGACATTTAATGTTATACCCACTGTAATGACCCGTATTTTGGCAACGAGTCAACAATAACTAAATATTTTCAATAATAAATTAATAAATTACAGCGGAAGCTCTAAACTTAGTCATTTTATTAAATAAACATTAAAGACATTCCAAAAATAATGGAATTAACAGATCCTTTATTACAATCCAAAACTACTAAAATAGGTAAATAACGGGGAGAAACTAAAAAATAAATAGGAGCCTAATCAGCTCGCCACAAACTCAACCCAACTCTAAACTCTATCCTGTATACATGCAAAATAAATTTGGGGGTCCACCATCAGTGGCGAGTAACTAGACTGTTCCACTTAGCAGTGGAACCAAACAACATAAAACATTAAATTAAACAGCAGGCACGAGACAACCAAAAATGTACGAAGCAACATTCACATAACAGCATTATACAACAGAGAATACAACAGCGGAAACTTCATCAAAAGCCAGGTTAAAATATCAAACTCTTAATTATAACATTCGATTCATTAGAAAATTGCAAACATCGAGAATTAACCGACACGACCGAAGTCGATACAACAAGTAAATCCCCGACACGATTCATCACCGATGAACCGATACGACACGGCGCAAGGCCGATACAACAAACAAATCCCCGACATGATTCATCACAGATGAACCGATACGACACGGCACAAGGCCAATACAACAAACAAGTCCCCGACACGATTCATCACAGATGAACCGATACGACACGGCGCAAGGCCGATAACAACAAACAAGTCCCCGACACGATTCATCACAGATGAACCGATACGACATGGCGCAAGGCCGATACAACAAACAAATCCCCGACACGATTCATCACAGATCAACCGATACGACACGGCGCAAGGCCGATACAACAAACAAGTCCCCGACACGATTCATCACAGATGAACCGATACGACACGGCGCAAGGCCGATAACAACAAACAAGTCCCCGACACGATTCATCACAGATGAACCGATACGACACGGCGCAAGGCCGATAACAACAAACAAGTCCCCGACACGATTTATCACAGATGAACCGATACGACACGGCGCAAGGCCAATACAACAAACAAGTCCCCGACACGATTCATCACAGATGAACCGATACGACACGGCGCAAGGCCGATACAACAAACAAATCCCCGACATGATTCATCACAGATGAACCGATAAGACACGGCGCAAGGCCGATACAACAAACAAGTCCCCGACACGATTCATCACAGATGAACCGATACGACACGGCGCAAGGCCGATAACAACAAACAAGTCCCCGACACGATTCATCACAGATGAACCAATACGACACGGCGCAAGGCCGATAACAACAAACAAGTCCCCAACAAGATTCATCACAGATGAACCGATACGACACGGCGCAAGGCCGATAACAACAAACAAGTCCCCGACACGATTCATCACAGATGAACCGATACGACACGGCGCAAGGCCGATACAACAAACAAGGCCCCGACACAATTCATCACAGATGAACCGATACGACACGGCGCAAGGCCGATACAACAAACAAGTCCCCGACACGATTCATCACACATGAACCGATACGACACGGCGCAAGGCCGATAACAACAAACAAATCCCCGACACGATTCATCACAGATGAACCGATAAGACACGGCGCAAGGCCGATACAACAAACAAGTCCCCGACACGATTCATCACAGATGAACCGATACGACACGGCGCAAGGCCGATAACAACAAACAAGTCCCCGACACGATTCATCACAGATGAACCAATACGACACGGCGCAAGGCCGATAATAACAAACATGTAACGACCCGACTCGCTTAAATCGGCGCGGAAGAAACCGACGAGTCAAGTAGTTATAAAACTAAAACTCAACACTTAGAAAATAAACTAATACCTCAAAATATTATTATTAAACCAAAGATGTACAATAACCCACAATCTTGTACAAAAACTAAATCCAAAAGTCAAATGTACTAAAACAAAAGTAAAGTGCAACTCTAACCACATGCTAGAGTTTTATACAACAAATGTAATATCATACGTCTGAACAACGTCTATAGAATCTAATACTATGAAACAACTGTAATAAACAACAACAAAGCACACAAAGCGCCGCTCGCCCAATCCCCAAAGCTAAGCAAGAGCATCATCGTCAGATGTACCTGAAAAACACAACATAATCCACCATCAGTGGCGAGTAACATAACTGACTCACCCTAACGGGAATACACAAGCACATAGCAATAATTAAATAAAATCACACGTAAATCCTCGAAGACACGAGACAACCTCAAGCTCGTAATCCAAACTCGACTAATCACTCGACATCATCATCATACGACATCACTATACTCAATTCTAACTCAGGCGCAATCATTCAAGTTCTAGACCGGACTATGCTCGTACGGAAGCATCTTACGCAACCGAACTTCTACTATGTCAGGACCGGGCATAAGCCATACACCCAAATCCCACGAACCCATTTCATACTTGGAAATTCGTGTCCCTAATCCCCAAATAAATCTGAGCGTACTAGGAATAACATAGTGAGACTCCAAAACTATTCCAATACCGCGGATGGAATAGGGGCAACGTCTTAACCCAAAAACTAAGCATAAGCCATACACAAAGTCAAGGGCGTCTAGAAAAGAAATCAAGCTAATCATTCCATCATATCATCATCATATCATCATAGTTAATTAAAGACAAGAATAAGCCATACTCTTGAATTTAACAACTAAATCATCGAAGTTAACCCAAGAATTGCCTATAGCCATACTCTTGAGACTAACCAAACATCATATCATCAATCTTTAACTCAATCCTTGATCAACGTATCCCAAATCTTTAACTTTCATGACTCTTTCTATTACTTTCTTTATCTTTCAAGACTCTTAAAGAACTCATCAAACCTCAACAAGAACTCTAAAGAACTCGATCAAGAACCTTAAAGAACTCATCTATTACTTAAAGAACTCATAAAGAAACCATTCAAGATTCAAGAACTTCAATCAAGAACTCAATCAAGATTCAAGAACTTCAACCAAGAACTCAAACAAACTCAACATACACGCATGAACATCATCACTATCACACGGCAATTTCAACATCTTTTTATCAAAATTCAACAAACTTAAACCCAAACACCATGATTTCCAAAATATCATAAAACAATCTTAAAATATGAAAATCCACCATTAAAACATCATTAAAACACTCCAAAATCAGATTATAGAAATATATTCAAAACCATGAACATTCATCATCAATCAACCAAACATGCATTTAATCAAAGCTATAAACATAGTATTACCAATTAAGTTGAGTTAGTATGTTACCTTATTGAAGATTACACACAAATCAACACACAAAGGACCACCAAACCTGCTGCCCAGATTCGACATTCACACGAACAACAACACGGCTTGCACCATCACGAACCACCACCACGTTGCTGTCCAGGACCAGCCACGAACCAGCCCCACCACTGCTGCCCCACACGGCCTCCATAGGCAGTAAACACGGCTGCCTAGCAGCCCCTTTGCACAGCCACCATCAGCCACGACCAGCCCCACTTGAAGCAAGAAAATGCACCCAAAAGCCACCCCAAACTAGTGATCTTGAATGAAATTGTTGGGGTTTAAATTATGTAATAATACTTAAAGATTAATAGAGGTTGAATCTTTAAGTTTAGGATTAGAAAGATGGATGAACAAACTTGGGTGTTTATCAACCAAAAATGGCGTGAGGTTGAAGGAGGAAGAGGAGAGTGTTTTGCCTTATAAAGATGATGGCAAGAGATGATTGAATTAGCAAATGAACAAAGGAACCCAAAGCCTTACTAACTCCTCTATTTATAGAGGTTAGTGTAGGTGTGAACATGAAGCAAGTGGCAAAACTTGCCATCAAAATAAGAGGGAAAACCGGTTGGGCTTACTATATGGGCTCAAATTGATCCATTGGGCCAATTATAGAATTTTATACGAAAAAGATCATGCAATAACCGGCAGCTTGTGAAGTTCAAGACCGGCGGTATGGAACCGGCAGCTTGTGAAGTCCAAGACCGGCGGTTTATGAAGACCAAACCGGCGGTATAGAACTGGCAGCTTGCAAGGTCCAAGACCGGCGGTTTATGAAGACCAAACCGGCAGCTTGAAGCCTCATCTTTTAAATTGGCAGCTTCATCCTGAAGTCTCAATTGGGCTAAAATGATCACTTGGGCCATTTGCACTAATTCATGACTAATCATGATTAATTTTACACTTGGCCCAAAACTAATTAATTAATTAGAAAATTAAGTAATAAAATTCTAATTAATTAAAATAAAAATAAAATAAAGAAATAATAAACCATTAAAATAATGGTTACACTCAAGCATTAAAAATAGTCTAAAATAATTTTTTGACCATGCACCGCAACAACCATAATTACAATAAAGTAATTACGAGACTAGCCCAAAATCTGGGGCGTTACAACCATAATTACAATAAAGTAATTACAATCTCCCCTCCTTAAAAGAATTTCGTCCCGAAATTCAAGCGAAGGAGATTATTCACCATCAGTAATCCGGGCTTGACACACAAAAAGTCAGACGAAAACTGACTGAACTTCGGCTTCCACCAACGATCAACCGATCCTCGCGACTTGATGCTTCAGCCACTCAGCTCGTCCTGTCTGCACGATCGAAAAACGTTCGTCGAAGTCCTGAACAAACTCCAACATTCTTCGACGCACCACTAAAGACCTCGGGATCCTCCTCGTTGCTTGGAAGGTCAAGATAGAAGCAAAGTCTATCCTTTGCTTCAATGATGAACCCAGACTTACGAATTCCGATCACATACTTAAACTACTCCCTTCGACTACAGACTTAATCTTTAAGAGTGTAAAAACGATCTAATGACCGAAAACTGGAATACGGGTTATGATCGATTGGCCAAAATTGAAATGCAAATACAATGGGTCGATTAGGGTAAAAGTAGGAAACAATCAGTTGTCTTGGACGATAGAATAAAATTCCAAAACAAACAATTAATTTCAAAATTCCATATCAGGTTTAGATTATCTGGATTAGAATGCGGGGATCGAAACAATGCCCACCTTTGAATGATGAAAATAGCAAGGATGCGAATAAATGCCTGATATGAATACCGAATTTTATATAGAAATTAAAGAACGTCTCGATAAGTATATCCATTTACGAGAAATAGGATAACTATGATTACAAAATACTAAATATATATATATATATATACATATATATATATGGATACAATAGAAACAACGATTACGAGGGTGTGTAAATGGCATAAATTATCCATCGATAAATCCTAGTGATGATGGATGATATAAATAAAAAAAAAAAACAATGGCCAAAAACACGGTAGATGTCACAAGGTGAAATGATGTTAAACACAAGGTTGGCTAACATGAATAACGTTAATGATTTATGATGGCCTCAATTAGGTATGATGATAATAACATCGAAGATGGGTGGTCATAGATGACAATAACGATCATGATCGACGATGACAATGATATGAATGATGATAATGGATTACGACGCTCATGATCAAGGGTTAAGAACTTATGACGTAGAATAAAGGAATGACAATCAATATAACAAATTGTCCTGAGTGATAATGAAGGCATCATGGACGTTAAAGAATCGACTAGAACAAGGTAATAACGATATTGTTAACAATTAGAAGTAACAATGAATCGATAGCGCTACTTATGTTAACAACAATGGTATTCAAAAATAAGTTCCACAACGGGAAATAAGGTTAATCGTAAATCAATTGTAAGGGTGATCAAATAGGTTTGGTTCAATCAGATTCTGGTCGAATACGGTAGGTCAAGCAGTTTCCTGACCACAATTACACCCCTATAAGTTCTAGTCTGGTCTAACCTAACACCTTCCTTTGTTGAGTACGCGACTCAGAAATACAAATTCGCGAAGACAAAGCTCCCACCTGGAGATATTCGCGAATCAACTGCTGCTCCATAATATCCTTAGCACCATATGGAGATGATCCGCAAGCTCAGACTCGTCTCTCGCTTAGACTAAGATATTATCGAAGAATACTACGACGCACTTATCGAGTAAGTGATGAAAAGTCCGGTTCATCCAATCCATGAACACGGTAAAGCGTAAACGAAACTGACAACATCACTTCAAAACCCGTAGTGGTCGTATTCGTACGAAGAAGCGGTCTTCGAAATGTCTCCATATCGCCCTTCTGGCGAAGCTTCCTCATCTTCAAGGCTGAAATTACCCTCACTCCTTTCTTAAGGACAAACCCAAAGTAGGTAACTCGGTTGCTCTGAGATCCTCGGAATGTTACCGACTGATCTCGGTAACGAATGATCGCTCGATACCTCAACAGCCAATCCCTGCCAAATAATGACATCGAACTCCATCAGCGGAAAATCCTTCAAATCGGTTGTCGCCTGCTTCACCAGCTAATACGATAGGCAAACCTCGGAACTCGAGCTGACAAACAAGATCCTCTCCCAAAGGAAGAGTCATAAACGATCTAACAGAAAACCGAGACTCCATCGAACTGGACCTCTGCTACTGCCTTGGTCGTACAACGGACTCGATCCTTCATTTGAGACTTAGCCGATGCCAACAGCTCCTCTTCTGCCGATGAAACATGCCATAGGCGTGTCGTCACGTCGCTTGCCTGGATGGGAGTTCTTGGCGCAACTTCTATACCTCGAACCGTCGAAATCCTGATGCGATCAAGCGGTCGGAGGGGGTACTGCTAAGAGTACTAAATCGAGCTTCCCAAAGGATAGCAACATCCTCGAGGTCGGGGTCTTCTTCTAGCTGGCATCCTCCTCGATAACAAACGCCTGAAAGTCGAGTGCTACCTCGTAAGCTTGCCGTAACGACTTCGCTCCACTGCTGATCATACGAACGCAAATATCAAACAACAGCATTAAACAACAGAGAATACAACAGCGGAAACTTCATCAAAAGCCAGGTTAAAATATCAAACTCTTAATTATAACATTCGATTCATTAGACAATTGCAAACATCGAGAATTAACCGACACGACCGAAGTCGATACAACAAGTAAATCCCAGACACGATTCATCACCGATGAACCGATACGACACGACACAAAACCGATAAGAAATAAACAAGTCCCCGACACGATTCATCACAGATGAACCGATATGACACGGCGCAAGGACGATACAACAAACAAATCCCCGACACGATTCATCACAGATGAACCGATACGACACGGCGCAAGGCCGATACAACAAACAAATCCCCGACACGATTCATCACAGATCAACCGATACGACACGGCGCAAGGCCGATACAACAAACAAGTCCCCGACAGGATTCATCACAGATGAACCGATACGACACGGCGCAAGGCCGATAACAACAAACAAGTCCCCGACACGATTCATCACAGATGAACCGATACGACACGGCGCAAGGCCGATAACAACAAACAAGTCCCCGACACGATTTATCACAGATGAACCGATACGACACGGCGCAAGGCCAATACAACAAACAAGTCCCCGACACGATTCATCACAGATGAACCGATATGACACTGACACGACCGACTCAAAGCGATAAATTACACGATCCAAAATCAAGCAACATATAACACGACTCGAAACCAAACGAATACCAACATTCACGCATGACTCTCACGAATTGACAAAACAAGTTCAACAATTCATATGCAGCCACGATAAGTATTAAAAAGGAAATAATCTCTTATAAGTATCATATCATCTTAATCAAATGATCATGTTCATAAACTGATATAGCTATGTTGTGCCGCTAATCATATTATTTGCAATTATTTAATGGTAAAGCATCACATTTACGTCAACTAGTAAAAAGACCTTAGATTTATTATAGAGTAATGGTTTAAAGATTACGGTCCACATAGACATATAATTTGCATATATCAATTCATGATTAACATCGTAGATAAATATATTATAAAATTTACCATACACGAGATTGTCTAATCATGCTTGCAAACATTAAATTAAGTACATAAAAACCATGTAACAAACATCAAGATTTAGTCTGCACCAAGTTCGGTCAACTCAGAAGAAGAAGACGATCGAATGCTTCTTAAATTTATTTAGTTAAATTCTTTAATTAATTAACTATCCTAATATAATACCAACATGGTTATAACTTCCTTGATAAATCAAGGTGGATCAAGATTTGCATAAAAATACAAACTTTAATATCAAGAACGCATCAAGATCATTAATTATAGAATAAATCATGCATGAACATTCCAAGAATTACCAAGATACATTATAAACAAGTAAAGAAATAAAGCACCAGGTTTCATACACCATAAGAAATTCATACGCACAAGAAGAACAAAATCATGACTTCTTTCTAATCCAATATCCTATGTTGTTTGATCCTAATATTAAGTGAAATAGCTAGTTACCTTTTGATTGCTTTGGAAGGGATGGAAGTTGAATATTTGAGGGGGTTATATGGGGTTGCCGTGAGTTTATTGAGAGAGAGAGAGTGATGATTTTTTTGTGGTTTTTATCAATAATGATTAAGGGTTAAAAGGGGGTTTTTATGATATAAATAAAGGGTTTACTAGATTTTAGGAGTTGGTTACTATATGATAGGAGTTAGTTTAGGAAGAGATAATATGGGTAGATATATATTTAGGGGGAGGCCGTATAGTTTGTATGGTTTAGGGGTCATGAGCTCCTAAAATTTAGGAGGAGAAATAGGAGATCCAATATTAGATTTTTAGGCTTTGAATAAATACAACTAATTAGATAATTAAGGTAGAAAAATAAAATTAAAGGGAAGAAAATAAAAGGGAAAAATATGATGAGGGCCGGCCATGAGGGGAATGAATATGGGTTTTGGGCTTGTTTCATCAAATATCAAATTAAGTCTGCTGGCCCAATTTTAGAATGTTGGGCTTTAAGGCTTAATTTCTTGCGAAATTTTACGGCCCAAAAATCCGGGTCGTTACACCCACTATGACTTTCCTCCATTGATTGAAAAGCAATAATACGCTTTTGTAAATACCAGTCATCATCAATCCAATGAGCACTGATACATATAAATGGTTCACCAATTGTAGAACTCCATGTATCACTGGTCAGACTAAAACGACCTTCATATGTTCGAAACGATTGAATCATATGAGCTCTATGTTCAAAGTATAACTGTTGAGTCTTACGCTTAAGTGTATTCCTAGGGACTCTTCTATATGCGGTTTGCAAAGCTATTCTATTTAACTCCTCATACTCCGGGTCTTCGGCAAAATTAAAAGGTTTTTCCGTATTAATAACATAATTACCTAGGTACTTACACAAATTATCTGTAGAATAAACAAAAGGCATACCTGCGCCGGGCATGTTAGAAGCATACCCGTGTAGCTGAGTTCGGGTGGTTCCATCGCTTGACTCCGCGCCTTCCGGCCCCAATCTATGATCTCGTGAAAGGTGGCGTGCTAAGGTTCCGGTTCCATCGCTTTTTTGCCATTTTTATTGTTTGGGGTTTTTTGTCTTATTGACATCCCGAAAAACTTTACAAATAGCTATAAATTTATTAGGCTCATTGGTTTCTGTTTTATCGTAGTATGGCCAGACCCATGACCCTTTACGACCAGTGTTGCCCTGGGTCGATGGCCAGAATCATCTTCACCTTAATTTAAAATTTAAAGTTATCAATATCACATTATTTATTTCTTATAAATCATAATTAATATATAACTTTAATTTATTATATTTCATATTTATATTTCATATTTATAATCACCTTAATCTATAATCCTATTATGTTTTTATGCGTACTAATTTCTAAGTATAAATCATAATTGGAAACCAATGCTGACTGGATAGAATCCCAGGTAAGAGAGGTGCGACACAATGGTCAACTTAAATACCAAATCTTTCCTAGACAGTTTCCGTGCTTCTGTTTAAGCCAACTAACCAATCAGATTGTAACCTTATGATTAAACTGGAAAGTTCAAACAAAATAATGAAACATTTAGTTCTTAACATATATTAAAATCATGTATCACACATATAATTTTAATTCTTAACATATATTAAAATCATTAATCACATATATAATTTTAATTCTTAACATATATTAAAATCATTAATCACATATATCATTTTAATTCTTAACACAAATTAATATCAATATAACATATATTTTAGTTCTTAGTATATATTAAAATCATGGATCACATATATAATTTTATTTCCTAGCATATATTAAAATCATGTATCACATATATAAATATAATATCAATTCTTATTTCTTAACATATATTAAAATCATGTATCAAATATATAACTTTTGTTCCTAGCATATATTAAAATCATGTATCACATATATAATTTTAATATTAATTCTTATTTCTTAACATATATTAAATTCATGTATCACATATATAAATATAATATTAATTCTTATTTCTTAACATATATTAAAATCATATCACATATTCAATTCTTAACATAAAATAAACAAAATAATAAAATGGATAACATTACCTCGGGTTGGATGACGGGGAGGAGGAGGTGGCATTGTGGAAGACGATTGCCTCGATTGTTGTGACGAAGGATCCACAAAATCTGCGTCGTTTTCCAAGCCCCGAACAAATGATTCCGTATTTATGTCGAATGAACCAATATTTTGATCATCCTCTCCACCACCATCATTACGACCACCACTACCACTAGCTCCACCATTACGGCCACCACTTTTCCTACCATACTGTCTTGAAGCCATTTTTTTCTTAGAATATATTAATATAAAGTAGAAGTTTTTTTTTTTTAAATTTAAAATTATACAAAACCTAAACAAGATAAATGAAAATATGAAAGTTAGAAATTTAGAATTAAGAAGAGAATGAGAGATTGAGAGTTGAGAGATTGAGAATTGTGAGGATTTTGGGTGTAAATAATGGGGTATTTATAGGGGAAGGGTTAAGTTTTACTTCAAATAACCTCTCTCAAGACGGCTTAATTAGTAAAGTTTTACACCTATTTTCAAATTACCTAACTCTTGATTAATCCATTTTAATCCTATTCCCCGTAACAATGGGATATGAAGATCCCTGTGTTAGAACCGAAACCATGCTCTGATACCATCTTGTAACACCCCGATAATTACGGCTAAATAAAATTGTTTTATTTAAGATATTAATGAGAATTGAGTAAAGATTTTGACAGAGTTTCCTTTGTAAATAGGACAACCCAAAAATTGGGGTTAATAAAAACCTGTTCAAATAAAAAATGAAACATCTTTTAAATCTAAAATGGAGACCCCAATCGATACACCTTAGCGGAAGCAAACAATTATCGGAGCATTACCGCCACTTTTACCCCAAGGTTGGTAAATGCAAGGCTTAACAAAACCAAAACCCATACTACTATGTGATCTAATTTATGACTTTACAAACTTGAATATAATTTTATGAACCCAATGAGAAAATTACATTTAGAGATTAACTTCAAGGAATATGATACAAGAAGCTTCTATGTGTCGTCGTCCACACTTGTACCAAACCAACATCATAGAAATACCTATTAAAGAATCTTTCGCCTGCTCACCATCAAGGGCAAATCCCGAGATGGGTCATCACAGGTCCACCAAGGAAGAACAAGTGGACAAAGACACACACACAAGCACCCGTCAGCCAAAAGCTGAGTACCAACACCATAACTCAATAAAAGTTCATTGATAAAACATTTGCAATAAAATAATGTATGGTCACAAATGACTAAAACATGGATATGATAATGAACTTACTACTTCACTTAATAATTAAAGGAAGCAACTCTTAAAACATGAATTCATCCGTGATAGAATTGAACCACACTTAGGAACCCATTAATTTGACATACTCACTAACCATTCCAAGCACCGGACTCTTAATATTAAATATGATTAAATTTGGAATAAGCAATAGACAAGGTTGTCCAATCCACCAACCAATTCGTTCAAAAAGACCAAGTGTAATATAAAAGATAGCGCACTACAAGAATGGGCGCGACTCCATTCTCACAAAGTTAGTCTAAGATCCCATCTAACTTTCTTAATAAAATGAAATATAATTGCCAAATGAAAGAGGACAAGTTGATCAAACAAGCCTCGGTAAGGCCACGGGCTACCACCGTGTACCCCAACCCCTAATTGTCAATACTTTAGAAGTGCACTCTTCTAAAGTTTTATTGCTCATCCATGTTTCACTTTACGTAATTAGTAGCTTAACTTATAAATTTCGACCAACCGACCAACCAATGCAACCACAACCATAACAAGATTTTAATATTTTGGACAACGTGGTAACACATTCACAAGTTGACACTTAATTAATTATTTCCAATATTAAACCATGGGTTGAACAGGGTCAACCAATATAATAAAAGGGTTGAACAATGTCAACCAATCCCAGCAATATAAATAAAAGGGTTGAACGAAGTCAACCAAACCAGCAATATAAATAAAAGGGTTGAACGAAGTCAACCAAACCACCAATATGATAAAAGGGTTGAACGAAGTCAACCAAACCACCAATATGATAAAAGGGTTGAACGAAGTCAACCAAACCAACCAATATGATAAAAGGGTTGAACAAAGTCAACCAAACCAACCAATTTAATCCATGACTACTCTACTATAACACTTAAGGACATGCAAGAGTAATAATAATATTATTAATTAATTCCAACAAGCCAACTCAATTCATGTACGAATTCCGATTTTAATCTTATTAGGACAATAACAATCACATCACAGTATCACACATAGCCTTTTTATTTCCTTCAAAATAATCCCACATTTCCAAATTGTTTAACAAAATTATCTACCTAGCCATTCCGACTTAATCCACCTTTAATCAACATACTAATAAGTCATGATTGAGTAATATATAAAAATAATCTTATGGAATAATTAATAAATTAATTCCACTAAACCACTCAATCCAATAATTCAATTTAATCTAAATGGAATAGGTTGATTACCAAACCAATTAAACTTGTATGCATTAATAAATCCATGCAAACAATAAATTCATTCCGCGTGTTTGCATCCTCAAGTTCAAACCCACAATTAATTCACTACATCGTGTCCTATAAACAGAGGGACATGAGATAAGACAATTTCTATTTAAGCACTTCCTAAGTTTATTCATAACAATCTAACCCAAGACACTTTCAAATCTCATATTTCAACATGGGTCGTAGTTGAAGTAGAAGCATCACCTATGTCATGAACCAATAAACATTGTAGTATTCCAATAAAGGGCACTATTATATATCAATAATGCATAAGTCATCCAATAATCCATCGGCTAAAGTTCTCCCAATACTAAAAAGCATCCACTCAAGTATGAAGAACTCTTTACACTCTCTAATTTAAAACAACATTCACCAATTATGAACAACTCATACTCAAAGAATTGTAAACCCAATAACTATTTCTTCACCCTCCATTGTATACAACTCCATAATATTTCCAAAATCTCAATTCAATGCATTGTATAATTAATCATCGGTACTAGGTATTTCAATACCAACCATATATGTAATTAGGCCCTCGTAATATACTCTAAGCAATATTAAATTTAATTTACCCACTATAATAAAACACTTTCATTATACCAAGAATCAACCTTAGCCCATAAGAATATATCTCTCACTCTTTAACTAATATCAATAAACTTCGAAATTAATTTCCAAAGACAACATATATTCATTCAAAGAGTCTCCAAAATATATTCATGACTCCTTATACGAGACTTAAATCCCAAACCCATTTCTATTAAGGAATAATATACTTTACATAGCCATAAACTTGACAATGTTTCAAACAAACCGCAAATGAGCATAACTTTTAATTTCAAAACTAAAGCTTATATTTGATTCAAGAACCTCCCATCTTTATTTTGTAATACCCAAGAAAATGGAGTTCAACTTTAATCTCCAAGTGACCCTATATCCTCACAACAAAACTCCTCTTCATAACTATCTTATATGCTTAGATCCTTCACTTAAAAATTATATTAAACCTAATAATCCCATTTAATTCACCACACCAAATCAACAACCATCATGCCAATAATAATAGCCTCAATGGAATTGCCAACAACATCAATTAACAATAGAAATAATAGTTATTATACATCCTTTCTCAAATTCGTTGGTTTTGGACAGCTCACACTAAAACAGCCATAACTTTTAGCACCAAACTCGAAATCACGAAATTCTTGAGCCTAACCTCATTAACTTTTCGAGGCCTAAAACTGTTATTAGTGGACATTTCTGCAAAAACAGCTTCTAAACTGACAAAATAGACAGAACAGAACATAGTCTGAATTGAGTGAAATTGTAACAAGTCAATGGGGGTTTCGTGCTATTTGGACAGCCACCACACTAACACAAACAGGCTCTTTTATGCAGTAACAACATGGTTGAATACAGAAACAATTTAAATTAAATAAACCACTCCATCAACACCCCAAAATCCAACCATATCAACACCACCATCAATCAACAACAATCAACAACAATATCAAAACTATAATTTGATGTCTAAATACTTTAAACTAGAAACAATGAAAAATAACTTACAAAAATAAATGAAAAATCAAATTAAACTCCAATAAAAAAATCACTCTCTAATCAAACCCTAAAATCAAAGAGGGAAGGAAAGGAGTGTGGGTACCTTAGGATGTATAGAGTGACCAAGAGAGCAAGACAACCACCAGCAGCAGCACCGCCAGCGGCCCCCACCAGTAGCAAAAGCAGCAAGTCAACACAACAACAACAAATTTCAGATTTTGTTTCTTTCAAAACCTTAACCTAGTGAGAAAGAGAAAGAGTAAGGAAGGAAGAGGGGGGGGGGGAAGCAAGGTGGCCGGCCGCAGGTGGCGGCGACTGGGCGACGCCGGCAGTAGCTCGCCGGAGGTGGCCCATGGTGGGCAGCAGCCACGCAGGGGCAAGGGAGAAAGGGAAAAGGAAAGGAAAGAAAATAAACGAAAGAGAAAGAAAAGAGAGGAAAGTGACTGAGAGGGATGCGGAGATGAGTGAAACACAAGGGTGAGAGACTGAGAGTTGTATGAAATAAATGAGTATGATTGGGTGACTGAAATTGTGTTTGGTTACAATAGCGATAATGTTATCATTTTTATTTTATTTTCATTTCCAAAATATTATTACTATAAAATAATCACATTACCCAACTAATTTTTATTTAATACAAAATTTATTTTATAAAAGCTTATTATATAAAGAGCACATTTATTTATTTTAAATACTAAATTAATATTTTCCATGAAAATAATATAAATAAATCACATTTGGGAATAAATTTATTAATGAATATTTCGAGGTATTACACCTTAGCATGTGCATGGCATGGAGTATTTATAGTACCATGAGAACGTGGGAGAAAACTGCCCCTGGTAGGTTGAACTGGACCTGGCAGGCTAGGCTTGTAACGACCCGACTTTTACAGGTTGTCGATTTACGAAGGAAATCGACAAATGGATCATTACCAAACAAAATTTAAATAATTCTATTAATTTTTAAAGTTTATTATTCCATTTATTAACTAATAATTTAATAAAAGTCCCAAAAGTCCTTAAATAAATCCAAAATACAGATTAAATTGTTCTTCCCAACAGGCTGGGCGAAACTAAATAATAAGGAAATAAAACAACATAAGATAGACTCTGGGTTCTCTCTAATAAATCTCAACAAGGCACACAACCCGAACCAAACGTAAGCCCACTTATGCGTCTGCATCATCACCTAAAATGGGGGGGGGTCCACCGTCAGTGGCGAGTAACTAGGCTGTCCCGCTTAAATGAGGGACCATTAACCATATAATATCATAGAATTAACCAAGAAAATCATACAAGCATACATGAAAATACATATAAAAATACATACGGAATACGTACAAAAATACATACGAAATACGTATAAAAATACATACGAAATACGTACAAAAATACGTACGAAATACGTATAAAAATACATGTAAAATACGTATGGAATATGTATATAATACGTATAAGGTACCTGCGGAATACGTATAGAAATACATACGAGTACGTACAAATTACGTTTAAATACGTATAGAAATACATGTAGAATACATATAGGGATACATACATAAATATACGTACCTAAATACATACATAAATACCTACTTAATTACATACTTAAATACATACTTACCAGACGTACGCAGGGGAAGAATTAACTTATCATACTTATACAATACATAATATCATACATTCATATAAATACGTTAATACATAAATAATCATATCCAACCCGTATCATACTTATCTTATCATATTATTACCCAAAACCCTTCTTTTTACCATCTTCTTAACTTTATGGATCGGTCATTACAGCTCGTAAGGATGCCCGTGTACATCCCAACTTTCCTAAAATGCGCCGGGAAGAACCCGTGTATTCTACCCGTAGCTCTCCTTTGCAACAACTAAGCCTAAGCTATGGCCATAACTCCTAAATAGTAGCCCGTGTACTACTACTTAGACGACTACACATCTTAAGATCCAGAACTTCCCAGAGACCGCAGTAGGGCAGTGGCTTCGACTTAACCCAATCTGGTGATCCGTGTATCACCAATCAGGCGTCCGTTTCTTATCTTATCTAATCAACATGGTCATCGTGAGACCAATACTTCTTATCATCTTATAACTTATCCTTATCATCATCATATCAATCATTTTCCTTCATATTGTAACTTATCTTTATTAATTCTTTTATTCCTTTAATTATATTAATTCCTCAAATTACAAACTAAAATATTATAAGCCAAAAATTAAACTAAAATTGATCTTAACCTTTTATTGCCACTCAACATTTTCAATAAAAGAACAACAATTAAATCAATTCCTTAAATAAACATATAAACAATTTAATAAATCAATTAAATAAACATTTAATCATATAAACTATCAATCATCAACTAATATTACTTAAAACATGATAAAAATCCTCTTTTCCTTGTTTTGTTCCGCTCGACATTTATATATAAAACAACCAAAATTGACACTTTAAATTAATTAAATACAATCTTCAATAATTAATCATATAAACTTAATAATAAGAAATAAAATCATGCTTTGAACATTAAATCATCAAAATTGGACTAAAATAAGATCAAAATCAATGCTTTTTCATACACATGATGCACGCCTTTTTGGCTAAGTAATAATATCAAGATTAATTTTCAAGACTTAATAATATCATGATTAAATTAAAGATTAAATCCAAGATTACCAACAATTCAAGAATTATAACAAGATTCATCAAGAAAAATTAGGTTTTTATTCCTCTTGATCATAAGGCCATTCGACATTTATACATGGCAAGAACAAAAATAACAATTTTAATTTAAGACTTTAATTAAACAATTAAATAACCAAGTTCATTAATTTAATTCAAGAAAATATCATAAAATTATCATCAACATTATCATATGGCACTCTACATACATACGAAAATTCAAGAACAAGATTCAACAAGTTATCATGCAATTATTCAATATAAACATACAATTAAAGAAATTATTTTATGCATAGACTTTATTAAAACAATTAAAGATTCATAAAGATTATATAAAATATCATGATCATCATATTATATGGTTCGAACTAAATCAACCTAACATGACACTAATTCTATTAATTTTTCCTAGTTTAATCCTAATTATTATATAGTTAAATTGTTCCAAACTTAAACAGGATAGTCTAGTTACCTGGAATCAGAAAGAAAATCAAGAAAAATTCTTGTTTATGGTTCGAATCCCACACGGCCAACTAGGGAGGTTAAGGGTTCTTTTTGAGAGTTTAGAGTTTTGAAGTTAGAGTAAAAAGAATATGA
Source organism: Salicornia ramosissima (assembly GCA_951394345.1). NCBI lineage: Eukaryota > Viridiplantae > Streptophyta > Magnoliopsida > Caryophyllales > Amaranthaceae > Salicornia > Salicornia ramosissima. The sequence goes on along the minus strand of OX596236.1, from coordinate 13,260,095 downwards.
GTATTGTTCCTTATAAGTAATTTATAAAGAAAAAAAGATTTAATAAAAGGAAAAGAAAATAGAGGGGGGGTCGAATTATTGAATGAGGGTAGGAGAGATTGAGTAATTTTAGGAGACTAGATATGAGGTTAGTTAAAAATAGGATTTTTGGATTTAATAGGATGATGAAATAAAAATTGGATATTTAGATATGGAATTATCTAAATAATGAAAATAATTAAAAAGAAAATATTCCTTGGCCATGCTTATAAGGGGGCCGGCCATGGGATATAATTATTGGGTCATTGGGCCCAATTTCGAGATAAAGGAGAATTTAAGAAAACACAGTCCAAATATCTGGGCCTTTTGGACTTAGAATATTAAAATAACATTAATTAACCGCGAAATTTCTGGCCCTAAATTTCGGGTTATTACAGTCACCCCTCCTTAAATAAATTTCGACCTCGAAATTTACTTAAAGAAGCTCAAAACACACACACATGCATAAAACAATCAAAAACATAAACCAAAACAAAAACGACCAAAACTGTCGCATACCTGCTTCGAACAGCTCAGGATACTTATCCCTCATCGAAGCTTCCGTCTCCCACGTAGCCTCTTCGAACTTCTGACTACGCCAGAGTACCTTAACCAAAGGCACCACCTTACGCCGCAACATCCGATCCTGGCGATCCAAAATCTGCACTGGCTTCTCTTCAAAGGTCAAGTTCGGCTCGATCTCTGACGATTCCACCGGAATAATGTGAGAAGGGTCATTTACGTACTTCCATAGCTGGGATACATGAAATACATCGTGAACCTTCGATAGATCCGGAGGTAACGCCAATCGATAAGCAACTTCCCCGACCCGATCTAAAATCTCATTTGGCCCGACATACTTAGGTTTGAGCTTACCCTTCTGGCCAAACCGAATCACACCCTTCATCGAAGACACCTTCAGCAGAACTTTATCACCAACCTGAAATTCCAACGGCTTCCGACGACGATCAGCATACGACTTCTGTCGACTCTGGGCTGCTTGCAACCTTGCCCTGATGATCTTGACTTCCTCCACCATGTCCCTGATATGATCAGGACCAATCACTAAAGCGTCACTGATGTCGCTCCAACAAGTAGGGCTGCGACACTTGCGCCCATACAACCCCTAAGGAGCCATCTTGATACTAGCATGATAGCTGTTGTTGTACGAAAATTCCACCAGGCTCAATGATTTAACCCAAGTCTGCTGGAAATCCAACGCACAAGCCCGTAGCATATCTTCTAGCGTCTAAATGGTCCGTTCCGTCTGCCCATCTGTGGCTGCATGAAATGCCGTACTCAAATTCAGCTTAGTCCCAAAAGCCTCTTGCAAAGACTTCCAGAACCGTGACAAAAATCGGGGATCTCGGTCGGACACGATATCCTTAGGTACACCATGCAACCGTATGATCTCCCTCGAGTAAGCTTCCGCCATTTTCTCCATCGACCAAGTTACCTTCATCGGAATGAATCAGGCGACTTTAGTCAAACGATCCACGATTACACAAACAGTATCCAAACTCGTAGATGTCGCTGGTAGGCCCACTACAAAATCCATGGATATGGAATCAAACTTCCATGTGGGTATCGGCAATGGCTTCAACAGTCCACCTGGTCTTTGGTGCTCAATTTTAACTTTCTGGCAGGTGAGACACCGCGCAACGAAGTCTGCGACTTCCTGCTTTATTCTCGGCCACCAAAAATATTCCTTCAGGTCCTTATAGAGCTTCCCACCACCTGGATGCATCGAATAGGGAGTATTGTGAGCCTCTTCCATGATCCGATTTCTCAGTCTCGAATTCTGGGGCACACACCCCCTGTTGCGGAGTAGAATTTAGTATCCATTAGGTAAAAATAGTTTAACTATAACTTTTAACTCCATTACCTGTTGCAGAACTTCATACCGCCGTCTGAATCAATCGTGAAGTCTTCTGCCTTGCCTCGAAGTTTGGCTTCACGAATCTTCTCAGGCTGCGGGTCTTCTTTCTGACTTTCCCGTAACTCTTAGTACAAGCTGGGTTCAACACTCATGGCATTCAGATAGATTCGCGTGCTACCCGACATTACCATCTCAATTTCCATCCTGCAAAGATAAGCACAGATTTCCTTAGGCAAAACCGCCATCCTATTAAGTGAATGGTGATCCTTACGACTAAGGGCATCTGCCACCTTGTTGGCCTTTCCTTCACAATAGTCAATTGAGAGGTCATAATCCTTGATCAACTCGAGCCACCGTCGCTGCCTCATGTTGAGCTCCTTTTGAGTGAAGATGTACCTCAAGCTCTTATGATCGGTGAACAACTTGCAAGTAGCTCCCTAAAGATAATGTCGCCAAATTTTCAGAGCGAACACTACAGCCGCCAACTCTAAGTCGTGAGTAGGGTAATTCTGCTCATGAACCTTGAGTTGTCTTGAAGCATATGCAATCACCTTGCCTTCTTGCATCAGAACACAAACTAGACCCTTTTTGGATGCATCACTGTAGACCTCATAACCCACACCTTCTTTTGGCAAAGCAAGAACTGGTGCAGATACTAGACTCTGTTTGAGGGTCTAGAATGCTTCTTCACACAGATCTGACCACACGAACTTGCAGTCTTTGTGTAACAGTTTGGTCATAGGTGCTGCTATCTTGGAGAAATCTTTCACAAATCTCCGATAGTAACCTGATACATAAATTTCACCGGTAAATATTCATGCATGTATAGCTAATTAAGCTTTTTCAAATGCTTTGAAATTACCTGCTAGGCCAAGAAAACTCCGGATCTCGGCCACGTTCTTAGGACTGTGCCATTCCACTATCGCCTTTACCTTGGCTGGATCTACCTTGACACCATCCGCATTGATCACATGCCCTAGAAAGGCTACTTCCTTGAGCCAAAACTCGCATTTAGACAACTTTGCAAACCACTTCTGGGCTCGCAAGACACCTAACACCATATGTAAATGTTGAGTGTGATCTTGTTCACTCTTCGAATATATGAGAATATCGTCGATGAACACCACCACACACACATCCAAGAGATGATGAAACGTCCGGTTCATCTGATCCATGAAAACAGCACGAGCATTAGTCAAACCGAACGGCATTACCTCAAACTCATAGTGCCCATATCTAGTGCGGAAAGCGGTCTTTGGTATATCTTTCGGCTTCACTGGAATCTGATGATACCCTGACCTGAGATTAATTTTGGAGAACACACTGGCTCCCTTCAACTGATCAAATAAATCTTCAATCCTGGGCAAAGGATATTTGTTCTTGATCGTCACCTTGTTGATTTCTCGGTAATCGATACATAACCGCATGCTGCCGTCTTTCTTCTTGACGAACAGTACCGGAGCACCCCACGGAGACACACTGGGCCTTATGAAACCCTTGTCAATCAAATCCTGCAACTAGGTCTTCAACTCCTTCAGCTCTGCAGGGGCCATACGATATGGAGCCTTCGAAATTGGAGCTGTTCCGAGCACCAAATCGATGTTGAATTCCACTTCTCGTTCCGGTGGTATCCCTGGCAACTCTTCCAGAAACACGTCCGCATACTCACGAACCACAGGAATGGCTTCTAGCTGCTCTTCTTTGGTCATGTCTTTGACTTGAAATAAGTACACTGACTCGCCTTTGCGCTGCAGACTGCGCATCTTCATTGCCGACACTATCTTCACTCCTTTACTCATGGGCTTCCCAACATGGGTTACCCTTTTTGCGTTGGGACCACGTAAAGTGACGGCTTGATCTTGACATCGAAAGGATGCTTGATACTTGGCCAACCAATCCATCCCCAAGATCACATCGAACTCGATCATTGGAAATTCCTTCAAATCAGCTTCAAACAGTACTCCCGAGATTACAATGGAAACACTTTTGTATTCCCGATGGCAAGCAAAATCCTCTCCCGAAGGAAGAGTTATCACAGATTTGACCGGAGACTCTCCAGTCAGATTAGCTTTTACAACAAAAGATCTAGCAACAAAGGACACAGTAGCACCCGTATCAAACAAAACATAAGCATCAATATCATGGACAAGGAAGGTACCCATGACCACATCTGGCTGAGCATCTGCCTCCTCCTAATTCATGCAAAAGATCTTGTTCTTCACCGGTGCTAGGCTAGTTGTTGCTAGACGTTTCTTAGGACAGAACACCGACTTGTGACCTTCTTGCCCACAATTAAAGCACACGATCGGCGATCCATCACATCTCTTGCCCGAGTGATAATCTTTCTTACAGCCTTGACAGATCCTCGGGCCCTGACTTGGAGCTGGTCGAGCACTCTGTTGGGGTTTCGGAGTAGACTCGAACCGAGACTTCTTTGCTGGTGCTGGAGTAGGAACCGAAGGCACCCTTTTCTTAGTTGTTTCTTCATCGAAGACCGACGATTGAATTTCTAGAGCTACCTCGTACGCCTTCTGGAAGGTCGATACTCTGCTACTGATCACATGAACCCGAATGCGAGGGTCCATATTCTTTACGTACCGCTTGACTCTCTCAGCTTCAGAAGGAATGACCGCGGTAGCGAACCGAGAAAGCTCTGTAAACTTGTCCGTATAAGCTTGAACGGACATGCTGCCTTGGGTGAGCGAGAGGAATTCTTCCTGCTTCTGCCATTTTAGCTCATCAGGGTAAAACCATTCCTGCATCTTCTCGGTGAAGTCTTCCCAGTACAGTACTAGTTCTGTTTCGGGATTGGCCTGTAATGTACTCCACCAGTTGTCAGCTTCGCCCCTTACATAATAGGACGCTATCGGAACTCTTTTCCGCTCAGAACATGCAAGGGCATCAAACAGATTCCGCATTTCTCGAATCCAATTCTCGAGCACGGTCGGGTCTGCTGCCCCATCATAGACCGGCGGTCGGAGTCGTGCAACCTGATCGAAGGACGACTGACTGCTTTGAGGTTGGACACTCTTTTGAGCTAAAGTGAGGATATCATCCTCCAAAGCTCGGCGTCTGAAGCGAGAATTGCGTTCTGGAGTCGACATGCTACAAAACAACGATTCAGGTTATTAAGAACACAAGTACGTACTAACGCTAAGAAATGCGAAGGAAAAAAAAAATATCTTATCCCAGGCTTCTACCCATGGCTTCACTCACTTAGGTTTTCCATTTTAGGCTATGTTTCACTCGTGATTCATAAAGCGCTCATCTTTCAAGCTACTTATGGAGAAATAACTTTTAGGGTCTTAACCTATGCTCTGATACCAACTGTAACGACCCAACTTTTACAGACTGTCGATTTACGAAGGAAATCGACAAATGGATCATTACCAAACAAAATTTAAATAATTCTATTAATTTTTAAAGTTTATTATTCCATTTATTAACTAATAATTTAATAAAAGTCCCAAAAGTCCTTAAATAAATCCAAAATACAGATTAAATTGTTCTTCCCAACAGGCTGGGCGAAACTAAATAATAAGGAAATAAAACAACATAAGATAGACTCTGGGTTCTCTCTAATAAATCTCAACAAGGCACACAACCCGAACCAAACGTAAGCCCACTTATGCGTCTGCATCATCACCTAAAATGGGGGGGGGTCCACCGTCAGTGGCGAGTAACTAGGCTGTCCCGCTTAAATGAAGGACCATTAACCATATAATATCATAGAATTAACCAAGAAAATCATACAAGCATACATGAAAATACATATAAAAATACATACGGAATACGTACAAAAATACATACAAAATACGTATAAAAATACATACGAAATACGTACAAAAATACATACGAAATACGTATAAAAATACATGTAAAATACGTAAGGAATATGTATATAATACGTATAAGGTACCTGCGGAATACGTATAGAAATACATACGAGTACGTACAAATTACGTTTAAATACGTATAGAAATACATGTAGAATACATATAGGGATACATACATACATATACGTACCTAAATACATACATAAATACCTACTTAATTACATACTTAAATACATACTTACCAGACGTACGCAGGGGAAGAATTAACTTATCATACTTATACAATACATAATATCATACATTCATATAAATACGTTAATACATAAATAATCATATCCAACCCGTATCATACTTATCTTATCATATTATTACCCAAAACCCTTCTTTTTACCATCTTCTTAACTTTATGGATCGGTCATTACAGCTCGTAAGGATGCCCGTGTACATCCCAACTTTCCTAAAATGCGCCGGGAAGAACCCGTGTATTCTACCCGTAGCTCTCCTTTGCAACAACTAAGCCTAAGCTATGGCCATAACTCCTAAATAGTAGCCCGTGTACTACTACTTAGACGACTACACATCTTAAGATCCAGAACTTCCCAGAGACCGTAGTAGGGCAGTGGCTTCGACTTAACCCAATCTGGTGATCCGTGTATCACCAATCAGGCGTCCGTTTCTTATCTTATCTAATCAACATGGTCATCGTGAGACCAATACTTCTTATCATCTTATAACTTATCCTTATCATCATATCAATCATTTTCCTTCATATTGTAACTTATCTTTATTAATTCTTTTATTCCTTTAATTATATTAATTCCTCAAATTACAAACTAAAATATTATAAGCCAAAAATTAAACTAAAATTGATCTTAACCTTTTATTGCCACTCGACATTTTCAATAAAAGAACAACAATTAAATCAATTCCTTAAATAAACATATAAACAATTTAATAAATCAATTAAATAAACATTTAATCATATAAACTATCAATCATCAACTAATATTACTTAAAACATGATAAAAATCCTCTTTTCCTTGTTTTGTTCCGCTCGACATTTATATATAAAACAACCAAAATTGACACTTTAAATTAATTAAATACAATCTTCAATAATTAATCATATAAACTTAATAATAAGAAATAAAATCATGCTTTGAACATTAAATCATCAAAATTGGACTAAAATAAGATCAAAATCAATGCTTTTTCATACACATGATGCACGCCTTTTTGGCTAAGTAATAATATCAAGATTAATTTTCAAGAATTAATAATATCATGATTAAATTAAAGATTAAATCCAAGATTACCAACAATTCAAGAATTATAACAAGATTCATCAAGAAAAATTAGGTTTTTATTCCTCTTGATCATAAGGCCATTCGACATTTATACATGGCAAGAACAAAAATAACAATTTTAATTTAAGAATTTAATTAAACAATTAAATAACCAAGATCATTAATTTAATTCAAGAAAATATCATAAAATTATCATCAACATTATCATATGGCACTCTACATACATACGAAAATTCAAGAACAAGATTCAACAAGTTATCATGCAATTATTCAATATAAACATACAATTAAAGAAATTATTTTATGCATAGACTTTATTAAAACAATTAAAGATTCATAAAGATTATATAAAATATCATGATCATCATATTATATGGTTCGAACTAAATCAACCTAACATGACACTAATTCTATTAATTTTTCCTAGTTTAATCCTAATTAATTATATAGTTAAATTGTTCCAAACTTAAACAGGATAGTCTAGTTACCTGGAATCAGAAAGAAAATCAAGAAAAATTCTTGTTTATGGTTCGAATCCCACACGGCCAACTAGGGAGGTTAAGGGTTCTTTTTTAGAGTTTTGAGTTTTGAAGTTAGAGTAAAAAGAATATGAGTATTGTTCCTTATAAGTAATTTATAAAGAACAAAAGATTTAATAAAAGGAAAAGAAAATAGAGGGGGGTCGAATTATTGAATGAGGGTAGGAGAGATTGAGTAATTTTAGGAGACTAGATATGAGGTTAGTTAAAAATAGGGTTTTTAGATTTAATAGGATGATGAAATAAAAATTGGATATTTAGATATGGAATTATCTAAATAATAAAAATAATTAAAAAGAAAATATTCCTTGGCCATGCTTATAAGGGGGCCGGCCATGGGATGTAATTATTGGGTCATTGGGCCCAATTTCGAGATAAAGGAAAATTTAAGAAAACACAGTCCAAATATCTGGGCCTTTTGGACTTAAAATATTAAAATAACATTAATTAATCGCGAAATTTTCTGGCCCTAAATTTTGGGTTAATACAAGGCTGGACCTGGTCAGTAACCCTGGACCTGGTAGGCGTTCCTTGGACCTGGTAGATAGGATCTGGACCAGGCTACTATTCCCTGGACCTGGTAGATGTGATCTTGACCAGGTGGGTGCTTGAGCGTGGACTTAGGTGATCAGGTCCCCTGTACAGACTTTGGCTTGTGTTTGGGCCTAATCATCTTTTGTGGGCTTTCCTTGTGATGTGCCTCTTTTATGTGTTGATGGCTGGATTGGGCCTCCTCTTTTGAAGTGGCTGGCCCACCAGCTAATGGGTGCATTTTGCCCCATCAATTTGCCCCCCAAGTCCGTAAATCAAGGTGATTTTTATGGATTTTGCCGAGTAGGCCCTGGCCCTGGTAGCAGGACCTTTGAAACAGTCTTCTTCTTCTTCTTTTGAATTTGAAGAGTTTTTTTTTTTTGACAGTTGAGAAACTGATCGGCCCCTTAGGCGTCGTTAATTCCTAAGGAGTCGGAATCAAGAATAAAAACCTAAATTCCTAACTAACCTAAAAGAGTAGTATAATAGAGTAAGGGGTCGAATCCACAGAGAAGTAGGTGATTGGGATTTTTCTAAGTCAAATTTGCTACTTGAGGTTCTTTTTTTTTTTTGGGTTTTGAGTTTTCAAGGTGAAAATTTACAATTGTTACACTAAAATTAACAACTAAGCATGTAAACTAAACTAAGCACGAATTAGCTAAAAATATGAGAAAATCATTAAATAACAAACACTAGGGATTATGGTTCCGAATTCACTAGACTCGGGGGACTTACTTCAATCAATACGATGGTCCATCAATACTTAGAGAAGGGGAAATATCTCTTTTCAATACCCAAAGCTTCTCTCGAAGTCATTGAGTTGGAGGGTCGATTCATCATCAAAGCTCCTCTCGGAGTCATTTGATGGTTTCACAACCTCCACCATAGGTGCAAGACATTTTCCTAGTTCTACCATCCAATCTCTTGACAAAATAAAACTAAAGGGATTTGGGCAAAGAAGAAATACAACAAACATCTCATAGACAAAGCATTGCCAATAAAAACATTAAATCTCTAAAACTACAACTAAAAATTATGAAAGAACAACCTTCTAATCTAACAACTACTAAAAGCATCAAACTAATTGATTAAACATGAAATAAAACTGCACTAACAAAGCATAAATTCAAGAAATTAATAGAAGCAAGGAAAGTAATAAAATGAAGAAAGAAATGAGAAATTACCAAATAATGGATGCTTAAATTAATTAGAGAGAGTGCTTAAACAAAATGAAGAGAGAAAATAATAAACCTAAACTAAAAATCATAAAATTTGAGAGAGAAACTAATAATGGAGATGGAATAAGAATGAAGGAGGCTCTCAAATGGGGAAAATAGACTCCCAAATGAGGCTTACCCCAATTGCCCTAAGATGGGTCTTTTTATATGTAAGAAAGAAAGTAAGGGAGGCCTGGGAGGGTAAGTAAAGAAAAGAACAAAAATAAAATAAAATAAAACTAACTTAAAAAAAAAAGAAAAGAAAAGAAAATAAAATACAATACAATTCAATTCCTAATCTACCCAGCAACATACGAAGCCCCCCATTCCCCTGTCATTTCTCACGAACAACATCACCAACATCTTCATAAACTTCATTCAACCACCATCAACATCATTTCTATCTTTAACATCATCAAATCAAGCAAACCATGGCCACTCGATCAACATATACACAACAATTTGCTTGAATTCGTATGGAGCGGGCGCTCCTAATTCGCGACTTTTGGATCTGAAAATGCTCTGTTTCGGAGCGGGCGCTCTAAAGTCCCGGCATATAAACTGGAAATTGCAATTGAAATGGAGCGGGCGCTTCGATCCACTTCAATTATGTATGTTTTTGGTGTTTGAATTGGCCAGCTTAAGGAGGCTTAATTAGGGGTGTTTGTGTAGCTGCAGTAGTGGGCACTGGGGCAGATTTTTGAGTGCTGCGTGGGGCCTTGTTATGGTGGTTTGGGCGTGGTTTTCGTGGCTGAAGTTGGGTGGTTCTTGGGGCTGATATTGATGCTGATTTTGCTCTGCTGGAGATGGTTGTTGCAGAATTTGATGTTGATGCTGCGGTGGTTGGAAGAGTTGTTGGTGTTGTTTGGAGTTTCGGCTCGGAACGTCGTCGAGGTCGGGGGATCGAGTCCTCTAAGCAGCACTTTTAGCTCTTCATTTCTCTTTTAATTCTTCCTTGCCTCCACTTGCTAATTTTGAGCATGGAATCAAAGCTTTGTTGAACCAAAGTCACAATGCACCTAACCAAAGAACCACAAGCACAAACAACAACTATTTAATTAAACTAAAAAGAGAAAATAATTAAATTAAATTAAACTAATAAAAATTAAATAGCTAATACTACCTAAAATGGAAAACAAAAATATAAAGAAAATGCTATTAACTAAATTAAAATCAATTATTCGAGAAATAAGGGACAAAATAGCTAAAAATAACAAAATAACATAAAAAATAAAAAAATAAAAAAAAAGAGAGGAAATAAAGGAAAATATAATAAAAATGCATAGAGAACGAACAAAAATCAAGCAGAAAAGTGTGACAAAAATGGACTTATCAGAAACGTGGAGCAACAGTTATGGCAACTTTAATTTAGCCACTCACCATCGTGTTTAGTGGGCTGAAGGGGGGAGAGTACAGTATTTAAGAGAGGAGTTAAAGGGATTTCTAAAATTTTATTTAGAAATCTCTTCATTCTCAAATTCTCTTTACTTTCTCTCTCTTTCCCAAATTCTCAGAGCTCTTCACCTTCTCTTCCATTTAGCTTCTTCGAGAACTCACTCTTTCTTTCTTAAAAATGGCTGAGCAACCTTCGAACTCTGACTTCTCCATCACCCTGAACGAGGCCGGAGATGAGATCTTCGACGAGAGCCCTGATGTTAGCTGCGACGCTATTATTGCGGAGCAGCTTCAAGAAATGGAGAGGGAACTCCCCGATGAGCCTGAACAGGGGAGGGCCCTAATTGTAAGAAACGAGGACCACAGGGTCCAAGCGAGAATTGGTGGTCCAGTTGGTAGGGACCATTATTTGAATGCTGAGGGGCGTCGGACCACTGTAAGGTGGGAGGATCCTGAGGCTCTCGCTGGAGTCATGAACATCAGGCCTTCAACAACATTTCTGGGGAAGATACACCAGGCCAGCCTGGTGACTAGGGCAAATGTTTTGGCCCTTGCCCCTGGCTTGGATGGGTACCGGTTCTCTGCTACAGATTCTGGGTCTTGTGCCTGGGACCCTGAACCAGGTCACATCCCTGTTTTCCTTGCTCACCTGAACTCTGGAGTCAGGTTCCCCCTGCACCCTTTCATAATTGAGGTGTTGGGGGTCTGGAACGTGTGTTTATCGCAGCTGGTGCCCAATGCCATACAGAGGCTGATTGGGTTCATATGGGTGTGTGAATTCAGGGGTTTTCCTCTGAGTTCGAGGGCCTTCAGGACCATGTACCGGCTCAAGCCATACAGGGGGTCCAATATACCTAAAGGCTGGTGGACAGTGGAGGTCCTTAGGCAGGACAATGAGACCTATGCTACCACCTACCCTAAGCCCAGGGAGATGAGGCATTGGTATTACGAGTTTCTGTGGTTGGAGGTCCCTTTGGAGAGCAGTGACCCAATGTCTACATGCCCAAGACTTAGTGGACTAGGCCTCGGAGCAAGGAGCGGGTTGGCTTTGAGACGCTGACTGCTGCCGAGCAGGCCGTGGTCAGGGAGTTTGCTGCTTACCCCTCCACCAGCAACACTGAGAGCGCCGCGCCTGCTGTTTGGCTTCCCCACCTGGACCTGATCAGGAATGAGGCCTACCTGGCCTTGTGCAACCTCAGCTGCAAGATGACTAGAGGTATCTTCTTTTAACCATTTTTGCTGCATGGTCTTTTTATTTAAATTTATTTTGGTTGTGCTTCTTTGCTTTTTTGTGTCCTGGTCATTTTGACCTGGGCCATCTCAAGTGTATCCCTGGTCTCATCGTCTTTTTACCTGTTTTTGGCAGCTGAGGCTCGGGAGGTCGTGGACTACGAAAGACTGGGAGTGGATGATGAGGGGAAGCCATCCAGGGTTATCCCTATGGACCCTCCAGCAAGGATGAAGTATGTCCTTCTGGAGAACAATAAGAGCATACCTCTTCGTCCTGCTCCCAAGTTTGTGCCATTTGATCCTGAAGCTGTCAGGACTGCTCCAATCAGGTTTCCCCCCAGGCCCAAAGCTGATGTTGACGCTCCCTCTTCCATTGCTTCAAGGTTGGTGACTGGACCAGGTAGGAGGAGTGTTGGGTTAGCTCCTCCTGTAGCCGGGAGTGCTAGAGCAACGGCAACCAGGCGTCAGGGGTCTTCCCTGGTCATTAGTGAAGGTGGAGCCCTAGCAGGTAAGAGGTCTAGGTCTCCTTGTGGTGAGGAGGCGAGCAAGAAGGGCAAGGAAGTAGTGACCGTTGATGACGATGATGATGACGATGATGAAGATGAGGAGCCTCTGAGGCTGAGAAGGAGGAGAGTCTAGGAGGAGGTGGGACTCCGTACTGCCATGGCCATCCATGAGGATAACCTGGCACAGGGGGACCTTGGACCTCCTATTGGTGGGGATGAGTTCCTTCTGGGGAGCTATCCATCTGATAGGGCTGGGCTTTCTAGCATGCCCTCTTACTCCCAACTGTCGAACTGGAGTGGGAGGTCTGCTGAGATGGCTGGCCCTAACAGTTATGTTACCCCTGCCCCCATTGTGGGGGCAAGAAAGTTAATCTTGGAGGCACTTGGTGCCTCCATAGCTGATAACCAGGCAACCACAACAACAGCAACAGCAACAACAACAACAACAACAATCCCAACAACAATCCCAACAACAACAACAGAAACAGAAACAACAACAGCAGCAGAAACAACAGCAGCAGTAGAACAAACAACAACACCACCAGGCCATGATACACTTCCATACTACAACCTGCCATCTGAGCAAGCAGCCCTATTTAGCTCAGAGTTCCCTGTCCCTGATGAGGGGAGATTTGATGTTGCCCCTGGCGTGTCATCTGATAGATACATCAGGGGAATGTTGCATCGTGCTCTAGGCCCCCAGGACAGGCCTTCCAGCTCCGTGGCAGACCCTAGGATTACCCTGAGATCGGTAATTGGTCTGGTATGAAATCCTCTTGCTTTCCTTTTATCTTGATCAGTCTGCTGTGCTTTTTGTCTGAAACTTGTAAATTGTTGTCTTCTTGCAGGTGGTAAAATATGGGCTTATGGCCAGTGAGTTCTTGACGTATGGTCTGCCTTATCTGACCTATGCAGGGGACAAGATATGTGGCCTGCAGGACGAAGTGCTCTCCACCAAGCAGAAGTATTAAGATGTCCTTGGTGAGCAGACTCGGGCCTTTGAGGCCTTCCACCAAAAAATTGCTGACATTGAGAAGGCCAAGGATGAGGCTTTGGATCAGCTAAAAGGGGATCAAGAGCAGCTTGCAGGGGCCAGAGAGCAGATAGAGGAGGCCAGAGTCCAGGCTGCTGAAGAGAGGAACCAGGCTGACCAGACCAGAGAGAGCCTTCAGACCAGGGTTGAGGACCTGGAAGGGCAGGCCCTGTTCAGGTCTGTGAAGTCTACGCACATTTTCCATGTTCCATTGGACTTCTTGACCTTGACCACATTGGCCAGCCATTCAGGGTATGCACAGGGCTCAATGAAGCCTGCCTTGATCAGCGTTGACTTCTGTCTCGACAGCTTTGTTTTTATCAGCGCAGAAGTTCCTTCTCTTTTGCTTGATAGGCTTTACCTCTATCAGGACACTCAGATGATGGGAGATTATATCAGGGTCTATACCAGGCATGTCGCTGGCCTCATAGGCAAAGATATCACAGTTTGTTCTAAGCAGGGTGATCAGATTGCACCTCTCCTCTCTATTCATCTTTGTCCCTATAATGACAGTTTTTCCTGCCCCCTCTTCCAACTGAATCTCTTATGTGGCTTGACCAGGTTGAATGGCCTGGTCCTTGATTTGTTCTTTAGTTGGCCTGGAATCTGGGTCCAGGTGTGGGTCTATCTCCATTGATGTGCTGGTAGTATCGTGATTGGTGGTGAAGATTTTATTTGGTTGAGGCTGCTCTTCCCCTGTTAGGCGAACTTTGTTGGGGCTGTTTGTGACTAGTTCAGATAATTCCTGAGCTAACCTTCTGGTCCTGGCCACTTCCTCAGGCCTGGATTGCCTGATTTGGGTCAGGTTGCAGCTTCTGGCAGCCTCTTGAGATCCCCTGAGGGTGGCTACCCCCCAGCATCAGTCACATACTTAAAGCATAGGTGGAAAGTGGATGCTACACCGTCAAATCGATCCATGAAAGTTCTGCCCAGAATGGCATTGTATGGTGAAGGTGCATCTATCACATGGAATCTCACCATGCAAATTCTTTCAGAATCCTCCTGTCCCAGCTTGACAGGTAGGTTGATTTCTCCCGTGGGCACTATTAATTCGCCCATAAAGCCTGATATTGGACCAGGGGAGGGGACTAGCATGTTGTCCTTCAGGCCCATCTTGTGGAAGCACGCAGCATACAGAATGTTGATGGAACTGCCTCCATCGATCAGGGCTCTTCTCACCAGACTGTGAGAAATTTGGATTGAACAGATCAGGGGGTCGTTGTAACGACCCGTAATTTAGCAGCGTTGTTTTCGGAGAAAACAACAATCACAGATCATTAACTTCTAAAACTTCAAAGTTAGGTTCATGAACTACAGCGGTTTAATCATATTATTCTTAAAAACTGTTAGATAATCCCAAAATAAATATCAAACCAATATCCTTTACTATTACAAAATAAAGAATAGACTACTAAATCAAACAAACATAATCTAAACTAGTCATCGGGTCACTTCTAAGCTGGCTAGCTCACAATCCCAGCCCATACGTAGCCTAAACTCAATCACCACCTGTACCTGAAATAGAATGGGGGGTCCACAGTCAATGGTGAGTAATTAGATTGTTCTACTTAATCAGTAGAACACAATTAGAAACATAATAATCAGAACAGATCATCTGAACTGTCGAACAAGTCATCATGCAAAGAAGTCAACAAGCAAACACATCAAGTACGCAGCGGAAAACAATCATACAAGTCATCCTTAACAAGACCTTCAGCTCAGCTCAACCAATTCTAGACTTCTAATCCTCATCAATGACTCTTCTTTTCTGTTCTTTCCCAACCAGGTGCTAATCCGTGACCAGTCATGTGCTCGTAAGAGGTCAACCACGAAGATCTACTCCCCCCAACTTTCCTTGCTCATGCCGGGTCAACCACAAGGATCTACTCCCCAAGCACTGGGATCAAGAACTGTCCCCAATCCGAAGATAGGACAGTGGCTTCGACTATACCTATGTTCATGGCACATGAGCCACTAGATAGGTGGTCACTTCATAGTTAATCATCTTTTCAATTCAATTCAATTCTGTTCTGTTCTGTTCTATTCCAATCCTCAATTCAATTCCTTATCGTCATAGCTTAACTTCTAATCCAATCTTGTTCATCTTAACTTGACTCAAACTCCAAACTAAACTTATACCACTCGAAAATGACCAACATCATGCGGAAAAATAATGCAAAAACAATACCTACGAAATGCGTACAAAAATACATACAAAAATACATACGGAATACGTACAAAAATACGTATAAAATGCATACGGAATACGTACAAAAATACGTACAAAAATACATACGGAATACGTACGAAAATACATACAGAATACGTATAAAAATACGTACAAAAATACATACAGAATACGTATAAAAATACGTACAAGAATACATACGGAATACGTATAAAAATACGTATAACAATACGTATACAATACGTACAAAATACCTGCAAAATACGGTTAGAAATACATACAATATACGTATACCATACAGTCACAAATATACGAAATTCATACTATACACATATACAAAGGAAACCTTCCCCTGAAATACTTATCTTGTCATATTTTACCCATAACCCTTCCTTTATTCATATTATTACTTTCCTTCATATTGCGACTTATCCCTACTGACTTCCTTAATAATAATAATGATAATAAATATAATGGTAATTATTCCTGTAATCTTCTTCGTTATTATCATGTTGTAATTTACCCTTTTTGTCATATTGTTATTTCCCTTCATATTGTCATTTGTCCCTGATAATTCCTTTTAATAATAATAATGATAATAAATATTATGGTGATAAATATAATAACTATCCCTGAAATCCTTTTATTATTATTATTATAATGCAACTTATTCCTTTTGTCATAATATTGCTTTCCAAAGTATTGTTATATTTATAATAATGATAATTATAGTTCTTACAATTACCTTCCAATATTATTATAAGTCAGAAATTAAACTAAAATTGGTCAAACCCTGATATGACCACTCGACATTTTTAAACTAAAAATACTAATTAAATAAATTCATCATATCATCATATAAACATTTCAAGAATTAATAGTAACATGTTTTAATAATTCAATCACCCTATTTTACACAATCTGATTTTTAAAGAATTAAATTATGAACGACCGTTTAAAGGTATCGAATAATCTGGAAATTTTGATGGAAGCTAAATATAGGTTCAAGGTTTAACGTGCATAAATTTCATTCAAAAATAACGTCCTTTACTATTTTTAAGGAATTTTATAACTAACAAATCAGATTAGGCTGAATTCAGTTTTAGATTTTTCTGCCATAGAAAACGATCTTTAAAAATTAAGAAAATTTAACACAAGATGTAAAAAAGTATTAATAACTTCCACCTAAAATTTCGTAGCAATCCGAATTGATTAAGTTCCTTGAATAATTCGTAAACCAAATCTGGACAGTTTTACCGGTTTGAAAGATTAAATTATTTCAAGCAAGAAAAGGATGAATTTTGCCACGAAATAAATCTTGATTAAAGAGCAAACATTAAAGAAGCTCCTAAAATTATTTTAAGTGACTCGACAATTTAGAACAACAAGAACATAAATATTCTTTTTAATTTAAGACTTTAATTAATAATTTAAATAATCAAGATTCATCAAATTTACATAAAGAAATCAAGAAAATAACATCATAATATTCATCATATCATTCGAAAAATTTCAATCCTAAACATGATACTAATTCTAAGCAATCCTACATTGTTCTAAACAATTCCAAACCATATTCTAAAAACTATGAAACTAATCTATCCTAAAGATTAAGTAAAAGCAATCCAATTACCTTTGAAGGAATGATATGGTTCGAATAATCACCAAGGTTAACGATTTCCTTGTGTTCTTTAAGGTTTCTTTAGGGTTAGGAATAGTTTTAATGATTGATCTTTGAAGGATGATAAATAAAGAAATTGGTTGTTGTAGTTCTTCCTATTGGCTGTGTAAAATGAAAAGAAAATAAGGGTCTAGGTTTACTATAATTTAGTAAGCAAAGTAGAAAGAGTAATAAAAATAGGGTTTTTTCTAGAATGGATCAAAATAGATGTAACATTTAATATATAGGGTAGAACAAATTAAAGAAATTAATCAACAAGAAAAGATGGGGTGACCGAAAATATTGAAGGGAAAAAGGGTTAAGAGTTCCTAAAATTTAGTAGGAAAAAAAAAGTATGAGAGCAAGAATAAAAATAGGATTTTTGGAAAGGTCAAAATAGATAAAGGTTTAATAATAATATTGAATAAAAGAAATTAAAGAAACAAGAAAAGAATGAAAGGGGAAACTGTGTAACACATAAATCAAAGGGAATAATTGGGCTCAGGTTTTGGCAAGATAAAATAAAAAATGTTCGGGCCAGGATTAAAAATAACTGGACTGCTACAAATAAAGTTAATAATTAATTAAATAATAATCAATTAAATAGTCAATTAATTATATATTTAATTAATTATGAAAAATTTAAAATATCCCGAAATTTCGGGGTATTACAGTCGTTGTGAGGGTAGGATACTCCCTCGCAATCCCCTGGCCCAAATGAAATGGTGGGCAGAACTGATGGCCTGCTATTTGGCAGGTCTCTGACCTGGTATGACCTGCCTGATCCCATGGCTCGCAGGTTTGCCCGTAGGGAGCTGCTGGAAGGTTAGTCTCCAAAGATGACCGCTATGATGTTGTAGGGTGTCTCTGGGGCCTTTTTCTTCTGTGGCTCCTGGTCACGTTTTTTCTCGTGAGCAGGGCCTCCTTTTTCCCGAGCAGCCTTCCAGTCCTTGTATTGTTTGAAGTACCCTCTACTAATCAGGTCTTTAATGTTGTCACGTAGGGTCCTGCACTTTTCTGTGGCATGACCAGGGCAGTCATGGAAATCACAGTACAAGTCCCTCTCTCGCCCAACAGTCTTCATAGGTGGTGTTCTACGCCACTTGTCTTCGTTTTTGTGGGCAGCATAAATCTCTTCTACTAATACGGTCACGGGGGTGTAGGAGTCAAAGGTTGGAAAATCATTTTTCCTTGAGTCCCTTTGCTCCTTTTTCCCCTTATCCCCCTTCTTTTCCTGCTGTCCTCTCTTTTCACCAAGGGGAACTCGCACTAGTGGAAAAAACCCTATATGCTCCGTTATTTTGGGTACTATCTGCTCCGCTATTGCCCCGGAGCAGCATTGAGCGGAGCAGTTAGTCATGTATTATCTGCTCCGCTATTACCAAAATAGAGGAGCAGATAGTAAGAATTTTTGTTAAAAAAAAATTTACGTTGGCTGATGGCTGCTTCCAGCCCCTCCCTCACTGTCCAGCCCCTCTCACAACTATTGCTAGCTACTTTCACCAACTACAGAACTAGTTTATTCCATTCTCATAAACCACAAGTAGAAATAACTCAAATTTGAATTAATTTATGAAATTGCAAGTATGTTTATAATGGAATTGAGTTACAACTTAAAAGAAGGAAAAAGAAATAAAATAACTAAATAGTATGTATACTAGCTACCAAATACAAAAACAGCGTAATTTAAAGCTAGCTCCCAAATGCAACTTTGGACATGGAGTTGTAGAAAATTATCTCCATATTCCTTTGATTCGATATTGTTGAAGAAATCCTTCATCCCTTGATGTGTCGAGAACCTGATTAGAGGCAATATCAACATAATTAAGAAACATGAGTTAGGTTATGAAAAATGTATATCAGTTTATATAAAAAGATTAGTGTACTTAAAAGGAAAATCTTAGTCAAACAAGGCAATTAAACCACATATATACATGCCTTTAGGAAGTTTATATCAGTTTATATAAAAAGATTAGTGTATATCTTCCAAGAGATATTGACATAAAATATAGAATACAAGAACCTCGTTAAGCAAAAATTCAAAAAAATCATTGTATGCCTAAATGTCAAGGAGTACACAACTGCAATCAATAATAAGCCAAGGATGCACCCCAAAAAAGGTTTCTCAAAAGTTGAAAAAAAGGTTGCTATGCTTTAAGATATAAGCTTGAATGGTGAATTATGTCAAGACGGGGGGCAGTGGGGGGGGGGGTGCTGGGTGGGCGTGGGACAGCCGGACATGGGGTGGTGCTGGGTGCGCGGGAGTGCTGCAGTGGGGGGCATGGCGGTTGCTGCCAACGGGGGGAAGGGGGCTGCAGTGGGGGTGTAGTGGGGGGCAGGGGGGTGCTGTAAATGCAAAGCATCATTCCCTAACATTAGAAAGAGAATCAACAATAAAAACTCGTAAAACTAACTAATTAAACCCACTAAAATTCGTAAACCCTAAGAACAAAAACCAATAACAATAACAACAACACCATCATCATCAACAAATTGAGGACTAGTTTGTATCCATTTTGTACAATAACAGGGGCATAAGAAAAACTTTGATCAAGCCATACAACATTCACAGCTATGTAGAGCACCATTAAATAAACCAAAAAATGAGGCAGATTCAAAATTGTTACAATCAATTAAACAAAATTAACTAACAATTTCCAGCAGATTAAAGAGCCATATAAACTATTCTGCTCAACCAATACAACATTTAATCCCAAACTATCAAAGAAATTGTACTGCTGGCATGAATAATCAACAAGTCAAATAAAATAAAATAATCACAATTGTTACAGCTTTACAAAGCATACCTTCCACTATTTTTCTTCTTGACACTCCCCTGATCCATAATTCACTCTTTCCTTTGATCAGCATCAATAATATATATAAGATACAACCTACATAGGATTAAAAAAGAATAAAGGCTCTTTTAGATTTGAATCACCAAAAGACTTGATTTAATAGGAAAAACAAATTAATTAGAATAAAATCAGTAAAAAAAATTACTTTTATTAGGTTGTTAGGAAATAGAATTTGAGGAAGAAAAATGAAGAAAATATCAAATTTTAACCCTACATATCTTATTAGAGTTTGAAATATAAGAATCAAATTTATCAAACTTAAATAACACAATGACAGCAACTTACAATATCGGAAGGAGAACCGAAAAATACCTAAAATCTATTGACAAAAACCAATGTAGATGCTTTTAGAATCCCATGACTTGAAGTTGCTTTGTCCTCAATCCCACCATGAACTAAAAAAAGTCCCAAAATAACCTGCGTAGGTAGAAAACCACAGATGATTCTCCCCAAAGCATCATCAAAGTAAGGACCATGGTCAATTGAAAATATGAGGGTTTACAAGACTAATTGACATCGAGGAAACTGAAAAGAAATTACACCTAGTATAATCAAGTTTATAAGCAGAAGGATTGTTGTAAAGGATTTCTGATCACAACATAAGTGTGTGTCTAAAAAATAACACTAAACAAAGTAAATGAAAAAATGAAAATAAATAGAGAAGGCAAGGATATATATTTTATTCGTAAATAAAGGTGAACAAACTTATATCAAGGTCAAGGGGTTCACGAGTTCATCACTCACAAATTACAATTATTCTAAATCTGATAATCTAAGCATCAAGTAAAAACTACATCAATTCAATTCAAATCAAATAATTTTACATTTTCCAGTTATAAATTCTCTCAGTACTGATTTACATTATACAATACTAGTTTTAATTCATCAGCTAGCAATCATTTCTAACAAAAATAGTGCACCAAATCAAAAGACTTTCCCATTTTCCTTTTCTCATCACAAATCAACTTGAAAATAACCAACATACTAATAATAATAATCTGATTAAATAGAATCATAAACAATGAGAGCAAAAGCAGAACTGAATTACAAAATAAAACAAAAAATCATTGAATTAAAGATGATAGCAAAACAAAAATTCAATTGAATCTATCATCATATCTTCTGAAATTAGAAAGAACAAAATTAAAAAAAAAGGAAAAAAATGTAAGAATTAACTGGTAAATATAACCCTAAAATCATCAGATAAAAACCTTCAATTAAAAACGAAATCGACCCCACTCCCCCACCCCTCAATTTCAAACACCACCACCACCATTTACATTCAACCTAAATCGACATCAAAATCTTCAAATCGAAATATCAACATTTGAATCCTCGAACCCAACTTAGGGTTTCGAATTCGAGTGATTTTGGGATTTCGATTTAAGGTTTGGGTTTATAATTTTTGATTTAGGGTTTTAAATAGGGATTAAAGGCTTGGAAAGGTAGTTGGCATGGGTTTACCGTTTTGAAAATGTGGGGTTTGAAAGATGGTGGAGTGTCAAGCATTTTGTGTCAAAATTATTTGCATTTGTAGTAGTAAATCTTACCTCAAAAGCTTCTACTTTAATGGAGGAAAGGCACCGCAAAAACCACGCCCAACCCAACAAAAACAGCAACATCATCATCATCATTCGTTTTTATTTCTACGGCTCTGCTTTAATGGAGGAAGGCTCTGCTTGGGAAAGAGAGAGGGTTAAAGAGATGGATGCATATGAAAAAGAGAGAGGGAGATGGAGATGGAGATGGAAGCATTTTTTTATTTTTCGTTTTAGGGAAGGTAAGGGAATAAACCCGGAGAGAGAGGGTTAGTACAGCTATTTATTTTAATTTTTTTTGCCTTATCTGCTCCGTGTTTTATACTCGCGGAGCAGATAACCTTTTTTGAACTTATTGCTCCGCTATACCAAAAATACGGAGCAGATACTTATTTTTTTTTTAAGTGGAAAATAAATATGCTATTTTCTGCTCCACTTTTTTAAAATAGCGGAGCAGATATGGAGTGGTAGATAGGGTTTTTTCCACTAGTGTCGTAGAGCTTTGTTGAACTCCTCTGTCCTGATGAATTTGTCGGACTCCTACATTGCCTCTGTGAGGGTGGAGATATTTTCCCTGACCAGGTGGTCTCTAGGACCCTCGTTGCAGGCCATGTTTCAAGGCCATCATTACTATGTCCGTTTTGAGGGGAGACACAGCAATGGCCTCCCTGCTGAATTTAGCCAAGTATTCTCGCAGGCTTTCCTCCCTGCTCTGCTTGACACTCATGAGCTCCATTGAGCTCTTTTCTCTTCTTCAACCACTATTGAAATGACTAGTGAACTGTTCAGTGAGTTGGGCGAAGTCATAGATGGTACCAGGTGGCAGACTCTGGAACCAAGATTGGGCCAGGCCTGTCAAGTTGGTAAGGAAATATTTGCACCAGGCAGCATCTGGGTAAGGGCCCAAGTACATATGGACTTCATAAAGCTGAATGTGGTCATTGGGGTCCCCAGTCCCGTCATATTTGATATGACCAGGTAGCTTCACCCTTTGGGAAGATTCGAAGATGACCGATGCATGGAATGGTGACTTCGTGGGGGTTCTTATTTCTGGCCTTGGTGGCCTACCTGCTCTGAGACTCGTGGGTGGTCCTGGAGTCCTATGTTGGGTGGGCTCCAGACCTGATCTATCTACAGAGGTTGGGCCCAACCTATCTGTAATGACCCAGATTTTATCGGTATTTTTGCCGGTATTTATGTGTATTTATGTTTGTTTATGTGCTAGTTCAAATTAAGTTTTGAACTATTTATTTTAATTTTATGAGAATAATTTCGATTTAATTCGAAATGTTTATTTCTTAGTTTTTATTATTTATGTTAATTATTATTTAATTAATTAGAATTTTTATTATTTAATTTTCTAATTAATTATTTAATATTACTTTTGGGCTAAATCGATTATTGCATGATTAGTCATGTGAATTTAATAAATTAGCCCAATGGATCACGAGAGCCCATTTTGAGCCCAAACAAGGCCCATTTCTTCTCTTGGCCGGTTTTACAAAGGCATGGCAAGGCTTGCCACTTGCCTTGTGTTCACACCTTAACTAACTCTATTTATAGGGGAGTTAGTAAGGCATTAGCTCATTTTTGCCATCTTATTTCCTTGCCATCACCTTAAACATTTGAACACTCTCTCTTTTGTTCATCTCACACGCCTATTTGGATCAATTGAAGCCTTCAATTGTTCATCATCTTTCATTGCCCAAAACTTAAAGATTCAACCTCAATTGATCTTTAGGTGTTCAAACACAAGCCTAAACACATTTATTTCTTTCAAGATCTCTAGTTCGGTTTTGTTTTGGAGTTGTGTTCGTGTGGGTATTGTTGTCCGTGTGTGGGTTCGAGGTGGTGCACGGTGGTGGTCGTGTTCGTGTGCCGTGGTGGTGCAGCAGGACCGTGTGAACAAGGTGGTGCAGCCGTGTGTGCAGTGGTTCGTGGTGCTCGTGCTGTGGTGCCTTGCTAGAAGGCGTGGTGTTCGTGTATGTGCCGTGCATAGGGGCCGTGTGTGACGTGTTCTTGGACTGCATTTTTGTGTTGTTTAGTGTGTAATCTTCAATAAGGTAACATACTAACTCAACTTAATTGGTATACTATGTTTATAGTATGAATTAAATGCATGTTTGGGTTGATTAGTATTGATTATTCATGATTTCATGTGTTGTTTCTAATCTGAATTTCTATGTGGTTTTCATGATGTTTTAATAATGAATTCTATGATTTTATGATTGGTTCCATGTTATTTCATGATCATGAATATTATGTTGTGGTTTGATGAATTTTGGATGTGTATAAGTTGCTAATTTTCGAAAAGATGATGGTGATATGCGTGTAGTTGGCATGTTTGGATGAGTTCTTGGTTGAAGATCTTGAATCTTGATTGAGTTCTTGATTGAAGATCTTGAATCTTGAATGAGTTCTTTATAAGTTCTTTATGAGTTCTTTGAGTTCTTTATGAGTTTTGATGAGTCTTTATGAGTTCTTGATTGAACCTTGTAAGTTAAAGAAAATGGTTTAAATAGTAAAGAAAGTTAAAGATTAGGATTGAGTCGATTAAAGAATGAATAAAGATTGATGAATAATGATTGGTTAGACTCAAGAATAAGGCTAGAGGCAGTTCTTGAGAATAACTTCGGTGTTTTAGCTAGATTAATTTCGAGAACCGAGGCTTAGGGCAGTTCTTGAACTTAGTTTGGTTAAGTTGAGGTAATAATGAATAATATGAGTAAATGAATTAATTAAGTATTTAGCTTGATTTCATTTCTAGACGCCCTGAACTTAGAGTAAGATTCTTAGTTTTCGGGTTAAGACGTTGTGTAATGACCCAGATTTTTATCGGTATTTTTGCCGGTATTTATGTGTATATTTATGTGCTTATTTGCTAGTTCAAATTTATTTTTGAACTATTTATTTTAATTTTATGTGAATAATTTCGATTTAATCGAAATGTTTATTTCTTAGTTTTATTATTTATTTTAATTATTATTTAATTAATTAGAATTTTGATTATTTAATTTTCTAATTAATTATTTAATATAATTTTTGGGCTAAATCGATTATTGCATGATTATTCATGTAAAATTCAATAATTGGCCCAATGGATCACGAGAGCCCATTTAGAGCCCAAGCAAGGCCCATATTCCTCATGTGGCCGGTTTTTCCATGTGCAAGGCAAGGATTTGCCACTTGCCTTGTGTTCACACCTTAGCTAACTCTATATATAGGAGAGTTAGTAAGGACTTAAGCTCATTTTTGCCATCTTAACTCTTACCATCCAAAGCAAACACATCTCTCCCATTTGCTCTCAAATTCACACGCCATTTTTGAATACTTGAAGCCTTCAATTGTTCATCATCTTCCTTTGCCCAAAACTTAAAGATTCAAACTCCATTGATCTTTAAGCATCCTAAACACAATTTTAAACACATTGTTTCATTCAAGATCATTGGTTCGGTTTGGTATTGAGGTCTTGTTCGAGTGTGTGCCGTGTGGGAAGCCGTGTGTGCAAGTGTGGTTCGTGTGTGAAGCCGTGCTGCAGTGGTCGTGGCCGTGCTCGTGGTGGTGCAGTGGTGTTCGTGGTGTTGCCGTGGGTGCAGGACGTGGTGTGGCCGTGTTCGTGCCGTGCATCAACCGTGTGCGTGTTGTGTGTGTGCCGTGTTGGTGATTGTTCCGGACTGCATTCTTGTGTTGATTTTGTGTGTAATCTTCAATAAGGTAACATACTAACTCAACTTGATTGGTATACTAGGTTTATAGCTTTGATTAAATGCATGTTTGGTTGATTGGTGATGATTGATTCATGGTTTTAAAGATATTTCTATAATCTGATTTTGGAAGTGTTTTAATGATGTTTTAATGGTGGTTTTCCATATTTTAAGATTGTTTCTATGATATTTTGAAATCATGGTGATTGGGTTTTAGTTTGATGAATTTTGGATAAAGTATTGTTGAATTTTTGATAAAATAATGATTGAATTGCCGTGTGATGTTGTTGGTATTCATGCATGTAGATTGTTGTTGTATGAGTTCTTGATTGAAGTTCTTGAATCTTGATTGAGTTCTTGATTGAAGTTCTTGAATCTTGAATGGTTTCTTTTTGAGTTCTTTAAGTAATAGATGAGTTCTTTAAGGTTCTTGATTGAGTTCTTTAGAGTTCTTGTTGAGGTTTGATGAGTTCTTTAAGAGTCTTGAAAGTTAAAGAAAGAGGTTGAAAGAGTCTTGGAAGTTAAAGATTTGGGATATGTTGATTTAAGAATGAGTTAAGAATGATGATATTTGGTTAGTCTCAAGAGTATGGCTATAGGCAATTCTTGGGTTAACTTCGATGATTTAGTTGGTTAAATTCAAGAGTATGGCTTATTCTTGTATTTAATTTAACTATGATGAAAAGATAATAATGATATGATGGTTAGCTTGAATTCTTTTCTAGATGCCCTTGACTTTGTGTATGGCTTATGCTTAGTTTTTGGGTTAAGACGTGGCCCCTATTCCATCCGCGGTATTGGGATAGTTTGGAGTCTCACTATGTTATTCCTAGTACGTCCAGAAGGATTTCTGGGGATTAGGGACACGGATTTCCAGTAAGGATTGGGTTCGTGGGGTTTGGGCGTATGGCTTATTCCCGATCCTGACATAGTAGAAGTTCGGTTGCGTAAGATGCTTCCGTACGAGCATGGTCCGGTCTAGAATTAGAATGATTGCGCCAAAGTTAGAATTTGGGATGATGAGGTTGTATGATGATGTCGAGTTTGGATTACAAGTTTGAGGTTGTCTCGTGTCTTCGAGGTTATATGTGTGATGTTATTTGATTGATGCTATGTACCGGTGTATTCTCGTTAGGGTGAGTCAGTTATGTTACTCGCCACTGACGGTGGATTATGTTGTGTTTTCAGGTACATCTGATGACGATGCTCATGCTTAGCTTTGGGGTTGGGCGAGCGGCGTTATGCTTATTTTGTTCCTTTGTATTTACTTTCGTTCATAGTATTAGAACTGTTAGTAGTTGTTTTGGATTTATGGACTCGTATACGTTGTATAAGACTCTAGTATATGGTTAGAGTTGCATTTTACTTTCCGTTTATTACATTTGACTTTTGGACTTAGTTTGTACAAGATTGTGGGTTATTGTACACTTATGGTTTAATAATAATGTTTTGAGGTATTAGTTTATTTTCTAAGTGTTGAAGTTTTAGTTTTATAACTACTTGACTCGTCGGTTTCTTCCGCGCCGATTTAAGCGAGTCGGGTCGTTACAGTTGGTATCAGAGCCGAATAGGTTTTAAGTGAAGTTTTAGGATTTGAGTTAAACCCGGGAGATGAGAGCTTTATTTTCCCGAGTGATTGAACCAAATTCTAGGATTATGTGAAGGGAGAAGAGTTGGGTAGAAAGACCGGGATAGGATTCTTTCTAGTTTTCCTTTTCTTCTTATTTTTAGTATGTTTTTTGGTGGGGTATTTTACTGACTTGCTATCTCTGCTATGTTTGTTGTTGTGATGCGTTTCAGCATGTCTACACCTCGCCGGTTGAGTACTGGACGACAGAGGTTGCGGGCACTCGAGGAGGCGATCCTTACTTTGGCGCACCATAGTCGTCAACCGCCGAATATGCAGTCGACGTTCGATCGTATCGCACGTCATCGACCTCCGACTTACGACGGGGTTGCCGACCCCACTACTTTGGAGAGCTGGATCCGCGAGATGGGGAAGCTCTTCGACGCGACGTTTTGCCCCGATCACGAGAGGGTGCTGATCGCCGCATATTACTTACGTGGGGAGGCTGACAACTGGTGGACGTTAGCGAAGGACGCGTACCAGCCGTTGCATGCGATGTCTTGGAACGACTTTATCGATAAGGTCCAGGAGCGTTTCTACCCCGACGAGTTGCGGTGGCAGAAACAGGAGGAGTTTCTTACTCTTGCACAGGGTAAGATGTCTGTCCAGGCGTACACCGATCGATTTACAGAGCTGTCGAGGTTCGCTACGTCTGTGATTCCGTCAGAGAAGGATCGAGTCAAACGCTACATCAAAAAGCTAGATCCGAGGATCCGAGTTCACGTGATCAGCAGTGGAGCGGCTACGTTCCAGCAGGCTTACGAAGTAGCACTCGAGATACAGGCATCGGTTACCGAGGAAGATTCGAGCAAGAAGAGAGCTCCGGTTCCGACGTCTACGGCTTCGTTTAAGAAACCCCGGTTTGGCACATCTAGCAATACCCCTTCGGCCCCGAGTTCGCATAAGGGTAGCGATGGTTCGAAGTGTCGAGGCTGTGGCAGAGACTTCCATCCAGGAAAGAAGTGCGACGGTTCTCCGATTACTTGCTTCACTTGTGGTAAGGTAGGCCACAAGTCGACGGTTTGTCCCGAGAGGAAGCCAGATTCAGAGGTTAAGCAGCTCCCAGCACCGACGAAGACTCCGGTGAAGAACCGAGTCTACTGTATGACCGAGGCGGAGGCCGAGGTTCAGCCCGATGTTGTATCAGGTAGATTTCTTGTCTCTGGTGTGTTAGCATTAGTCCTTTTTGATTCTGGTGCTACTGTGTCTTTTGTGGCTAGTAGTTTTGTCTCGAGGTTAGATCTTCGTGGCAGTCTACCTGTTCGTTCAGTTATTACTCTCCCTTCAGGAGAGGATTTTACTTGTCAGCGAGAGTTCCGAGGAGTGCCTATCGTGATAGCAGGGGAGCAAGCGACGGCCGATCTGAAGGAGTTCCCGTTGATGGAGTTTGACGTTATACTTGGTATGGACTGGCTATCGAGGTATCGAGCGATCATTCGTTGCCGAGATCAGTCAGTGACATTCCGAGGATCTCAAGGCAACCGAGTTACCTACTCTGGGTTCGTCCTTAAGAAAGGAGTAAAGGTAATCTCAGCCTTGAAGATGAGGAAGCATCGCCAGAAGGGCGATATGGTGTTTCTTTGTCAGGTACGAGACTTGACTGATGGGTCTCTGTTGGACGATATACCTGTAGCGAGGGATTTCAAAGACGTATTTCCTGATGAGCTACCAGGCGTTCCACCTGAGCGCGACGTCGAGTTTCATATCGACTTGGTACCCGGGACAGCGCCGATCTCGAAGGCACCGTACCGGATGGCACCATCTGAATTATTGGAGTTGAAGTCACAACTCCAGGATTTGATCGATAAGGGCTTCATTAGGCCGAGTGTTTCTCCATGGGGAGCTCCCGTGCTCTTCGTGAAGAAGAAAGATGGTAGTATGCGCCTGTGCATAGACTACCGAGAGTTGAATCGGGTAACTATCAAGAATAAGTACCCATTGCCTAGGATTGAGGACCTGTTCGATCAATTGCGAGGAGCAGGAGTGTTTTCAAAGATAGATCTCCGATCTGGATATCATCAGATTCCAGTTAAGAAGGAAGACATTCCGAAAACTGCTTTTCGTACTAGGTACGGCCACTACGAGTTCGAGGTGATGCCCTTTGGTCTCACTAAACGCGCCAGCCGTGTTTATGGACCAGATGAACCGGACATTTCATCACTTACTCGACAAGTGTGTCGTAGTATTTATTGACGATATCTTGGTCTATTCCAGAGATGAGTCTGAGCATACGGAGCATCTCCGAATGGTACTCGAGATATTGCGGAGTCATAAGTGGTTCGCGAAACTCTCCAAGTGTGAGTTCTGGCTTCGCGAAGTAGCCTTCTTAGGTCACGTGATCAGTAAAGAAGGCATTAAGGTAGACCCAGCCAAGATTAAGGCTGTAGTTGATTGGAGAAGCCCGAGAAGTGTGGCGGAGGTTCGTAGTTTTCTTGGCTTAGCCGGATACTATCGACGATTCATCCAGGACTTCTCCAAGATAGCTAGGCCGATGTCTAGTCTCCTGCAGAAGGAGGTCCGATTCGTTTGGACAGAGGCTTGCGAGCAAGCTTTTCAGGAGTTGAAACAGAGATTAGTCTCTGCTCCGATTCTTACTCTTCCGAACGATGAAGAGGGCTTCGAGGTCTATAGTGATGCTTCGAAGAGTGGCTTAGGTTGCGTGCTCATGCAGGGTGGGAAGGTCATCGCTTACGCATCGAGACAACTAAAGGTGCACGAGCGTAACTATCCTACGCATGACTTGGAGTTAGCGGCTGTAGTGTTCGCGCTCAAAATTTGGAGGCACTATCTCTATGGTGGTTCGTGTAGAGTATTCACGGATCACAAGAGTCTCAAGTACATCTTCACTCAAAAGGACCTCAATATGAGGCAGAGGCGGTGGCTTGAGTTGATCAAGGACTAGGACCTGACGCTCAACTATTGCGAGGGCAAGGCGAACTTGGTCGCAGATGCACTAAGTCGCAAGCATCACTTGAGCTTCAGTAGAAGCCGTGGTTCCGTCAGACTTCGTCTGACATCGATGAGTGCCGAGCCTGATTTAATTCAGGAACTACGCGAGGGTCAGCAGAACGACCCACAGTTTGCTAGGATTCGAGAGGCTATACGGCAAGGTAAAGCCGTAGGTTTCGAGATCCCTTCTGATGGTAGTATGCGCTTTCGAGGGAGATGGTGTGTACCGGGCGGTTCTGACCTTAGAAACAGAATCATGTCCGAGGCACATAACTCGCCTTATTCTGTTCATCCCGGTGGTAATAAGCTTTACCAGGATCTTAAAGGCCAGTTCTGGTGGCCTAAGATGAAAAGGGATGTAGCAGAGTTTGTCGCTCGGTGCTTGACCTGTCAGAAGGTCAAGATTGAGCATCAGAGACCAGGAGGTCTATTACAGCCACTACCTATTCCGACCTGGAAGTTTGAGTCTGTTTCTATGAACTTTGTAGTGAGCTTACCCACTTGCAATGGCTTGAATGCTATTTGGGTCATTGTGGATAGGTTGACTAAGGTCTCTAGATTCATTCCGATGAAGATGACCTGGTCGATGGAGCGTCTAGCTGAGGCATATACTCAGGACATAATCCGACTTCATGGAGTTCCGAGGGAGATTGTTTCTGATCGGGATCCGAGGTTTCTATCTCGTTTCTGGAAATCAGTTCAGGAAGCCTTTGGGACGAAGCTGAAGTTGAGCACCGCTTTTCATGCGGCGACTAATGGTCAGACTGAGAGGACCATCCAGACTTTGGAGGATATGCTTCGAGCATGCACTCTGGAGTATCATCAGTCTTGGGTACGTATGCTTTGCTTGATAGAGTTCTCCTATAATAACAGCTATCACTCTAGCATTGGGATGGCTCCGTACGAGGCCCTGTATGGCAGGAAATGTCGGAGTCCGATTTGCTGGAATGATATCAGTGATACTGTGGCTTTGGGACCTGAGATGGTACGCGATACTATCGAGAAGGTTCGAGTCATTCGGTCTAAGATGCAGGCCGCTCAGAGTCGTCAGAAATCTTACGCCGATAATCGACGTAGACCACTGGCTTTTGAAGTAGGTGACAAAGTCTTGCTTAAGGTTTCACCTTTCAAGGGAGTTGTACGCTTTGGTCAAAAGGGTAAACTTCGACCGAAATATGTGGGACCTTACGAGATATTAGAACGAGTTGGGGAGGTGGCTTATCGATTGGCATTACCACCTAGTTTGGCTAATGTTCATGACGTATTTCATGTTTCCCAGCTAAGGAAATACGTACATGATCCTACTCATGTAATCTCAGTGGATCCGGTCGTAATCAAGCCGAATCTGACTTATGAGGAGCGACCCGTCCAGATCTTGGATCGGGAGGAGAGGACCCTGCGGCGTAAGCAGGTGCCGCTTGTCAAGGTGTTGTGGAGAAATCAACACCATGAAGAAGCGACTTGGGAGACGGAAGCGTCTATGCGGCAGAAGTACCCAGAGCTTTTCGATGGGGAGCGATCTCCTGCACCTTGAAATTTCGGGACGAAATTTCTTTAAGGAGGGGAGGTTGTAATGACCCAGATTTTTATCGGTATTTTTGCCGGTATTTATGTGCTTATTTGCTAGTTCAAATTTATTTTTGAACTATTTATTTTAATTTTATGTGAATAATTTCGATTTAATCGAAATGTTTATTTCTTAGTTTTATTATTTATTTTAATTATTATTTAATTAATTAGAATTTTGATTATTTAATTTTCTAATTAATTATTTAATATAATTTTTGGGCTAAATCGATTATTGCATGATTATTCATGTAAAATTCAATAATTGGCCCAATGGATCACGAGAGCCCATTTAGAGCCCAAGCAAGGCCCATATTCCTCATGTGGCCGGTTTTTCCATGTGCAAGGCAAGGATTTGCCACTTGCCTTGTGTTCACACCTTAGCTAACTCTATATATAGGAGAGTTAGTAAGGACTTAAGCTCATTTTTGCCATCTTAACTCTTACCATCCAAAGCAAACACATCTCTCCCATTTGCTCTCAAATTCACACGCCATTTTTGAATACTTGAAGCCTTCAATTGTTCATCATCTTCCTTTGCCCAAAACTTAAAGATTCAAACTCCATTGATCTTTAAGCATCCTAAACACAATTTTAAACACATTGTTTCATTCAAGATCATTGGTTCGGTTTGGTATTGAGGTCTTGTTCGAGTGTGTGCCGTGTGGGAAGCCGTGTGTGCAAGTGTGGTTCGTGTGTGAAGCCGTGCTGCAGTGGTCGTGGCCGTGCTCGTGGTGGTGCAGTGGTGTTCGTGGTGTTGCCGTGGGTGCATGACGTGGTGTGGCCGTGTTCGTGCCGTGCATCAACCGTGTGCGTGTTGTGTGTGTGCCGTGTTGGTGATTGTTCCGGACTGCATTCTTGTGTTGATTTTGTGTGTAATCTTCAATAAGGTAACATACTAACTCAACTTGATTGGTATACTAGGTTTATAGCTTTGATTAAATGCATGTTTGGTTGATTGGTGATGATTGATTCATGGTTTTAAAGATATTTCTATAATCTGATTTTGGAAGTGTTTTAATGATGTTTTAATGGTGGTTTTCCATATTTTAAGATTGTTTCTATGATATTTTGAAATCATGGTGATTGGGTTTTAGTTTGATGAATTTTGGATAAAGTATTGTTGAATTTTTGATAAAATAATGATTGAATTGCCGTGTGATGTTGTTGGTATTCATGCATGTAGATTGTTGTTGTATGAGTTCTTGATTGAAGTTCTTGAATCTTGATTGAGTTCTTGATTGAAGTTCTTGAATCTTGAATGGTTTCTTTTTGAGTTCTTTAAGTAATAGATGAGTTCTTTAAGGTTCTTGATTGAGTTCTTTAGAGTTCTTGTTGAGGTTTGATGAGTTCTTTAAGAGTCTTGAAAGTTAAAGAAAGAGGTTGAAAGAGTCTTGGAAGTTAAAGATTTGGGATATGTTGATTTAAGAATGAGTTAAGAATGATGATATTTGGTTAGTCTCAAGAGTATGGCTATAGGCAATTCTTGGGTTAACTTCGATGATTTAGTTGGTTAAATTCAAGAGTATGGCTTATTCTTGTATTTAATTTAACTATGATGAAAAGATAATAATGATATGATGGTTAGCTTGAATTCTTTTCTAGATGCCCTTGACTTTGTGTATGGCTTATGCTTAGTTTTTGGGTTAAGACGTGGCCCCTATTCCATCCGCGGTATTGGGATAGTTTGGAGTCTCACTATGTTATTCCTAGTACGTCCAGAAGGATTTCTGGGGATTAGGGACACGGATTTCCAGTAAGGATTGGGTTCGTGGGGTTTGGGCGTATGGCTTATTCCCGATCCTGACATAGTAGAAGTTCGGTTGCGTAAGATGCTTCCGTACGAGCATGGTCCGGTCTAGAATTAGAATGATTGCGCCAAAGTTAGAATTTGGGATGATGAGGTTGTATGATGATGTCGAGTTTGGATTACAAGTTTGAGGTTGTCTCGTGTCTTCGAGGTTATATGTGTGATGTTATTTGATTGATGCTATGTACCGGTGTATTCTCGTTAGGGTGAGTCAGTTATGTTACTCGCCACTGACGGTGGATTATGTTGTGTTTTCAGGTACATCTGATGACGATGCTCATGCTTAGCTTTGGGGTTGGGCGAGCGGCGTTATGCTTATTTTGTTCCTTTGTATTTACTTTCGTTCATAGTATTAGAACTGTTAGTAGTTGTTTTGGATTTATGGACTCGTATACGTTGTATAAGACTCTAGTATATGGTTAGAGTTGCATTTTACTTTCCGTTTATTACATTTGACTTTTGGACTTAGTTTGTACAAGATTGTGGGTTATTGTACACTTATGGTTTAATAATAATGTTTTGAGGTATTAGTTTATTTTCTAAGTGTTGAAGTTTTAGTTTTATAACTACTTGACTCGTCGGTTTCTTCCGCGCCGATTTAAGCGAGTCGGGTCGTTACACGTTGCCCCTAATCCATCCGCGGTATTGGGTTAGTTGGAGTCATACTATGTGATCTTTGTGAATTCCAGTAAGATTGGTTTCACGGGACATGGATTTCCAGTAAGATTGGTTTCATGGGGTTTGGGAGTAAGATTCTCAAATCCGAACATAGTAGAAAGTTCGAGCGCGTAAGATGCGTTCGTACGAGCACAGTCCGGTCTAGAATATGAATGATTGCGCCAAAGATAGTGATTAGGTTGGTTTGAGTCGAGTTCACGTTTTGGGTTGTTCTCGTAGTTTGTTTAATGATGTTGATAGTTTGATTTATGCTATGTACATGTGTGTTCCCATTAGGGTGAGTCAGTTATGTTACTCGCCACTGATGGTGGACCGTTGTTGTATTTTTCAGGTACTTCAGATGATGATGCTCTTGCCTAGTTTTGGGTTGGGCGAGCGACGTTGTTTCTTGTGTTGTCTGTTGTATTTACTGTTTTCTTAGCATTAGTTAGTGACAGTATTTGTTTAGATGTTATTTCGTTACTTTTGGACTTTTATATGTTGTTTAAAGACTCTGACATGTAGTTGGAGTTAACTCGTATTATAGTATTTCTAGTTTGACTTTTGGATTAGTTTATGTACAAACTTGTGGGTATTTGTACTTTTGGTGGTTTAATAACAATATTGGAGGAATTAGTTTTATTTCTTAAGTATTTGAGTTGTAGTTTTCTAACTACTCGACTCGTCGGTTTCTTCCGCGCCGATTTAAGCGAGTCGGGTCGTTACATATCCCTGACAGATATTGGCTCTCCCAATCTGTCCTGGAGGGAGGCTGGTGCACTCAACCACTGGCGTCCTCGCGCCTAACCTATCGTACACTATGGTCCGGTAGGAAGATCCCGTGTTAGCTTCCTCCCGGACAGTGGTACGAGGTGACGGAGACCGCTGACGACGGTGCTTCGTCTCACGAGCAGTTGGTGGTCTCTTAACCACCTCACGGGTTGCCTGGACCGTTTCGTCTCGCACCCATGTTTTACCTGAAGTTAAGAACCAACTAGGGTGGTCTCGTGCCTCCCTTGTCGTATCCCAATCGCTTTCTTCCCACCCCCTGGAAGGGATGTAGGTGGGGTGGATCTATGTTTGTTGGTTGAAACTTTTTTACTACCCGACTCACGTGAGTAGTTTAGCTTCCTACGCATGTGACGTTGTTTTGGGTCGTCCTTGGATGGAGCTTTTGAAGCAGATGGCCTTTTCGTGCCGACGGAGGAGGATGGTCGTGACGGGGCTACTGAGTAGTCCTCGTCTGAGGGCTCATCCTCATCCTCCGATCGTTTGGTTGCACTAGGCTCGCTTATTTCCGTCTCTTCCCTCAGTAGAGACGCTGCACGAAGAATTCGAAAAGCTTCCTCTACCTGAGAGGGTGTTGGCGTGGCACTTGCACTATGGTGGCTTCGTGCCACATGAGGCGTGTGCACATTACCACTTTTCTTCTGACTCGAGCGTTGTGGGCGTTTACTTGGACGGTCACCGGAGTCACCGTGCTCCGACATGATTCAAGGATGTTTGGAGGTGGAGAAATGAACTGAATATGGCACTCGAACCCTCCTTCTAGCGCCAAATTGTTGAGGTGTTTTTTGGTTCACAACAATGTAAATGTAATTTATGGGCCGAGAGCTAGTTTAAATCCACATGAATGTGCTCGTTGATCTGCACAAAGAACAAACGTGAGCTACCCCCGGAGGTGTTCCGGGGAAAGACTCTCCAACGCTCAAGTCAGTAAAGTGATCAAATGTAGAGAGAGAAAGTGAGGGAGAAGTTTGAGGTGTGTTTAGTATTTTTTGGATACCTTAGTATGTGCATGGCATGGAGTATTTATAGTACCATGAGAACGTGGGAGAAAACTGCACCTGGTAGGTTGAACTGGACCTGGCAGGCTAGGCTGGACCTGGTCAGTAACCCTGGACCTGGTAGGCGTTCCTTGGACCTGGTAGATAGGATTTGGACCAGGCTACTATTCCCTGGACCTGGTAGATGTGATCTTGACTAGGTGAGTGTTTGAGCGTGGACTTAGGTGATCAGATCCCCTGTACATACTTTGGCTTGTGTTTCGGCCTAATCATCTTTTGTCGGCTTTCCTTGTAATGTGCCTCTTTTATGTGTTGATGGCTGGATTGGGCCTCCTCTTTTGAAGTGGCTGGCGCAACAGCTAATGGGTGCATTTTGCCCCATCACTCATTATCATACCCATGAATCGTGCTTGTAAAACTCGTCAAAATCATTCATCATTCATCAATTAAATCAATCATCCCTTATAAACCGTTCACCCTTTCATATGCATATAATCAAAACTAATTGGTGATCCCACAATCCAATCACTAAACCATAACCTAAGGGAAGTTGTGAACCATTTAAACACGTCTTACATTCGCAAAACAATTTGATAAACACATGTTCAAGAAATTGTGGGTGTTAGCAATAGATGTTACCTCGGTCCGTAGTTAGCAATCTAATTCCTACTTTCGATGAACCGTTTTTACTTAGCTTCGAGAACCGTTTATTCTTGATTACAGATTTGACAATACACTAACTTGTAAATTGTCATTAGTATTAATCTAATCCGATTAATTGTGATCATAGTTATTAATATTCTTTCTTGCATATTTAATTATATTTACATTTAATTTCCTTTTATCTGCACTTTGGATAAAGGTTGTAGCATATATTTTGGGTAGCCCTCACCTTTGTTAAAAAAAACAATAAAACAATATTCTTGTCCAGGTTATTGATATTAGTTGTCCAGGTTAGTATATGTTGTCCAGGTTATTGGGTCAGTGTCTAATTTAGTCTAGATAAGTTGCAATATTGTCCTGGTTAGTTATAGACTTGTCCAGGTTAGTGATATTCGTTATGCAGGTTAGATATATTTTGTCCAGGTAATATGATGTGAATTTAACCTAGAATAAATTTAACCCATTTTAGTCATCCATTAGCATTTTTCCACAAGAAAAATGATGAGCATTTAATAGCAAGTTACTCATCGTGGAATAAAATACCGGTGGAAGGGCAGTGGTGGTGGGCCAGAGACAAGACAGCGTCGACGGGAGGAGAGGCTTCTTAGGGGTGGTGAGGGGTGGGAGGGAGAAAATTAAAATGCGAAAAGGAGAAAAATAGAAAAGCAAAGAAGTCAAAAATTAAGTTAACCTAATAATAAATGTCTTTACTAATTTTTACATGTAAATATTAAAGTGAAATTCCCACTAGTACAACTGGGAATTTAACCATTTCCACTAGTATATCAGTGAGTTTAAAATTCCCACGGATACACCTGAGTTCCCTTAAGCTCCCAAGTCCCAACCGTAACTAAAACCGTTAAATACAACTAACTAATGTTAAAAAAAGAAAAAAGAAAAAAGAAAAAAAACCACCCTTACAACCCTAAACCAGCCCAACCTAACCATCCCCCCACCTTTCAGCCCCAACCCAGCAACCTCACCCCCATTCAGCCCCTCCCCATGCAACCCCACCGCATCTACCCCCACCCCTATCGACCTTCCAACCACCCCCACTCCTTGTCAACCCTTCCCAACCACCCCCGCCCCAATTCGCTCCTCCCTAACCACCACCCACCAAAATTCGACCCATTCCCCATCCCAATTCGCCCCTCCCTAACCACCAACCATCCAAATTCGAACCATCCCAGCCACGATCCAACCCAATTCACCCCTCCCTAACCACCCTCATCCCAAATTCGACCCACCCCAGCTACAACCAAACCCAATTCGACCCCTCCCCAGCCACGTAATTCGCCAATCCCTAACTACTCCCCAGCTCAATTCGCCCCTCCCCAACTACCACCCAACCCAATTCA
Source organism: Salicornia ramosissima (assembly GCA_951394345.1). Lineage (NCBI taxonomy): Eukaryota > Viridiplantae > Streptophyta > Magnoliopsida > Caryophyllales > Amaranthaceae > Salicornia > Salicornia ramosissima. The sequence continues at coordinate 13,222,239 of OX596236.1, read as the reverse complement.
AGCCTCCCCGACCACCCGAGCCGCCCCTCACCCCTTTCTGACCCTTCCTACCATTTGTTAGGATTAGTTTGTTTTTAAGGTAGTTCAAACGGTTTAGGGTGGTTTAGATTAGGGATTTGAGGTGATTTCGTGGGTGGTTAGGGTGGCTGGTTGTGTTTTGGGAAGGTGAGGGTGGTTGGGCCGTTAAAAGGAGTGGTTTTAGGTTGGGGGCGGTTGGGTGACTTTTTGGTTTCTTTCTTATTTTGCTAATTTTTCTTATTTTTGCTCTTTTTTATCTTTTTTCTTGGATGGAATATACCTTTTTTTCACAGAATATTCCTTAGTAATGTTATGTTTGGGAATAGACATGAACTCAAGTGTACCAATGAGAAATTCAAACTCACTGGTGTACTAGTGGGAATTGTTAATTTCCCAAGTGTACCAGTGGAAATTTCCCAACATTAAATTAGGACTACTTTTGTCAAATGTTAGTAAAAAGGAGGCATTATTAGATAATTACGCAAATGTAGAATTATTAGTCTAAACGTTAAAAGGTTGGATTATTTAAGTTCAATTTTCCTATAATATATTAGTAATCTCTCCCTTTTCATCAATTGCTCTGTAACTTTTTTCATCTCACAAAAAGATTTTAAACGCAAATAAAGAGGAACACAAAATTTGAAATATCAAAAAAAAAAAAAAACATGAGAAATAATTTCATAGAGCAGTTTAATTTCTATTAATTAATCACATCTTAGAAGCTGAGAACCTGGATTGGCAAATTCCTTAGCTTACAAGGTCTGGAACAAGACTCCAAGAAGCATGCCAAATCAAGCTCTCAAGCATTTCATAGCCAACCAGGGAGCAAAACAATTGCAGCAGTAACAACAAATAATACTTATAACTATAACTATGGCCAGATATGTTGCATAGTGCAAAATTACAACCTTCTGGACTAAAAAAGTACTATATCATCAAAAGATGTTTCCTGAAAGAATCACTTAAACTAGTTTGTAAAACCTAAAACCAAGAAAAATCAACAAGAACCAGAGAAGAGAACCGCCACTTATCTGGACAGGTCTCTCGATGTTCTTCCAGCAGGGCACAGCAATTAAAGTTTCTTCGCAACTTAAAAGCACATATAGAAACGTCATGGAGTCTCGTACAGTCATACAGATTGCAAACTCCCGGATTGCAATGCAGCTTGAAGAGTGCTGACAGCAGTATCATAGTTCAAGAAACCCATGTACCAAAACTCGTGGTTATCAACAGATATAACCTGAATGTATTTCTCAGCTTGGTTTACTCTGCTTGAAGAAGGGTTGACTGCTTTAAGTTGATGCAACGGGATAATTACCTATTCAAATGAAGTCATAGTTACTAGAATAAGAATAAACTCTTGCACTTGTTAGGGCAAACAGAAAGCTCAATTCAGGACTCTTCAGAAACAAAACATATTTTAAAGTGTGAAGAGTGGAGATGAATCCGATATTAAAGTGGTTGTGGCGAGGGATGGAAAAAACACTAGCCCCATTTTGAGGTGGCAACTGCTACCTCAAAGATGAGATGATTATTCCCCCATCACTCCCTCTTCTTAACAGACACGATTTGGGGGAAGGGGTTATCCAAGCATCCCCATAAAGAGAACAGAAAACCAAAAACCACTCTCCAACAGTGTTGAAACTTGAAAGCTCCCATGTAAAGGTTATTTAGAGGAATGCGGCTCCGTAAGGGAAGAGAATCAAAGAAGATTTATGCTTAGGTCCTTGAAATGAAGTGCATAAGGAACTAAGCATGATCAGTAAATCAGAATCCAAAGATGGAATATTATCAAGTAACTTTTCCAACTTCAACGACAGATATGGGTCAGTAGTAATCACTTAGCATGCAAAGTTGCGATGACTTGACAAACTATAAAAATACGGAAAGTTTGTTAAGAAATACCTAATAAAAGTCGAATTTTGAAAAGAAGAAAAAAAAAACCCGAAACCGTTAGTACCCATAAACCAAATCCATTAGTATTTGGGGTGTGTTTGGTTGGGGGTATTAATCAAGGGGAACGGGAATCAACTGTCTCTATTCCCTTTGATTGTGTTTGTTATTACACTTTTATCATTCCCATTCCCCTCCCCATTCAATCACTTTTGCAAACCCACCCCTCCCCCCTATCTTTTCTATTCCCTTTCCCCACCTCCCACTAACCACCACCCAACCACACCACAAAACACCCAACCACCAGCCCAACCTCACCCAGCCCCATGCCAACCTCACCCAGCCCCATGCCAACCCCACCCAGCAAGGCCCGACCCCAACCCAGACCCACCCTCGAACCTACCCCCACCCCACCCCCACCCTCGAATCCAGCCCCATCCCCACCCTCGAACCCAGCCCCATCCCCACCCTCGAACCCAGCCGGACTCCAACCCAGACCCAGCGCCACCCCAACCCAGACCCAACGCCACCCCAAACCCACCCCCACCCTCGAACCCAGCCTCACCCTCGAACCCTAAACCCGTGAAACCTAGCCACGAAAACAAAACACCCTAATCTCAAACCCAACCCCACCATCAAACCCAGCCTCATGTACCGACCGGCCCTCCCCTACCCTCGCAGCCCCACGCATTAGACCCAGCCCCATGCACCAGCCACAACCCCACGCACCATGATTGGTTTAGGGTTTTTTTTTGTTTTGGGTGGTTAGGGTTTTGTGAGGGGGCACCGGTGGTTTCAGTGGTAGTGTCGGTGGTTGAGGGGAGGGGGCGCCGGTGGTGTCAGTGGTGGTGGCTTGCAGTAGGTGGTTGGAGTGGTGGTTTGGTATGGTGGTAGTAATGTGGTGTGGTGGAGGCAAAACTCAAACTTTTTTTAAACAAACAACTAACTAAATCTAACACTTTTACTTTCCTTTCTCCCTCATTCTCATTCTCATTCTCATTCCTAAAGTGATTCTCTTTCCCCTTTGACAACTAAACAACCCCTTAGTTTAATGGGGCCCCTATAAAACTAATCAACTCTTTGGTTTTATTGATCTTGATTTATCCATATTATCTATCCCCTCCTTAGATCGCCCCAATCCCCTAAAAACTACTTATCTATCTCTTTCATTCATTACTCTTTTCATCATCTATCAAAGTTGCTTGCTCCAGCAAGAGACTTAAAGAGTTCAAATATGACTTTTGGAAGAAAACAAAAGAAATTAATATTAATTAGTGAAATTCGGGCCTCACAACAATAATATCAAAGCCTCATTTCCCCCAAAAAAATAAAAATTTGAAGCCCACTAGACATGAATCAAATATATCACGAAAGTTAAATGCAGGCCTCATTGACATTTTCAATTGGTAGTGCCACACAAAAAAGGTCCATATTACAATTTTGTTTTAAAGAAAAAAAATTATAGGTAGTTCTGTTCAAATTGAACTTTTATTAGGTAGTTATTAACATTTTTTCCAAAATAATGACCCATGACAAGGAAAAATGAAAACTCCTTGACCCAGTCAGTTTATTTGACAAATTACCAAGCAGACAAACCTTAAACCACTATAGACCTCATCAGAATAATCTGCAGCATATAGGATGTTAATCAGGAGTCTTCTCAGATGACAGAACGAGATTAATTATTGTCTTCGACTGCTATACATATTAGATTCACGCACAATAGCACTTGATAGTCATCAAATAGTATTCCTAAAAAAAGGCAATATCTTCATCCAAATGTCAATGCATATGTGATTATCAGCCAAACTAATCCAGTTTGGCTTGTAGCCATCTAGCAACCATACCTAGAAGGCTGTGATAACAAATTAATTTCACAGGACCAGAACACAAATCTAAAACCAACCTTGTACGTTAGGAGTTTTCAGCAACCTAGAACCAAACTTTTGCATGGATTCATCTTGTTAAGAGCTGTTCCATTTTTTATTTTTATTTTTTTGAGGGAATTTCGAAGTTCTTTCATACAATTTTCAATACAATTAGATGCCCAATAATAGTCTTCCTCTCAAGGAGAACACATCAAAGACAAAGGAATGATCATGGAGCAAAAAAATAAAAATTTAAACCTCTTGGGAACTATTGAGAGAGAATACTTCGAGAGATACGGGTGATGGCCACATAAAAAATAATAGGAAGGTAAAATAAAAATCAATGTTACCTAACTCGCTATTTAATTCACTTACTATAATATGCAAGTTGCCTAAAATGGGCCAAAAATAACCTGAAACCAACCACTATTCACATACCATTCACAATTCGCATGGAGTTTAATAATTAGGTAAAACCCATAAAATAATATATATTAGTTAATTAACAGCCTATTTCTTTGCAATTCCTTTGAGGAATCATAATTCCAATAAAATTTATTGCCAATAACACCATTAAATACTATGAACTCCATTTCAAATTTTTCTTTAACCTTTCCATTTTGATGTCTATAAAGTTCTTTGGCAATTCACTTTATGCTATTTAAGTAAACCTTTTAATACGTTCTATTCAACATCACAACATGGCCTATCAAAATGAATCGACTACTCCTAATAAAAATCACTCTCTTCCTTGTTTAATTCACCTTTTAGATCCACTTTACACATTTTTATTCTTTTTATTGGTTTGTGTATCTATAGACTACAGTAGCATACAAAAACAATCTGGAATGGAGTACTTTGTAAGAAAATAATTTGTATTACAATTATAATATCTTGTGTCTTTAAAAAGGGGGGGGGGGTGAATCTTTCGCAAATTTCTTAAATTCACCATTTCTACCATACAGAATAACAAAAAATCAATATTTATGTATTATTATTGATATTGACCAATAGCGATTATTGATTTAACAATACTCCCATTCTCCTTTACTATCTTTCTCCTCTGAATAATCCCCAACAAGGATTTACTTTATTTTATGAATAATTCCCTTCACCATTGAGGAAAATGCTCTTGCAATACATATAGACTATATTATTAAAATCTCTAATATATATAATCTTGAAGATAAGCATCATTGAGCTAAGAGATGAGAACAACTTTTGTTAATTGACTGGCTGACATAATTTCCCAACGAACAAGTTGAAACTAGTAAAGAACACCAGAGTAAGCATTTTCACTAATCCTTCATTATCACAAAATCAAAAAGGACACGATAGAACCATTAAGGGTGCAAGAGTATAATGCAGCATGACTTCAAAGTCCCGTAATTATTTATCCAACAAAAAGTGCTCTTGCATCAAGATTCTTACCTTCATCACATATGAAGTCGAGTGAAAAGGTGCAATCCAAAAAATTTCATAACTTAATATTATTTGGAATTATTTCCATGATTAGCTTCGACTACCTACTGATTTATGTAATTCAATCATATAATACTAATCTAATGATAAATTAATATTATTTATTTATTAACTCCCAACCCACTCCCCTCCCCCCGCCACCGCCACCCCCCCCCCCCGCACCAAAACAAACGAAACATAGCAAAAAAAATTACTACCACCGTTTCAAATTATTTGCAACAAATGAGATTGCACGAACTCCAAGGCAAAATTAATAAGAGGGAGATAAAACAATTGTTGCATCTAATTTGGAACACCCATTTTTAGAATTTGTTGCAGATAATTTGAAATGAGCTACCATTAAGGAAAATAGTCTACAAGCTTGATCTCACCTTATAGTAACTCCATTCAGTTTGATCACCGTTTTTGTAAGGAAGGGGATTATCACTGCAGAAGGCAAGTTTGGCTGTAGATACATATAGTGTTCCCATCACTGGGCCAGCTGATGTAGACAAGTAGCATGCATACGAATCCTGGATCTGCTCTTCAGGAACTGTTTCAAATGTTTGACGGAAAATCTTCTCGTAACCTCCCTCAGCTAGAACCTTAGTGCTGTGTACAATTCTTCCCACAGCAGCATCAGCAAAACTAGGGCTTGTTTTTACTACCAAATGGAACACAATAAACTGTCAAACATTAAAACTAAAACTTCCAACAAGTAACAAGAACATACTTGGAAAAATAATGAAGAAAAGAGGAGGCATACTATCCAAATTAATCCTGGACGAATACCAAACCTCCTTAGAATATATACACAGGCATGTGCCGCATGTCTAGCTTGAATTCAAATGCAGGTTCTTTCACCAGATGGAAGTATCCCAACCACCCCGACCCCAAAAGAAAAAAGGATATAAAAAACGAAATGAGAAGAGCATCGCTCATTTTTAACTAGACAATCTAGGTTGCATTGAGTCGGGAACGGGTTCGAAAAAGAATACGGGGACGGGGACGGAGACGGGGACGGAAAACGGCAATTCTAAAAAAATAATGTTAATGGGTACGGCCAATTACAACATGAAGAATCAGAATCGTCCCCAACACGGGGACGAATCGGGTTCTGGGACGGCTACCCATATGAAGTACCCATGCTACATACAATTAAATCAAAATTAAGAAGATTGAATCAAACCTCAGCACGCAACAGCTTTACAAAACTGAATTTTCAATGTCCATGACTTCCAGTTTCAATATCTTGGAATATATACTAGCCTTCTGCCATGGTTGTTTAACAAAAAAGCTTTTTCTAAGCTTCTATTTGCTTTTTACCATGATTCTTTCACAAACAAGCCAATCCTTTCAAAACTTATTTTCTACTCTAAATGCCCTTAAAAAAACTAGTTGTAACCGAAGATATAAGACCATGAACTAAGGAATATGGAACGATGCAGCCAACGTTCCTCTTGCAAAGCCATTGAAAATTTTGCACATTCCTATCGCTACCATTGCAGCCAATGACTTAACAAAAATGAACAACTCCTTTGGTCATCAAAATGAAACTTTTGAAAGCAATGAGTCAAGACATAAAGTTGAAAAAAAGGAAAATTAGTTAAAAATAAGTCAACAATTATGTTTGCCCGTAATATGTTGTTTATATCATTGTTACATAGTTCCATAAATTCCCTGTGAATTGTGATCCGGAAAAAGCAAATTATGGTTAGTTTTGAGCTATTTTTGGGCCATTTTGGGCGAACGGAATTATAGAGGCGAACTAAAAGGTGAATCATGTAACACTAGTTTACATGGTTCATCGAAAATGCTATTTTCAATCAACCTGTAAATAGTGAAAAACATAATTTGAGTAGATATGAGTATTCGGTTGACTTACTAAAAGTTAATCAAAAGTTTGACTTGATTTGATAATATCGGATAAAGCTTGACTTATTTTTTTAACAAAAATTCCAAAATTTGATAACATCGATAAAGCTTGACTTATTTTTAATATATTTTCCAAGAACAAAAAAAAACAGAGAGAGAAATCTAAAGGTTAAAAGTGTAAGAAGAAGACAACAATCAAGTTTACAGAATCATTACTTCTGCTTTAATATTCCTGTCTCCTTCAAAGTCAAAAGAATAAAGCATTTAGCCACTTTAATAATCCTGGATTTTACCATTGACGTCGTTGTAGATTCTGGATACTAATAAGATAACTCTCATGAATTTAAATTTTAGGCTCTCTCGATATAATGATGCACCAAAGATCTGACATGGAAGTCAGCCAATTGAATTCATCATAACTATCTCTGCAAAAATGGGCAGTAGAGGCTAGTCTGAACGAAGCACGTACAAAGAAAGCAAGGGAAATAAGGTGATGATTACATAAAAATAAAAACATTCCATAAAACAGGGCAATTTTCAAAGGGCAGATGTACCAATCTATCTGCAGTCCTGTATACTAAATCTGGAACAGAGGAATCATAAAAAACAAGAGGGCTTCTGCAAACTCTATCTCACACAGGATATACAGACAATGGCAAAGGGACACAAGCTAGACTCATCATACACTACTGCAGGGTATACAGACAATGGAAAAGGGACACAAGCTAGACTCATCATACACTACTGCAGGGTATACAGACATAGTTGCTGCAACCACAATTGATGAGACTAACTTGTAGCAAATACTCCGGTTTGAAACCCATTGAAATGGAATTTTGTGAAAAGGAGCGTCTATTGTCAGCAGAAAAAGTAAATTTCACAAAATCCAAGAAAGAGTGAGAAGCTATAGTTAGTGGATGAAAATGTATAGGGAAAATCCCAGGCTTGGGGTATTTTGTTATTTTCATTGATGATTTCAGCAGGAAGGTATGGATCTATTTAATGATGAAATCCAAGGCGCATAAAACCTTCATGGTTTGGGAAGCTGAAGTTGAAAATTGGGAATAAAATTAAATGCAATAGTCTAACAATAGCTGAGTATATGAATTAATAGAGTAAAAGAAACAACGTGAAGAAAATGGTATCACTTTGACGAGGATAATTTTCGGAAAGCATAGACAAAATAGGGTTGTAGAAAAGATGAACAGGATACTAGTAGAGCATGCCAAACGTATGAGGTTATATGCAGAATCACCTAAGAATTTTTGTCGATGAGTACAACTTTATTGACTTTGTGAAGCTAACTACCATTTGAATTTGTTTTACTATAGTTGCTGCTAGTAATCTATTTGTGGAACAGATCGACATTTAAACAGCTTTTCCACATCGTACCTTGGAAGAAGATATATATAAAGCAACCAATAGGGTTTGGTGTTCTTGGCAAGAACATTGCATGCAAGCTCAAGAGGATCTTATATAGTTTGAAATGAGCTCTGAGATCGCGGTGCAAGAAATTGATAAAATACTGTGCATTGTGCACACAAGGTTGTGACAGCTGAGAGCAATTGTTTTTATTTTCTAAGCTTTAAAGAGGGCTATGTTTACTTGCTTTTGTGTGTTGATGATAAGCACAAGCATGGAGCTTGATAATGATTTACAGAAGTCATTAAAGAAATCTGACATGAAAGACTTAGGTGAAGCTACACAGATACCTGACAAAAGTATTTCTAGGTATAAATGATTTACGAGGGTACACCAACCATTTGAAGAATAGATGCAAATGGTCACTGTTCCTTATGCCTCACCACTTGTATTTATCTAATAAAATGATATTGCAAGAAGAAATGATGATTATTATAGACTAATTTACAGGAAAATACAGAAAAATATTCCACATTCGAGGGGTGGATGTTCTCCCTAAAAAAGAAAGAGAAAGACGTTTCCACTTCATTTAGATCAAAACATTGCACCCCCACAGAAGGACCATTCAATCGCTTTCCTTAAACTCATTGCCAACATTTCTTCCATCGCCTTAACGGCCATGACTAAGGCTACAATTCTCACCACCTAATTTGTTTGCGAAGCTAGGCACGAGTATTTGATCATTTATGGGGAGAGTTTACAATTTCCTTAATACCAAATGTTCATTGTCATTCTCAATCACCATTTCCCTCACGAACTTCTTTGGATCAGCACTCTTCAAAGTTTTGCCATTCATGACAATCAGTCAAACACTCCAATATACCAAGGATGTGAACCTTCTCCTTACAGCAAAACTACATACTTGTGTCATTGTTGAAAACAAGTGTATTATCCACATCATAACAAAGAGTTATGCATACACTAAATTTCTAAAGGCTCTTTAGTCTTTACCGTTTTCAAGTTTCAACATTTATATTTATATATTTCTTTAAAATGGAAGAATTCGTCAAAAACAAAAATAAAATCTGATCGTTCAAGCCAAAAAAAAAAGTTTCTAGCCTATAGAGGGATCAAATTAATTAGTCATACTGTGAAGCTATGACTGCGAGTAATTGAATTAAGGTTAAGAATAAGTGTGCAAATTTCGGAAAACTAATTTGGATTTATGCCAGGCAATCATTATTTACTTACTACTAAAGTACTAACCAGAATAAATATTGTCTTTCTACATGTCAATTCTTAGAAAAAAAAATTCCCGCCAAGACACTATTTTACTCTTTTCCATTAATTTTAATTAAAATACTAAAAAAATACAAATATTCTTTATCTAAGCAATTGGGATGATAACTACTAAACCTATTTTTTTAGTGTCATCTTTCATGCAATTATAATTTCATATTTTTTTTGTGCATTGCAACCTAAGTTTATTTAGCATATTCTAAAGAGCCCAAGATTAATCATTTTTTTATTAAAACTGTTAAAAAAAAAAAAGAAAAAAACATACACACATTGGTTTCTAAAAATCAATTGTTAAAAAAAGAGTTTGTATAGATTTAATTAAAAATCAAACTTATTTCAAAAAAAAATTAAAAATCAAATTTTAAATTAAAATTCAATTAATACAAATAATATAATTAATTTTTTTAATAAGACATGTGCATAGGACAGGTTATGACCTAGTTCATCTTATAAAAACAACTCATGGAGAAATATATGGATAAGAAAAAGGATTTGCATATGGTTTTCATTGATCCAGAGAAAGCATATCATAAGGTGCCAAAGGAAGTAATTTGGTGGGCTTTAACATGAAAAGGCATCCCAAAGAAATATATTAAAATTATTAAAGATATGTATGTGGGTGCTAGCACAAGTTTGAGGACTAGTGTCAGGAAAACAGAAGAGGTTCCTATTGGAGTATATCAAGGTTCCACACTTAGCCCTTTTCATTGTGTCATGGCTATGGCGATTGAAAATTCAATCCAAGATGATATACGGTTACCATTATCTATGATTTTTGCAAATGACATTGTGCTAGTTGATGAGACGAAAGGAGTGGAGAGTAAGTTGGAATTATGGATCAAATCAGGCAAGTTAAAGTGAAAAGGATCTTTACGGTTTCTTTGTGATTGAGGTATGCCACAAAGAATTAAGGGAAAATTCTATCGTACAACTATTAGACCAACACTACTATATGGCACAGTGTTAGGCTTTGAAATACTGACATGTTCAACAGATAAAGATGCACATGCTACGTTGGATACTTGGATGCGTGGGCATGCAAAGAAAAATAAAATAAAAATGAGGTTATTAGTAAAGAGATAGGGGTAAAGATTTTGGACAATAAGATGAAAGGAAATCGGCTAAGGTGGTTTGTTCATGTGAGACAAAAAACAATTAATGTGCTAGCAAGAAGACTTGCGGAGTGGAAAATAAATACGAAGTTAAGAGATAAAGAAAAACTAAACCAACATGAGGGTTGTTACCGGAGATATGAGGTTATTGGGGCTGAAGGAGGAGCTGGCAATGGATAGCCGGAGAGGGAAGCATGGAGGGAAATAATTTGGGCAAATGACTTTGGCGATTCCATACAATGATTCATGTCTGGCAGACCCTAAATTATTTTTGAAATCTTGTTTCAATGTGAACTAGCAGCCATTTTTAAAGGTTATTTAGTCCTAATTTGCTTCTGATTTTGCCACACACTAATTTGAATTAGTGGTTTTAGTACTCTTATATAATAGGAAAGAGGTGTAATAGCAGTTAAGTGGTTAAATGATTTTGAATTAAAACTAGAATGTTTTAGAGATAATGTGTTTTCTTTGGTGAGTTTAAACTAATGGTTTAATCTATGCTTTCATCGAATCTCTTGGGACTTTGGGAGCGTTTAAACTATTGGTCTAGTTCTTGATTCACTAACCAAATTAGCAATTTAGATTGACCGCAGGCTTTTTCTATTTGCTTCTCTAGTTTTCTTCGGGACTTTTGCCACAGACAAGAGAACTGGATTTTTGCCACAGACATAAACAACCAGACCAAATTTACATTAAGGAGGGGCATTCTTTTTTCAAACAGAGGATACAATCATGTCAATTGTCAATAACCAATAACCCCCAATTGCATGTACCTGAGAATTTTCAATAAAAGATTTCCTTCTATTGACTGAAGAATGCAACATCTCCATTGGAATCCCATATACGATTGATCTTAAAAAGTATACACACTAGGCAACATTCAGACAAATAATGCTACCAAGAAATTAATTTCATCAGATAAAAGAAACATATCCAATCATTTTCAAAGCGATCCACCTATATGATTGAAACTACTAAACACAACGTAATGTACCAAATTATACCAATTTTATTTTAAAAATGCAAATCTACTGACATCAAATACAACAAACCCAAAGGAAAATAATCAATAACGAAAAAGGCAAGGAAAGCATACAGTGTTGCCATGTATTGCCAGCAAAATCCTCGGCTTTCTTAGCAGCCTCCTTAACATTACTTCCCCATCTCCCCAACACATTTTTAACTGTATCCATCCTTTCTGCCAAACAACAAACGCATTCAAATCAAGTTCACAGTCACCAAAAACATAATGATGACTGACAATTATATTATATGATTTAAAATAAAATACATAGATACCTTTAAAAGATGGGGGAGAAGAAGAGAGAGAAGGCGAAGGGGAATGCGAAACGTAAGGGTTAGATCCAGACGAAGAGTAAGAAATTGGGGAAGCATCAGGTTCAACTGAAGGTGTATAAGTAGACTCGGATACCAATTGTTCACTCCATTTCACCGATTTAGGTGTCTTTGATTTCTCCTCTGATGATTCATTTCCACCATTGATGACATCATTTTCAGGTGATTTCTTAACGCCTTGCTCGACATCTTCGTCACGATGTAACGCTATCTCGTCTAAAGGAACTGAGTGAGTCGCATCGGCGGGTTTAGCTCCATCCATGGCTGCAAATTTGAAGGTAAAAGGATGGTGATTGAATGGGGAGATTTCTTGATTTGAACCCAAAAAAATAGTGAAGTTGCAATGAACCAAGGAATGGAATTTTGGGGGTTTTTTGGGATTTCGCAGTTTGGATTCCCACTGAAATTCAGAGTCGCGCGTTCGTTGTTTGTTTTTTCTTTTTTTTCGCAATTATTTATTTTTTGAATTTTGTCTTTCACATACACACACAATGAATTAATTTAATTTAATTATTATAGAGTAATCTAAACTTAGCATAAAAAAAAAACTTAAATATTTAAAACAGAAAATTTCAATAGGTAGTAGATGGACCCGAGAGGCGGGAGCACACAACTTTCTGTGGTTCCTCAAATGTTCACAACAAAATTATCAAATGTTCACAACAGAATTATCAAATGGTACAACATTACACTATCAAATGTTCACAATATAATTATCAAATGTTCACAACACCATACTATAAAATGTTCACAACATCACACTATCAAATATTCTTCAACATCAAACTATTAAATGTTCACAACAAAATTATCAAATGTTCATTAACATCAAACTATCAACTTTTTACAACAAAATTATCAATTGTTCATCAACATCAAACTATAAAATATTCACACAAAAAAATATCAAATGTCCACCAGCATTAAACTATAAAATGTTCACCAACATTAAACTATCAAATGTTCACAACAAAAGTACCAAATGTTCACAACAAAAGTATCAAATGTTCAAAACAAAAGTACCAAATGTTCAGAACGTATCAAATGTTCACCAGCATTAAACTATCAAATGTTCACCAGCATTAAAATATCAAATGTTGATAACAAAATTATCAAATGTTCACCAGCATTAAACTATCAAATGGTCATAACAAAATTATCAAATGTTCACAACAAAAGTACCAAATGTTCACAACAAAAGTATCAAATGTTCACAACGTCATTTAAATCGGGACCACCCAGCTGCATGGTCCCAGGTCCACCCAATAATTTGCGAGAAAATTTGAGCTATCACATGTCAACCATTCATCACTCTTCTACCATCTATGTCTTTACAAAAATGGTTTAATACCATCTTCAATCAATTTACTCAACCTTTCAATTTCTTCCTCTTTTTTATATAGTGACAATTTGTCTCTTCCATTCTCTTATGCAATTGATCAGTTTGGCAACCCTTCATCTTCCTTGGTTGCTTTGCATGATGTTCAATAATCTATAACAATATATATCGTAGAAAACTTCTTATAATCACATATATATATATATTATTATTTAAGCCAAGTGAGAGCCATGGTGTCCCCCTCAAAAAGTCTAAACCATCCTTTAAAAATACTCAAACTATATAATATTAAATAAAAAGGAAAGTTTTGTATTTTAAAAAATGAAAATATTACAAAATATATAATTCAAAAATTATATATATATAAACATCAAAATTTATATTATTAAATTCTCTACAATCGGATACCCATATTGATATGTTTTTCACACAAATGTTTTCTTTTTTATTAGTATAAATCTCTATTATATAAAAATGTCTAAAATACCGATTGTATGGGGGCCTACCGGTACACCGGCAGGTCCACCCTACTAACGTCCCTGCCAAGATGTCAACCGCCAACACCTAGCGGTGGCGTCCTATGGAGTCTACGACTGTCAGTCCGCGAAGGACGTTACGGATGCCATCCTAATGTTGCCGGACCCAGAAGCTGTCAGCCTTGGCAGGCAACAGCAAGAAGCCAAAAGGAATCTTTTAGCAGTGGGCCCCAGTACCCATAGGGCACCACTCAAGTGCACACGCCCCACTTCCTAACAAACTAACTAACTAAACCTATAAGAGAGTTACACATGGCGACCCACTTAGAATTATAACTAACTCTAAACACACGATCTGCGTGACCAGTCCCATTGAGACACGTGTCCATGCCGGCCTTAAGACAGGTCGACAGTATATTAAACCATCCTCTATAAATAGAGGATGAACTCACCATTAAAAGGTAGACATTCCTTCACTCACAAACACTCTCTCTCTTTCTTGAATTGAATCCCCTTGCTGACTTAAGCATCGGAGGGTCTTTCCCCGGAAACACCCCGGGTTAGCTCACCGTTTGTGTACTTGTGCAGGTTACCACCTTACCTAACACTTGGGAGCACGACCACTTTCAGAGGCGCTAAGACTTGTCGGAACACTGATATTCCCTTACTTATGAAATAAAGATAATTAAAATATAAATTAAACTCAATCAATCAATAGAAAATAATAAGGAATTATCAATCAAAGAGAAAATAATTATGTATTCCCCATAAAATATAACAATTTTTGTCTTTTTAAATGAAAATATCACAAAATTAATAACTTACAAAAATAAATAAAAGCGGCAAAATTAATATTTTTGTTTTTTTTACAAATGGACAACCATATTTATATATCTTTTCACATTAAATTTTTTTCTTTTAATTATAGTGAAAATTGATCAAAGATAGTGTAGTAGATGAAATTAAATTTTACTCAATTAAACATTTATAATCTTATTTTCAACAAGCCTGATCATAAACAATGTATACAAACATTATATAAGATACTCATACATTAAAGCACGCATAGCGTGCACATGAGGCTAGTGTATATATATATAGGGTTGGTTCCAGTGAGAAATTTCTTATGGTGAGAAATGTGAGAAGAGATAAATACATCAACTATAACCTAGAGGTACATTGAGCACCAACTATAGGTACATTCACCATACACTATAAATACATTAAGTAAAAAT
The DNA here is from genome assembly GCA_951394345.1 of Salicornia ramosissima. NCBI lineage: Eukaryota > Viridiplantae > Streptophyta > Magnoliopsida > Caryophyllales > Amaranthaceae > Salicornia > Salicornia ramosissima. The sequence goes on along the minus strand of OX596236.1, from coordinate 13,206,945 downwards.
ACATTGACTTTATACCATATATACATTGACTCCAAACTATCAAAGGAGTAAGGAAGGAAAATCAAATTTAATCTTAGCCCTTTATTTGGTGATCAAAGGGTTGTGATTGCTTCTCACCCTTCTCACCAAAACTACATTTCTCACATGAGCCTACTTCTATATATATATATATATATATATGTATATATAAACAACGTTCTTAAAATCAAATTATGGGTAATTATCTTTCTCTTTATTTTATTTTTGAAATTGGATGGTAGCTAGGGATTCATTTTTTGATGATGAATTAATGAATCATTATCCTCTTTGATTATTTTTTGGTCCATTTCTACTTCGTATTTTTAGTGTAACATTGTACACCCTCCTTCTGCTAATTTTATAGATGTGTTTGTCTATTCTTGATTATCATATATGAATATGATTTTAGAGTTTCGCCAAAATGTGATAGAAAATTCAAAGTTAATAATAAGAATTCTATATCATTTTCTAAAGTTAATTTTATTTATTTTTAATATTATTTTAGCAAAACTCGTGTCTTACGCGGGCTCAAAAACTAGTTCTTAATTAAAAGAAAAAAAGGGTAAAACATGCTGGACAAACGACGATGGTAAACCTTTGCCAAAACCTATATCATGGGTGTAGTTAAGATTTAATTTATAAACTAATTTATATGTTCGAGTGTTGTCACGGATGTTACTTTTTGTCTTTTTCCCATCGATATGTATTTGTGTAATTTTGTATTTGTTCTGGTGAATTTTTTGTAAAATAATACATCCTCTAATTAACTTTAAAAAGGAAAGAAATATATAATGTTATATGCAAATTTGAAGCACTAATAAAATTTGGTTGAAATGGTAATATAAGTGGGTGATCTTAAATTATAAGGGCTAATAGATTCAAATCCTGATCTACGCATAATTTGTTGGAAATTTTGTCTAAAAAACACTGAAAGTTCTAGCGTTTTGTGAAAAACGCCCTAGAACGCTTTTAAAAATTTTAACAACACAAAGTTGTAGAAAACATCTAGTAGCAAAACTTTTGGAAGAAAACTGTGAAATATGGGGGTAAGTGAACTTCAAAATGAAGATTTGATTAATTAGAGTTTCTAATTGTGTTCTTCTTTCCAATTTTTTTTCCATTGAGTTGTTCCTAAAGGCTAAATCTTTAATATGACTGTGTTACATTTCTAAATTTCCGTCCGAAAGTTGTGCTACCAAAGATTTTCTACAACTTTGTGCTGTTAAATTTTTTTATAAAAAGTTCAAGAGTGTTTTTCACAAAACGTTAGAACTTTCAAAGTTTTTTAGACAAATTTTCCTAATTTATTTTGTTAAATAATGTGGCAATGCTTACATGGCACATGTGTTTTAGAAAGTGTCACATAGACAACTTACGTGGCACGATACAATGTGTAAACTTAGAACTAGGAGTGTAAATGTGGTCAGAAACTTGTTTGACCTATCGTTACCTATCACTATCGAACCCGAATTAGACCAAAACTTATTTTTGACCGATTTTATGCATACCAAACCGACCCGTACTGAACCCATTTAAAATCGAAACCGTTTCTAACATGTTTTTGTTATACTGTGACTAAACGGTACTGAACATGTTTTCGACCCGTTAAAATCTCGTTTTTAACTGACAGATTTTTACCTAACCCATATTATACCGAACATGTTTCAGACCGATCATTTTTTACCAACTGTTTTAATCCGACTTGTTTATATGTTTTCCAACTTGTCAAAAAAATGAAATTTTTTAATTAAATTAAAATTGATTATATCCTTTTTATTTAATACTGCATCAAAATTAAATTTAAATTTTATGAAAATTAGTAAAATTATTGAAATAACGAGTTTCTAATTATATAAATTAGAAATTATAATAAATCCCTTAGCTCGCAAATTAAAATCAAAATATGAACTTTTCCTCTTACATTCCACTGAAAATATTATCCCCCCCCCCCAACTCAATTTTTATGAAAATATTAATTTTCCACCCTAATAAATTCCAATTTAACTTTCCTTCTTAAATTTTAATAAAAATGTACCTTTTCATATTAAAATGAGATATATAACTCTAAAAACGTTCAAATTTATAGTTTATGGTATTACGTGTATCTATTATTAAATTAAGTAGTTAAGCTAGTAATTTTAAGTTAGTTAGTTAGTTAATTTGTTTGTTATCCAAGTAGGCCCCAAGGGTTCATGTACTGTACATGACATTTGTTCCTAATTAGAATATTTTGTTTTTTGATTTTTTTTTCTCTCAATGTGCTTCCTCTCTATTGAATTTTTTGATTCTCTTTTCTCTTCTATCATTCATTACATGGTATCAGAGCTTGATTCCATTATGTAGTTAGGGTTTGATCCTCTAACTTAGTGCACGAATTTGTGCAAAACTCTCATTTTTGGGATGTTTTGGTTCTTATTCAAGGTTTCTTGAAGCTTCGTTTTGGTCGTGTCAATAGCGGAGGTAACTTCAAGTTCGGAAGTAAGTGAGTCAAATTCAGGTTTCTTAGATCCATATTTCATTGCTAATTCTGATAATGCTGTTGCATCTCTTATAATTGTACTCCCTCCGTCCACAAATAAGTGCTCCATTTTGACCAAAATTGTGAGAGCTTCTTGGTCAAAATGGAGCACTTATTTGTGGACAGATAGAGTACTTTTTAATGGATTGAATTTTGTAAGATGGAGTAAAAACATTAAACGAGCTTTAGGGGCCAAAAATAAACTAGGGTTTATTGATTGTAGTATTCTTGAACCAATTGAGACTCATAAGGATTTTACTAAATGGAAATGTGTTGTATTTGATAAGCAGTTGGATTTTAAGCTCAATGATAGAGGAACTTAATGAGGAATTCTCTGATATAGAAATTGCATATGAACTGTGTAGTGATTTACTTATGAGATATAAACAAACTAATGATCTAATGATCTTGCAATTAAAGAAAGAAATTGCAAATTTAAGACAAGAAAATCTCACTATTCTTGGGTATTTTGGAAAAGTTAAGAAGTTTTGAGATGAATTAAAAAGCCTAAGATCTATGCCTAATTGTACATGTGGTGCTTTCAAGAATTGCGCATGTAATCTTTTAAAGAAAATAGTTGATTTTGAGCAAGAAGATAAATTGATGCAGTTTTTAATGGGTCTAATTACTACTTATGAGAACATTGTAACTAATATAATTACTATGGATCCCCTTCCTGATATTAGTAAGGCCTATTCCATTACTTTGCAAGTTGAAAAACAGAAAGAAATGAATGTTGCTCAAGAAAGTATGCCTGAGAGTAATGTTTTGGTTGCTCAAAGAGTTGTAAGGCGTGGAAAGAACTACAATCAATTTGGAATTATGGGGAAAAAATCTACACGAATTTTGGAATTAATACCAAGAGAGACTGGAAAAAATCTACATGAATCTGGAATTAATACCAAGATAGAAAGAATGTGCATTGTGTGTAAGGGTAGGGGTCATCTTGCGGATCAATGCTTCAAAGTTATAGGGTATCCTGATTGGTATCATCCCTTAAAAGGGAAGAATATGACAATGGCAAATCCTGGTGGGCAGAGGAATAAGTTGGCTAAATGTGAATTCTACTGCTGATACTGTAACGACCCTGATTTTATTGGTATTTCTGTCATATATTTATTAGTATTCATGTGATTTTATGTATGGTCCAAAATTTATTTTTGGACTATTTATTTTATTTTATGTGAATAATTTCGATTAAATTCGAATTATTTTATTTTGATTGATTATTATTTATTTTAATTATTATTTAATTAATTAGAATTTTTTATTATTTAATTTTCTAATTAGTTATTTAATATATTTTTTGGGCTAAATCGATTTAAGCATGATTAAACATGCAAGAGTGCAATTAGCCCAATTGTTTATCGAAAGCCCAATTTGGCCCATTTCCTTGCCATGGCCGGTTTCCCTATGATGATTAGTGGCTTAATTTGCCACTTGCTTCATGTTCACACCTTAACTAACTTCTATATATAGAAGAGTTAGTAAGGCTTAAACTTCATTTTTGCCCATTTAAACACACTTGCTCACCAAATTTGAAAAGCCATACACTCTCTCCTTGCCATCATTTTTCCACGCCACTTTTGGCTAAGTAAATCCCAACATTTGTTCATCTTCATTCCAAAACTCAAACTTAAAGATTCAACATCCATTGATCTTTAAGTGACTAAATTCACAAATAGCCTTCATTTCCTTATTCAAGACTTGGGTCTTTAGTCCGGTTTTGGGTTGGGGATCGTGTTTGGGACGTGTTCAAGAGAGGTGCCTCGTGTGGGTGGCCGTGTGGTGGTTCGTGCAAGCCGTGTTGAGTGGTCCGTGCAAACCGTGCCGTGTTCGTGCAAGTCGTGCCGTGTTCGTGTGCACCGTGTGATAGGGCCGTGTGGTTTGGTTTCCGGGCAGCAAGTTTTGAGTGTTTTCGTCTGTTGATTTGTTTATTCTCCAATAAGGTAACATACTTTCTCAATCCAATTGGTATACAATGATTCATAGTATAGATTGAATGGTTAGATTAGACCGTTTTGATGTTTTATAACCTTGTTTATGTGTGGATTATAATCTGATTTTTGGGTGATGACTTATGATGTTTTCTACTTGATTACATGAATTTCATGATGGATTATGTTAGTATTATATTCGATGTTATCCATGTTCAAGTTTGATGAAGTTTGGAGATTAGGAAGTTGATGAATTTTGTTGTTGAACTTGATTGATTTATGCGTGTAGTATGATGAGTTTGGGATGAGTTCTTGAATCTTGAATGAGTTCTTGGTTGAAGTTCTTGAATCTTGATTGAGTTCTTGATTGAAGATCTTGAATCTTGGATGTGTTCTTTATGAGTTCTTTGAGTTCTTTATAAGTTCTTTGAGTTCTTTATGAGTTCTTGGTCGAGTCTTGAAAGTTAAAGGAAGTTAGTTTTAATTAAAGAAAGATTAAAGAAAGTTAAAGAAAGGTTAAAGATTGTTTAAAGAAGTTCCAAGTTTGTTGGTTTACATGTTATTTCTTGAGTCAAGGCGTAAGATGCAACTTAAGAATTAACTAAGAATGTAAACTTCGATTTAAAGTAAAGATTAGCTTGATTTCACTACTAGACGCCTAAGACTTAGAGTAAGATTCTAAGCGTTTGGGTTAAGACGTTGCCCCTATCCTATCCGCGGTATTGGGATAGTTGGTGGTCTTACTATGTTTTCTTCGGATATGGATTTCCAGTAAGATTGGTTTCATGGGGTTGGGAGTAAGATTCTCAATCCTGGCATAGTAGAAAGTTCGATCGCATAAGATGCGTTCGTACGTGCATAGTCAGGTCTAGTATGTGAATGATTGCGCCAAAGTTAAAGATTTGTTAATCGTTGGTTAAAGTTAGTCGAGTCAACATGATTAGTTGATTTGGTTCGCATGTGTATATGTTTGATTTAATTGTTTGATTTGTGCTATGTTCAATGTGTATCCCCGTTACGGTGGGACAGTTATGTTACTCGCCACTGACGGTGGACTGTTGTTTACTTTTCAGGTAATTCTGATGATGAGGTTCTTGCTTAGCTTTGGGTTGGGCGAGCGCCGTTGTTATTTAGCTTTTATATTGTTGTTTTACGATTTTTACTAGTTTTGGACTATAGTTGTAGTACTGGTGTATTTCTTTAACTCTGACATATATTTGGAGTTTACGTTTGTTAGTAGTAGTGGTATGACATTTGGGATTAGGTATGTATAATCTTGTGGGTGTTGTACTTTTGGATTTAGTATATATTCTATTTTGAGGTTTTTTTTTAATTTTAAGTATTTTAGTTTGTTAGATCTGACTATTCGACTCGTCGGTTTTTTCCGCGCCGGTTTAAACGAGTCGGGTCGTCACAGATACTCCCTTTGGTAAATACACTGCTCAAAATACTACTGGACAGACTAATAACTTGTTGTTCCAATAGATATAACTAGTATAGGTTGTATGGACACAACCTATGCAGGTATGGCTTCTTACTTGCCTAGTTGTCCTAGCATTAAACAAAGTGATAATCATGTTTGGATTATTGATTCTGGTGCTAATGATCATATGACTTGTGATTTCAATGCCTTAAATAACAAAAGAAAATTACAAAATACCATTAAAGTAGGTCTTCCTAATGGATCTTTTAAATTTGTAGAATGGATAGGTGAAGTTATTACTAAACCTCAACTTATTCTTAAAGATGTGATGTTTGTTTAAGGTTTCAAACACAATTTGCTCTCTATTGGAAAACTTCTTGAAACTACTAATATTGTAACGACTCGTATTTTATCAGCGTTGTTTTCGGAGAAAAAAACAATACGAATCAAGTTTAATTAAAAGTTTATAATGCAAAATTTAATATTAACAGCGGAAGCTCTAAACTACTCAATTTTATTCAAGTAAATATGAAATAATTCCAAAAACCAATTATAATGTCCAAAGTCCAATAGTAACAAAACTACGAAAAGTCTATAAATTCACTATTACAAGGCCAGAATCATAATAGAATAACTAAATAACTAATCTCGCCGCTCAAATCCCAGCCCTTGAGTTACCAACTTATTCTTCATCTGTACCTGAAAAGGGGATTTTGGGGGTCCACAGTCAGTGGGGAGTAATTAGATTTTTCTACTTAATCAGTAGAACACAATTAATGACATAATAATTAGAATAAGTTCACAGAATAATCAAACAACATGGCAAGACATCATAATAATCAGATTCAGATACGCAGCGGAAATAAATCCTAAAAGGAAATCCATTCAAGACTCTCGAAACAACCTTAACCAATTCTAGACTTCTAGACTCCATCATTGACTCACAAGTTCTAGTTCAATTCAAGTGCTAATCCATGACACAGTCATATGCTCGTAGGGGAAACCTTAACTCTTCCCCAACTTTCCTTGTCTCATGTCGGGTCAACCACAAAGGATCTACTTCTCGAGCACTGGGATCCAGAACTGTCCCAAAACCGCAGAAGGGACAGTGGCTTCGACTATACCCATGTTCATGGCTCTTTAGCCACTAGATGGGCGGTCACTTCATAGATTAATATCTTTTCAAGTTCATCTTTCTAGTTCACAATTTTACTTTCATTGACACGACTTAACTTCTAATCATTTCTAGTTCAACTTTATGACCTAAAACTCTAGTCCAAGACTCACAATACTCGACATTTGACATCCAATCATACGGTAACCATCATTCAACATTATTTCTCCAATTCAACAAATTCATACGTAAAGACATGCAATAATCTCAAAATAACTCATTCATAAGTAAAATTACAAGTTGAAAACTTACCCATTGCTTACCTTGCATACACGGTTCTCTTTGCAATAATACCATTACAACAATTCATCATCATAATTCATATGAATCAATTCAATCATCAAATTAATACACAAGTTTAAATATACTAAAAGAATTCCAAGAACATAATCAAATTCTAATCTTTTAATTAATTGAATCATAAAAATTAAGTCTTTTATTCTACTTCTCTACTCGACATTTTCGAAAGGAATTAATCAAGAATTCAAGTTTTAATCAATTTATAAATACAAGCTTGATTAAATTAATTTAGAATTATTTCAAGAACAAGTCCATAATCTAATCTTTTATCATAAAAACAAGTAAAAACAACTCTTTTTATTTTATGATTCCACTCAACATTTTCTTTAATTAAACAAGATTTCTTCTTTCTTTTGTAAATTCTAGATAACTCAAGATTTAATTGATCATACTAAATTAATTAAATAAAAATTAGTACTTTGTTCTATTATTCAAGATTTTCAAGTACGAGTTGTCTAAACCAAAATATCACACGGTTTTAACCAAAAGAGAAATCAAGATTTAATCTTTATGTTTCAAGAACTATACTAGATTACCAATTAATTCAAGATTATAATTAAAGATTAATAATAGATCAAGATTATAATAAAAATATCATATTTTGATCAAGAAAACTTTCGAACAAGGCCGTGGTTCACGACAATCACTCGATCAACATACATGCTATTCAACAATAATTATTCAACAATTTAAACTAGCAAGAATCATAGATTAAGAATGGAATATAGATAAAACATGAAATAAACTCATAAAAACATTATGAAAATAAGGTGACACCACTCGACATCCATGGTTTTGTACCAACATATAATTCGAAAATTATCGAGCATAACTCTAAACAATTCTACCAAGTTCTAAACCTATTCTAAAAATTACATTACTAATCTATCCTATTGATTAAGTAAAGCAACTAATTACATAGTGATGATGATGAATGGTTCAAACTCCTAAAGGCCGAGTATCACACGATGTTCTTGGTCTTTCTTTGGCTTCTTGCTCCAATCTTTGAAGGTAGAATCCAAGCAAAAGGTTTTTAGGTGTTTTGTGAATTGTTTTGATAAGGGAAAAGATGATAAAACAATTGTTGGATTCCCCTTTAAAAATAATATGGGGACCGTGAGGTATGGAAGAATAAAGGGTTTGTTTTTCTCCCTAAAATTTAGTAGTGTGTTTAGGATAAAAGATATGACTTTTTAGGAAAGGGTCAAAATAGATATATAGATTAATATTATTGATAATTAAATTAAGTTAATCAATTAAGGAAAAATAAAAGAAGGGGACCGTGTTGGGTCGTGTGATATGGAAAGGATTGGGCCAAGATTAATAGTTAGGCTTACTATCATGCTAGATTGATAATTGGTCCAAAATTAATTAATTAATTAATTAAATAAAATTTAAAATAATGAATTAATTAAATAAAATTTAAAATAGCCCAAAATTTTGGGGTATTACAAATATTCATGTTGAATTTACTAAAATGAAGTGTTATTTTCAGGACCATACTAATCTAGTGTTGGCTTTGGAATATAAGATTGAAGGTTTGTATTGTTTGAAAGATTCTCAACCTAGTAATAGTTCTAAATCTGAGTTAGTTTGTAATGTTATACAAACTTTAAATAATAAATGTGATCTAGATTTAGTTCATGCTAGATTAGGACATATTTCCTTGTCCAAGCAAAAGCATGTGTTTTCTTTCAAAAATAAGGATGTATGTGATTTTCACTGTCATATATGCAAATGTGCAAAGTTCATAAATACATAAACTTCCATTTCATAACAGTTCTAATAGTGCAGTTGTTATTTTTTATCTTGTTCATATTAATCTATGCGGTCCATATAGAGTTGTGTCCTATAGTGGTACTAAAGATTTTTTTACTATAGTTGATGATCATAGTAGGACTACATGAAATTTTTTTACTACAAGATAAGTTGCAAGTTCCTAAAAAAGTTGAATTTTTTTTTGTTATTTGCTGAAACTCAGTTTAATAAAAGAGTTAAATGTACTAGATCTGACAATGGGGCTGAAATTGTTCAAGAACAATGTATAAAATTGTTTAATTTAAAAGGAATAATTCATCAAAGAAGTGTGGTTGGGGTTCCTCAACAAAATGGTAGAGTTGAGAGAAAATATAGACACTTATTAAAGGTTTCAAGAGCTTTAAGGTTTCATTCTAATGTTCCATTAAATTTTGGGGAGATTGCATTTTAAGTTTTTAACTACAACTTATTTAATTAATAGATTACTTACAAAAATCTTGAACTTGAAAACTCCTTATCAGGTTCTGTCTGGAAAAATACCCTCTTATGAAGTTATGATAACTTGAAAGTTTTGGATGTCTGTTTAATGCTTATAAAAAGCAAAGAAACAAAGATAAATTTGATTCTAGAGCCATAAAATGTATGTTTTTTGGTCATCTTTATGGGCAAAAGGCTTTTAAATTGTATGATTTAGAAAATCATAAAGTTTTTATAACAAGAGATGTAGTGTTTTATGAGCATAATTTTCCTTTTAATAACAAACAACAAAACAAACTAATTTCTTCTATCCCTGTTTGGTAAATTTGAATCTGAAAAAGAATTAAATTCCACTACTAGTACAAAGAATGATTCTTGTAATTTTAAGTTGCCTGCTAATGATGATATAAATATTACCAATCCTGGCATTTATCAACCTGACATTTTTTACTCTAATACTCAAACTCAGCCTAATACTCCTATAACTATTACTAAATCTTATCTAACTTCACACTCTTCCCAATTCACTCCTGACATGCCCAGATTAAGTTTTGCTGCCTCGCTCTTCAACTCTTCCATCTCTTCTTCATATACCTACTCAAAGAATTTCTCAAAGACCAATACAAAAAGACTCTAAACTTGATGGCTGTAAGTGTGATTATATCCCTCACAGAACTGATAATAATATCACTCACAAAAATGATGAGAATACCTCTCAGTTACTGTTCTTTGTTGTGCAGTCCACAAAAACCATTGATCTTAAAACTTATAATCAAGAAAAGAATAATCCTAAGTGGATCACAAACATGGGAAAAGAGCTAAAAGCTCTAGAAGAAAATAACACTTAGAGCTTAACTGAATTACCTAAAGGGAAAAGAGCAATTGGGTTAAAATGGATTTTTAAGTCAAAACTAATCTTGATGGTTCAATTGAAAGATATAAGGCAAGGCTAGTTGCAACTAGTTGTCAACAAATTGAAGGAGAGAACTTTTTCCAAACCTTTTCTCCAGTTGTTAAATTAGCAACAGTAAGAATTGTAGTTGCTCTTGTAATAGTTAAGAAATGGCCAATTTGGCAACTTCATGTAAATAATGCCTTTTTACATGGTAATTTAGAAGAAGAAGTGTATATGATACCACCCATAGGTTGTAATAAGGCTAGTCAAGGCTAAGTTTGCAACTTAAAAAAAATCCCTTAATGGTTTAAAACAAGCTCCTAGGAAATGGAACAAAGAGTTAAAATTATTTTTATAAAGTAAAGGTTTTACTCAATCCAAACAGGAATATTCTCTATTTACAAGACATTACAAAGAAGAATTTCTAGTTCTCATTGTCTATGTTGATGACATTTTAATAACTAGAAATTCAAATAATCATATTGATGCAATCAAGAAGGATCTGGATATAGCCTTTTCTATTAAAGACTTAGGCAATCTTCACTACTTTCTTGGTGTTGAAGTGTTTAGAAATAAGTCTGATACTTTTTTATCTCAAAAGAAATACATAAAAGATGTTCTTGTTGATGCTGGGATGGAAGAATGTAATACAGCAGCAGCTCCCCTGCCTCTAGGTTTAAAATTAACTTTGGATGAAGGTGAAGAACTAGAGAAACCTGAATTATTTAGAAGAATTGTTGGGAGACTTCTTTACTTGGGTTTCACAAGGCCTGGTCTTTGTTATCCTGCTCAGCACCTAAGTTAGTTTATGCAGAAACCAAAAGCCCCTCACCTAAGAGCTGCTTTACATGTTCTCAAATATTTAAAAGCTACATCATACTTTGGGCTCTATTATGCTGCTGATTCAGACTTAAACATCAAGGCTTTAGTAATTCTGATTAGTCCTCCTGTAGATTTTCCAGCAGATCTCTTAGTTCATTTACTATTTTTCTTGGAAACAATCTTTTTTCTTGGAAAAAAAAAGAAACAATTATTGAGCAATGAAGTTAGTTAAGGGTAGTTATGTAAATATTTATTATTAATTAGTTGAGTTAGCTAAGTATTGTTGGCTTATGTAGATAATTCTATAAATACTCTAATTAATTAATTCATTCATACAGTTACAATTCACCTATATCTCTTTTCTTGCTCTAATTCACAAATGATATCATGGTATCAGAGCTAAACATCTAGGGTTTAGTTTTAATTTTCGAATACTCCAATTAATTCAATTACTTTGATTGAATTGTTCTTTGCAAATCAATTTCTTTGTTGGTTTGTTGTTCATTCATTAATTCAATTACTTTGTTGAATCGAATTTTACAGATCAATTTCTTTGTTGATTTGTTTTTATTCTTCTGTTCTTATTCTAAAAAAATGGCTGCTACTAATACTAATCCTTTGCCTTTGAACCAAGATCCAGCGAGTAAATACTACATTCACCCCTCTGATGCTAATTCAGTTCAATTGGTAACCACGAAATTCAATGGAGAAGGGTTTGCAGATTGGAAGAGGTCCATGAAGCTTTCACTCTCTGCAAGAAACAAGTGGGGTTTTGTTAATGGTTCAATTGTGAAGCCAGAAGATGGTTCTACTGAATTTTTGGCGTGGGAGCGTTGCAATGATTTGGTTTGTACATGGTTGATTGGGAATCTTGATAAAACCATAGCTAAGAGTGTGTTGTTCTTGAAGACAGCTTCAGATATTTGGAAGAATCTTGAGAGCAGGTTTGGATATGTTTCTTTAACTCATCTTTTTGAGCTTGAACAAAAATTAGCTGCTCTTACCCAAGGATCTAGTACAGTTTCTGAATTTTTTTTCTGCAATTAAGACCCTATGGGATTCAATTGAGGATGCAGATCCATTGCAATTATGTACTTGTGATAAGTGTACATGTGAGGTAAACAAAAGAAATTTGCAACGACAAGAAAGGCAAATGTTGTTACAATTTATAATGAAATTGAGGGAGGATTTTTCAACTATTAGGGGTAATGTGTTAATGATGAAGCCTATGCCTGAGGTTACAGAGGCTTATAGAATTTTTTCACAAGAAGAGACCCATAGAGATATGTCTAGTGTTGATAATAATCAGAATTCTTTGGCCTTTTATGCTGATAGGAGGAGAGGTGATGATAATAGGAATAATAATCCTTATTTTTCCCAAAGACAGAACAATAATAGTAGTATGGTTTCCTATAATGGATCTGATGAAAACAAGAATAATAGACCTTATAATGGTGGTAAGAATAATTTTACTGGGAAATCTGTGTTTTATTGTACTCATTGCAAGAGGACAGGACACAATAAGGAAAGATGTTACAAGTTACATGGGTTTCCATCAGATTGGAATAAAACTAAGAAGGTGGCTGTTGTGGCACAGGGGGAAGATGAAGGTTGTAGTGCAGATGATCAAGCCCTTGTGTCTATATCTAAGGAGCAATACAATCAGTTCTTGCAGTATGTAGATAATAACAAGCCACAGGAGCATTCTACAACAATTTTTGATGGTTCAAATGTAGCTGGTCATGCCATGTTGGCAGGTAATTTTTGTTTTCTTTCTTGTTCTAATGTTGAGTGGCTGCTAGATAGTGGGGCATCAGACCACATTTGTTCAAATCTTGAATGTTTTTCTACATATTTTGCTGTTGATAATTTTAATAAACAGTATATTACAATACCTGATGGGACCAGAGTAGCCATTTAACATGTTGGGACAATTTGTTTAAATGATCATATTACTTTACATAATGTTTTACATGTTCCTAATTTCAAGTATAATTTGATTTCTGTTCATAAATTGTGTAAAGATTTAAAGTGTGAATTGCGTTTTACTCTTGACAAGTGTTTTGTTTATGATCAGAAAGGGAGTTCCATTCCTCTTGGTAAGTTGGATGCAGGTTTATACAGGGTTGATGACAGTAGGCTTTTTTATTCTTGTTCTATTTTGAATAAGCATTTGTCTTGCTTGTCAGCTAGTGAGGATGCTAAGCTTTGGCATTTGAGATTAGGACATTTGCCTTTTCCACAATTAAAAATTCTTTTTCCTAGTATGGATGTTACTTCTTGTATTCAAAATAATATTTGTCAGGTTTGTCCCCAAGCTAGGCAAACTAGATTACCTTTTTCATTAAGTCATACAAAAACTTTAAAATTTTTTGAGTTAGTTCATGTTGACATTTGGGGCCCTTTGAGATTTGCTACTCATACTGGATGTACTTTCTTTCTTACTATTGTAGATGATTTCTCAAGGTTTACATGGATCCATTTAATGAAAAACAAGAATGAAGCAGTTTCAATTTTATCTAATTTTGTTGTTTTTGTATAAAATCAATTTTCTTCTTGCATTAAGATTTTGAGGTCAGATAATGCTAAAGAATTATTTGAAGGATCAATTAAGTCTTTTTATCAAAAATATGGGATTCTTCATCAGACAAGTTGTACTTATACTCCTGAGCAAAATGGGGTTGTAGAGCGTAAACATAGGCATTTGTTGGAAACTTCTAGAGCATTATATTTTCAATCTAGAGTTCCAGATAAATATTGGGGGGGAGTGTGTTAAATGTGCTTTTTATTTGATAAACAGAATGCCTCTAAAAGTTTTAGATCAGTTGTCTCCATATAAGAAATTGTATGGAGAGGACCCTGATATTTCTCATTTAAAAGCTTTTGGATGCCTTTGCTATGTTACTTCTCCTAAAGTCCATGGCCATAAATTTTCTCCAAGAGCATTGCCTCATGTTTTTCTTGGCTATTCAGTAACTCAAAAAGGGTATTTGGTTTTAAATCTTGATTCTAAAAATATTATTGTTTCAAGAAATGTGAAGTTTTATGAGAAACATTTTCCTTTTCAATTACAATTAAAACTTTCAAATTCAACTTCAAATTTGTTTGATATTTATTTGCCTAGTGTTACTAATATTGATCCTAATTTTGGACATGATCATTCTTTTGGCCCTGAGGTACCTGTTCATTCCACTTCAATCACTTCTGTTCCACCATTTTCCTCAGATTCTGAGGTTGTACAAAGTAATAATCAGGAATTTGTTGTTCAGAATTCTGCGACAATTTCAGAGTTGTCAAATTCACAAAGTTCTCAAAATTTCAATGTTTCTCAGTCCTCTGTTCATTCTGATCAGCATAATTCAGCTGTTGAAATCCCACATAATATTAGTTTCCATCAGTCAGATACCAATGAAGTTTTTCCTTTGGATAATTCTAGTTCTCATCAGTTAAATGCAAATTCCCCTCTAGTTATTGACATCAGTCCTTATTTTCCTCCAGTAACTCATGGTTCTAATGATGTTGTTAGGAGATCTTCTAGGTCACACAATCCTCCTGCATATCTAAATGCTTATCATTGTTATTTTGCACAGAATTCTCATTGGTGTAACCTAGTTACACAAACTTTTCTTTCTTCTGAACATAAAGTTTTTTTTGGCTAATATTTGTGACATAAAGGAGCCTGAGTCTTATAAAGAGGCCAGTAGACATCCTTGTTGGGTTGAGGCTATGGAGAAGGAGTTAAGTGCTTTACATTCAAACAATACTTGGGTTTTAACATCTCTTCCAGTTGGTAAGAAACCTATAGGTTCCAAATGGGTTTTTAAAGTGAAACTCAAGTCTGATGGTTCTTTAGAGAGGTGTAAAGCTAGGTTGGTTGCACAAGGCTTTAAACAGAAGCATGGTATAGATTACTCAGAGACTTTTTCTCCGGTAGTTAAAATGAGTACTGTTAGGTGTTTGTTGGTTCTTGCAGCTGCTAGGAATTGGTCAGTTTTTCAGTTGGATGTCAACAATGCCTTCTTGCATGGGGATTTAGAGGAAGTGGTGTTCATGAGGGTTCCAGAAGGTATTCCCAATCCTAATAATATGGTGTGCAAATTAAAAAAATCCCTATATGGCCTTAAGCAAGCTTCTAGGCAATGGTTTGCCAAACTTGTTAACACCCTTGTTTCCCAAGGTTTTGTGCAGTCCAAAAATGATTATAGTATGTTTGTCAAACACTTGGGCAGTCAAATTTGCATAGTCGTGGTTTATGTTGATGATATTTTGGTGACTGGAAATGATAAAGTAACAATAGAAAGTTTTAAAAAGCATCTTCATGAAGTTTTTAGTATTAAAGATTTGGGATTGGTAAATTATTTTTTGGGAATGGAAGTTAAGAAAGTTGACAGTGGTTTTTTAGTTACTCAACACAAATTCACAAGAGATTTTTTGGCAACCTGTTCTTTTGATCTTACAAGAAAAGCTAGTACTCCTTTACCACTTCATTTAAAGTTGCAAGCTAATCAAGGCAGTTTATTGCCAGATCCAGAGTTATATAGATCCTTGGTTGGTAAGTTGAATTTTCTAACTAATACTAGGCCAGATTTAGCCTATGCAGTCCAAGCTTTGAGCCAACATATGCAGGCTCCTACTACTGCTCATCTAGAGGCTTTACAGCACACTTTGTGTTATGTTCATCATACAGCTGGCCAAGGAATTTTGCTGCAAGGAGACATTGAGTTAAAGCTTCAAGCATTTAGTAACTCAGATTGGGCAGCCTGTTCTGACAGTAGGAAGTCTATTACTGATTTCATTCTACTGCTTGGTAAGTCTCCTATAAGCTGGAAATCTAAGAAGCAGCAGACAGTAAGCAGATCTTCTGCTGAGTCTGAGTGTGATAACCCGACTCGCTTAAACCGGCGCGGAAGAAACCGACGAGTCGAATTGTCGATCTAACAAATAAACTTACTAAAAACTAAAACAAAACCTCGAAATATTATATACTAAATCCAAAAGTACAACATCCACAAGATTGTACGAAAACTAACCCAAATATCAATAATTCCAAAACAATGTCAGAGTTAGAAAATACGAACTACAACTACGATAGTCCATACTAGAATCGTAAAACATCCTAAACAAGTACAAATAACTTCGGCACTCGCCCAACCCAAAGCTAAGCAAGAACCTCATCATCAGAATTACCTGAAAAATAAACAACAGTCCACCGTCAATGGCGAGTAACATAACTGTCCCACCCTAACGGGGATACACACGATCATAGCATAAATCAAACAATCAAATCACACCATCAATCATACCATCATGTGACATACATAACATAACCATAACGTTAATGACACTATACCAATGAACAACAATATCAACTTGACTGACTTCAGTTATTATCTTAACATTACTTAATCTTTGGCGCAATCATTTACATATTAGACTGGACTATGCACGTACGAACGCATCTTACGCGAACGAACTTTCTACTATGCCAGGATTGAGAATCTTACTCCCAACCCCATGAAACCCATCTTACGGGAAATCCATATCAAGAGACGACATAGTAGGATCTCCAACTATCCCAATAAAGCGGATAGGATAGGGGCAGCGTCTTAACCCAAGCCTTAGAATCTTACTCTAAGGTTAGGCGTCTAGTAGTAAAATCAAGCTAATCTTTAACTTTAATTTACATTCTTAGTTAATCTTAAGTTGCATCTTATGCCTTGACTCAAGACTAACATGTAAATCATCATTCTTGGAACCTCATAGATCATTCTTTACACTTTCTTTAACTTTCTTTAACTTCTTTAAACATTCCTTTAAACTTCTTTAAACATTTCTTTAAACTTTACTTACATTCTTTAATCAAGACTCGACCAAGAACCCATAAAGAACTATCAAGACTCATAAAGAACTCAACCAAGATTCATAAAGAACTCAACAAGATTCATAAAGAACTCAACAAGATTCATAAAGAACTCATCCTCATAATCATCATCAAATCACGCATAAACTATCAACATTCAACAACGATTTACATCAACTTGTATACATCAAAACTTCATGAAACTTGAGTATAAACAAAACCCAAACATGAAACTAATCATAATCAATCACAAAACACATAGAATCAATGAAAAACTATCATGAAACAACCATCCAAATCAACCCCATAATTCACGCATAATATGGGTACAAAACATCAATTTCGGCCTAATCTAATCATCTAATCCACCCTATGAATCATAGTATACCAACTAGGATTTGGATAGTATGTTACCTTATGAAATATAAACACGAAAATAACCAAAAACTTGCTGCCCGGAAAATTAATCACACGGCCCAAACTCACGCACAACACGGTGCACCACCAACACGAACATCGGGCAACACCACGAACCACATGGCTACACCTACTCGAACACGGCTCCAATGCACGTCCACCAACATGGACCACCCGGCTGCACCACATGGCTGCACCCTCACGAAATCAACCCAAAAACCAAACCCAACACCCAAGTCTTGATCAAGGCAAAGAAGGCTACCTGTGTTTTTAGTCACTTAAAGATCAATGGATGATGAATCTTTAAATTTGGATTTACAAAGATTGATGAACAAAGTTTGGTGTTTGGAAGTCAAAATAGGCGTGTGGAGCAAGGCTAAAGAGGAGGGGAGTGTTTGTGTTTAAAAGTGGGCAAAGGATGATTGAAATGACAAAAGATCCTCAAGCCTTACTACTACTTCTATTTATAGAAGTTAGTTAAGGTGTGAATACAAGGCAAGTGGCAAAACCAAGCCACTTAACATAAGGGGGGCCGGCTATGGGCTTGCGCAAATGGGCTTCTAAGTTCATTTGGGCTAATTGCACTTAAGCATGACTAATCATGTTTAAATTCGTACTTGGCCCAAACTTAATTAATTAATTAGAAAATTAAGAAATAAAATTCTAATTAATTAAAATAAAATAAAATAAAAGAAATAATAAACCATAAAATAAGAAAATCACATTCAAGCAATAAAAATAGTCCAAATAAATTTAGACCATGCACAGAAACACGATAATTACAAACAAGAAAATAGCCCAAAATTTGGGTCGGGCTATGGCCTCTGTTGCCTCAGAGGTCACTTGGTTAGTCAGGGTATTAGAAGAGTTGGATGTCAAAGACTTGAAGCCTGTTGTGCTCAATTGTGACAGCCAATCAGCCATCTATATAGCAAAAAACCCGGTCTTTCATGAACGTACCAAGCACATAGAGATCGATTGCCATTTCACAAGAGATAAAGTCATGGAAGGTCTGCTTCAACTTACTTATTTGCCCACTCAGCATCAGTTAGCTGATGTTTTTCCCAAAATATTGCCTTCTCCACAATTCAATCTTCTTTGTTCCAAGTTGGGGAAGTACACATCACCAACTTGAGGGGGGGTATTGAGCAATGAAGTAAGTTAGTTAAGGGTAGTTATGTAAATATTTATTATTAATTAGTTGAGTTAGTTAAGTATTGTTGGCTTATGTAAATAATTCTATAAATACTCTTGCTGTAGCACTCTGATTAATTAATTCATTCAGTTCATTCATACAGTTACAATGCACCTACATCTCTTTTCTTGCTATAATTCACAAATGATATCAACAATCTACAGTTAGCAAGTCTTCTACTAAAACTGAGTATAGGAGTCTGTCAAGTACTGCAAGTGAAATCACTTGGTTTCATGGCATTCTACAAGATTTAAACATTCAGATCATCTTCCCTATTTCTCTGTGTCGTGATAAACTTCTGCTATCCACCTAGCATAGAATCCTTTATTTCATGACAAAATCAAGCACATTAGAAGAGATGTCCACTATGTGAGAGAGCAAGTCGAGGATGAGTTTCTCAATGTTCAACATAATTCTACAACAACTCAAGTGGCTAATATATTGACAAAATCATTGCCTTCTGTTAGGAATTTTTAGATTGCTTCCAAGCTTGGACATAAGTCATGTGGTCCAGCTCGAAGGGAGGGTATTAAACTAAGTGGTTAAGCTTGTAATTTTAAGTTAGTTAGTTAGTTAATTTGTTTGTTATATAAGTAGGCCCCAAGGGATCAAGTACTGTACACGACATTTGTTACTAATTAGAACATTTTGTTTTCTAATTCTTTCTCTCAATGTTATTCCTCTCTATTGAATATCCTGATTCTCCCTTTTTCTTCTATCATTCATTACATCTATTGCTTGAGTAATTAAATTATATTAATATTGTCAATACTATGGTTTAGTGAGATTATTCTTTGATGTCTTAACACCATTTTTTATTCTCATAATTTTCGTTACAATGGTTCTCTAAATTCAAATAGCACATCACTCGATCTTATTTTCCATGAATAGATTGGTGTGAAACTAACTCCCTGACCCAAATGGTATCGATATATGACTATATGTATTTTACCACATCAATGAATCCTAAACAGATCTGCTCTGACTTGAATTGTTGTGATCAAGCTCAATCTAGCATTGGTTTTTGGCTCAATCAGAATGAAACTGACTTTTAATATAATTTATGGGTGGGCATAAGTTTTCGAACCCAAATTTTTAATCCAAAAATTATGGGCCAACTTAACCGAAATATCGAAATCCGATCCAAAGTTTTGAATTGGTCGATTGTGTTGTGATCGATTGTTAAAGACCGACATGTTACGACATACATTTGACTGTGAACGACCAATTATGACCTACATACTGATTTTGACCGACCGATTATGATTTGTATACCAGTTGTGACCTGCAGAAAACCATTTTTGATCGACCGAATGCGACTTGTTACTGACAACGATCGGACCGATAAGTACCGAACCAAAACCGACCGACACTTGTTTAGGATAATACCGAATTCGACCGGATACTGAATAAGACCGACTGTTACCGAAAGGGCTCATATGACCTATTTTTTACCGACCATTTTTTACTGAACCTGATTTTGACCGACCTATTTCTGACCGTTTGAATTGTTTTTATATCCCTAATTAGAACAAATTGATTACTCCTTACTAATAATTGCATTAACTGTTCAATTTCGGTTACAATTGGTGATTAAAAAAAAAAAAAAGAAAGCTAAGGACTAATAGTCATCATATATGTATATATACATGAAATTAAATGAGTAAAAACGAACAAATAATCAATATAGGTAAAAAGAACTTAGAAAATGAGCAACATGAAAATAAACATGCAATATACACTAGTAGAAAATTGTCTATTAGTATCGCCCCAATAGTATCGTTTTTTTGAAAAACGATACCAATGAATCGTTGTTTGTATCGTTTTTACCAAAAACGATAGTAATAAGTTATCTATTGGACCAAAAACGATACTAATAAGTTATCTATTAGTATCGTTTTTGGTAAAAACGATAGTAATAGATAACTTATTAGTATCGTTTTAAAAAAAAACGATAGTAATAGGTTTGTATTAGTACCGTTTTAAAAAAAAGGGTACTAATAGGTCTCTTAGTACCTTTTTTTTCAAACGGTACTAATAGATAACCTCTTTTATTCATTCATTCAGACACACACACAGACACCATTATCTCAAAAAAAAAAAAAAAACTTAGAGAGAGAAAGAGAGAGCAAGGGAGATCCGTTTTTTCCCCTGCCATGGCTGAGGTTGGTCGTAGGTGTTCTTCACAGCAGCCTTGGTCCGTGCAAGGGAGAAGGCTCGTCTTCTTCCTCGAAACCCTAGGTTCGAATTCAAGGTCTATGTGAGCAGAGGGGCACGGAGGGCACGGGTTCGATTGCTTCTTATTGCGTGGTTGGACCTGGTTCGACAGCTACTGCTCGAAGCTTCGACCTGGTTCGACTGCTACTGCTCGAAGGTTGGAGGGGTATTGCTCGAAGGTTGGAGGGTTACTGCTCGAAGGTTCCACTGCTACTGGTCATTTCGATTGTTCATTTCCACCACCACGCCCAAGGTAACCCTAGCTCTTCCTTTTCTGAATTTTCTGAATTTGATTTTGGTTTTTCATTTGATTTTTCATTTTAGGGTTTGTGATTTTTTCAGTATGATTTGTGGGTTTGGTTTACAAAATTAGGGTTCGTAATTTGTTTTGATTTTATATTTTTTTTTGTTTTTTCGTGTTACTTTGGCTTTTAATTTGATTTTTTCGATTTTGGTTCAGTTTTTTGTGTAGTATTAATTTTTTTTTCGAATTTGTTCGTACCCGAGCACTCCCCTGTACTTATGAACAGTACCTTGCAGGCTGCTGCCATGGCTAAAGTAGAGGAGATGGGCTCGACCACCACACGCACAACCAGTCCAACAGCAACTCCAGGCCTTCAAAAACCCAGTTCAGGTATTGAATTGTTTCCAAACTCCCATAATTTTGATAATTTGGCTAGAAATCCTTTGAATGCAAAGGGTAGAAAGTTAGGTTTTCTGACCCCAATTGTCAAAGAGGGGAAATTTTGTGTACAATTGCAATCTGATGAATTGGACAAGGAAAACGAGAAATGGAAATTTTCTCTTGTTTTCTATGCGATTGGAATCAAACCGAGTTTTAATGCTATTTAAAAATATGCTCATCGACAATGGAATATTATTTCTAGCAATATTTTTCTTCATGATGATGGATATTTTATTTTTAGGTTTGATTCGTTTTGTGTGATGAATGAGATTAGGAATAATGGTCCGTATATGTTTGCTGGGAAACCGATTGTCCTGAAACAATGGAATGCAAAATTTGATTTCAAAGTAGAGGCGTTGAGGGTAGTTCCAGTATGGGTGAGGTTCAATCAGTAGGATAAGTAGTGCTTTAGGGGTGCCTATTTGTGCAGATTCATGCACGAGTAACCAAAATAGAAGTATTGTTGGCTGGGTGCTCGGCTACTGGCAGCCGCGCTGGGTAAATTGACATGTGTGTGTACTTTGGTGCTTTATGTTTTAATCCCATCTCCTTATTGGTTTTTGTTTTTTTATTGATGCTAGAATGAATTATGATTTTCGTGGGTTAATTTTGATTTTTTTGTTATTTAGTTAAATTGTTTGATTGATAGTTTAATTTATTGGTTAGATTAATTGAGTTTTTATTCATTAAATTATTCTTCAATTTTCTTCATTTTTTTGTATCTATATTTCAAATGAAGAATGGAGAGGGTAAAACAGTTGAAAATGGTGATGCCTCGGTGAGTTCTTTCCAACTCCCATTTTATTTCTTGGTTGCTTAGTTTTTGAGGATTACATATAGGATTGAGACGAGAGTTTGAGGATGTTTGCTTTGTTTGGGGCAAGAGGTTCCCGGCCTGAGGACACTGGATGGTTGATGGCGTTGTGCCACAACCTTATTTGATGATTTTGGGAATTATGTGCCTAATTTGCTTGCCTTGTGGTTCCATTCTCTTGATTTGTTTTGATTTCTTTTGAATTACTGCTGTTTTATTTTGTTTTTGTTTTACTTTGGTTTTGGTTTTGTTCCTTTTGTTTCACTTGCTTTCTTTGCTTTGCTTTTGCTTAAATCAATGTAACCAATCACTTGCTTCTAATTTTAAACACTCTTGCTTATCGCTTTACACAATCTCACTGTCGCTTGCATGGGCCGTCTCAAGGATCTAAATCTAACTATGTCGATCATGAATGGGAGATGAGTGCCCATTGACATGGAAAATGATTAGATTCTTAAACGGGGGCGTAGTTGTGGCATGAGATCGCAATCATGTCACTCTAATAATTAATAAACATGTAACCAATCACATGATTTTAATTTTAAACACTCTTGCTGCTTATCGCTTTACACAATCTTACTGTCGCTTGCGCGGGCCGTTTCAAGGATCTAAATCTAACTATGTCGATCATGAATGGGGATGGGTGCCGATTGACATGGTAAATTATTAGATTCTTAAACGGGGGCGTAGTTGTGGCATGAGATCGCAATCGCGTCACTCTAATCTATCTATACTAAATACTAAAATGCAAGCCACTTAAAAAAATTTGCCCGTCATAGCTTAGGTTGTCTTGCTTAGCTTGCTGCACACTTAAGGTATATGTTCTTGTTGTTGAATTGTTAGGGCTTGTAATTTGATTCACTGAATGTGCGATTGAAATTGTGTTATGTTCAACAACAGAACATCCTTTTTTTTAGTTTGCAAATATTGTGGCCCTAAAACTCTAAGTAAGATGGCGTCTATAACATTACTTATATGTTTTTTTTTCAATATTTGATTTTGAAGGACTACATTCGAAGATCTGCCCCATATACCAAAGGAGAGTTGGATGAGGTTCGCGAGCAATGGGCGAGGTTCTTCAGGCTAAATTTCTTATTGCGGGATCCTAATTAAATAAAATTTGTATTAGTAGCACATTATTTATACATTTTATTTATAGTTACTTCGTAAACATCGATTGTATCCAACGTTCTTGTAAACTATATTTTATATGAATACATCGAACTTGTATTATGTATGTATCGTTTACAAATTTTAATTAATTATAAAAAATATTATATTATTGTACATTATACATAATTGAACAGGACTGCAGATAATGCCGAAAGGGTGCATATATATATATATATATATTTGGCCTAATAATCAAATATAAATTTAATTAAAAAAACAGTATTAGTATCATTTGTTAGAAAAAATGATAGTAATAGAGAGTCCATTACTATCGTTTGTTAGAAAAAACGATACTAATAGGGAGTCTATTACTATCGTTTTTAGTAACAAATGGTACTAATGGGCTCTCTATTAGTATCGTTTTTTATTAAAAAACGATAGAATAGACTCCCTATTACTATCGTTTTTTCTAACAAACGATAGTAATAGTATGCATTACTATCGTTTTTCACAAACGATACTAATAGAATTCTCTATTACTAACGCCTCTATTAGTATCGTGTGAAAAACGATACTAATAAGCTAAAAAAACGATACTAATAGGGGATTTTTCTACTAGTGATACAAAATAGTTATATTTACAATTTATGAATATAAGGATAATATAAACACAAATAAGTTTCATATGTATGTTATGGCCAGATTTTACCTAGCCGATTCGGCAAGCTTGGCGGGACACCTAGCAGGCGGTTATCTTCTCAGAGATTCTGAGCGATGACTTAGTCCAAGGCAGTTGAGGAAAAGAAGGAACGACTCAGGCTCCTTTGACCAAGCAGGATGCCATGTCAGCGATCCGTAGCTTGAAGACCTATTCTCAAGCGACTAAAACGGCGACAAAGGTTGATGGTGTCTCATTATAAATAGCGTATTTTAGGGTTTTTAGAGGGAGATAACATATGTAAGATAAAGCATACAGTAAACTCATACATTTCTCTCTTCTCCCACCATTGTACTCCATTGCGAGTGATTCATCTTTACTTTTCATTTACCACTCCATTGTACGCAATAATCAATATTCAAATAGTGGATTGGTGGACTCATAGCCACCTGCGGTTTGTCACCTATTTAAAGGTTTTCCGCGTCACCATTCTTGTGTGTGCTTTTCTCTTCTCTCTTTCTCTTTAATTTTCGCCATTATTGTTATTATATCCCCAATATCATAGTCTAGCCGTAGCCGGATCGGCCAAATTCCACAAAGTGTAGAATTTGGCATAAACAATGTATGACACAAAGATAATAATGACACAAAGATAAATATAAGGAAAATGAGTAAAAAATGAACATCATAGATTCAACGCAAACAAAACGAGTAATCTAAAAAAGTAATTAATCTTTTAAAGAATTTGCAATTTAGAAAAAAAAAATGAGCAATTTGACAGAAAAAATAAACGAACTAGGGATAAAATGAGCAATATACAATATAGTTATATTTACAATTTATGAATATAGTATAAATTGTAAACTTTTGCGTGGTGTCTTTGATTTTTGTATCATTAAAATAAAATTAGTAATTCGTAATTGCAGTAATTATTGATACGATTAATAGTAAAATAAATTGTTTTTCTTGATAGGAAAAAAATCTATATCTATTAATCGACTATTGATTAATTATAATTAAAACTAGTGTCAAAGTCATGCAATGTACAGTGTCATGTTTTGATTTTATTAAGGAAATTTTGTCATATACCCCCTAAAGTTTGACACTTTTTGTGCTTATATATATATTTTTCACAAAACCCCTATATATTTCTAGATGTTAAACTTTGCACCCCAAATGGATAAATCTGTTAACTTTTAACGGATACGGGCTCATTTTTTCATTTCCCTCCTAATTTAGTTGTGAATTTTCATTCTTACCCCTAATTGGAGCAATTTTTTAAATAATTAACACATTAGCTGTTTTATTTATTGTATTTTCGAAAGAGCAAATGTAACTTAAATTGAGCTTTTTCTATAGTTGAAGTTGAGAATGATGAGATTCACCAATTTTGATTTTGAAGAAGAATCGTGTAACACCCCTGAATTTCTAGAAACGGAAATACTAGAATAATACATATAAAATACCGTAGAGATAGGCTCGGAAGTATTACTGTCACGTGATAACGTAAGGATATACTAAGATACTATTAAACTTTTGCAACGGAAACTTAAAATATAGTCCATCTGTTTTAATTTAGATGTAACATATTGACTTCTGACACTATTCATTCAATACACTTTCACTAGTAATTGCTATTTATATACAAGGTAAAACATAGCTAGCCAAGTTGGATTCATCTCGGTACAAACTATCCAAATATATATTTTTTTATAATTTTTGAAATTGTATAATTAAAGATATTTTAGGTCAAAGTTGTGCCTCGACAAGTGTGAAAAGTCAAAGGTTACATCTAATAAAAAAGGAGGGAGTATACAACATCTAAGATGCATGGATACGGCTAGGAAAATGGGTTCAGGTGCAAAACGGTTACGGAATATGCTGATTTGAAAATCATAAGATACGGGTACGACAAATAGATGTTATTGAATACTTTAAAAATTAAGACATTTTAATCAATTTTTTGATATCATTTGGAATTTTTTATTTAATTAGCATAAAAATATAAGAAAAACCTTTAAAAAATATATAAAAACATGAAAAATTGGTAAAATTATCATAAAACCTGTCAAAATGATATTATAATTGGGTAAAGTATTGGTTATCCTCGAAGTATCGGTATCGATATCCGGTACGGGTACGACTACATCAACGAATTGAAGTATCTGTGCTAGGGGTGTTCATAAACAGTTAACCGAACCGAACAGTTATAACGGTTACATTTTTTGTAACCGTAATCGAACCGTTAACAAACGGTTACCGTGAAACCATTAAGAATGATGGAAGATTAATCAAATGAAGGAAGATGAAAATATAAAATTATAAATGAATCATAGTTATGCATATGGGGGCAATAAGGTTAGGAACAAATGCGGGTTTGTTAAAAATAATGCATTTAGGCCATTTAAAAATTGAGCTAAGCATACTTAATGCCTCTTAAAAAAATTAACGGTTAACCGTTCATGAAAACCGTTAACCGTAACCACTAACCATTAAGCTTAACGGTTCGATAACCGTAACCATTAAAAATTAACGATTCGTTAGATTCACCGTTAAAAAGTGTCGATTACACGGTTAACAGTTACAGAATTTTTTTGTACACCCCTAATCTGTGGTACCTAATAGTGGTGAGCAAAACCGGGTACCCGACCTTTTTCTATGGAACCGGAACCACCGGGTCTGAAATTTCTGGAACCGAAACCATTGCAACCGGGTAATATGTTTTTGGAACCGAAACCGGAACCACCGGGTACACGGTTTTCTTTAATGGGTGTGTATTTTGTTCAATTTCTTAAATTTAAATAACAAACCACATTAATGACCAACAACTATTCTACTACATATTTATTTATTTACCACTAAACATACACAAAGAAAGTTTCCTTAAACACAAGTTTACAATTTTAAAATAAAACATAAGTTTGCCTAAAGTAATAAACACAAGTTCACACAAAATTACATACAAGTTTACAAAGTCATAAACATACAAATTTTGAATGAAAAAAAAATCAGGCTTATTATATTTTGGTTTAGTCAGTAGTCCACTTCATTCCTTCACTATTTACCATTGGATAAAATTATAAAACCCAATTCAACCAGGTCTAATATTAGGTATCCAATTAAAACCGTTACAACCGGGTACCCAATATAAAATATTTGGAACCGGAACCAGAACCAATTACGACCGGGTAGTAACTTTTGGATCCGAAACCGGACCCAGTTGAACCAGGTCTGGGTAATTATCCACCGGTTCCTAACCGGGTCCAGTTCCATGGGTGGGTACCCGGATCCGTTGCTCGGCCCTAGTACCTAATACAACACTCTAGAGACATGTTGTAGAAAACAAAAAATACGTACTTATGCTAGCTACAGTTTGCCAGTTTGGAACATTCTTTATTTGTATACTAAACTATTGGTAGACCCTCTTTATTGTTACATATTAATATGTTTAATCTACTTTTCCTTGTACCTAGAGGTGAGAATTTTGACATGACCATCAAACCTGACACGAAATCGATTTCTTGTTAACAAGTTTGGGTCAAGGGTTTAATTGTTTAAGTATACGGGTTGACACGACACATTTATTAAACGGACCGCGTTAGGGTTGAGAGATTCAACCAGTTTAAGTAAATGGATTGACACGAAACGATTACATCTAAATTGACAATTTAATAATAAAAAACACACATGACCAGCCAACTCGACACGAAATCGATCTGTTATTAACAGTTTGGGGTACGGTTGAGTAGTTTGATCTGTTTAAATAAGTGAATCAATACGACACAATCCATTTATCAAACAGGTCGGATTATGGTCAAGGGATTCAACCCCATTTATATAAACAGGTTGACACAAATAAGAGCAGACTCGACCAAATTTCCACCTCAACTAGTAGCCTTCAAGATTATTGCCACATAAAGTTGACCATGACTAAAACTGATGTGGGAAGATATAAAGCTACATGTGAAAGTCATTGACGTCCTTTATTTATGGTCATCCCCTTCATGATCAAAGAACATGTCCAAACGTTGAGATTATTGAATAAGCTCTTCCATCATGAAGAAAATGTCCAAACATTAAAAATCAAATATTTTTCACAACTGCTTGTATTTATCACCCCATAGAATCATAGATTACATGTTTGAGACTCAAATAACAATACATGAATAAAAATAATAATAATAATAATAATTTATCTTAATGAATTCAATGATTAGCATCTCATCAACAACAACCATTTCAGTGTTGTAATGTTTCTATGAACAACTAAAATAAAAAAATAATCCAGAGATGCATAATCCAAAATTCTAAATCATATCCTTTCAAAAAAAATAAAAAATCCAAATCATAACCCTCAAACAAAAATATTATAAAAGTTGATATTTTAAAAACTATATACCTAAACGAATACATAACAAGAAACTATAAAAATATTTTTGTTGTTGTTAATCTCTATTATATAAGTCAAGAGAGGAGCCATGGTGTCCCCCCTTCGAAAAGTCCATGTTACCCCCTCAAAAATTTCTAAAATATCAATTTGTATCACTTCTAATTGAGGAAAGTTAAATACAATATTTGAATTTTTTTAAAATGAATAGTACAAAATATAAAATTCAAAAAAATAAGACAAAAATACAAAAATTCATATTTTAAAATTCTCTATTAATAGACATCCACATTGATATATAGTTCATCAAATAAAATATTTACATTTTAATTATTATAGAAATTTGGTAGCCAATAGAATATAGTAAATAAACTTTTTCTTTTGTTCATTGTTGTGGAATGACCAAATGAAAAGGGAAAAGTTTTTTTTTAATTATATGAATTAGTGCGAATTCGACATATTTTTAAATTTTTTGAACAAGTAACCTTTATTTTTTTTTTGTTTAGACAAATTAATAGATGTATTTAAAATACCATCGCACGCAAAGCGTGCATAGAAGGCTAATCTCTATTATATAAGCCAAGGGGAGCAATGGTGTCCCCCTCGAAATGTCTAATGTACCCCTCAAAACTTTCTAAAATCTTAATTTGTATCACCCCCTATTTATTACAGAAAGTTACAGTTTTTGAACTTTTTTAAATGAAAATAGTACAAAATATAAAATTCGAAAAAATAAAACAAAAATTTCAAAATTAATATTTTTAAATTCTTTATAAATAGACATCCATATTGATATATTTCATAAAAAAATTACATTTTGGTCATCGTAGAAATTTGGTAGCCAATACAATATGGTAGATAAAACTTTTCTTTCGTTCATTGTTGTGGGATGACCGAATGAAAGGAAAAAATATTTTTTTTAATTAAAAAAGTTTCTTTAGATAGATAAATAGATGTATTTAACATACTATCGCACGCAAAGCGTGCATAGAAGACTAGTATATATAATGGAAGGGGAGGTCGCCGCGGTGTCTAAGTAGATTATCACACTACCCTTACTCATTCTTCATAATTGTTAATTTTTTTTTTTTGGTGTATCCACCCGGTTCACCCTTTTGGGCTAATCCGGATTCGGAGCGCGTCCCGGGGTTAAGGTTTTAAACTCCTCCCAATGTGTTTGCGGGGGATCGAACCGTGGTTTTCCCTACCAAGTCTAACCCCTGACACCACTAGACCAAGACAACGTTGGTTCATAATTGTTAATTAAGTGAGATAATTTTGTCATTTATATAATAAAATCTTTTATAATGATATTTGATTTTTGAAATCATTAATAGCCAAATTTAAAACAAATAATCACAATTTTAAAAGTCGCAGATGCATTCTCTTCAACTTTCTTGTCATGACTTAGAACTTATTAGGTTTGAATAGGTCAAGTTTAATAAATTATAATCAAGTCAGGTTTAATATGTTTAATTAGGTCAGGTCAGGTCAAATAACTTGAAGAGAACGCACCCTTAAATGTAATATTACTCAAATTTTATTCATAAATAATAAATCTTTTATAGAAAGGAAAAATGGAATTTAATAATCCCACCTTTTGGTAGTCTGCTCAAAATAATCTCACCTTTAATTTATTTTAAAATAATCCTACCTTTATACATCATCTGCTTAAAATGGACTATATCACCCAAAATCGATCCATTTTGAGAAGAAAAAATTAAAGGTGGGATTATTCTAAGCTATGTTGAGAAGAAAAAATTAAATGGACTATATAAAGGTTTTCACAATTATATGAGACTTATTAATTTTGTTGTCAAGCTATGTTGTTAACAAATTTAAAAGTTGCACGTATTTCGTGTATAAAAAAATAGTTGTAATAAAGATTAGAGAGTTTAAGCAATATTATTTCCATTTTAAAAATATTTACATACCATTTTAGAATATACCAAAATGATGAAAAAAGGAAGGTGCATTATTAATTAGAATAATAAAGGAAAAACACTAAAAGTAAAGCAAAAAAGATGATTTGTTTCTTTAATAAAAAAAACACAATAGAAAAAGGAAAGTAGTCCACATTTTAGAAAAGTATGTTAATGAAAATGCAAGCTGGGTGAGAACGGAGAAGTCTATTACTCATCGTCTCATCATACAAACAAAGCACACCGCAATGGAAATAGCAATAGCAATTTCCACCGCCTTACCCAAAAAGTCATTTGTTTGATTCATTCGAAATTTATTTATTTAATGTGACCTGATTTAAATTTGTTTTTTAATATTAATTTATCGATTAATATGACTTAATTTTAATCTTGTATATATGCTAATTTATAATGAAAAATATATCAATTAAAATTTTATTTTTTATTAACGAGTAGTTTTTTGATATATAATAATAAAATAATAATAATTTTCTTATGATATTAAACATATCTAAAATTTTAAAACATAAAATTAAATTATTATTATTTGATCTAAACTAAACTTATTTTTTTCTGATCGGATCTAAAATGACAGAGTGAAAACAAAGGATATCAAAGAAACCTAAGTCTCCACCCACCCACCCCCTTTTATAAATACTTTAATCTTATTCTTTTGGAATCTCATTCTCACTCTTTCATCTTCTCCTAAATTATTTTTGCACAATCAATACAGCTCAAAACTTCATTATTAAGTTCTTTTCTCTCCTCCTTTTTATACCCCCCATCTAAACCTCTTTCCATTTCACCCCCCAACACAAACACAAACTCTTCAATCATTCCTCTCTTCTCTATTTTTTTTTTTAAAAAAAAAACAACCAAATCCATCAAAATTAAAAATGGCCTTCTCAAACACCCAAGTTTTCTTCCTTCTTTCTCTCTTGGTTGCCACTTGTATGGCCCAAGCACCTTCTCCTACCCCCATCGCAACCCCAACCGCCGCTCCAACCGCCGCCCCAACCGCACCTCCAACTGCCGCTCCCACCGTAGCCCCAACCACTCCTCCTACCGTAACACCAACAGCCGCACCAACCGCAACACCCACAGCCGCACCAACTGCAACCCCAACCGCCGCACCAACCGCAACACCAACCGCCGCACCAACCGCCACACCAACCGCCACACCAACCGCAACCCCAGCCGGCGCACCAGCATTAACCCCAACGGCTGAGAGCCCCATCGCCGAAGCCCCTGGAGGTGCAGGTCCCGCAGCAGATGTTAACCCTTCAGATAGCTCCGCCGCAAGATCCGCTGTTGCTGGTGCAGTTTTCTTCGGTGGGTTCGTTGCTGCCTTGATGGTTTAATTTTATTATTTTTGTTTCGGTTTTTTTTTTTATTTGTGGTTTTTCTTATTTTGTAATTTGATTAAATTTATTGGTTTTAGATAATGACTATCATCGAGGGTTTCTGTTTTTTTTTTTTTTTGGTGGGTCGTATTAATTTATATTTTGATGGATTCAGAGATGCTGATGAGTAGAAATTCTTTTGTAAAGAATCCCATGTACATGGATGTCTAATAAATTTTATTTTTAATTTGGTTTCAATTTTTTTTGCCTTTCTATATTTGTATTAATTAATTGTTGAATTTCTTTTTATTTTTAATTTGGTTTCAATTTTTTTTCCCTTTCTGTATTTGTATGAATTGTTGGGCTTTATCTCTTTTTGAATTTCCAGAACATGATTTTGTTGAGTATTATAAATTGTTGTGCCTTTTCACTCATTGAGAGAATCAAACAAACTCCACCTAACTATGTTTTAGAAGATTCATTAACTACTTATATAAAATAAAAACATTCATTTGAGTTAAATTGTTAATGATTTTTCAGATTTTAAGCAACAGAAATCGGAAGAGCACTTAAAAAAAAATAGTAGGTCAGACCGTCAGAGTAATCTAGGATCTATTCTTATTTGTTACTAATGAGAGGCATTAGTAAGTTTATAATTGTCATCGAGCTCGATCCCACCCGGATTTCAAAGTTTGTAGTTTGTAACCTGCTGATAAGGGTCATTGTGATTACGAGACACTCGTATTAACCTTTAATAGCAGGTTACACACGGTGTTGTTCATGTATAATTAAAAGTTTATAACTTTAGAATTAAATTGTTAATAATTCATGCATTTAAAAGTAATTTTCTTAAAAAAAAAAAAAAACCAAGGATTAGGAAGTTGTTTGGTTGGATTGTATTTCCAAGAAAATAGCCGAATGTATTTGGTTGACATGAAATAATACATTCACATGAAAATTAAAATTTTGAGAATTAAAATTCTGAGGGAAATATAATTTCCAATATAGTGTAGAAAATTAATCACCTACAGGTCCTACCTCCCCTTGGTGAATGAAAATTTCTATGCCAATTTATATTTTGTATGGTCAAACAAACATAAATAATTGATAAGGAAATTTATTTTCCATGAAATAAGATTTTGTGTAAAAATTAACTTTCCATATTCAACCTTTGAATTACTAGTGGGGCTGTGGGGGTGATGACATTTGGTAAATTATTTCGTACTTTACTTCTACTACCTCCGTTTCATAAAAATGGCAATGATTGTTTTTGCACACATTTTAAGGAAGTGATTTGAAGGTGTAAAAGATTAAATTAATTAGAATATTTTTTATATTCGTAACTTATATTCATATTCTTATTTGTGTTAAAACCATTTTGATTAATTCATTCGTTTACACCCTTAAATCGTTTCCTCAAAATGCGTGAAAATGACATTGTTGCCATTTTTATGAAATGGAGGGAGTACTTTAGATGGAAATTGTAATTTTCTAAGAATCTTCCATTTGATAATTATTTTGGTAACCAAATAACACATTGTATTATTGCATTTTTTTAGGAGTTTTTATCATAGAAAATTGACCCAACCAATCAAACCCTCTGTAGGTAAAGTCATGTGTACTTCCCACTAATTAAGCAAGTTATATGAGGTTGAGGTTCTGATCAGTGAGTTATTCAGTCATATCTTCCCACTAATTAAGCAATTACCAAATATATACATATATAATAAAAAGTATGAAGTTCTATAGCCACTCGCCCACTCCATGAAAACACGGCTACAATAGTGGATTAATATTGATTAGGCCTGCAATTAAAATAATCAATCTAATGAGGTCACCCATAGTTAGAGAAGAATGACCCGACCTGAAACTTATCTGAATTCACATAATATTATTAATCCGAAGTTAACCCAAACCCGACTAGAATTAGCCGACTATTAAAATATGTAATCTTGATTTTTATGCTTTTTAAATCTATTAAGAAAAAAATTCGAAATTGACTTAACCCGAAACCAAAAGTCCTCAAACCCGAATCAACTCAAACAATACCCCGACCCGAATGACCCAACCCAATTGTCACCTCTACACATATTAACCCAAGTTGAACAAAACAACACAAAGTTCAAAATGGCTTTGAGTTAGTAAATTGTGTAGGGTAAGTGTTAACCTAGATTAGTGGTGTTATATATAAGATATAATACCAGTAGTTGAGATTAGTAGAAAAATCTATATTTAATTCGGTTTAATTAATACCAGTGTTAACCTAGATTAGTAGAAAAAACTCTATTTGAATAATTAATAAAATTAATTACACTAAACCACTCAAACACAATTATTCGGTTTAATTCGATTGGGATAGATTGATTTTCAATCCTATTAAACATGTATGCATCAATAAATTCAGTCCAACATGCTTGCATCTATAAGTTCAACAGATATAAATAATTTCACTAAATCATGTCTTATAAACATAACCACATGAGAAATAACCCAACGTTTACCAAACGATTTCCATTCATGATTAGGTAGTGTTTGGAAACATGGATTTCATTTGAAATAACGAATTTCAATTGTAGAATTATAAATGATGGATTACAAATCCAAATTCGATGTTTGGAAATATCTATTACTTGAAATTGTTTTCTTTAACCCGTTTCTATTCAATTGCCGCATTTTGTTTGAAATAAATTCTCATCTACTAGAAGATTTTGATCAACCCATTTACTGGAAGATTGTGGGAAATACCCCTCAATGAGATTAGATCTGTCTTTGTCATCTAAAATTTTTGTGTTTGGCTATGATGTTGCAAATGATGATGATAAGATTGTTTCCTTTTTAGATTTTTATGATAATTGTGTTAAATTGAGGGGTATTGTTGTTTATAGCTTGAAGGCATATTCATCTAGACAGTGGGTATGGAGGTTTTCAAAGAGAGAGAAGTGTGGATTGTGGAATGTAAGATTATAATTTGAAATGACAAGGTTTAAGGTGTCATTTTGAAATTCTGATTTTGGTCTTCTTTTTAGATGAGTTGAAATTTGGCCGAAATCCGAATTTGAAATTCTTCATTTGCCAAACATATTATCTGGGCCAAATCCAGAATTTCAAATGAAATCCATGTTTCCAAACAGACCATCATTTATTTGGCTTGATACACAAACATTACCAAGGGCATAAACATGCTTAAATTTAAGTACATGCTCCACACAATTCTTTGAACTATAACGCATCACCAACTAGTGAACTTTATCAATGAGTTTAGGCAAGATCGCATAAGTTCAATTTCAATTCACCACATCCTGTCACCCTTGTCCAAACATAATCATGGCTATTTCATACAACTCAAGTCACATTTAGTGCATTCTCATACTTTTCCGAATTTGTTGTCTAATATCCTTAAATTTCTTTATTAAAGTATTTGTGCTTTAGTCTAACTCACTTTATTGCAAACAACTACACTTGTACTTATTTTTTCTAACATGTCAATTTCCTTCTTTAAGAGCACAACTTAGTTTCACAACCTAAAATAATAAGAAATCTCCTTGATTGATTAATTTAACATATAAAAGGCTAAGCATCAAACATTTAACCCAATGATACTAGCTTAGAATCTTAATATTATTCTTAACAACTCTAACTTGTCACTTTTCAAACCGTTACACATGATATGATAACTTCTTTTATAATTATCATGCTTATATTCCTCATTGCTTGATTAAATATTCAATAGAACCCCAAGAAAGATGATTTAAATAGATGCAACACCCACAATAATGTTCATTTAGCTTAAGAAATCGATCCATTTAACTAGCAAACAACCAATGCAACCTTACTTAAGTTCGCTCATATTTTCCTAAAATATTTATATTCACAGTTTAATTCGATACGAAAAACTTAGAACCTTCAACAAAAAACATCACACCATAAAAAATCCCCATATATTTATAGTTTGATCCAAAGTTTCTTTGTAACTCAAAGCATTAGTCTATAAGTCTGTTTTATTTCGAAATGTCATGATTGCTTTCTTGACATATCATCCAATGTTAAACTCTATTCTTAAATCCTAAATATTATGTGAATCCTTGCTTTCAACAAAACAACCTTAATAATATCCCGTTAAACCAACCAAAACCCAAGTTTCATTGTTCCATTTCATTAACTAATTTGCATAACCACCAACACTAAAACTAACATGATATGCTACTTACAATACATCAAAATGAACTCATTTTATCCCTATATTACTGCTATCCAAATGTTACATCAAGATTTAACACTTCAACCCCATACCAATCATACCCAAAAATTATTTTCTTAAACTTTTACCAATTGTTCAAGACATATAAATAGTCATTATCATCAACAGTTTAAGCTAACATAATTCCTTTTAATAAGCTCCAACATGTCCCAAATAGTTGGACAACAAGATCATATTCATAGTAAGGGCAACAACACTTACAACACTAAAGCATCGATTTTTGCAGGTCTGGACAAGTTGTAGTAGAATAACCATAACTTACAATCTAGTTCTATCCACAATTAATTGTGTACTCCATTGGAAAGTAGACTTGAAGAACTTTGATTTTAGTGGTTACAGCCAAAACGGTCATTTTTTGTCCCCTCAAATATGTTGTTAAACAGGGTTGTCCGAATAGCTACGAAAATGCAGATATAAATTTAACTTTCACAATTCATCATCAACCCATTACAAATTCAACACAATAATAAACACAACCCAAATGCATGATTTTAACTATGATTTTTATTCCTCTTTTCCCTCATGTTTATTATTTATCTTGATTCCTTTTTCTATAAAATCCAACCGATTCTCCCTTTAAATTTATTTATTTATTTTGTATTTGTTATTTTGTTGTAACAAAATATCTGATAACTCCCTATTCCGGAATTTTCTCAAAAGGTTGTTAGACAACCCTAAATATTTGCAAAAGAATTTTGGCAAAACATTTTCTCTACCTTTTCCTTTCCAACCAACCGACCCCTATAGTATTTATCCCTTATTGTAATCTTTTTGCATTATTAACAATATGGCCCAATCGCTTATTGATTCAACATTAGTCAGAAAGACATACTGTTATTTATATGCCTAAAGGTAACAATAAGAATGGACATTCTCATATTCTTCTCTCCCTCTCTCACGCCACACAGCCTCCTTCTCTCTCTTTAATTTCTTTCTTGTTCTTTTAAAATTCAATAATTGATTAAAGATTGCAATTCCATAATCTTTAATCCTATCTTTCATAATCTCTCAACAAATAGAATAGGATTACTGAGTTGTTCCATGGTGTTGGTGTACCGTGTGGGAGTCGAGTAAGAACAAGGGTAAAGCTTCGATTTTTGTTCATCAATTAAGGTAACTAGCTATTTCACTTAGTTTTAGGACTAATCATCATAGAATAACTGGATTAGATAGAATCATGTTGATGAATGTGTTATGCGTGTATGGCCGAGTTGTTTAGGGAGCTTTGCTTGGTTTATTTTCTTGCTTTTAATTGAATCTTGATGAATCTTTGATGGTTTATGCGTAGTTAATTTTATATATGATGATTTTACATGAATCTTTGATTGAATTATTGAACTAATTGAAACAATGTTGATGGCGATGTTGACGCATCGTGTCATGTTACTATAAAGTATGGATTTTGATGATTAAATGCATGATTTGAATGTTAAAGCATGAATCTTTGGATCTGTTGAATTCTTAGCTTGAATTGCTTTAGAAGTATAAAGTTTGCATTTTTATTACTTATTTCATGTGCATATTCGGGTTTCATAACCAAGATTGAATCTTTATGTTGTAATATTTTATAATCTTGAATTCTTGATTTGGTATATGAATTTTCATGTTTGTTCTATTTGATGAAGTTAATCTTGATCTTGATTTTATCTTTGATGGCCGAATATGGTGATGACGCTAGATGATTGTTTTCTTGATTATTTTGCCATGCAAGTTTTAACCTTTGTGAATCTTTTTATGGAATTATGAATTTATGCGTGAATCATGAATTTGTATGCATTAATTGCTTAATTTGAATCATTGCATGAAATTCTTGTCTCGTTCTATGATGGTCGAATGGTTAGGAATTGTTATTGAATTTCGAATCTTGGTGAACCCGAAATTTTTGGCTATTTTAAATTTATTTTTATTATTTAATTACTTAATTTAATGGGAAAAAGATTCTAACCCGAACTAAAAACCGAGCCCAAACTCTTTACCTTGCTTTGTCAATCTAGGACCAAAGCCCAAATTAACCCTTTACCCCTTAGCCCCACACGGCCGAAATCCTTTTTATTTAACCCTTTTAATTAATTTGTTTATTTCTATTAATCTAAAAACATATCTAAGAAAATATCCTACTTTTATATTTTTCTCTCCAAAATTTTAGGAGTTCACCCAACCATCCAAGCATCTATAAAAACCCTCCCTTGCTATTCAAAACTCACTGCACCATCAAATACCAAACATTAATATTTTTCTATTCCTTCTTTTCTCTTCTACAAATAAAAACTTCACATTAAATCTTGAAGCTCACAACAAACCATCTTAAAAAGATTGAAGCAAGAGAACAACACCAACTATATTCGAGTATCATACACGGCCAAAACACCCACCACCTTCGAATCTTGACCCATCAATTGAGGTAATTAGATGTTTTACTTAGTTTTAGAACAAGATTAAATATAAAATTGTTAGAACATGTCTAGAATTGCTAAAGATTGTATTTTTATGTTGTTGAGTGTATGAATTTATTTCTTGATCAAATCTTGTTATTTCATGATGAATTTTTCGTGAGATTTTCTTTACTAGTTTATTATGTATCAAGATTTATTTCGTGGAAAAATTCGTTCTTTTCTTGCTTATAACAATTTAATCTCTCAAACCGGTAAAACTGTCCAGATTTGATATACGAATTTATTTTAATACTTATTCAAATCATATGGCTACGAAAATTTAGGTGAAAGTCCATATTAGTGTTTTACAGCTTTTTCTAATTTTTCGTAATTTTTAGAGTTTTTTTGGTATGGCAGAAAATTCGGAAACTGATTATAGTCTAATCTGATCGGTTAGTTATAAAATTCCTTAAAATTAGTAAATGATATTATTTTTGGACGAAACTTATGCAAGTTAAAACTTGAACATAGATTTAACTTTCCTCAAAATTTCCAGAATGGTAGAGACCTTTAAATGGTTGTTCTTTAATTTAAATCGGTAAAATCAGATTGTGTAAAATAGTGTGATTAAATTTCTAAAATATTTTTAAAGTATATCTTGTCGAATCTCTTTTACAAATTATGATTTCTTATGACTTTCTTGATTTATGTTTACTAAATAAATAAGTTCTTGAATTAAATTGTTAACCTTGTTATTAATTAAAGATTTGGTTTTTATTTAATTATTAGTTGATTCGAAATCTAATTGTTGAATTATGTTATTCTCATTAATTATTGCTTAATTTTTATTTTATGATTATTTTGATTTATTATTGTTGAATTATGATTGAGTTCAAATTGTTGAGTTGGGAAATTGAAGTGTTTGGATTGATGAGAATTTGAAGTGCCTAATTGTTTGTTGAGTCTAGAGTCAAAGTTAAGATGAGGATAGACCTAGAGTTGACTAGTTGTTAAGTCAAGTTGACAAAAGAGTCAAAGTTATGGAATTAAATAAAATAATAATAATTTAAAACATCGAAGGAACGGAAACAGAGTAAGAGGATATTGTTTTGTTTCGATCTCTGGCAAGGAAAGACTTGGTATTTAAGGTGGCCAACATACGTGTCGCACCTCCCTTTCCTGGGACTTCGAACATCTCAGTTTCGATTACGGTTACCTGGTACTTTCGATTATGGTATACTCTACCGGGTTTAAGGAATTGACGACCGGCATATACTGATAAATTGGGAATTCATGGACAGTTTATGCCGATAAATAAGGAATTGATGGTCGGTATGAGCACCAATATAAAAAACAAACCAAATTAATAAGATAATATGGTGATGAGGATAAGATAATGAAAAATGAATAAATTGAATGGTAAAAGTAATATTAATAATGGAAAGGGAACAATAGAGTAAAAATATTGTATGTTGGATGTCAAACCAATGGAATGATGGAGTATGACTATTTTATGTTGGATGTCAAACCAATGGGATGATGGAGTACGACTGTTGTATGTTGGATGCCGAAAGGTGGAGTACAACAATTGTATGTTGGATGTCGGAACATTGGGGCGATGGAGTACAATAGTTGTATGTTGGATGTCGAAACATTGGGGCGATGGAGTACAATAGATGTATGTTGGATGTTGAACCCGTGAAAGATAATATGATAACCCATGGAATGATGGAGTACATGTTGAACCATGTTTGATTTGATGGATGACAAACCAGTTCTCTATACTTGATTGTTATGCATGTTTGTAATTGAACAGATTAATTCAAGTGAGAACTCTTCAAGGCAAATTTGAAGACCTTGAGATACTTGAAGAATCAGAAGTCAAGAGCTTGAAGTCTTTTAATTTTTTTGTACTTCTAGGATCTTCTTGTAAAATAGACTTAGGAAGATATACCTTGTGTTTCTAAGTAAAGAGCAAAAGAATTAAAGTTTATGTCCACTAAAGAGAACAAGCCAAGAACAAGCTAAGAACAGACTAAGAACAAGCTTGGAACAGTTCTCTTTGCCATATGTAGACTTATTACCACCGGGATGTACAGAATAAGGCGATTTATGTGCCTCGGACATGATCCGGTTCCTAAGATCAGAACAGTCCGATACACACCATCTCCCTCGAAAGCGCATACTACCATCAGAAGGGATCTCGAAACCTACGGCTTTACCTTGCCGTATAGCCTCTCGAATCCTAGCAAACTGTGGGTCGTTCTGTTGACCCTCGCGCATCTCCTGAAGTAAATCAGGCTCGGCACTCATAGATGTCAGACGAAGTCTGACGGAACCACGGCTTCTACTGAAGCTCAAGCGATGCTTGCGACTCAGCGCATCCGCAACTAAGTTCGCCTTGCCCTCGCAATAGTTGAGCGTCAGGTCGTAGTCCTTGATCAACTCAAGCCACCGTCTCTGCCTCATATTGAGGTCTTTCTGAGTAAAGATGAGGCTCTTGTGATCCGTGAATACTCTACACGAACCGCCATAAAGATAGTGCCTCCAAATCTTGAGTGCGAACACTACAGCCGCTAACTCCAACTCATGCGTAGGATAGTTACGCTCGTGCACCTTCAGTTGTCTCGATGCGTAAGCGATGACCTTCCCACCCTGCATGAGCACACAACCTAGGCCACTCTTCGAAGCATCACTATAGACCTCGAAGCCCTCTTCATCGTTCGGAAGAGTAAGAATCGGAGCAGAGACTAATCTCTGTTTCAACTCCTGAAATGCTTGCTCGCAAGCCTCCGTCCAAACGAATCGGACTTCCTTCTGCAAGAGACTAGACATCGGCCTAGCAATCTTGGAGAAGTCCTGGACGAATCGTCGGTAGTATCCGGCCAAACCCAGAAAACTACGAACCTCCGCCACATTTCTCGGGCTACTCCAATCTACCACAGCCTTAATCTTAGCTGGGTCTACCTTAATGCCTTCTTTGCTAATCACATGGCCTAGAAAGGCTACCTCGCGAAGCCAGAACTCACACTTGGAGAGTTTCGCGAACCACTTATGACTCCTCAATATCTTAAGTACCATCCGGAGATGTTCCGAATGCTCAGACTCATCTCTAGAATAGACCAAGATATCATCTATAAATACTACGACGCACTTGTCGAGTAAGTGGTGAAATGTCCGGTTCATCTGGTCCATGAACACGGCTGGCGCGTTAGTGAGACCAAAGGGCATCACCTCGAACTCGTAATGGCCGTATCGAGTACGAAAAGCAGTCTTTGGAATGTCCTCTTTCTTGACTGGAATCTGATGATATCCAGATCGAAGATCTATCTTCGAAAACACTCCTGCTCCTCGCAACTGATCGAACAGGTCCTCAATCCTAGGCAATGGGTACTTATTCTTGATAGTTACCCGATTCAACTCTCGGTAGTCTATGCACAGGCGCATACTACCATCTTTCTTCTTCACGAAGAGCACAGGTGCTCCCCACGGAGAAACACTTGGCCTAATGAAGCCCTTATCGATCAAATCCTGGAGTTGTGTCTTTAACTCCAATAACTCAGACGGTGCCATCCGGTACGGTGCCTTTGAGATCGGCGCTGTCCCGGGTACTAAGTCGATATGAAACTCGACATCGCGCTCAGGTGGAACGCCTGGTAGCTCATCAGGAAATACGTCTCTGAAATCCCTCGCTACAGGTATATCGTCCAACAGAGACTCATCAGTCAAGTCTCGTACCTGACAAAGATACACCATATCGCCCTTCTGGCGATGTTTCCTCATTTTCAAGGCAAAGATTACCTTTACTCCTTTCTTGAGGACGAACCCAGAGTAGGTAACTCGGTTGCCCTGAGATCCTCGGAATGATACTGACTGATCTTGGCAACGAATGATCGCTCGATACCTTGATAGCCAGTCCATACCAAGTATAACATCAAACTCCATCAATGGAAACTCCTTCAGATCGGCTGTCGCTTGCTCCCCAGCTATCACGATAGGCACTCCTCGGAATTCACGCTGACAAACAAAATCCTCTCCGGAAGGGAGAGTAATAATTGAACTAACAGGAAGGCTGCCTCGAAGATTAGACCTCGAGACAAAACTACTAGCCACAAAAGAAACAGTAGCACCAGAATCAAATAGAACTAAAGCTAACATACCAGAGACAAGAAATCTACCTGATACGACGTCAGGCTGAACCTCGGCCTCCGCCTCGGTCATACAGTAGACTCGGTTCTTCACCGGAGTCTTCGGCGGTGCTGGAAGCTGCTTAACCTCAGAATCTGGCTTCCTCTCGGGGCATGTCGACGCCTTATGGCCTACCTTCCCGCAAGTAAAACAAGTGATCGGAGAACCGTCGCATTTCTTCCCAGGATGGAAGTCTCGGCCGCAACCTCTACACTTCGAGCCATCACTACCCTTATGCGAACTCGTGGTCGAAGGGGTACTGCTAGATGTGCCAAACCGGGGCTTCTTAAACGAAGTTGTAGTCGTCGGAACTGGAGCTCTCTTCTTGCTCGAATCCTCCTCGGTAATCGATGCCTGTATCTCGAGTGCTACCTCGTAGGCCTGCTGGAACGTCGTCGCTCCACTGCTGATCACGTGAACTCGGATCCTCGGATCTAGCTTTTTGATGTAGCGCTTGACCCGATCCTTCTCTGACGGAACCAC
Source organism: Salicornia ramosissima (assembly GCA_951394345.1). Classification (NCBI taxonomy): domain Eukaryota; kingdom Viridiplantae; phylum Streptophyta; class Magnoliopsida; order Caryophyllales; family Amaranthaceae; genus Salicornia; species Salicornia ramosissima. Next base: position 13,163,711 of record OX596236.1, on the reverse strand, counting down.
AGATGTAGCGAACCTCGACAACTCCGTAAATCGGTCGGTGTACGCCTGGACAGACATCTTACCCTGTGCAAGAGTAAGAAACTCCTCCTGTTTCTGCCACCGCAACTCGTCGGGGTAGAAACGCTCCTGGACCTTATCGATAAAGTCGGTCCAAGTCATCGCATGCAACGGCTGGTACGCGTCCTTCGCTAACGTCCACCAGTTATCAGCCTCTCCACATAAGTAATATGCGGCGATCTGCACCCTCTCGTGATCGGGACAAAACGTCGCGTCGAAGAGCTTCCCCATCTCACGGATCCAGCTCTCCAAAGTAGTGGGGTCGGCAACCCCGTCGTAAGTCGGAGGTCGATGACGTGCGATACGATCGAACGTCGACTGCGTACTCGGCGGATGACGACTATGATGTGCCAACGTAAGGATCGCCTCCTCGAGTGCCCGCAACCTCTGTCGTCCAGTACTTAACCGGCGAGGAGTAGACATGCTGCCACGCATCACAACAAAAGACATAACAAAAATACAATGTTAGTCATATACCCCACCAAGATCAAGTACACAACATAAGGAAGAAAGAAAATAGAAAGCATCCTATCCCGGTCTTTCTACCTAACTCTCCTCCCTTCACTTAATCCTAGAATTTGGTTGATCACTCGGGAATCATACAGCTCTCAACTCCCAGGTTTAACTCCAATCCTAAAACTTCACTTAAAACCTATTCGGCTTTAGAACAACTGTAACGACCCGACTCGCTTAAATCGGCGCGGAAGAAACCGACGAGTCGAGTAGTTAGAAACTACAACTCAAAATACTTAAGAAATAAAACTAATTCCTCAAATATTATTATTAAAACACAAAAGTACAAATACCCACAAGTTTGTACATAAACTAGTCCAAAAGTCAAACTAAAAACACTAAAATACAAGTAACTCCAACCACGCGTCAGAGTCTAAAACAACGTATGAAAGTCCATACAACAACGTATAAAGTCTAAATAATACGCCAATACTATCTATAAAAAACAAAAATAGAAAATACATCAAGCAACAGAAACAATAAACGTCGCTCGCCCAACCCAAAGCTAAGCAAGAGTATCGTCATCAGAAATACCTGAAAAATATACAACAGTCCACCATCAGTGGCGAATAACATAACTGACTCACCCTAATGGGAATACACATGCACATAACATAAATCAAATAAACAATATCGAATCAATAATCTAGAGTACAAGATCAACCCAAACGTGAACTTGACTCAAACCAACCTAATCAACTATCTTTGGCGCAATCATTCATATTCTAGACCGGATTGTGCTCGTACGAACGCATCTTACGCATTCGAACTTTCTACTATGCTCGGATTTGAGAATCTTACTCCCAAACCCCATGAAACCAATCTTACTGGAAATCCATGTCCCGTGAAACCAATCTTACTGGAAATTCACAAAGATCACATAGTATGACTCCAACTATCCCAATACCGCGGATGGAATAGGGGCAACGTCTTAACCCAAATACAATGAATCTTACTCAAAGTATCAGGCGTCTAAAAATGAAATCAAGCTAATCTTTAATTAAATCTTTTAATCATCTTAATCATATTATTCATCTAATTATCTCAACTTAACTAAATTACAATCAAGAATTGCCTCAACGCCTTGATTCTTGAAGATAACTAGTTAAAATATCAAAGTTATTCTCAAGAACTGCCTCTAGCCTTAATCTTGAGTCTAACCAATCATAATCCATCATTCACTAATCATTCTTTAATCATTTTACACACATCCTTTAACTTTCTTTATCATTTAAACCATTTTCTTTAACTTTCAAGATTCAATCAAGAACTCATAAAGACTCATCAAGAACTCCAAGAACTCATAAAGAACTCATAAAGAACTCCAAGAACTCATAAAGAACTCATAAAGAACTCATTCAAGATTCAAGATCTTCAATCAAGAACTCAATCAAGATTCAAGAACTTAATCAAGAACTCATCCAAACTCATCAAAACCACACGCATGTTCATCATGAACCACACGAAAATTTCCACTTAAACTTATCCAAAATTCATCAAACTTTAACATAATATTCATGATCATAAACCGACACATAATCAATCATAAAATCATGAAAAATCATCATCAAAACACCATGTAAACACACATAAAAATCAGATTATAAAATCATGGATATTCATCATTAAACAACCCAAACATGCATTTAATTCATACTATAAACATAGTATACCAAATAGGTTGAGAAAGCATGTTACCTTATTGAAGATTACACACAAAATCAACACAAAAAGTGCAGCCCGGAAACACGTCCCACACGGACCACAACCACGCACAACACGGCAGTACACACCGCACCACCACGGCACCACCACGAACACCCACTTGCACGGCACTCGAGCACGGCCCTCTGCTGCACCTTGCACGGCCCACTGCTCACGGCTGCTGCCCAATCACGAACACCACCGCACGGACCCCACACGTGCAACACGAACACGATCCCAAACTAACCCGAACAAGAAATCTTGATTGAGATGAATGTGTTTAGGATTGTGTTTGGACACTTAAAGATCAATGAACTTTGAATCTTTAAGTTTTGGGCTAAGAAAAATGATGAACAATTGATGGGTTCAATCATTCAAAAATGGCGTGAGGCAAGGGGAGAGCAAATGGATGGGCAATTGTGTTTAAACTTGATGGCAAGAGCTTATGATGGCAAAATGAGCAAGGGCCTTACTAACTCTCCTATATATAGAGTTAGTGAAGGTGTGAACACAAGGCAAGTGGCAAGCCTTGCCATGCCCATTAAAAACCGGCCAAGAGGGTAAATGGGCTCTCATGATCAATTGGGCCAATTTGCGAAAACCGCATAATTAATCATGCATAAATCAATTTAGCCCAAAATATTAAATAACTAATTAGAAAATTAAATAAAAATCTAATTAATTAAATAATAAATAACATAAATAATAAAAACTGAAAATAAAATAATTCGAATTAAATCGAAATTATTCACGTAAAATAAAATAAATAGTTCAAAAATAAATTTGAACTAACACAACAACATACATAAATACACATAATCATCGGCAAAAATACCAATAAAAATCTGGGTCATTACAACACGGCCCCCCCTTGGTTGTTCTATTTTATTTTATTTTTTTTTTATTATTTCTTTTGTATTCTTATATTATAAATAGGGGAATTAACCCTAAAATTATTTCCTTTTACAAAATCTTCTACACTTTAATTTTCTCAAATAAAAATCTCCTTTTTATTTTCCTTCTCTTAGCCGTGAGCTTTCAATCGCCAAAGGGTGATTTTCTTGGAATTTTTAGCGATTTAAGGTAACTAGACTAACCCTCTTGAATCTGGTTAAGTTTTCTATATAGTTAATTAGGATTAAATTATGAAAACGGTTAGGAAAATTAAAGGAATTAGTATCATGTTAAGTTTAAGAATTTCGAACCATGTGATGAATTATTATGAAATTTTCTTGATCATTTTATGTAGTCTGTTGAAATCTTTAATTGTTGAATAATTATTTGTATGAATTTATTTCTTAATCAAAACTTGTTATTTCTGGATGAATTTTTCGTGGTAGTTTCTTTACTGTTTTATTATGAATCATGATTTATTTCGTGGCAAAATTCGTCCTTTTATTGCTTATAATAATTTAATCTTTCAAACCGGTAAAACTGTACAGATTTGGTTTACGAATTTATTAAGATACTTAATCAATTCGTATGGCTATGAAATTTTAGGTAGAAGTCAGTAATAGTGTTTTACATCTAGTGTTAAATTTGGGTAATTTTTAGAGTTCGTTTTCTATGGTAGAAAAATCGGATACTGATTACAGCCTAATCTGATTTGTTAGTTATAAAATTCCTTAAAAATAGTAAATGACGTTATTTTTGGACGAAATTTATGCACGTTAAACCTTGAACCTACATATATCTTCCATCAAAATTTCAAGATTATTCATGACCTTTTAACGGTGGTTCTTAATTTAATTCTTTAAAATCAGACTGCGTAAAATAGCGTAATTTAAATTGTTATATTATGTTTTTATGATTAATCGATAATTATTGTATTTGACTAAATTAAAGCATGATTTTTGGTTGTTCATATCAAAGTTGTCGAGTGGCTTGATGAATAAAGAATAGCATTTTTATGTTGTTTTTAGGTAATTATTGTTGTTAGTTGTTATTTTAATTAATTATTTAATTTGATTTAATTAATATTTCAAGATTGAATTTATTTGGTATTATTTACACAAAATGTCGAGTGGTCTTAATTGTGAAAGGTGGAGTTTTTATCTTGTTATGTGTAATTTTTATGATTATTATTGAACTATATGTTTATTTGTTAATTCGGATAATTTAAATAATTGTTATATGACTGTTATATGAATTTATTTAATTGTTGTTTTATTTCTAAAAATGTCGAGTGATTAGATTGACTTTTGACCAATTTTAGTTTAATTTTTGACTTATAATATTATTAGGAAGTAATTTTAGGAATTAATATGATTTAAGGAATAAAAAGGATAAGTTATAATATAAAGTAACAATATGAATAAGATATGATAAGATCATGATAAGATATGTTAAGACATGATAAGATGTGATATGTTGTATGATATGACGTGTTAATTAGAGGTCTCACGATGGCCTTAGAAAAGACAAGATACTTAAGGACGCCCTTTTTGATGATACACGAGTCATCAGATCGGGTTAAGTCGATGCCACTGCCCCATGGGATGAATACACGAGTTCACCTCTGGGTCTTAAAATATGTAGTCGTCTAAGTAGTAGTACACGAGCTGCTATTTAGGAGTTATGGCCATAGCTTAGGCTTAGTGGTGCACACGGGATCCACTATGGGCTGAATACACGAGTTCACCCCGGCATGTTTTAGGAAAGTTGTGGTGCACACGGGATCCACTACAAGCGATATGACCGGTCCGATAAGAAGGTTAAAAGATGGGTTTAAGGGTAAAATATGGTAAATAAGTATTTCACGGGAAGGGATATGTGCTTATGTGTATTTTCGTGTATATATGCAATGATTTGGTAATATTAAGTCTTCCGCTGCGTACGTCTGGTAAGTCCGTATTTTATTTATGTAATACTGTGTATGTATGTTGTACGTATTTGTATTCGTATGTTGTACGTATTTGTATCTGTATTGTATACGTATTTTGTATGTATTTTCTAACCGTATTTTGCAGGTATTGTATACGTGTTGTATACGTATTTTATACGTATTTTTGTGCATACATTGTACGTATTTCGTATGTATTTTTATACGTATTTTTCTACGTATCTTTGTACGTATTTTGTATGTATTTTATACGTATTTTTCTACGTATTTTTGTACGTATTTCGTATGTATTTTTGTACGTATTTCGTATGTATTTTTGTACGTATTACGCATGTATTTTTGTACGTTTTCCTCGTTTGATTCTATGCTATTATATGGATAACGGTCCCTCATTTAAGCGGGACAGCCTAGTTACTCGCCACTGACGGTGGACCCCCCCATTTCAGGTGACGATGCTGAGGTTTAGATTGGGTTTGCGACGGCTCGGGATGTGTGTTTTAGAGTTGGTTAGAATAACCGTAGTTATTTGGAGTTATTTCTTTTATTCATTAGTTAGCTGTTCCCAGGCTGTTGGGAAAGACTTCTTTTCATTATGTAATTTAAGTATTTGTTTAGAGACTTTTGGGATTATTATTTCAGCTTTTAAGCAATAAAAGGAATTTTAGACTTTATTTATATTATTATTGTTAAGTTTTATGATAGTAATGATCCAAATGTCGATTTCCTCCGTAAATCGACAGCTTAGAAAAGTCGGGTCGTTACAGGTCCGACCCATGCCCAGCTCTACTACTCATAGTATAATTAAAATGATCTTTAAGCGTGTGTCCAATTTGATTGATTCCTCCGACCGCATGGGGCCATTAAGGTGCATGATTGTATTGCTTTCAATTAGTATTATTATTTGCGTGTGTGGCTGGACGCGGCTGTAAATGCCAAAAATGTTAAGGTGGGTGAAAAAGCCAAATAAACGAAGCACACCCCGAACGTCCACCAGCTCACCAAAAAAGTCCAAACGCCTTCTCCCGGCCTCCACCCCTTTTATAAATAAATAAATCCTTTTTCTATTGGAATCTCATTCTTCTACTTTCATCTTCTAAATTATTCTTCACAACTCAACAACAACACATTAACACCTCAAACTACAATACAATACATTCTAGACTCTAGAATAATAGAGTTCATTTCTCCCCTCTTTTTATACCCCCTTCAAACTTTCTAACTCTCTCAATTCACTTCCTCATTTGTTTTGTTTTGTTTGTCTCTAAAATCACCCAAACTAGAACAAAGTTATCTAATCAATCAAAATCAAAATCAAAATCAAAATCAAAATCAAAAATGGCATTCTCAAACACCCAAGTCTTCTTTCTTCTTTCTCTCTTTGTTGCCACTTGTATGGCCCAAACACCTTCTCCTACCCCCACCGCAACCCCAACCGCCGCCCCAACTGCCGCTCCCACAGCAACCCCAACCGCCGCTCCCACCTTGGCACCCATTGTAGCCCCAACAGCTCCTCCCACTGCCACAGCCGCACCAACCGAAACACCCACAGCCGCACCAACCGCAACCCCAACCGCCGCACCAACAGCAACCCCAGCCGCAACCCCAACCGCAAACCCAGCCGGCGCACCAGCATTAACCCCAACGGCGGCTGAGGGCCCCATCGCCGAAGGACTTGGAGGTGCAGGTCCCGCAGCAGATGTTAACCCTTCAGATAGCTCTGCCGCAAGATCCGTTGTTGGTGGTGCAGTATTCTTCGGTGGATTTGTCGCTGCTTTGATGGTTTAATTAATTATATTCTTTTTTGGGTTCAATTTTCATTAATTTGCCGTCTTTCTTGTTTGTGATATATTTACACTTATTTATGTCGACGGTGATTGTTAATTTGTCATCGAGTTGGGTTTTTTTTTTTTTTTTTGGTTGGGATGTGCAGAGTAGGTAGAAAGAAATTATTTTATTTATATATTGAGAAGTCATTAGTAGAAATTCGTTTGTAAAGAATCCCATGTATATGGACATCTAATAAAAAGTTGCTCATTTTTGCTGCAATTTCATTGAATTATTGCTACTTCGCCACACTCATACGCGTTTTTACCTTTTTTTTGGTTCGTTTTCCTTTTTTTTTTTTTGCAATTTTTTTGCTCGACTTTTTTCCTTATCCTAATTAAATAAGGAGTAAATGCCTAAGTTTTCTTTTTAATATGTTAGAAAATAAATGTTTTATTATTATTATTATTATTATTATTATTATTATTTTGAAGGATTTTTATTATTACTTTTGGTTATATGACTCATTTATGAAATTATTATTTATACTTTAAAAAATAACATGGTACATCTTTAAAAGCACTTTTGAGCTATTAGAAGACAAAAAAGTTGTACAATCTTAAAATCGAGGCAAAAAGTGTTTAGATTAATTTTTGAGGATGAAGAGAGTACTAAAATAGGTCATAATGAGTAGATGACACTATTAAGAGACAAGTGTCAAATCCTCAATGTAAAAATTTTGGTTCGTTGGCACTAGCCCCCCCCTCCCTCCCTTTTCCCTTTTCTATTGCCCCATTGATGATTTCAAATAGGCATCTCTCGGTTTAATCGATTTTTGGTGGATTGATTTCTCCCATGTTATGTAGATTGTTATTTTCCATCTTAGTTGAACTACTCAATTAACAACCACCAACTGTGCTCCAAAACTATTCCAAAATAGCAATGTAAACGGTGGCACACAATGACCAGTCTAAAAGCAGCAGCTATGATACCTCATGACAACCTTAATTAAAACAGACCAAAATAAGCACCGAAGTAACCCCAGTAACAACCCATAATAGCCCCACACAAAGACCCTAAAAAAGCTGCAAAAATAGCATCAGAACGCCATAAATAATCTTTATTTGTATACGTTTTTATAAAACCAATACAAATAGGAAGTAACAAATATCAATTTTTCCACTAGTATTAGTTGTTTAATTTGGGATTGTCTTGAACTATTCTTGGTTGCACATTGGAGCATACATGTTTTGGACAATTATGGACTTTTGTGGGGAATTTTGATTGTTGTGTTGGAGGAAGGAGGAAGGAGGAAGAAGGTGGCATGATTCTCTGTTTTGGTTTGGGTTTAGTTGCTTTATTTATTTTATTTTTTACTTTTTAATAATTAAAAAATTTAAAATTAATTAAAGCCAAACTTTGATTAATTAAATTAAAACCAATTAGAATAAAACAAATGTTCAATTAACTTGTTTTATCGGTTACCAACAAGCTACAAACGGTCAAAGGCCCTAAATGAGAAAACGGTGTAAAAATGTCGGATTATTTTAAGAAATTTTAAAGGTTGGACCAATATGAGAAGAACGTTAAAAGCTCAGATTATTCCTGTGGATTTTTCTTAAGAGATAAATTATATAAGAAACATAATAAATACCGAAAAGTAAAGTAGAAATAAGAAAATAATAATTACACTTTTTTTTTGTGCTAATGGGGGCTAAGCCCAAAAAAAAAAAACTAAATAATTACTAATCTAGGAGTGCTAACTCCCATTGCATCATCATTCAGAATTGAGCCCAGCCCTTCAGGGATATTTTGGGAGATGCTTAATTTGTTTAATTGTAGAACTCCTCTATTAGCAAGCCAGTCAGCAGCCTTGTTGCCTTCCCTATAAATATGCTTGAATTTGACCTCCCAACTTTGTTCTTGAATCAGTTTGTAGCAGTACTTGAAGAGAAGAGCATATTCCCCTGCATGATTTTGTCTCTCTTGGAAGTTATTGACAACTTGTTGGTTATCAATTTGTATTTCTAGGTTAGAGATACCCAATTCTTTTGCCATTTTCAGACCTTGAACTACTGCTTTGATTTCTGCTTTGAAAGCTACTGCTTCTCCAAAATTCGCACTGAAAGCTGAGATAAACTTCCCTCTTGAGTCCCTGATAATTCCACCTCCACCAGCTGGACCTGGACATCCCTTTGCTGCACCATCAGTATTGAGAGTAAAGAGGCCTGATGCATTTGGTTGCCAAGAAATGTTTCTTTCTATTCTTGAATTTGGATTGAAGCTATTTTCTTTTTGAATTTGTAGGGCATTGCAGACTTCTTCAAATCTCACCTTGAGAAAGGCTCCCATGTCATAAGGTATGTCATGTTCCTTACCATGAATTTTGCAGTTTCTCCATTTCCAAATCCACCAACAAGTGAGGCTAAAAAAGGTGTTCCAACATTTGTTGTGCTGATTAGAATCTTGAATGTTTCTCAGGACCCAAGTTCTTAGAGAGCCAGTGAAGAAGCTTGCATAGTGTCTTGGAGCCTCAATGCTGAGCCAGATGTTCCTGACTTGTCGACAATCTCTGAGTAAGTGCAATATATCTTCTTCTCCCTCATTACATAGATTGCAAATAGGGTTATTGCTTGTGTTTCTTTTGAGTTTATTCACATTACAGAGCACACGGTCATGTAGGCTCAACCATAGGAAAAATTTTGCTCTTTGAAAAATAGGGACTTTGGGCCCAACTTTGGTCTCCTTAGATGTCTTTATCTCTTCTTATTATTTTCAAGGCACCTTTTATACTAAATTTTCCTTTCTGACCCTCACCCCAATATACCAGATCACCTAGCTCAGTGTCTGCCATAATTTCATAGTTATCAATGGCTTTGAGGATGTGATCTGGTAATAGTTCTGCAAACATGTCCCATCTCCACCCATTCTCATTGTCCCACAGTTCTGCAACAGTTGTTCCCAGCATATGTTGTGGAATTGGCTGTGTAGCCAAAGTATTGAATGTAGAATCACAGACCCATTTGTGTTCCCAAAACAAGGTATTCCTGCCATTACCCACTGCCATTCTTGCTCCTTCACTAAGAATTTGAACATTCTCAGTAATTGCTTTCCACACATTAGACATAGAATTCTTCTTTTCAAACATGTCTAAGTCACATCTTCCTTTGCAATATTTGGCTCTAAGCACCCTAGACCATAAAGCATTTGGTTCAGTCAAGACCCTCCATCCCAGCTTAGTTAAGAAAGCTGAATTTGCTTGTCTAGCAGACCTTATGTCTAGCCCACCTTGTTCTTTGGGTTGTTGAAGAGTTTCCCATGCTATTAGGTGGATCTTCTTGGTTTCTTCACTGCCTCCCCAGATAAATCTCCTTGTTTTCTTGCCAATATCATCACAAATTGACCTGGGTATTTTGGCTGTTTGCATAGCATAATTTGTCATTGCATTGAGAGTTGATTTTGCCAGAGTTACTCTTCCAGCCAATGACAAATACTTTGTCTTCCAACCAGCCAACCTTCTGTCTAACTTTTCACAAAGGTAAGCAAAGGTCTTCTTAGTGATTCTGCTTGTTAGAGTAGGCATGCCCAGATACATGCTAAGGTCTTCAGTAGCATCAATCTGTAAGGACTGGCATATGCTTTCCTTCATGTCATCCTTAACATTCTGAGAAAAGTAAATTTTGCTTTTTGAAAGATTCACTTTTTGCCCTGAAACTTTGCAAAATCTTCCTAGACAATCCTTAACTGCATTTGCTTGCTCTACAGATGCCTCTCCAAATAGAATTATGTCATCAGCAAAGGAGAGGTTTGAGAGGACTGGGCCATTTCTGCTTGCTTTAATTGGTTTCCAGTGATGTAGAATGATTGATTCTTCAATGATTTGCTTTAATCTTTCCATGCACAGAACAAAAAGGTATGGGGACAGGGGATCCCCTTGCTTAACCCCCCTTGTGGGTTTGAAAGCATTTGTTGGTTCACCATTCCATAGTACTTGTAAAGAAGAAGTAGTAACACGTTCCATGATAATTTGAACTAGCATAATAGGAAGGTTCATTTGCATCAAACTATCATGAATGAATTCCTATCTAAGTCTATCATAAGCCTTTTCAAAATCAATTTTAATGGCCATAAAACATTTTTCTCCTTGTTTGTTTCTCATGGTGTGAATTACCTCTTGCACTATCACTATGTTGTCTGTGATCTGTCTACCAGGGACAAAACTGGTTTGAGTGTTGGAGGTTAAGATGGGCATGAGAGGTTTAATTTTGTTTACTATGGCTTTTGTAATGATTTTGTAAGCAACATTGCATAGGCCAATTGGTCTAAACTGGGAAGGTCCCTCTAGGTTTTCTAGTTTAGGAATGAGAGTAAGAAAAGTTTCATTGAGATTTTCAGGCATACCTCTCCCCTCTAAAACATTTAGAGTTGTTGTGTAGACTTGATCTTTAACTAGCTCCCATTTTTTGTGGTAGAAAAGAGCTTGGTAGCCATCGGGTCTAGGAGCTTTGAGAGCACCAATTTCTTGGATAGCAATATCAATAATAATTACACTTTGATTGAAGTGAACCAATAAGATTAATACTCCGTGTTAATGAGAACTGCACTTGCATGTGTTGTCAATGTCATGAAATCATTGTTCTCCTATACATAGGGATTATAGACACTCTTATATAAAAATCTTTTACATCATTCATTCATTCATTCTATATTTCTATTAATGTGGGATTCCTCCTTTTGCATTTCCATTGCTTCTTTGCCCCTCAAATTAAGCTCTAGTGTCAAGCTGTCACGTGTCCCTATGGGGTGCTGACACGTGTTTTCATGAGGTGCTACCATGTTCCCTTCATCTCATGGTGATACTGAGTCTCTTCTCAACTATTGGGCTTCTACTCTTTAGGCCCAAAAACCAATGTTGGGCCTGACCTCTATGGTTCTTTTCGCCTTCTTTGAGTCAATATCTTTCCCTTGGGTTAATCCTTTAAGGGCCTATTTTTGGCCCACAATAACATCAATGTTCGAGATTATTTTAATCCCAGTGGGAATTAGACATAATTTCAGGTATACCTCTGGGATTAAAAAAACTCGGGTATACCAGTGGGATTTCCAAAAAGTTCGGGTATACCACTGGGAATTTCCCTAAAAATTATTCTCACCTAAACAACTCATTTTTAGATGATCTTGACCTTATATATATATATATATATATAGAAGTAGGCTCATGTGAGAAATGTAGTTTTGGTGAGAAAGGTGAGAAGCAATCACAACCCTTTGATCACCAAATGAAGGGCTAAGATTAAATTTGATTTTCCCTCCTTACTCCTTTGATAGTTTGGAGTCAATGTATATATGGTATAAAGTCAATGTATTTTTACTCAATGTATTTATAGTGTATGGTGAATGTACCTGTAGTTGGTGCTCAATGTACCTCTAGGTCATAGTTGATGTATTTATCTCTTCTCATGTTTCCCACCATAAGACATTTCTCACCGGAACCCACCCCTATATATATATGTTGGGTTCTGGTGAGAAATTTCTTATCGTGAGAAATGTGAGAAGAGATAAATATATTAACTATGACCTAGAGGTACATTGATCACCAATTATAGATACGTTCACAATACACAATAAATACATTAAGTAAAAATACATTGAATTTATACCATAGATACATTGACTCCAAACAATTAAAGGACTAAGGAGGGAAAATCAATTTTAATCATAGCCATTCATTTGTTGATCAAACGGTTGTGGTTGCTTCTCACCCTTCTCACCAAAACTATATTTCTCACATGAGCCTACTTCTATATATATATATATAATTTATCATCAATTAAGAGATATATACTCATATAGTAAATAACGGGGCACAGAACGCATGTAGTATACTTGCATTAGAGTTAGAATTTGACAATAAAAAAAATAAGTCGAGTACCTAGCATTTTTGTACTATATGGATGGTTTGCAGCGCAGTCTAATCCACCATTAGTATCATTCTAGTATCTTATTTCCGGCCAATAAAATATATCATATTGACAATATATACTTATTAAATATCTAATTTTGTCCATTTTGAGAAATAAAATTCTAGAACGACATTGTTGATAAACAGTACCGAAAGCAAGACTTTCATAATAAGATAACAAATATGTTAAACATTATTCAAACATATTGTTTAACGTAAATAAGATTCAGATTAGAGAGAACCTCTTATTTGTTAAAATTGTTATAGTATCACAATTGGTGCATAATATTTCTTTTATGATAGCTATTATGACTTTTATGGTGAATTTATGATGGCTATTATGGCTTTTATGGTGAATTTATGACGGCAAAATTGCCTATTATGATTTTCATGGTGGATTTATAACGGCTATATTATGAGTCTATGACTTGTATAAAGAAAGTTATACATTATCACTTTTATCATTCTTAATGGCTATATTTTTATGAATTCAATTTGCAACTTTTGGATGATTATTAGTATAATCATCCTTAATTATGAAGGTTACAACGTTGGTAAGTTACTTACAATTTTACATGAGTTTTATGAACGATAAATTTTATTTGTTATAGTGATTGAAGATTCCATATTTAAAATTTATTATAAAGTTGGATCCTAAGAAATTGTTATCGTAATCATAAAATGTAGTTGCAAATGTGACATTCACGTGTGAGAAATGCAATTATGGGGGAAAAGAATGACTAATAAAGGAAGTAATAATTTTTCTATCTATTGTAGAAATTGAAACTTCATTTCTTCCTAATATATAATAATAATAATAATAATAATAATAATAATAATAATAATAATAATAATAATTGGCTAAGTGAAGTCCATTAATTATATTTGTGTAGAGTCACTTATAAGTTAGATGTTATAATTTCTAACCAAATGCATCATGTAAGAGAAATATATTATTGTTATTATTATTATTATTATTATTATTATTATTATTATTATTATTATTATTATTATTTTTATTCTTTATAAATTAAAATAAAAAGAAGAAGGAAAACAATAATATTTATCATGTATGTTATGACAAACCTTGATATGTCAAGGAGTATGATAGTGTAAGCCTACTAATTTATATGGTTATGTAGCATTGCAATTCCATAAATGTGCTAATGAGAAACGTTTGATAAGTTATGTGAAACTTACTAAACCCAATAATACATTGATTTTTAGTATTATGAGAAATACTAAATGGTTCACCTATATGAGTGTGAAGGTTAATTTTGGTCACCTTCTATGAGAAAGTTGGGATATATCTCTAGAGCACTCATGAATTGAAACCAAGGTTGTTGGGCACTTGGCCATATATATTAAAAGTGATTTTTTTATCGCGGAGTTCACACCAAGATTTTGGGGTAAGACATGTGTTGTGGGGGTCTCTACTTAAATCATAGAGTTCATGTGTGGATGTTATGTTTAATGTTTCTGTCAGACCAGTCCACTGGACCTGGACACATATTGTTGAATCAGGACACATATGTCTTTAACCTGGACACATGTTGTTAAACTTGGACATGTATTGGTAGACCTGGACACATTTGTAAACCTGGAAACAGAACTGAACACATTTGAAACCTGGACACAATTTGTAAACCTGATGAAAAGTTGTTAAACCTAGACAAATGTGGACAAACCTGGACAAATATGGACAACCCTGGACAAATCTAGACAAACATGGACAAATCTGGATAAATCTGGACACACCTGGTGTAACGACCCACATTTTAGCAACGTTGTTTTCGGAGAAAACAACAACACGGATCATTGTTAACCATAAACTTTTAATTTCAAGTTCATTAATGACAGCAGAAGCTCTAAACTTAATCCAAATTATTTAATTAAACCAATAAATAGTCCAAAATTAAAGAAAAAGTCCAAATTCAAGTTTAACCATAAATTACTGAAATTCACAAATAATCTATTACAAAGGCTAGAGACATCATGGGATCACTATAATTCTACTCTTGCTAGCTCAGAATCCCAGCTCTTGCGTAACCCAGTCAATCATCACCTGTACCTGAAAAAGGATTTTAGGGTCCACAGTCAGTGGTGAGTAATTTGATTGTTCTACTTAATCAGTAGAACACAATTAGGAACATAATAATTAAAACAGATCAGAACAGTCAAACAAGTCAACAGGAAAATCATTCAAAGACATTCAAATTCAAGTACGCAGTGGAAACAATTCATAATAAAATATTCTACCAAGACCCTCAAGACAGACTTATCCAATTTCTAGACTTCTAGACTCCACTAATGACTTTCCAGTTCTAGTTCAATTCAAGTGCTAATCCGTGACACAGTCATATGCTCGTAGGGGAAACCTTAACTCTTCCCCAACTTTCCTTGTCTCATGTCGGGTCAACCACTTTTGATCTACTTCCCGACACTGGGATCTAGAACTGCCCCAAAACCGCAGAAGGGACAGTGGCTTCGACTATACCTATGTTCATGGCACTTTAGCCACTAGATATGCGGTCACTTCATAGTTAATTATCTTTTCAAGTTCACATTTCCAGTTCACAGTTTAACTTTCATTGACACGACTTGACTTCTAATCAGTTCTGGTTCAACTTATACTGACCCAAAACACTAGTTCAAGACACTTACCACACGAGTTCTAGATATAAACATACGAAAATTCCCATGCAACTTTACTATTCAAACTTTCAAGTTCATACAAACAGGCAAGCAATAATCATGTTGCAACAGCATGACTTCAGCATAAACAATAAATAGAAGTTGAAACTTACCCATACACTTACCAAAGTACACGGCCTTCAATAGCAATAATACAATAACAATTTATCTTCATATTTCACACACGCTAAATTCAAACATCAATTCAAGTTACGAGTTTTTAATTCTTTAATCATAGAAAATTTCAAGGACAAACTCAGAATCTAATTTTTATATCAATTTTAATAAATTAAATAAGCTCTTTTTATCCCTCTTAATACTCGAAATTTTCGAGAAAGGCAAGCAAGTTATTTTATTTTGATCTAAATAAAATATAAGTCTATTTAATTAATTAAAATAAATCCAAGAATTAATTCAACCTCTAATCTTTTATCAAGAAAACAAGTTAAATTCCTACTTCCATACCTATGTAATACTACAAGGCTTTCTTGTAAATTATACAAGGTTAATTTCCTCTTTAACAATTCCAGGAATATCTATATTAGATTAATAATACTAGTTTAACATGATAAAAATTCATACTTGGGTTTTCATCCAAGATTTCGAACCATAATGGTGTGCTTTCAAGATTATCACACGGTTATTTCGGTTAGCTAATCAAGATTACAAATCTGTACTTCAAGAATCATGCTAGCTTAAGAATTAATTCAAGAATTCCATCAAAGATTGTTACTAGATCAAGATTATAATTAAAAGATTAATTTTTGTAGTGTTAAACCACTCGAAAAATACATAAAATAATAGGCTTCAATTCTACTGTAATTTTATAATACATATTTTATTAAATTAATCTTTATGATTTCATGGCAAGAATAATTAAACATGCTTAAATTCACATTAGAACATAAAATAAAATCATCAATTCCTTGTTGAAGTACTCGGCCATCATAAAATATTATCAACAAGCAAGTTTCATCAGTTCAACAATAATTCTAAGAAATTTCTAAACAATCCAAAACATGTTCCAAACCTATTCTAAAAACTATATAACTAATTAATCCTAAAGATTAAATAAAACAAACTAATTACCTAAATATGAAAATTATGGTTTGAAAATTTCAAAGGTGTCACACAGCTCCTGGAGGGTTTATTTTGCTTCTTGTTCCAATCATTGAAGGGTTGAATCTATGGAAAAGTTTTTAGGAGTTTTCTTGTGATTGTTTTTGGGAGAGGAAAGTAATATATTAAATTGTTGTTGTTCTTCTTGGGGTGGCCGTGTGATATGGGTAGTATATGGGGGTTTTGATCTCCTAAAAGCTAGTAGGGAAATTAGGAGAGCAAAGGTGGGATTTTTAGTTGAAGTCAAATTAGATGTAGAATTGGAATTTTGGGTGTCAAACTAAAATAAAATAAATTAGGTGGAATTTGGCCAAGTGGCCGTGTAGTTTAGTAGGAAAAAAGAAGAGTTTGTTAGGCTCCTAAAATCTAGTAGGGAGATTAGGGGAACAAAGGTTAGATTTTGGGATAAGGTCAAAGATAGATATAGTTTAGTAATTTAGGTTGAAAAAATAAAATTAAACAATTAAATGAAAACCCCAATACGGCCGTGAGGTGAGGGAGTGAGGGGAATCATTGGGCTTGAGTTAGGACTTGCTAAGGTAAAATATCTGGGCCAAGGTTTAGGAATAGGCTCACTAAGGTACTAGATTAATGATTAATTAGATAATAATTAATTAAATAGTTAATTAATTAATATAATTAATTAATTAAGAAAAATTTAAAATAACCCAAAATTTTGGGGTATTACACCTGGACAAACCTGGACTAATGTTGGCAAACCTGGACAAATGTGGACAAACCTGGACAAATCTAGACAATTATGGACAAATCTGGATAAATCTGGACACACCAGGATAAACCTGGACTAATGTTGACAAACCTGGACAAATGTGGACAAACCTGGACAAATCTGAACACACCTGGACAAACCTTGTTAACCCTGGATACCTATTTGTAAACCTGGACATCTATTTGTAAACCTTGACACATATTGTTTAATCTGGACACATATTGTAAAACCTGGACACATTTTGTAACTAACTTGGAAAAAATATAACCTGTATACGTTTTTTTTGCATTTTGAGGCCTTTAGAGGTCTCGTTTGGAGATTTTTGGTTGCCAAATCCCCCCCGGGTATTTGCAACTGCGTTCCTCTTGGAAAAATAATCAATTTCAACATACTATATGCCCCGATCCGAAACCCGAGCGCAAAGTTATAGCCTCCCGAAGTTTTTCACTATTATAATTGGTCAGCCGTCTGACCAGATTGTTTGGTCAGACCGTCTGACCCAATACTTTCACTTTAAAATAATTCATTATAAAATATTTCGAAAAGGATTTTGAAAACGATTTACTAATTGATAATTACTTTAAAAGGATTATTACTGTTGCAAATTGCTAAACATCTTATATACGGGATTTTAGAAGTTTGTTTCGTCTAACATTATCTTTAGTAAAATTAATTCTAAATCATTTTGCGAAGTATATTACAAAATAAATTTAAACACGTTACCATCATAGTGAATGTGGTTTATGGATATCTCTTATACGGGAATTTAGAATTCCGTTTCATCGTACACTTTTGGTTTTCTTTACTCCCATTATGTACTGTGGAGATTGGTTTATTTACTCCCGTTACGTGGAGACTGGGTTTCTTGACTCCCATTATATTGGAGATAAATTGATAAGACTATGAAGTTTGTATGATCTAGTCTTTCCCCAAATATAGGCTATATAAAGGGGGTGTGCACACTTGGGTGGAAAATGAATTATGAAAATGAATTGTATATTATCATTTAATCATATTTTTGTGAGTTATTGGTTTGGTTTGGAATATTTGAATATTCATGCATGGTTGGCAAAGCATAAATGATTAGTGAAAGCATGTTTGCTTAATTAAGTTGATTTTACACATATAGCATTTTTATGTACTTAGCGCTTTCGCTAATCCGTATTTCTCCTTTGTTTTAGCTTGGCCCTACTTATCACTTATGATAAGTAGACAGGTGATGGCGGTCACAATGTGTTCTAAGTGCTGCATTGGGGCGAAGGCGATAACTGACCTAGTCTAAGTTTAATGTTATGCATTTGTTTTAAGCATTTATTTCAATTATGTACTAAAACTATTACGTCATTATTTCTATTTTTTATGAATAAAAGTATAGGTATGTTTTCCGCTGCAAAACTCTGTTTCGCCTTACGTAATCACGTGACAGTAATACCCCTAAGTTACTCTCTAAACCATATTTATAATATTTATTATGAGAAAGTAATTTGGGGATGATACAGTATTTATAGTAGGTTTCTCCCAATTGAAGGTCTCCACCTCATCCTCCCTTTACTTGGAGGAGAGTCCTTCATTTTCTTCCACAACATTTTATCATCAACGCTTATAGAGGAGGCAAGGAGCTTCTAGATCTTATCAATAAAAGATATTATTTTCTAAATTTTCTTTAGGAGGCGATAATCCAACAAGAAAAGATCACATGGGCCCATATGGTTCCTTAATAATAGAAAAACAAATGGGGAGATGTTATTGGACACTATTCTTCCAATGAATACGTAACACATGTCCCATTATTTAATGGGACACAACAAGTGTGGTTCTTGTTTTTTTTCTTCTTAATTATAAATACCTCTTGTAATCCCATGGACACAACACTTGTGGTTCTTAGGGTTTATGTTTTCGTTTCTTTCTTTTATCTTTTGTTATTTATACTTCCTCCTCTCCATATTAGTTGCAACGTTGGCAATAACTACTCATAATCACTCTTATAATTCACGTTTGTGTTTTATGTAACAGCCCCGGAAATTCGGACCCTTTTCCTTCCTTTATAAAACTAAATTTTACTAAAAACCATAGCCCGAATTTCTAGAGTTGCTACTCGTACGCCCACTTCTGATAAGAAATGGGTATACGAATAAGTAAAAGCACGATCGTAATGTTTTCAAATTCCAAAATGGATTTCATTCATAAATACCAAATCCATACAATGTTTAAATCCAAAACATTAAAAGTTTAAACAACTTATTACAAGATGTTCTGCTAAAGCATAAAGCCTATGATCAAAGGGTTTAACTAATTCCAACAGTGATTCCTCATCAGCCTCAAACAAGTAAGCCATCATTTACTACTCACCTGCACAAAACCCCGAAGGAAAAACAACAAACAAACAATAACACAAAAAAATCAGAAAAACTGAGTATGATCGACTCTACCCCGTAAAATGGTTTTAGTTTAAAAACAGTTGACACACAAGAGACATAGAACTTTAGCTGAACCAATATTTATCCAATTCACAAATTTAGAGTAATTAATATTCAAAATTATTAATTGGGAAAGTGAACGCGATAGGGCCTGTTTCATCCCGTCAAGGAATTTTCGGCCCGGCCTGCAGCTTGTCGACAGAGTGTCCCGAGTGTATACACCCCTCACAGAACTAATGCGTTCCTGCAAGTGCGCTGCCAGAAGTTCAGGAGGAGGACGAAAGCAGATTATAACGGTTACAAAGATTCAACGACGATTCAACACATGTCCGACCTATTGTGTGTCCACCACGACAATAGGCCCACATTGGGTACTCCCCAATGAGACACCGTTCATCACCCTAATAGGTCGTCACCGTTCGGGCTACTTCCCCTTTTGAAGATTGTTTCACTTTAAGTTTAGGTTCATTTGGTTTTGAAAATCATTTGAGTGAGAACAATAACCTCAAAATAAATCAATCAAACCAAAATTCCGCACTTTAAGAATTCTCCATGAGAAATCAAACCATAAGGCAACTTGCCAATCCAAATTCAACAACTCAATAATCCATCGTTCATTCACAGACACCACTTATACTTCTTAAATCAAAGCAAGTTCAAATATTCACCAATCCATAAACAAATTCCATGACGTAAATAATTCATTAAACAATGACAATCAAAGAATTGCTAAGAGCGTCAAACTTTTCAAAATCACATGCATAGAAGGAAATTTTCGAAAGAGTAACAATATACTCATAAACACATTTTTCGAAAATATGTATGTACATATATACTAAATAATTTTCAAAAATGGTAAAATAAGGTAACATAAAACATTTGGAGATTTTAAGTTGTAAAAATCATAATCTAAATACGTAGTACAATTTCGAAAATTTGAAATAACATTTTGAATCCGTGAGAGTATATTTTCGAAAATTTCAGAATTTGTAAATAGAATAAATAAGCTTCTTTTGGACTTCTAATGGGTATTTGGTACACAAATTATATGATCTAAAACACATGTACACAACCCTTAGTCCAAAAACAAGTTTTATTTTGGTTTTCGAAAATTACAAAAGCATAAATAAACCATTATAAAAATCTGGACAGCAACTATATTTGGCATAAAATGCCTTTAAAACCATCACATTAGCCCTAAAAAACATGGCTAAAAACATTCCTTGAATGCCCATACATCCACACGAAAATACTATTACTTTGCACACAATTAATCATAATTTTACGTCATCAAAACAACCTTAAAAACAATAACTAAAGCAACTACTTAAGCATGCATATAACTTCTACTAAAGCATAAACAAACATAACTATAAAGCATTAAAACTATGCTAGAACATAAAAATAAGCATGCTAAAACAAAAAGCGTAAAATAAACTAATTTAACCTAAGCATACAAGAACCTAAGGCTAAGAAAGCGGTAGACATCGAAGCATACCTCAACGTCTGGAAGACTACTTTAAGATCGCTCCCTCCTTAGAAAATTAAACTCAATTCTCTCGGTTATTCTTCCATGAAAACTTTTCACTTGTTACTCCTCTTTTATTAGAGGAGAAGTGGAAGAAATGTTGAGAGAATTGTGAGGTATGATGGATGGTGAAGGGGGTTATTTATAGGATGGGAGGGTGTAGCAAAATAGTAAACTTTCCATGTGGGACAAGAGGTGGAGTGGTGGTGGTTGAGCCGTGTGGGAGGAGGGGATAAGGGGGGTGTGTGGTGGTGATGTGGCCTCGAGAGTTGTGTTGTCAAGCTTTAATTACTTGATGACTAATTGGCTAGTTAGTCTAATTATGCGGCAAATAAAATACGGCATGCATAAAATGACCTTTAAAAATAAAATTCGAAGCCATAAAAATATATTTATTTACCAAAAATATTTTTCCATAAAATAAAATAATTTTCGAAATTTATATATATTATTTTCGAAATATTTAAATACATATTTATTTATTTTGAAAATATTCCAACTTCAAAAATAATTTATTATTTTCTGAAAATAATATTACGGCAAAATACTTTCTTTTATAATAAATACCTTTGAAAATAATTTGAAAAGCTCTTTTTAAAATATAAAACCTTGGCAAATAAAAGATATTATTTTTGAAAGTCTTTGAAAAATTACGGGTATTACATTTTATACATGTAAAAAAATATAGTCATGTGGGATCTCTTTTAAATCGTCTCAATGTGTTCTTTATTGTGATCTAATTCATATATTTGTTTGGTAAAACGGATGTAAAGATTATTACGAATATAAATTATGCATTGGCAAGCGTGAAAAAGGGAAAGTTGCAACTAATATGGAGCGGGGGAAGTATTATTTAATTCAGGTTTCATTCTTTCCTTCTTCTCTTTCCTTTTGTTTATGTTTAATTTAATTATTATGTCTTTGTTTTTATACTTTATTGTTTACCTGATTATATCTCCTTCCTCTAGGGTTTAGGGAACCTATGATTGATTGAATGCGTTGATTGATTTTATTTGTTATTTAATTCATGATTTGCTTTTAACTTCCTAAAATCGGATCTTTATCTCATAAATTTGACTAAATATCGATTTGCTAGCCTAGGGATTAAAACTCCATATAGATTTAAGATTTTAGCTAGGTGTAATTAATTTGGTAAATTATGAGAGTTTGCTAGATTAATCTTGTAGATTTAATAAATTGTGAGAGCTTATTAGATCTTGGACACAACTTATTTGTGAATTATTGAACGCTTAAATTTAATCAATTCAATATTTTAAACTTTAAATATATTTAATTCTGTAACAAAAAATATTATTAAAACTAAATATTAAAAAACTAGTCATTAATACATATACATTAAGATCACAATTGATATATTTTTCCCCTGATGAGTCAGCATAAACATTATTGAAGTCTGACTCACCTTAGAAATGGTGATTTGTTCAGTATTTAACTATTTATAGACTTCTAACTCGTGCTCCTCAATTAGGGGTGTTTATCGAGCGATTCGATCGCGAGCAAGGTATAGCTCGACTCGACTCGATTGATATGCAGGCTCGCTCAGCTCGACTCGTGACTCGAGAAGCTCGATAAAAGTCAGCTCGACTTGTGATCGATAATGTGTGGTAGTGCTCGGCTCGAACTCGAGTTGACTCGTTAGCTCGTTAATTTTTTGTTCTCGAGTTGAGAGCTTGATCGGGGCTTAGGGGTCGTTAGTTCCTAATCCGGTCAAAAATAATTACCCTAGGCTAACCTAACAAGTAGTATAGGAAAGTAAGGGGTCGAACCACAAGAAACTAGCGGATTACTTAGTCAAGTTATTGAGTGAAAAGGGGGTTTTTAATAAAGAGGAGAGGTGATTAAACTACTTTAAATAATTAAATCTAATTAAACAAATTAAATTAAAATGAAGTAAAATCAACGATTAAAGAGCACTAGGGAAAAGGGGGAAAACACGATATTCCAAAAATTAAGCACGAAGTAACCACATAACAAGCATAAAATCAATTGTTTCTAGCAAGGAGATTAGTTAATGCAAGTGGGCTTAGATTTCTCAGCCGACCCACTTACATAACATCTCAATCTAGACCAAACCAAACACCATGGATCGAATCGCTCGGTAGACTAGATCTCTCATTCTCTACCTCGCTCACAATCCGGTTCGAAATACCCTAGACCTTTTCTAACATATTGTCTCTAACCTCATGCTTAGATTTCTCAACCACACTTGGTTAGTCCAATATTCTATCCTAGAAGTTGGCCAAACTCCTAATCTAGCATTTTAATCCATGTTAGAAAACAAGCATCAACAAATAATTTCATACCAAACTAACAATTACTCCATGTTCAATAATCAAAATACCATCATTTTCCCCCTCCCCTAGCTAGAAATCTAGCCTAGGAGAGGGATGTTCATACTAACAAAAGCCATAAATAGACCAAACATGATAGAAGAAGTAGAGAAACTAATAAACATGGAAAATAACAACTAGACTTGCAAATACTAATTCAAAGATTTAAACTTAAAATCTCAAAAACAATGAATAAGAAACTATAGCTAATGATAAATAATAACTCAACAAATAATGACATACAAATGATGAACAAATAACAAAGAAAGAAAGATTGAGAGATATTACCAAACTAGAAGATTAAATAAATAGATTGATTGCAAATGGAGAAGAGATTGTTGAAGATTACAAGCTAAAAGTATCAAAACTCTAGTGTTTCTCTCTCTAAAATTTCTGAAAAATATGCTAAGTGTAATGATAATTTCGTCCCCCTCTGTGATGTCGAGCCACCAATCATTGATATAAAAAATTTGGCCTGGGTCCCCATCCTCATCCATTTCTAAGTCGGGTAAATCCTCCCCTGTGTAGTCGAAGCTCTGTGCTTCCGGGTCAAATCCGAAGAAACCGTTGAACTCCTCCAAGGTGAAGGAGTGGTCCTTATTGCATAGTCGGAAATTGACACGGAAGCGACCGTCTTCCCCTTCAATGGGGTTCAGGGAGAATGACGCGACAAATTCCGCGGTCAAGGTTTTGTAGGAGAGAGGAGGTTGAGTGGGGTTTTTCTCTTGTGTATCTCTATCCGCATATACCTACTCGTTAGGGATTTCCTCTTCCATGATGCCCTCTATTCCTAAGAACCTCGCAAACTTGCGTATATCTTCGTCAATACCCATATCCTGGCAAGTCGATTGGTCGTAGAACATGGTGGGCTTCATGTCCCGAGTCAAAAGTTTCTCATAGGCCCGTTGGTGTTTGCTCTCCCCAAATCGAGGAGTGTAGGCCCTGGGGTGCACCCCTTGGCTAGAGGATTGCCCCTCTTGGTTAGGCCCCCTTTGGCTTGGAGATTGCCTTGAGCGCTTCCTTGAGTTAAACATTGTGCCTATGAACAGGAGAGAGAAAGTCAGCGATTTTGGATTGATGGTTGGGAACTCAAAAATTAATCCTAAAAACAAACATTCCCTAATTTATCCCTCCAACTAAAAATAAAATAAAATAAAATAGAATAAAATAAAATAAAATAAAATAAATAAAATAAATAAAATAAATAAAATAAATAAAATAAAATAAAATAAATAAGCAAAAACAAATGCCGACGAAAACAAAAATAAACAAACAACCCACGTGTGTTAAACTCACAATCCACCAAAACAAAATAAACCAAAACAACTAGCTAAACTAATGACAATACTATGCTTGGAGGATATAATACAATGGCTCCTACTCACAAAATTCAACAAACAACTCCCTTGCTCACAAATTCAAATTAACATGCTTAATTCTCAAAAAAAAAAAAAAAAAAATGACAAGTCATATACAAGAAAAATGCTCAAACACTATACTTAGGCTAAGAGCAAATTTCATGTTCGACCACAATTTACCAAGAGAAATTAGACATGAACCAAGACAATGGCATGAGGCAAAAATTAGGGGGTTTCATGGCCAAAAATAGGGTCCAAACTCAAAAATTCAATTGCTAGATTCAAGCATCCAAAACAAATTTTCTACAAATAAATGCTCAAAAACATCAAAGAATTTGAATCTAGCAACCTATAGTGATCAAAATCATAAGGCAAGAACACATTCAAACACAAACTTACATGCTTCATTCAAACACTCATCAACATAAATCATGAACAAACTTGACAAAAATTGCAAAATTGAACATGAAAAGCATACATAACCTTGAATTAAGCATAAATAAGGAGTTTAGAAGCATTACCAAATGGATTTGAGCAAGAGATTGGAACCTTAGGAGAGAAAAAAAACTCACAAAAACGACTCCTAAAATAGCCTAGGCGTGCGAAAATAGTGAGGAGAGAGAGTGGCTTGAGTTTTTGGTGAGAAATTTGGTGAGATTTGATGAAGAAAATGGAGGTTTTGAGATGGGGATTGATGGAGTTATGAGAGGGTATGGTAGGAGAGAGAGTAAGAGAGTGGTTGTGTAGAGAAGATGAAGTGAAATGAGGTTATTTCGACCCCCATTCAGATCTAATTTCGTGATTTTTTTTTTTTTTTTTTGAAACGGAGCGGACGCTCGAGGTGAAAGGGAGCGGACGCTCTCTCATGAGAGCACGAGGCAGTAGCAAGCAGGAGGTCTCGAGCGGACGCTCGAACTAGGGAGCGGACGCTCGCCAAAGAGAGCGGACGCTCGATAAAGAGGGATGAGAGGCAGTAGCAGCAGGCCCCCTCAGAGCGGACGCTCTAGACCGGGAGCGGACGCTCTGACCCCACGAGCGGACGCTCGATAAAGAGGGGGAGAGGCAGTAGCAAGCAGGTCCCCTACGAGCGGACGCTCTAGACTAGGAGCGGACGCTCATTCAGATCAAAACAACTCCACTACTATTTTGTTACTCACCAAAAGACTAGCCAATTGTGGGGCAAAAAGGTTAGTCATGGCCATTAAATTGGCCATCCTATACCTCAAAAAGCCCGGAATTCGTGGAATTTCATCACTACCAAGCAAGAAATGGCAATACCACAAATACAAAAGCTAAAAACTAAAGATTATTCAAACAGCTATTCAAAAAAAAAAAAGGATACACGGGTTGCCTCCCGGAAGCGCTTCTTTAATGTCATTAGCTTGACGCGGCCCCCCCTCACAAAGGCGGAGGGCACGAAGAGTGCTTAGTTTTAAGGCCCCTAAGCATTGGACCATCCATTATAAGTTCTCAATCAAAAGAGGGATCATCCCTCACAACATCCAACCGCAAGCAGGAAGGGTCGGGGATCTCTTCGTTGGAGTAGTACTTCTTTATCCTTTGGCCGTTGACCTTGAACACATCGTCGCCTTGTTGGAGCTCAAATGACCCATATGGAAACACCTTGGTAATCGTATAGGGACCGGACCATTTAGATTTGAGCTTTCCGGCTCTCAACTTCAGCCTAGAATTGAAAAGGAGTACTTTGTCACCCACTTGAAAATTACGATCCTTGATCCTCCGATCATGCCACTTCTTTGATTGCTCCTTGTACACTTTGGAACTCTCATAGGCATCATGTCTTAGCTCTTCCAACTCACTTAGCTTGAGGAATCGTGCTTTTCCGGCGGCATCCAAATCCATGTTCAAGTGCTTCAAAGCCCACCAAGCTCTGTATTCTAGTTCCACCGGTAAATGACACCCTTTTCCATAAACTAGCCGGTAAGGAGTTGTCCCAATCGGAGTCTTGTAGGCCGTCCGAAGAGCCCAAAGTGTATCATCCAATCTCAATGACCAATCCTTTCGTGTTTGATTCACCATCTTCTCCAAAAGGTTCTTGATTTCTCTATTGGACACCTCGACTTGCCCTTGAGTTTGAGGGTGGTAAGGCAAGCCCACTCTTTGGGTGACTCCATACTTCTTCAAGAGTGCACGAAAGTGATTTTTCGCGAAGTGAGAGCCCCCATCGCTTATGATGCATCGAGGTACTCCGAACCTCGGGAATATAACCTTCTTGAGGAGACGGACCACTACCTTGTGGTCATTGGTTGGGGAGGCAATTGCTTCAATCCACTTAGTCATGTAGTCTACCGCCACTAGAATGTAGAGGTTCCCACTCGATGATACAAAAGGACCCATGAAGTCGATTCCCCACACGTCGAAAGGCTCAACATGCAAAGTAAAGTTTTGGGGCATCTCATGACGTTTTGTAATTCCTCCGGTCCTTTGGCATCGGTCACATCTTTGGATGAATGAGTGAGTATCTTTGTGCAACGAAGGCCACCACAACTTGCATTCAAGAACCTTGGCCGCCGTCTTATCAACACCACCATAGCCTCCACTTGGTAAAGAGTGACAATGCTTCAAGACCCCTTCCACCTCGTATTCTGGAACACACCGCCGGAACAACCCATCATTACACTTCTTTTAAAGGTAGGGGTCTTCCCAAAAGTAGCGGCGAGACTCCTTGATCATTCTTTTCTTGCGGTGGGAATCGAAGTCTTGAGGGAAGTCTCCACACACAAGGAAATTCGCCATGTCGGCGAACCATGGGATAGTCTTGGAAACGATTGCTATCAAAGCTTCATCACGAAGCTCATCATCAATAGGTAGCTCTTCCTCTTCATATATGGGGTGATCAAGGGGCAACCGGGAAAGATGATCGGCCACATAGTTTTCACAACCCTTCTTATCCCGAATCTCAACATCAAATTCTTGGAGGAGAAGTACCCATCGGATGAGGCGGGGCTTAGAATCCTTCTTGGCCCATAGGTACTTGATTGCCGTGTGATCGGTGTACACTACCACCTTGTTACACATCAGATATGATCGAAACTTATCAAAAGCAAAGACAACGGCGAGCATCTCCTTCTCTGTGGTGGTGTAGTTCTTTTGAGCTCCATCTAAAGTTCTACTAGCATAAGCAATCACATGAAGCTTCTTATCTTTTCTTTGCCCTATCACCGCTCCCACTGAAAGGTCACTCGCATCACACATTAGCTCAAAAGGTGAGTCCCAATCCGGGGCTTGCACTATAGGCGCACTAATCAAGGCACTTTTTAAAGTTTCAAAAGCCTTAATGCAAACATCTCCGAATTCGAACTCCCTATCCTTATGAAGTAAGTCGGTCAAGGGGCGCGCAATAGAAGAGAAATCTTTAATGAACCTACGGTAGAACCCGGCATGCCCGAGGAAGGCCCGGACTCCGGTCACCGTTGTAGGTAGGGGAAGCTTCTCTATTGCGGCCACCTTGGCCGGATCTACCTCAATACCCTTTTTCGAGACTTTATGGCCAAGGACTATGCCTTCCTCAACCATAAAGTGGCATTTTTCCCAATTCAAGACAAGATTCATCTCTTGACAACGCTTCAATACTCGCTCGAGATTAGCTAAACAATTGTCAAGAGATGAACCACAAACACTAAAGTCATCCATAAATACTTCAATAGCATCCTCTAGCATGTCGGAGAAGATAGCGGACATGCACCTTTGAAAAGTAGATGGGGCATTGCATAGACCGAAGGGCATTCTCCGGTATGCGAATGTCCCAAATGGGCATGTGAAAGTAGTCTTCTCTTGATCCTCGGGGTGGATCGGGATTTGGAAAAATCCCGAATACCCATCAAGGAAGCAAAAGTAAGAATGTCCTACTAACCTCTCCAACATTTGGTCCATGAAAGGCAAGGGGTAATGATCTTTCTTCGTGGCTTTGTTGAGCCTACGATAGTCAATGCACATCCTCCATCCGGTCACCGTCCGGGTGGAGACATCATTCCCCTTGTCATCCTTGATAATGGTCATACCCCCTTTTTTGGGAACAACATGGACGGGACTTACCCACTTGCTATCGGAGATAGCGTAGATAATCCCCGCCTCACGAAGTTTCAGGACCTCTTTCTTCACCACCTCTTTCATGGTGGGATTCAACCTTCTTTGAGGTTCTATAGAGGAGGAATGGCCATCATCAAGATGGATCCTATGCATGCACAAACTCGGACTAATCCCTTTTAGATCATCAATGCTATACCCGATGACCCCTTGATATTTTCGCAAAAGTTGCTTCAATTTTTCCAAAGAAGGGTCATCAAGGCTAGCATTGACAATAAAAGGGTAACAACAAGCATTATCAATGAAAGCATATTTGAGTGAAGGGGGAAGGGGTTTCAATTCTACCTTGGGAGGAGGCGTGATCCTCTCCTCCTTATCCTCGGTTTGGATCGATGGGAGCTCGTCTAATGGTTCATCTTCCACCGGACGAGCTTGGTCAAGAGTGGCTTCAAGTTCCGTAGCCTCCTTGGATTTCTCAACCCCATCTTCTAATTGCATAACTTCCTCAAGGGGATCTTCCCTTCTTCGATGAACCCGTTCACACTCATCAAGCTCACTACTAACAAGATCAACCCGGCAAAGCTTTTCAACCATCGGTTTCTTCATCAACTTAGAGAACTCAAACACTACTCTTTCATCGGCCACTTCACAAGTTATGGTATTATCTCGGCAATTCACTACCGCACCAAGAGTGTGAAGAGCTTCCCGACCTAGGATGAGAGGTGTGGTCGGGTCCTCGTCGATATCCATGACAACAAAGTCGCATGGGGCAATGAGATTTCCAACCCTTATCGGCACATCTTCGAGCTCTCCGCAAGGAACCTTGGTAGATCGATCGGCCATTTGAATCACTTTTCTTGAAGGAATCATCTCATAATCCAAGAGTTTAGCAATGGAGAGGGGCATCAAGCTAACACTTGCCCCTAGATCGGCTAAGGCTCCTTTGGTACCCAAATCACCTATCATGACCGGTAGAGTGTAGCTTCCCGGATCCCTTAGCTTGGGCGGCATCTTCCGTTGCAAGATCGCACTCACTTGAGATGGTAGAGTGACCATCTCATCAATTTGCTTCCTCTTGTTAGTAAGAAGTTCTTTGAGGAACTTAGCATATGTTGGCATTTCTTTGATTGCTTCAAGAAAGGGGACATTAAGAGTGAGTCCCTTCATGCATTCCATGAACTTGTGATACTTTGCATTGAGTCTCCTCTCCACAAGCCTCTCCGGATATGGAGGCCTTGGAGCATACTTGGCGAATTCCGATGGTGTGGTTAAAGTAGCATCTTCCAAGCTTGCTTTTCTCCCCCTATCCCTTTTCTTTCTTTTGTCACCCCTCAAATCTTGCCTATCATCGCCACCCTTAGCATTTGAATTCTCCACCATGACCTCCTCTTCTACCACCTTGTCTTCTTCACTTTGGGGTGCCTCCTCATTAATTTGTTGCTCCTCGGTAGACCCATCATAGACTGTTCCCGATCTTAAATGGATGGCATTCACGGAGTGAGAAGCGGGGTTGGCCGAAGGTTGTCCCGGTAGCTTGTCACTTGAAAGTTGGGCCACTTTGTCGGCCAATTGGGCAATTTGGGTGTCGGTCATTTTTTGGTGGGAAGTGATTTCTTTGATTTGGGTGCTTTGTTGACCTAACTCCTTTTGGAATCCACTCATCTCTCTTCGGAGGTTTTTGAATTGGTCTAAGATGAGTTGGGTGTCTTGAGTTGGGGTATGGTGAGGCATAGAAGGGTTAGGGAATGGAGGATTGGGATGATTTTGTGGAGGGTTGAAGTTTTGGTTGAAAGGTGGCTTGTTGAAAGGTTGCCGGTTTGGATGATTTGGGTGGTTGTAGTACCCTCCTTGATTGGGGTTGTTGTTGGTGTAGTTGGATTGCCCACCTTGTTCATAGGGCCTTTGGTTACTTCTGACATTGTCTCGGAAATCTATTTGATTGTATTGATAGCCCATAGCCGCCACTTGTTCCGGGTGGAAATCCCTACCACCACAATAACTAGCATCATGGTTTGTACCGCCGCAGTGTTCACAAGAGAAGACCGGAGCCTTGGTGGATGGTGTAGAAGTTGATGCCACTTGAGATTTACCCATCTTTTTGTCAACGATTTGCTCCATGTAAGCCTTCAATTGTTCGGGGTCAAGCTCATACTTCCCCGGCTTCTTGGTTGTTGCTCTTGATTGACCTCCCCATGCACAATCTCGCACCACTTCTTCAATCTTATCTTCTAGCTCAGCTTGGGGAACTTTAGAGATTTGGCCTCCACAAGCGGCATTAAGATGTGACTTGGGGATAGGATCCAACCCATCATAGAAAGTCCGGATGAGTTGTTTCTTAGAATATTCATGATTGGGGCAGGCTCGAACATACTCATTGAACCTTTCCCATGCCTCACTTAGCAACTCCCCATCCTCTTGTTGGAACGTAGCAATCTTTCTTCTCTTTTCGGCGGTCTTTTCTTCGGAGATAAACTTTTTGAGGAACGCCGAGGCCACTTCACTCCAAGTAGTCAATGATCGTGGCTTAAGATTCTTAAGCCATCTATAGGCACGCCCGGAGAGAGAGTGACGGAAAAGGTGCATCCGGATGTAGTCTTGAGTCACTTGATTGGTTTGAACCATGGCACAAAGCTCCAAGAATCGGTTGAGATGCTCAATAGGGTCTTCATGTGCCATCCCCGTGAATTGATTTTGCAGGACCATGTTGGTGTAGTGGGGATGTATGGTGAAATTAGTGTTGGTTGTGGGAAGGAGTAGTCCGCTTGTAAGCTCATAGTTGTCCGGAGCCCCAAAGTCTCGGAACAACGGGCCGGAATTTTCATCACCCATGCTTTCTGTTGATGTGCTTGATGTGTCAGGATGGTTTTCCCCAAACTCACCTAAGTCTCGATACAAATTACGAACCCCACGCAAAGTACGGTTGATATCAAGGTTAAGAGAGTATTCGGGAGGCCCTTGGGACCGCCTTTGCATTCAACACTAGCATCAAACACAACTAAGCAAGGCATTAGCAATTGACGACACCAACCACAAATAACAACACTAATTTAATGATAAAGAAAATAGGCAAAATTAAAAATAAAACGTAAAAATAAAATAAGAACAAATCAAACAATAACGAACTAAATAACACCGTACTTCCCCGGCAACGGCGCCAAAATTTGATCGGGGCTTAGGGGTCGTTAGTTCCTAATCCGGTCAAAAATAATTACCCTAGGCTAACCTAACAAGTAGTATAGGAAAGTAAGGGGTCGAACCACAAGAAACTAGCGGATTACTTAGTCAAGTTATTGAGTGAAAAGGGGGTTTTTAATAAAGAGGAGAGGTGATTAAACTACTTTAAATAATTAAATCTAATTAAACAAATTAAATTAAAATGAAGTAAAATCAACGATTAAAGAGCACTAGGGAAAAGGGGGAAAACACGATATTCCAAAAATTAAGCACGAAGTAACCACATAACAAGCATAAAATCAATTGTTTCTAGCAAGGAGATTAGTTAATGCAAGTGGGCTTAGATTTCTCAGCCGACCCACTTACATAACATCTCAATCTAGACCAAACCAAACACCATGGATCGAATCGCTCGGTAGACTAGATCTCTCATTCTCTACCTCGCTCACAATCCGGTTCGAAATACCCTAGACCTTTTCTAACATATTGTCTCTAACCTCATGCTTAGATTTCTCAACCACACTTGGTTAGTCCAATATTCTATCCTAGAAGTTGGCCAAACTCCTAATCTAGCATTTTAATCCATGTTAGAAAACAAGCATCAACAAATAATTTCATACCAAACTAACAATTACTCCATGTTCAATAATCAAAATACCATCATTTTCCCCCTCCCCTAGCTAGAAATCTAGCCTAGGAGAGGGATGTTCATACTAACAAAAGCCATAAATAGACCAAACATGATAGAAGAAGTAGAGAAACTAATAAACATGGAAAATAACAACTAGACTTGCAAATACTAATTCAAAGATTTAAACTTAAAATCTCAAAAACAATGAATAAGAAACTATAGCTAATGATAAATAATAACTCAACAAATAATGACATACAAATGATGAACAAATAACAAAGAAAGAAAGATTGAGAGATATTACCAAACTAGAAGATTAAATAAATAGATTGATTGCAAATGGAGAAGAGATTGTTGAAGATTACAAGCTAAAAGTATCAAAACTCTAGTGTTTCTCTCTCTAAAATTTCTGAAAAATATGCTAAGTGTAATGATAATTTCGTCCCCCCTCAACCTAGAAGAGTTGGGGTATTTATATATTACATGAGGGAGAAGGGGAATATTTAGAATAAATGAGCCGTTGCAGGTGGGAGCGGACGCTCTGAGGAAGGGGAGCGGACTCTCCATGGGTTGGAGCGGACGCTCCATGCATGGGGAGCGGACGCTCCATGGGTTGGAGCGGACGCTCCATGCATGGCGAGCGGACGCTCCATGGGTTGGAGCGGACGCTCCATGCATGGGGAGCGGACGCTCCATGGGTTGGAGCGGACGCTCCATGCATGGAGAGCGGACGCTCCATAGGTTGGAGCGGACGCTCTGGCCTTTGCTAGCAGCCACTGGACTTCGTGATCTAGGCCGAGCGGACGCTCCATGCATGGAGAGCGGACGCTCGGCGTTGGTGTTGCCATTTCACTCCACTTCAAGCTTTGAACTATCACTCCCGGGCTCGGGCTTCGCACACAAGGCTCCGAATGCTTTGGCGTGGACCTGAAACATCTCATGCAAAATATCAAAGCACTTGCATTCCCATTTTCTCTCAAAAATGCATAGAAAATACCCAAAAATGAAACGAGACCCAAATGTTAGTAGCATGTAACGAGCGGAGGAAAAACCAATTAAAAATGCACAAACATGGGCAAAACAAAGACTAAAATGGACGAAAAATGACCTATAAGATGGTGCACAAATGCACCGATCAGAGCTCGACTTGACTCGTTAGCTCGATTCATTAGTTAGCTTGTTAATTTTAGATCCAATAATCAATTTCCTATTACATGACACTTATTGCACCTAATTGACAAGTGCTAATAACACTTGAATTTTTGCAATTGAAAGATCAGAATCATTTAAAACAAGATAAACAACCATGAAGTCAGATATAGCATATATACAAATATGTTTAAACAATCCACAACATTCAAATTACAATATTTAATCTTCACTTCAATTCACAATAAACAAAAAATTTGAAAAAAAATTTGTATTAGAACAAAATTTTTGCAGATTCTATTTTTTTTTTACATAATAAACAACAAAATAAACTCTGTTTATTATAGTTCTTTGAGTCTATATCTCTATAATAAAATAGTTAAGTTCTTAATTTTATTAAGAATTATAAACAAATTAAAAATAAACAGAAAATAAAATAAAGCAGGGTTAAACTCTGTGACGAGCAGACAGTCGGCAATGGCGTCGAGGAGGCAGCGGCAAAAAGAAGAAGGAACGGAGGAAGTGGCGGTGGCAAGGAGGCGGCGGCGAGCGGGTGGTGAAGAGAGGAGTATGCGTCGTTTGAGTGAGAGTGTGAGACTGAGAATTTGAGAGAGAGAGAGCGAGGAAAGTGTGAAGAAACCCTATTTTTGTTGTCTCAGAGTTTGAGAGATAGTCAAGAAAGAATGAGGAAAAATAGCCCAAGGCCCAAACCAAAGTACGGAGTACTCCCTAAGAATCTAAGCTGAACTCTACTTTTCTTGATTTTATTTATTTTTTATTTATTTAATATATTAAATAATAATTAAAAATTTATCGAGGTGCTCGCGAACAAAACGAGTCGAGCTAGGACATGCTCAACTTGACTCGTTAATTTTCCGAGTCGAGCTGAGCTCAAGCCGAGCTAAACCGAGCCGAGCTTTTACCGAGCTATGATCGAGCCGATCACGAGCTGGTCGCGAGCTGCTCAACTCAATAAGCACCCCTATCCTCAATAAACCATCACCTACACCACTCTTTTGACTCCTTAAAATTAGGACTTTTAACCAACTAATTTAGACTCTAATTTTTAGAATTAAAACTAACTAAAATCAGTTCTTTGACCCCAACAAACAAGTTATAACTTCCTTAAAAAGTGTTATTCAAAAACCGATTTTTTTAGTAAATTAACCAAAATTCGAATTTTCTAATAAAAAAATTGAATCTTTTTAATAACAAAGCTTTGAAAAAATCATCCCTTAAAATTGTAAATAAGGTTGTTCAAACTTATCAACTTAATTCCTATAATTAAGCCAGTCAAACCACGAACACCCCACAAATAAAGTATATATTTTTTTTCAATAAAAACTGTTTTTTTTTTCAACTCCAATGTTCTGAAAAATTAAGCTTTATTAATTATTAAATAATCAGCCCAAATGGTAACAAAGTTTTACCACTTACTAATTCAAATTAGGTTGTTGTAACTTCCCTAAAATTAAGTACTCACTAGTTTTTCAACCATATTAGCTTTGGCTTGAAACTCAGATTTTTGCAAATTCTTTTGGGAAATACGATGTTTATCCTCTATGCGCAAACAAATAAAGAGATCATCAAAAGTAAAAGTCTCAGGTTTATGTTTCAAGCTTCTAGCAAACTCAGACCACGAAGGGGATAATTTAGCAATCATGAATGTAACAAGCAAAATATCGGGCAAAACGACCCTTTTTAATTTCATATCATAAATAATATTTTCAAAAATGGATTTGCTCTGACATAGGTTTTTCATCTACCAAACGAAAATCAATCATTTTCTCAAAGGAATAACGTTTTAAACCTTTTTCAGCGGAACCATATTTTAATTCAAGAGCACTCCATAATTCCAAAACAGTTTTTGTGTGACAAAATATTTTATAGAAACTATCTGATAATGCACTTAAAATACGATCTTGA
Organism: Salicornia ramosissima; assembly: GCA_951394345.1. Lineage (NCBI taxonomy): Eukaryota > Viridiplantae > Streptophyta > Magnoliopsida > Caryophyllales > Amaranthaceae > Salicornia > Salicornia ramosissima. Next base: position 13,127,745 of record OX596236.1, on the reverse strand, counting down.
CATAAAATATCTTTGTCACTAGTATCATCTTTTTCAACAATTTCATTAACACCATCTACTAATTGCATTAAATTTGCAGATGAACTGCCCGATTTCTTTTTAGGTTTAGGAGCAATAATGATAGAAATTAGACCTAGTTCAATAAGCAAAAACTTCATTTGTTGCTGCCAAATAAAAAGGTTTTCACCATTAAATTTTTCTGGCTTACTGGACTAAGACCTCATCATTTCCATGGTAGACATATTGACAGGAATATTGCTTGAAATTTTTCAAGCAAACAAGAATAAAATTAACACTTTATTAATACAACAACCCGTCAGATCAATCGTGTGCAGCGAAAGATCCCAAACATATATAAAGGGTAAAGTACGGTAAGTAGAAAGTAGTAATATTTATGGCTCAAAATTACATTTACCGTGCTTTTTCTAATCAACATGCAACTCTAACATTGAGGAACATCCAAAACAATCACGTTAAAAAAACAACCATTTGTTTTAATTTAAAAGTAAAAGGTAAAGTAAAATTACGGTAAAACAAAAATTAAAATAAATTAAAAATAATTTCCAATATATCAGATCAATAAATATAAGATGAACCAAATATAGACAAAATTGTATGATTGTGTTGCTTTTATCTGTCCCAAATTACTTGCTACATTCTCTTTTTCACATAAACCCGATACACAATTTTAAATTAAAATATCTATAACTACAAATTAAAAAAAAATTAAAAAAATTATATGTTTGAAAGTACATATTGGGACGAATCAAACTGGATCCATCATGAGTATATTTTTCTTTATTGTACACGAAAGTATAAGTAGTCAAAGTTTAAAAATGAATAATGTCATTTTCAGAATGTAGCAACTAATTTAAAACGGGTAGTAGTTCTTTCATTTTTTTTGTTTTTGTTTTTGGGGTAACGAAGCCAACAAACACAACCAAACATTATGTAAGCGTGTGGCCGCCGCCGGCAAAGAACGGCTGTGAATGTGAATGTGAATGTGAATGTGAATGTGAATGCGAAAAGTTGAAGCTGGGTCAAAAAGTCAAATTAACGAAGCACACCTTGAACCTCCACCAGCTCACCCAACAAGTACCTAGTCTTCTCCCACTAAATCTCTTTATAAATATATACTCCTATTTTTAAATTAAATATATATATTGTGCACAACTCAACAACAACACATCAACACCTCACACTTTGATCATACATTTCATTTCTCCCCTTCTTTTTATACCCCTGTTTTTTCTAAACTCTCTCAATTCACTACTTCATCAATTTATCAACAAAAAGAAACTCATCAAATCAATCAAAAATTAAAACAAAAAAAAATGGCATTCTCAAACACCCAAGTCTTCTTTCTTCTTTCTCTCTTGGTTGCCACTTGTATGGCTCAAGCCCCTTCTCCTACCCCCACCTCAGCTCCCACCGCAGTCCCCACTGCCGCACCAACCACATCTCCCACCGCAGCTCCCACCGCAGTCCCCACTGCCGCACCAACCGCTGCTCCCACCGCAGTCCCCACTGCCGCACCAACCGCTGCTCCCACCGCAGTCCCTACTGCAGCACCAACCGCTGCTCCCACCGCCGCACCAGCAGCAACTCCAACTACCAGCCCAGCAGCAACCCCAGCAGCTACGGAGGGTCCCACCGCCGATGGTCCAGGAGTTGCGGGGCCCGCAGCAGATGCGCCATCCAACGAAAATCCGGCAGATAGCTCTGCCGCAAGAACTGCTGTTGCTGGTGCAGTATTCTTCGGTGGATTCGTCGCTGCTTTGATGGTTTAAGTTTCATTAATTTGTGGTCTTTCGTGTTTGTTTGTGATAATATATAATTACATTTATTTATTTGTCATCGGAGTTGGGTTTTTTTTTTTTTTTTTGGGGAGGGGGAGGGTTTGACGGTTTGCAGAGTAGGTAGAAGGAAATTATTTTAATTATATGATGGATTGAGAAGTAATTGGTAGAAATTCTTTTGTAAAGAATGGGACATCTAATAAGAAATTGCTCATTTTTGCTTTGACTAATTGCTACTCCTCGACAATCAGTTCAGTACGCGTTTTTAGTTTTTATCCTTTTTTTACAACTTTTGCAAAATTAGGAAAGAAAAATGGTCTAAATTCTCAAAATAATCGTTAGGTAATTGGTTTGATTTCTTCTCGTATTGATGTTAGTACAATCAAAGTACATAAATTGATCCACTTTAGTAATTTTTGGCTCAACTATGAACATTAAGGTTACCTAACGTCCTAACTACTTTCTTCAAAAAAAAAAAAAAACTATTTCTGTTCCGGGCCCACCTAGATGGTCAAACTCGTATTAATGGGCCCAAGGCCTAGGCCCAGTTCTAATAGGGCTAATTCGTTCTGATAGGGCTAAGTCTTCATTAAATATTCAACGACAAATGAAGTGGTGCCGCGTGTCAGCTGACTTAGTAAAACCTTGACCAGGTTATTGCTACACGTCATGGGCCGGGCCCATACATCGGCCCTATTAAACCCTGGCCGGGTAACGTACGCCTATATAAGGATCAGTCCTACCACCTTTTCAGGTACGAAATTCATAGCTCACAAACTCACCAAACACTCTGAATCCTTATTTTCCGATATCTGACTTAAGCATCGGAGGGGCGTTCCCGGGTTCCACCCCCGGGTTAGCAATCTCTAACTGTTTTTCAGGTCACAGCATTCACTGAGGATCATCCAAAGTACACGTCATACACCAAAAGATCGTTGACTATTCACGAGAAATTCCTAAACAGGAATAGATTGGCGCCGTCTGTGGGGATAGCAAACAAAGATATGGCAAATACCAGGGCAAAGGCGACTCGATCCAATCAGCCAGAAGAAAATCCCTGAGAATCGCCTAACCGGCGAGATGCACATGTCACTGATGACAATTCGTCCAATCGGGCGAGTCACCGTCACCGTCGCGAAGAACAAATGGTCTCACGCAAAGACTTCGAAGACATCGTGATTGCGATGAACAACAAGTTCCAACAAAGCTTACAGGAGCTGAGAGACAGCATACTTGCCATGGTTGGGCAGCAGAGGCCTCCATCCCAGGCCGCAGGTCCATCCAGGGGCCCCAACCCTAGCCAGGCAACGGGGGCGCGTTCACAGAGAGGCTCTCAGCCTGGGGACGCTCGAGGAATCATTAATTCTAGACGCGATGACGCCCAAAATATCATCGAGTCGCGTCGGGCACGAACGGCCTCAAATGTTAGGGAGGTCACAGATCATAGAAGGCAGGAGACTCGAGGCACACCAAGGAGATCACCAGAGAGATCTCACCATACTACTACTAGGAATCAGAGGTCAGCTGCCATCCCAAACCCAGGGGAAGGCGTATGTCGCTCCCCAGTGGCTGTCCCTAACCAGGACGATGGTATAAGACGCTCCCTAGAGGTCGAACCAAAACGAGCAACAGGGGAAGTCACCTTCAGAACCCCGTTCAGCCAGAGGCCAGGCTTCTGTACACCACTGACACAAGGAAAGTAAAGGCCCCCACCATCGAACCCTTCTCCGGGGCAACTGATCCCGCTGACCATATGGTTGCCTACAAAGCCCAAATGGCAGTGCAAACAAGCTGTGAGGCCAGCTGGTGTAGGTATTTCCCTACTATTCTTAAGGGCCTGGCCCTCACCTGGTTCACCGATCTCCCATCTAGGTCCATCATTAGTTTTGCAACATTGGAGGAAATGCTCCTTAGCCACTTCGTGGCTGGGAAGAAACAGCGTAAGACAAGCATTCATCTCATGGCTTGTCAGCAAGGGGAGCACAAGCGCCTCGGAGATTATCTCAAGCGTTTCAACACCGAATTACTCCAAATACCTAATGTGGAAGATTCAGTAGCTTATGTTGCATTCATGTCAGGGCTGAAGAGGGGCAAGTTCAAGTTTTCCTTACTGGAAAATGAAGTGTCCTCATATACCGACGCGATGGACAGGGCTCAAAAATATGTCCAGGCTTCGGATATCAATAACCCCATCGAGAAGTCTGACAAAAAGAAAGATAATAAGAGGAAAGAATCTCAACGAGGGGGTCCTAGCCGGACATCCACTTCAAAGAAAGACACTCAAGATGGGGGGAAGATCCCAGGTTCAATGTTAACAGACGGGAGATATTCTTGGACATCAAAGGCCAAGAAATCCTCCCTAAGCCGACCCCTGTTCGCACATCGATCAATAGAAGGAATCCAAAACTCTGGTGCGAGTACCACCACGAGTGTGGGCATACCACAAAAGATTGCAGGGAGTTGAAAAAGGCGCTTGATAAGCTGGCGGATCAAGGCAAGCTCAGTCCTTATCTGTCAAAAGGGAATGGGGCTAAGAAGCAGAAACGCAGTGACAACAACGAGACTGACGGATTGATGAACGTCATCGCTGGAGGATATTCAGTAGAAGCGCCGTCAAACAAAGCACTGAAGAGGGATCTCAGGAACTCAACTTTTCAAATTGCTGAAGGGGCCATCGCACCACCCCCATCAGGTCCGACGATGGTATTCAATACATCTCCTCTTCGACCTACCTGCTTTCCTCACAACGACCCCCTCGTGGTCGAGGTAAAAGTAGCAAACTCTAGGGTCAAGAGGGTACTTGTGGACAGTGGGAGTTCAGCTGATGTAATGACCTTGGGATGCCTACGACAACTGAAGTACGGTGAAGCCGATCTAACCCCGTTAGAAAAACCTTTGTTTGGCTTTGGGGGTCGACCCGTCTTCCCCTTGGGGATCATTAAGCTTCCTGTCCGAATCGGAGAAAAGGGGGAAGGACGCAACTTACCAGTCACATTCATCATCGTAGACATTAAACTCCCCTACAACATCATCTTAGGAAGACCTTTGTTGAACAAAATAAAGGCTGCCATCTCTACATACCAGCTCTTATTGCAGTATGAGACAGATAATGGAGAAGTTGGGAAGTTGTATGGTGATCAGAGGACAGCCAAGCAATGCTACATCAATAGCATCAAGACTACCTCACCCCAGATCGAGGTAGGGGACAATAGAAAGGAGCCGGTCGAGTCTTCCGAAGCTGTGTTTCTAGCTGAGGATGCCAAACACTACGCTCGACCAAAACCCATCGAGGGCCATGAAGAGATCCTCATCGATGACAATCTTGAGCACACAGTCAAAATTGGCATTGACATGGATCTAACCCTCAAGGAATCAATCACCCAGTTACTCAAAGAATTTCGAGATGTCTTTGCCTTCGACGTTTCGGAGATGCCAGGCATTGATCCATCGGTTACGTGTCACGAGCTCAACATTCGTGAAGGATTCAAAGGCGTCATGTAACGACCCGACTTTTTCACTTGTCGATTTACGAAGGGAAATCGACAATCGGATCATTGATAACTTAAATAACAATAAATCAAATTAAATTATTAAATTAAATAACTTTTATTAAATAAGTCTAACAACTATCCAAAACATTCCAAAAGTCATTAACACAAGTAGGGTCTTAAAGAACTGTCCCAACATGCTGGGAACATTAAATAACTAATAAATGTCTCAAACTGTTCTGGGAAAACTAAATACTCAAAGTAAAGCTAGTCTACTCAAGCCCATCCAACGAAGCCCGCTCACTCTGCCGCAACGTCACCTGAAACTGAGGGGGGGGTCCACCGTCAGTGGCGAGTAACTAGGCTGTCCCATTTAATCGAGGGACCACCAAACACATAATAGCATAGAAATACACATAAAAACTGTAAAGAACTTAATACATGCCTTTATACAAACATACAAAAATACGTATAAAGGTACGTATAAATATACGTATAAATGTACGTATAAAATACGTATAAAAGTACGTATAGGAATACGTATACTTGTACGTATAAAAATACGTATAAATACACCTGCAGAGATACGGTTAGAATACGTATAATCTTCGTACAATGTACGTACAAACAACCCTGCAAATACGGTTAGAATACGTACAAAAATACACAAACCATCCATGTACATACATACGCACATATACTTATATAAATACAGATTCATACACAGCGGAAGACTTAGATATACAAATACTTATACTTATATTATACAACTTAAATTAACTCAGAACCTTAGCTTATATTATACTCATCTTATATTATACTTATCATTTCATATTCGTACTTGTCATAATCCTTCTTAACTTATATAACATATCTTATCATATATAATCATACCTTATCTTATATCATCGCATAAATCTTATAATAAGAACATAATATCTTCTTAGCTTTACATATGTACTTATTATATCATCTTAACTTAACATCTTTGCGGACTGTCTTCTTCAGCTCGTAGCGAACCTTTGCGTTCGCAACTTTCCTAAAACATGTCGAGGTGAACCTTTGCGTCCCACCCGTAGCCCTCCTTTGCGAGAACTAAGCCTAAGCTATGGCCATAACTCCTAAATAGTCCTCCTTTGCGAGAACTACCTAGACGACTCCATATTCTAGAACCAAGAACTGCGCGGGGGAACCTTTGCGTTCGTCCCATGTGAGCAGTGGCATCGACTAAACCCAATTGATAACCTTTGCGTTATCGCAAGGGCGTCCTATCTTATTAACCCGATTGATGACCTTTGCGTCATCGCAGGGGCGATCTTAACTTATTAACCCGATTGATGACCTTTGCGTCATCGCAGGGGCGATCTTAACTTATTATCTTTCAATTCTTTATATTATATCTTATACCTTTATCATATCATATCATATATTGGGAAATACTAGGTGACCGTAATAGGAAATGAAATGTTCGGAGTCCCAGGAAAGAGAGGTGCGGCACGTATATTGGCCACCTTAAATACCAAGTCTTTCCTAGCCAGAGACCGAAACATAACATGTATAGCTATTACTCTGTTTCCTTTCTTATCCCTAGTAGTATCTTATGCAACTTCAATCTTATAATATACTATCCTTAAAATATATATATACGTATAATCCTATCCTTTCGGATACTAACCTTAATATTATATCATATACTATTTGTAACAATATCCGAAAAATATTTATATTAATAGTACTAATATTATTTCGGTCCTCTTAATAATAATACTAATAATATCTTTTTATCCCTTCACTTTACAACTTATCCCTAATAATTATTTTGTCCGTAACTTTTATTATTAATTATTCCCTAAATTAACAATAATCAAATTTAATCAAAAATTGACTAATTCATCAATTCTACACGGCATTATTAAAAATATAACAATAATTAACTATTTTCTAGAATTAATTTAATTAATCAATATAATTACAAAAATTACCGAAATAAGATAAAAAAATCATATTTTTCAACAACATTCATCAAGATTAACATAAAAATAATATTTTTAACTCTTCTTTTAATTTCTATACACTCGACAATTTAGAAGATAATAACAAGATTTAATTTTTAATTCAAGATTAATCAATATAATTCAATACTATCAGGATTCATTATAAAAATCATATTTTTAGTTCCCTTTTAATACTTAGGTCACTCGAAAATTCAAGAATGAATAATAGCATATTTTAATAATTCAATTGCCCTATTTTATACAATCTGATTTTTAAAGAATTAAATTAAAAACGACCATCTAAAGATATCTAAAAAAACTGGAAATTTTATGGGAGCTAAATATGGGTTCAAAGATTAACGTGCATAAATTTCGTCTAAAAATAACATCTTTTACTATTTTTAAGTGATTTTATAACTAACCAGTCAGATTAGGCTGAATTCGGTTTCAGAATTTGTCTGCCATAGAAAACGATCTTTAAAAATTACGAAAAAATTATAAAATCTTTAAAACATTATTACTGACTTCCACCTAAAATTTCGTAGCCATTAGATTTGATTAGATATATTAATAAATTCGTAAACCTATTCTGGACAGTTTTACCGGTTTGAAAGATTAAATTTTTATAAATAATAAACGGACAAATTTTGCCACGAAATAAATCATGGTTAATAATCAAACAGTAAACAAGATACCATGAAAAATTCATCAAGAAATAACAAGATTTGATTGGTAAATAAATTCATACAAGATCATACATAAAATCAAGAAAATACATAAAAATCAATCAAGAAATTCATGCTTCATGCTCGACATATCCAAGTAAAACAATATTAAATTTCCTACAATTTTCATGATATGATTCCTAATTAACTATGTGTTTTTCTACCCATAGATTAAAGAGGAGAGCATAGTTACCTTAAATCGCTAAAATTTCCAAGGCACGAAAAATTCACTATTGATGAATTTTTCTCAAGCAGTTCGACTTTTTTGAGAGGAAAGAAGGGGAGAAAAATAATTTCTTTAGGGTTCAAAGTGTATAAAACAAAATAGAAACCAAGTGAAGGTTTGGATCCTATTTATAGAAAAGAGAGGAAAGAAAAATAAAAAAAACAACAACCCTAATTTTATTGTTAGGCTAGCCGTGAGTTTAGAGGAAAATTAGGGGGATTTGGTTAGGGTTTGACAACATCCTTTGAATGGGCTAAGAATAGATCTAGGTTTATTTTTGTTAAAAAAAAAATAGATAAATTAATTAAATTAATTAAAAGTATTTACATAAATTGAAAGAAAAATAAAAATAAAAATTGGCCCAATACTAAATGGGAAAACCGGCCAAGAGGATTAAGGAAGAGAAAATTGGGTCTTTGGCCCAATTTAAGGAAAAAGACTAGATTAAAAATAAAAATAGTCCAAAATAATGGGCCTTTTGGACTTGGAACTAAATAAAATATTTAGGAGAAAAGAAAATGAATAAAAGGATGGACTGCGCAAAACAAAATTAAAGAAAATAATTGGGCTCGGTTTTGGCCAAAACAAAATAAAGAGATGAGGGCTAGGCTCAAAAAGTATTAAAAATAACAATTAATTAAATAATAATCAATTAAATAGTCAATTGATTATACATTTAATCAATAATTAAAAATTTAAAATATCCCAAATTTTCTGGGTATTACACGTCAAGCAAAAATTGCGACGGCAGAGTGAAGAAAGAAACAGGGCAGCTGCGGCTGAGGTAAAGAAGCTGATAGAGCATGGGTTTATTAAGGAGTGCCAATACTCTGATTGGCTGGCCAACGTTGTTTTGGTCAAAAAGCCTAACGGAACGTGGAGAATGTGTGTAGATTTTACTGATCTGAATAAAGCCTACCCTAAGGATGACTATCCTCTCCCAAAGATAGATAGTCTGGTTGATTCTACGGCCGGACATGCAATGTTCAGCTTCATGGATGCCAATGCTGGCTACCATCAGATACCAATGGCCAAAAAAGATCAGGCACATACTGCCTTCATCACCAACCAGGGGGTCTACTGCTATCGAGTCATGCCTTTAGGACTCAAGAACGTTGGGGCTACTTATCAAAAGCTAGTAAACACAATCTTTGCCGAGCAAATTGTTCGCAATGTTGAGGTTTAGGTTAATGACATGATAATCAAAAGCAAACAAGTAGGTGATCATCCCAAGGATGTAAGGGAAACCTTATCAACACTGAGGAAGTTTGGTATGAAGCTCAACCCCAAGAAGTGTGTTTTTGGGGTTAAGGGGGGCAAATGTCTTGGTTTCTTGGTCGATGAGAGGGGCATCGAGGCAAACCCTGATAAAATTCAAGCCATCATCAACATGCAATCTCCAAGGACAGTTAAGGAGGTGCAACGACTAACAGGGTGTATGGCTGCATTGGGCCGTTTCTTATCACGATCAGCAGACAAAAGCCTCGCCTTCTTTCAAGTACTAAGCGAGCCACATTCAAGTGGGACAAGGAAGCTGAGAAGGCATTCATATAGTTAAAGGAATACCTTGCCGGTATCCCAAAACTTATTTCGCCCTTACCACGGGAGACATTGTATGTCTACTTAGCAATATCTAAGTATGCTTTAAGTGCAGTGCTAGTAGCTGAGAGAGAAAAGCAACAACACCCGGTTTACTTCATCAGTCACGCGTTTCGAGGGGCAGAGTCTAGGTATACAGAGACTGAGAAGATGATCATTGCCTTAGTCATGGCTAGTCGAAAATTGAGGCTATATTTTCAAGCTCACCCAATAAGGGTCCTGACCGGACAACTAATAAGGAAGATCATCGAGGGAAAGAATCATTCGAATCGCATCACTGAATGGGCAAACCAGCTGTCTGACTTTGGGTTAGAATATGAACCCCGTCGAGCCATCAAAGCTCAAGCATTGGCTGACTTCATTGTGGAATGCACCAACAGGCCAAACTCTTCTAATCAAGAGAGTTCTAAGATCTGGGAGTTGTCTACTGATGGATCTTCTACTCAGAATGGAGGAGGAGCAGGAATATTGATCAAGACTGATAATGGGGATCAACTGGAATATGCCATTAAATTCAGCTTTGTGGCGTCAAACAACGAGGCAGAGTACGAGGCTCTGATCTTAGGGATTTAAATGTGCCTCACTACTGGGGCAAGGCATGTTAAAGCCAAGGCTGACTCACAGTTGGTCGTGGGACAATTCAAAGGAGAATTTGAAGCAAAAGAAGACAGCATGAAAATGTACCTCCAAAAACTAAGAACCCTCGTTAGGAAGTTAGAGTCTTTTGATATTCAGCATGTCCCTCGATCTGGGAATCAACAGGCTGATGCTCTATCGAGGTTGGCAAGCTCTGCTGAAGGAGATGAGCCGCGAGTTATTCAGTGGCAGGTCTTGAAAGAACCAAGCATCAACGAATCTGAAGTCAACACTCTGGCTCGAGGTGAGAAATGGAAGGATGCTATCATCCACTATCTGAAACATGGGGCTTTGCCCATGGATGAAAAAGAGGCTGAAGACATCAAAAGGAAGTCTAAGTGGTTCACATGGCGCGATGGAGAGTTGTACAAACTGTCTTATACACACCCCCTCCTGAAGTGTGTAACCCCTGAGGAAGGGGACTATATTCTAAAGGAAATTCACGAAGGATGTTGTAGCAATCATCAAGGGGCAAGAACCATCGCGAGAAAGGCCCTTCGAGCTGGATATTATTGGCCTACTCTCAAGGAGGATGCCATCGAGCTTGTGAAGAAGTGTGTACAATGCCAAACTCATGCTGCCATCCCTAGGCAGCCTTCGAATACCTTAACAACAGTTCAGGCAGTCTTACCCTTTGATTGATGGGGAATGGACCTACTTGGTCCCCTTCCCCAACTGTGGGGCAGAAGAAATTTCTCATTGTTGGGATCGACTATTTCACCAAGTGGGTCGAGGCTGAGCCCCTATCGAGGATCTCTGATAAACAGATACAAGAGTTCATTTGGAAGAACATCATCACCAGATTTGGAATTCCAAGAATGTTGATTTCAGATAATGGCAGACAGTTTGAGAGTGGCCCAACGAAGGCATATTGTGCTCAGTTTGACATACAAACAAGGTTCACATCTGTGGCAAGGCCTCAATCCAATGGGCAAGCTGAAGCAGCCAACAAAGTTATACTTCAAGGCATCAAGAAGAAGATAGAGGTAGTTAAAGGATCTTGGGTAGATGAGCTTCCAGGGATTCTATGGTCCACTAGAACAACATTCAAAGAGGCCACTGGGCACACTCCGTTCTCACTTGTATATGGAAGTGAAGCTGTGCTACCCGTCGAGGTAGGAATACCCTCACCAAGGATCACTTTCTATGACTACAACCAGAATGAGGAAGAAAAGGCCATCAGCCTGGACCTATTTCCAGAAACAAGGGGAAACGCTCTACTCAAGTCTATTGCCTACAAGCAGAAAATGACCAGGTACTTTAATCGCAAAGTGTCACCTCGAACAATATCAGCTAGTGATTGGGTACTGAGGAAGGTCGAGGCTACAGGGAAGACTGCTCTTCAAGGTAAATTGGGTCCCAACTGGGAAGGACCCTATCGAGTCAAGGAAGTGGTGAGACCAAGAACATTCAGACTTGTGAATCAAGAAGGAAAGCCCTTGCCAAGGCCATGGCATGCTGATCATCTGAAGAAATTTCATGCTTGAGTTTTACCCTCACTGGGTTAGTTAGGTTTTAATAAAGCCCCTAACAGGGATTCGTTTTTTCTATTTTGAGCTTCTATGATTTTGTTAGCCCTCGCCGGGCCATATTATTAAGTCAGGATATTTCTTATTCCAGTAAAGCCCTAACAGGGTCAAGTTTTATATGGATTGTATTCATTCTTTGCATTATGAAATAAAAGCCCTAACAGGGTCGAGTTCAGGGTTAATTATTATTCTTTCTTTGCATGATATTGAACCATTACCGGGTTGAGCCTTACGATTTCACCATCGAGCAAAAGCAATAAACAAAAGCAATAACAAAAGCAATAAACGAGGCAAACACTTAGTCAAAAAGTTGTTTTTCATCAATATTCAAATTGTTACAACCTAGGCTAAGTACAATAGAAAAAAAAACCTAAGTACAGAAAACCTAATCTATACAAATGTTCAGCTCATCTAAGAGCTGATCAGAATCCCCTTGTTATTGCTGCTGCTGCTGTTGTTTCTGTTGGCTGCCTTGCCCACCACTCTTGCCCACTCCATCGAGGTCGCCTCCCTCGCTTGAGCTAGAAGAGAGGAGGTTGGTCTCTTGTTCACCCTGGAGAGGGGCAACCTTTTGCTTAGGCTCTTTTTCCTCAGGAGCAGCCTCCTGTTCCTGAGCTTCTTCCTCCAGTTCCAATGCTTGGTACCTGGATTCAAAGGAAGCCCACTCCCCTGGATGAAGCTCCTCCAGCACTTTCTTCGCTCGGCCGAGGGTATCAGCAATAAGGATACCAGCACCCTCAGCAGCTCCATTTAGGTGAAGACCAGCCTTGTACTTCTCCCCAGCCTCAGAGTCAAGCCATTTGTTGACAATGGCCTCCTATTTATTTTTCATCTCCTCGAAGGCCATCGCGAGATTTCTTGGCCTTCTTCAGACTCTTCTTGGCCTTCTCCAAATCCTCCTCAGCCTTGATCTTCGCCCGGTTGACGGAGTCACGCTGAGAGATAGCGTCGGTAAGTTTCTGCTCGAGGTGGGTGATGGAGGCGTTGGCTGTGGCAAGATCAGCTTTGACAGTTTTCAACTCGCCCTCCAAAGAATTCACTTTGTAGCTAGCAGTCTCCAAGGATTTCTTGGTGGTGGCATGTCCTTCTCTTTCTTCAGCCAAATCAGCCTTGGCCTTTTCAGCATCATCCAGGGACAAGCCCTTACCCTTGTTCTTCAACATGTATTTAGATGCGGCATGCATCCGAATGGACATCTGCAAAATTAAAAACGAAAGGTAAACAGCAAGCATGGGAAACATGACAAAGGAGAGAATGAAAGAAGTTCTTACATCCAGCCAAGAGTTGTGGAGATCATTGAAGACCTCTTCCCCTTTAGCCCCCATGAGTTACTCTTCATCAGATGAAGAGTAGATAGCCCTGAATGCCCCGTGAAGGCGATGGTTGCGTTTCTTCTGGGTCAGCGCGCTAAAAGGTTTGTCGCGCCCAGTTGGGACCTCTTTGGAGGAGGAAGGCCTTATAACCTTCTCAGAAGCAACAAGTGCAGCCTCGGTCGCTGCATCCTTCTGAAAAGGCCCCTCTTCAGATAAAGATGGTTAAGACGCCTCACCCACCTTTAGTTTTTTCTTTTTTTCCTTTTGCTCTTCAGCAAAAGGGTTAGACTCCCTAGACCTCTTGGGTGAGGCACCCCACTGCTCGAAGTTTTTTTTTATGCTTGAGGTCCTATTGAGGCAACAAATATATTGGTTAGGACATCATCGAGTCAAAGGAAGGGGGCAACATAAAGTATCAAGGTGAGATCATTACCTGATCGAGGGGGATTAGGAATTGGTTCTTCCTTTGAATCGATCTTGCCTTTTACAGCAAGAGCCTTAATAGCAGCAGCAGTCATCAGAGAGGCCATCTTAGGATCAAGTTTTGATTTAGCTACGCCTGCAAAAGGACAAGTTAGAATATCAGGAAAGTTCAAAATTAATAAACTAATACTTAATGGTTAGGTGCCCCTACCCTCAGGATATGCTGGGTTTAACCCCATAGCGGACAAGAAGAAGTCCGTCTTCAAGTCATTCGTGCTGGGAAGCCAGTTAAAGGGGACCATCACTGTCTTCCCTTTCTCCTCCTTTGCTTCGAGCTCACAGTAGATGGCCACCACTGCTTCCTCAGCGGACATCTTCGGCACTTGGCGGTTCAAGTGGAAGTTTGTTTCATCTTCCACCACCCTAGGGATCCTCCAACCCTCACTATTGAACACAAAGAAGAATTCGTGCCTAAACCCTTCTTGGTTGGTGGGCATATTATTTACAAACCTATAGCCCTTTCTAACTTGGAAGCTATACCAACCCTTCCCGTGGTAAGTGCTACGGCTAACTACTAATTTGGCCAGATTTCGCCAAAGGCGAAGGGTTGGGGTAATCCTAAGCATTGTACAAATACCAATGAAAGAATTGATCGAGGCCCAAGAGTTGGGTACCAATGAGGCTAAGGATAAGTTATATTCACAAAGAAGCTGTACAACAAAACTATGTAATGGAAATCTAAGCCCCCTGACCATGGCAAGTTTATGCATAGCTACACATCCGTCAGGGGGGGAACGGACGGTCTGAAGGTTGATAGGCCGAACTACTACATACGGTTCGGAGAATTGAAATTGGGCAGAAAAAGAGCGAATGTCTCGCTTTAGGCAGTAGTTAAGAGTGGGGGCAAGAAAGAAGTATTTTGGTCCCTTCTCAGGGGGGATTTTGGGGTACACAATATTCTCCATTTCCTCCTGACCGGAGATAGATGGACCCTCGAGGTTCATGTTTAGTATACCTAGAAGTTTTTCATATGTTGAATGGTAAATGTTAGGATGTGCTACAGATGGCTCCCAGGGATAGGGGGTTTCTACCTCTTCTCCCCCAGACAATGACCCATCCGAGTCAGAAGGTAGAGAGATGGCCTCAGGGATGTCTTGGGATTCAATCCCTTCATCACCCTCGATCCGAAGGACCCCAGTGCACTCAAGGGGAAGAAGGGGTGGAGTACTTGACATGTCCAATACCTAAGTTATTGAAAATATGCTAATGAAAAGAAATGTACTCGACAGGACAAGGACTCACTTATTCAAATAAATACAAGAGGGAAAGACGATTACCTGGGCAAGGAGACTACTTCAGGGTTGCCTAGACACAAGGACACCTTCGATGAGAATGGAGAGCTCTAGAGAGAGAAAATTTGAGGAGTGAGAGAATGAATTTAGGGAAATGATTAGTGAGTTAAATATATAGGAGGTAAAGAATGTGAAATGGTTTTTACCTCACTATGGTAAAAATCAGATAAAACGACATCAAATTATGAGTTTAGAAGGTGAACAGTGTTCACTTATTCGTTGACTTTTGGTCAAACCCTCCACCTCATTAAGTGACAAAAAGCCCTATTCAACATAGGCACCCATTGAGGAAAATGGAATGGCTGGACAGGCATTCAAAGTCACTAGGGCTCATTAGCCCCTTGGCTTTGGAAAGAGCTCCTTAGGCCAATGATTAAGCCCTGCTCAAGATAGGCACCCATCAAAGGAGATGGGAGGTTGGACAGGTATCACACTTATCTTAGGGTTCATTAGCCTTAAGGATCAGTTGGTCACCTTAGGCCAAAGCCCCACTCAATGTGGGCACCCATCGAGGCTGATGGGCATCCAGGACATCTTTCCCACACATTTCCTAACACTCGAGGTACAGGGGGACCCTCGAGGTCATCAGGGCCTTTTCATCTTTCACCTCTATCACAGTCGAGGTAATAGACACCCTCGAAGTCGTTAGGGAGGATGGCCTGACACTTAGTCCCGGGGGCTCATTAGCCCCTTGGCTTTGAGGAAAGCTCCAAAAACTAACAACCCCTACTCAAGATAGGCACCCATCAAGGGAGATGGGAGGCTGGATAGATGTCTACCATGTCTTGGGGCTCATTAGCCCCAAAGGGATGGTTGGCCACCTTAGGCCAAAGCCCCACTCAATGTGGGCAATCCTCTCTTTGCACCTTCATCACAGTCGAGGTAGGTAAGACCCTCGAGGCCATTGGGGAGGCTTAACTCTCGAGGTAGAAGAGACCCTCGAGGTGAAAATGGCAATCCATGGGACTCACTATGGGCATTTGCTAAGGATAGAGTTCAAGGGTGTATCCCTCACGATCGAGGAAAAGGAGGTCCATCGAGGTAAAAAGAGGGCCTTGGCAAAATTAACACTTAGCCAGATTGAGGAGGTTCACATAAAGGGGAGTCTTCAGCGGTCGCGGAGAATACTATCACGGTCGCGGAAGGGCATCACCTCAATTACCTCGTTGGACATACTCAGGGTTTCTCAAGGTACATCCCTCACAGTCGAGATAATGGAGGGCCATCGAGGTAATGGGAGGCCCTGGCAAGGTTAAACACTTGGATATATTTTAATGAAGTTCAAGCAAAAGAGATCCTACACGGTCGCGGAGGATATTAAGGGTTTCAACACAGAAAATTTCAACAATTTCAAATGATGAGGCTATCACGGTCGCGGAAAAGCACCACCTCAATTACCTCGTTGGTCATTCTAAAGGTTTCTCTGGATATGTCTATCGCGGTCAAGGTAGAGGAGACACTCGAGGTTTCTAGCAGGAATCATCAAGATTTGCCTCAACCGCGACCAAGGAAACATCAGTCGCGGAGGATAGAAATGATGTCAACACTTAGAAAAATTCAGCAAAATTCATCAATAGGGTTCCAACGAAGGAGGTCCTTCACGGTCGCGGAAAAAACTATCGCAGTAAAGGAAGGACCCTCAAGTTCTCCAGGAGGGCTCTATACTTTACCCCCACCGCGACCAAGGTAACTACGGTCGCGGAAACTATAGTTGATAACAACACTAGGATAAATTTTGGAAATTCATGTCAAGAGCTCCCAACGGTCGCGGAATGCTAGCAAGACAACAGCAAAATTTCTCACCAAATTCGTGAAGGAATCTATCATAGTCCAGGTATTTGACCCATGGTCGTGGTAGATGCCCTCGGGTCGAGGTAACCCCACCCAAGCACTCCAACAAATATCCCTCGATTGAGGCAAACATCCCTCGATCGAGGTAAGCTTCCCTCGGTCGAGGTGGGTGTCACTTGGTCAAGGTGAAATGTCAGCCTTCTTGGCCTATGTTTAGGTTGTGCACAGTCACACGAAGCTATACTAAGGTCAAGAGACATTACCTCTTGATCGAGGGTCACCTCGATCGAGGTTGTCGTGTTCAAACCGCCCCCATCGAGTTTCAAGCATGGACCTGTTGGTCGAGGTCTCACAGGGTAATCAAGGGATGGAATGAGCCACACCACCATGCAATCACAAAGTCCCCACACTCGAGTACTACACCTTCGAGGTGGGAATGGGTCATCAAGATCACGCCCCTCGTTCGAGGTGGGCACCCACGATCGAGGTATCCCATTACCACGGTCGAGGTGAGCAGTTAGCAAGCTAGGAGGGTAAATAAAGGGCAGCAAAATCCGAGGACACCATCACGGTCGAGGGGGAACCTCCCTCGAGGTGGCCTCAAGACCCCCATAGGGAGCCCACACGGTCGAGGTGGGTGTCAAGCAAACCCTGGGGCTTAGGCCATCATGACGATCGAGGCTCCCTCGATCGAGGTGCCTCCTCCTCACGGTCGAGGTTCCCTCGATCGAGGTGACCTCCTGGATGCCACCCTCAAGGTCGTCCAGGGGGTATCTTGGGCCATCACGACGATCGAGGCTCCCTCAATCGAGGTGCCTCCTCCTCACGGTCGAGGCTCCCTCGATCGAGGTAACCTCCTGGGTGCTACCCTCGAGGTCGTTCAAAGGATATCGGGATTTCGTTTTTCCTGGAGGATTCCGCTCGGCATCCAACGTCCAATGATTCTCGCTCCACGCCGAGCGTGGGGTTAATTGTTCCAGGCCCGCCTAGATGGTCAAACCCGTATTAATGGGCCCAAGGCCTAGGCCCAGTTCTGATAGGGCTAAGTCGTTCTGATAGGGCTAAGTCTTCATTAAATATTCAACGACAAATGAAGTGGTGCCATGTGTCAGCTGACTTAGTAAAACCTTGACCAGGTTATTGCTACACGTCATGGGCTGGGCCCATACATCGGCCCTATTAAACCCTGGCCGGGTAACGTACGCCTATATAAGGATCAGTCCTACCACCTTTTCAGGTACGAAATTCATAGCTCAGAAACTCACCAATCACTCTGAATCCTTATTTTCCGATATCTGACTTAAGCATCGGAGGGGCGTTCCCGGGTTCCACCCCCCGGGTTAGCAATCTCTGACTGTTTTGCAGGTCACAGCATTCACTAAGGATCATCCAGAGCACACGTCATACACCAAAAGATCGTTGACTATTCACGAGAAGTTCCAGAACAGGAACAATTTCAAACATTGGTCATTCTCTTTTTATTAGTGGAAAATTTATGATTAATGATGGAATATACCTCAAACTTCAAATTATTTTTAAAACTATTTCAAACAAAATACTTCGTTCGTAATATAATACTATTTTGATGAAGAGATTTAAGGGTATAAACGAGGCAATTAGTCAATTTTAATATTAGTAACTTATAATCACATTTTTGTTTGTGTTAAAAACCATTTTGACTAAGGGCTTGTTTACTTCAGATTATATTCAGTTCAGTTCAGTTCATCACTATTTAGTTCAATTAATACACTTCTATTCAGTTCAGTTCAGTTCAGTTCATCTCTATTTAGTTCAATTAATACACTTCAGTTCAGTTCAATTCAGTTCAGTTCAATTCAGTTCAGTTCAGTTCAATTCAGTTCAGTTCAGTTCAGTTCAGTTCAGCTCTATTCAGCTAATGTAAACGAGCCCTAATTCATTCCTTTACACCCTTAGATTGTTTCCTCAAAATACGTATAAAATCAATTATTGTAAGTATTATGTTATGAAATGAGTATATGGAATAAGCAAGATTGTGTATTTATGACAGAATTTTTCAAGTTATTATGACATTAATTAAACCAAATTGTGACATTCTTTAATTTCAAGAATCTCCGTTTCAACGAAGAAGATGGACAAAGAGGGAAGACAAAAAAGTAAGCTATTTCTCCCTATTCACAATTGAGTATTTTTTCTCTTTTTTTTAGACGTTAAGGTATACAAGTGGGCCCTTGTACTGACCCTATCTCAAGTAGCTAGTATAAGGCGGAGGGGAAATCCCAACATATTCTGGGGGTGAGGACTCGAACCCAGGGCACGGTTCGGAAACGGAGGCGCGGCTCCCACTGAGCCACAACCTCTGCCTCATTCACAATGGAGTATTAGGATTGCTTCTATTGCTCGTATAATTTATGTGTCTCCTCTTTACCTATGACACTCTCCCTATCTCCGCATCACACCAAGAAAACAACCAGTTACCGAACGTCAAAAATCGCAAATTATTATATGGTACCAGGATCACGTAGGTTTCTGGGGTCCTGGTCCAAACAACGTAGTTTAGGAGTAAAAAAAAAAAAATTAACATACTTCCTAATTTCAAGGATTCTATTCTGCAAATAGAGTGAAAAGTAACTGCTTTTAATTGCGTATCAAAAAAACCTAATTAGTAGGTAACAACTAAAATCTTCGCTTCCACTTCCCTAAGAACAATCTGCAAATACATTCTATGGTTACCTGCACAAGCTAATCTTTTGCTTGTATTCAGTATTAAAAAAATGAATGTTCAGTATTAAAAAATGAATAATCACTTTAGTTATCGCAAAAGTGAATGTAAATTCACGTTCTTTATGGTAAAATGAATATTTAGTATAACAAAATGAATATTCAGTAAAATGAATATTAAGTTTAGTTGGTGCAAAGTTAATTGTTGGTTCAGGTTCTTTGTGATAAAATGAATATTCAACATTAACAAAATGAATATTCAGTATTAAAAAATGAATATTCGATATACAATAATTAATATTCATTATATTTGTTGCCAACGTGAATGTAAGTTCGGATTTTTTGCGGTAAAATAAATATTCAGTATTAAAAAATGTGAATATTTAGTATTAAAGAAATGAATATTCATTTTAGTTGTTAAAACTGACTCGTTGACGCGAGAGACCACAATTGTTCTATGTGCTCCCGGGAGTATTGTATACTGTAGTATAAAAATTAGTTTTAAAAATAAATGAAGGTTTTAGTTTTTTTATAAAAAAAATTTTGAATACGGAGTATTATAGTGTACAAAAATGAAGATTGTAGAGTAAAAATTGAAGATTCCCAGGACCATAATAAGCTACATGGTCCTGGATACACCATATAACAATCGATCAAAAATGATCAATATATAAAAAATTAAAAATGTGAGAGTGTTATTTAAAAAAAAAATTGTGAGAGTGTATGTTCAGGAAATTAGGATTCACCGACTGTCGTATAGTAATTACCATCGGTTTTTTGCCTTCACTAAACAGTGATTACTAACGGTCAGTAACCATTGTATGATGGTTGGAAAATGTAAAAAAAGTTTTCGGTAAATGATTTTGTTTATAAAAATTATATACTCCCTCCATAAATAAATTCTTACAACATTTACTATTTTGGGATATTTTTGAATTCTTGTAACAAAGTACCGATTTTTCCCTATTTCGTAAGTTTTTACTTATTTCTCTCTCCTACATTTACTTAAGGGGACCATTTCATCTTATTTATCTCTCCTACTTTTACTAATCTACCAACTTAAATATACTTACAAAATTTATTTTTGGAGTCCGTGCCAAGGGGTTTGTTACGGGAATTCATTTACAAAGGAAGTATATATATATATATATATAAGTATGAGAAATTTTGTGAACTCATAAAGTATAAGAACCAATACCATTTCTTCCTCTTCTCTCTCTATATGGCCCTCACAAATGACCTATTTGTAGAGAAATTGTAGATGTTACAAGTTACTTACTTATCAATACCAAGCATTGTTACAAAAATATGTAACTACCAAATAATAAAGGTATTGAACTATTGATATCATTAACAAATAAATTAATATTCCTCTTAAAGAACTCATAATTTGAGGGGTTATTAATGCTAGAAATTAACCATAACACTCTAAAGACATCCAATGTATAGATTCATAGAGTTAGTCATTAAGCATATAATTAGGCTTTTAAAGTCATTATTCCAACAAAAGCAACTACTGGTGAAAATTTTAATAATCTGGTAATGATGTTTATCCTCAAGCAATTAAAAATTGATAATATAGTATTGCTATCTTTGTATCCACTGCTCATAGAATAGTATTCCCTCCGTAACATATTAATGGCAACAATTTGACATAAAGTAGAGAGAAGAAATGTCAAATCATTGCCATTAATATGATACAGAGGGAGTACTTTTAATAAATGGAGTGCTTTGTTATACTTATTATGTTCAACGGTAGAAACTTCTAAAACCTTGAAATATTTTCGCAGCAAAATGTGACGGGATGTGGATAAAGTCCACCCACAAAAGCAGGGCCTAGCTCGTACCCAATAGAATTTAGATAAATTGGAACTCGACATATTTTTTTTGGGTACCACATACAACCATTATATGGGTAACATCTCTCATTCCAAAACCAAACAACTTGCTTCGATCCAAAAGCAATTAGTGGCTCAGTGGCAGCCGCGCCTCTGTTCCCGGACCGTGTCCCGGGTTCGAATCCTCACCCCAGTAATTGCTGGGATTTTCCCTCCCCCTTGTACTGGCATGCTGAGATAGGACCAGTACAAGGGTCCACTCGTACACATTATCGTCTAAAACAAAAAAGAAGAGTTGACGAAAACACTTGCTTGAATTTGTGATCATTCTTTCCCTAAACAAGGATTAAAAAACTACTCCCATAGTTCCCTTTTGTTTGTCTTATTTCTCGAAATGAAATTCCTAAATGTTTACCTTATTTGTAATATTTTTTATTTTTAACTCCAATTTTATCCAATTTTGATATTAAAATGATTTATATTTATTACTATTTTTCTATTGTATTTAATAAAAGTTTACCCACTATCTAATTTACTACTCAAAATTATCTTTCAAACACACATTTATTAGTTTCTCCCATTATACTATATAAAAATTCAACAACTCTTTTTTTTGAAGTAGGAAACTTATTATATTAATTACTTCTCATAATTAAGAATTATTTTTCCTTAATTCTCTCTCTGATTCCAAACAGGCCAAACAAAAGAGAACATAGAGTATGCACACTATGCGCGTGCCACATTTTGAGCTTAACTATTACCCGCTAGTGAAAAAAGTCTAAACCAAAACACTGTATATAAGGTGACATCTATTTTATGATGGAAAAAAATGTTGTAATTATAAATATATAATAATTAAAAGGAAAAATTCATATGAATAATCCCAACTATTGGAGGTCTTCTAATATTAATCCCAACTATAGGTTATTACACTATAATCCAAACTAAAGGGGTAGTTTTATGATATTAGTCCATACCAACTTTTGACCGGCTCCGATTTCCTTCGTAGAAAGGGAGGAAGGTATAGTTACGTACAATAAATAAGAAAAGAGGAAAGATAACGGATACTTTATGAATTGGTGACCGATTACAATAGGTTAAATAACTCAATGGACTAATATCATAAAACAACCCCCAAAGTTTGGATTATACTGTAATAACTAATAGTTGGGATTAATATTGAAAGATGTCCAATAGTTGGCATTATTTATATGAATTTTTCCTAATTAAAACACGTTATTTTGAAGTATAAATAATAAAATTATCTCTTTTAATCACCCCCCCCCCATTTACTCATAATTTTTGTGTATTAATTTTTTAAAATTCATTTGTGTGCGGTAACAATTTTGGCAAAGACATTTTGTAATAGTTAAAAAATAGGAAAAAACTTACAAATTGTTTTATTAATGTATTTTAAATTAACAATAATATAATCTTTATTTTTTCGTAATATAGTTTCATATGTAAAAACAGGGAAAAACATGTTTCATTTTGTTTAAAGGCATATGAATTAATTTTTATTTTACATATATACCACTAACTTTTATAAATTAAGATTCAAATATTGGAAGATTTAAAGGTTGTATAAAAAATACTTGATGTAACACCCCGCCTTTGTACAACGACATTAGCGAAAACAACGTCGAGACGGATTGCCACTCCATCAATTAATTCAACTAAAATAGGGTTTAGAAATAAATAAAAGGAATGGAACTTATAGTTCATCAAATAATCCAAATGAAATAAAATAAATACTATTCAAAAATATCCCAAAACTTATCCAAAACAACGGTTAGTTCCTCAAGTAAAAAATATAATCAAAGTCTAAACAAGGCCTAAATTGCCTAGAAACTGGAAAGAAGATAATGTCGCCTAAGCTCACACAAGCGCACACTAAACCCCGCGATCATGATTCACTATCTAGCTTACCTGAAAAATGGGTCCACAATCAGTGGAGATTAACTAGGCTGTTCCACACACCTAAAATGGAATCAACCAATCGCAAGATAATTCGATCAACAAATCAGAGACACATGAAATCAATCATTTAATCAAAATATTTACCTGACATTCCACCCTGCAATTTAGTCAAACAACGCATAATAATATTCATCAACAATGCAAATAAATCAAATCAATACCCTTTCTATAATACAAATCACAACACTCTACATCTATGTCTGCACTTCAGGCTGGTCAATGCTTGTATGGTCAAGTCTAGCATGACCAAACTTTCCTAGTACGCTAGGTTAGGCATTATCTTACATCATCCCCTTGACAACTAATGATAGTGTCCAATTGCATCGATACAACGACGTACTAAGTCTAAACTGTCTAGAGATCCTTGTAGGTACAGTGATTGCGACTTAACCCAAGTCTTAGAATCAAACACTAATTACCATACCTTGGTGAACCATGCAGGCGCTATTCTCACAACGGAAGTCAATCTATGACTAATCGAGTCTATAAGACATAATCAAAGACATAGTCGAAGCCCAAAGTCTAGTTCAAATAAAAAGTCTAAAAGACATAATTGAAGCCCAAAGGCCTGTTCAACTAACGCGTTTAAAAGATAATATCAAAGCCTAAGGCCAATTCAACAGTCAACGAAGTTCTAAGGAGATCATAATCAAATTCACAATTCTCCCCGACAGTTATATGAACAACTCTATCTGATTTGGCTTTAACTCAACAAGATCAAATCAAACGATGAACTCTCTTAATCAATCAACTCAAGACTAACGCATAATTCGATCAATTCATACAACTTAACAAAGGTAAATATATACGACAAGTATTAATGCAACATCAAGAAATATCATTGTAATCCAATATTTACATACCAATAATAAAATAATTATTTCAATAATTAACAATAAACCATTTAAGTCCTAGATAGTCAACAATCATGCAAGAATCAAAGAATTTGACACACCTCACATTCGTCCATTAGGTTTGAATGAACACCAAAAGAAAACAATTCAAGAATAGAAACTTTAATGCAAGAACTCATGCGAAAATAGTTATTAGAGGATAAATCATCAAATAAGCTACCATCTTTAATCAATTAAAATACATGAAAGAAAACCATCTAGAACATGCCATTAATCTCTCATTCATACTCGAATAAGGTTCGAAAATCATACAACTTTTCATGCAAATTCTTGATAAATAAACCGGAATAATTTCATATTAATAGCTAGCAATCGTAGAATCCAATCATTAAACTACCAAAATAACCATAAAGATTCATCCTTTAATGCACTAGACTACTTGACCAAACAAACACATGACCTCAACATGCAATAATCATGATTCATGAACTTTCCTTCAAGATTCAATTAAAGAAATACATATGTTCATCAAGATTCAATTGTGCTAATCAAAGATTTAATCACATTCATCATCAAGGTTCAACAATTATAAACTATAATCAAAGATCAAAAGAATTCGAACACTAGCCCATGCCATGCCACTCGACATTTTCAAGAATATGTCTTGAACTTTAAATCATGCATTTAATATTATAATCATATGATCAATCAAGCAAACATAAAATCATAAATTAATCAACAAAAATACAATCTTTACTTACTCAAGCCACTCAAAAACACTCGTGTATAAGCCATGAAACTCAACAATCTTTAAGAACAAATCTTGAATTTGATTCATGCAATTATCATCATGCTCATAATCATATAATCAATCAATTAAACAAGCATAAAATCATAAATTTATTAAAAATATACAACCTTTATTCACTTAAACCACTCAAAATTCACTCAAGTATCATCATCATCATCATCATACTCGAATTATGCATCACAAATTCAACAATAATTCATGCAAAAGTTCATAATTTATTCACCTAATTTTATTGATTAAACTATCCTTAAATTGCTTAATTACATGTTAGATGAAAGAGCTAGTTACCTTGATTGGATAAAAAAAAAATCAAGCCTTTGCTAGCACTTCAAGATTCGGCCAAAGCTAAGAAATAAACAAGAAAAGGAATTGATTAAGATTAAAATATAATTGATTTCATTCAAAGTATATCTTACCTTCTTGAATCGTCAAGATGCATGGAAGATGAATGTTGATTGAATGGGGAAAAATTCGAGTGGAATAGAGAGGGGGAGTGATTCGTGTGGTTTGAGGGAGAGGAAAGAAGTGAGTTTTTTTATCTTGCCCAGAGTTTATAAAAGAGTCTAAGCTGGATTAACCAGGTAATGATTTAATCGGCTTATTTTAGTAAGAGGCCATCTAGGGAAAGGTTATGGGCCCTTTTAATAACTTTTAATCCACTTATGAATTAATCCTTATTTTACTGGCCCAATTCCCATCGAGCTCAGGAACTCAATTGAAAATCAGTCGGGCTAGTTTTAAATTAAAAGCAATAAGGGAAATTCTCAGTTGTGACCATAAAAACTTTAAAATTATCAACTGTAACCATACTTTTTAAAAAATCTCAATTATAACCATACATAACTTTTAAAATCCCAAACATGACCAAACTAACCTAAAATCCGTTAAATGGCCGTTAAGTTTAACCAATTATCCTCGATTTCCGTGCATCGATCTACGTGTAAAAAAATAGTCTGCTCACGGTTTTAGGGGTCATTTCAAACCTTAAGGGGTCCGATTTAAGGTCGGATTTTGCAAAAAATGAACCGATTGCCCCGATTTGCGTTCCAAATCCGCCTCGATTTGTGCATATTAATATAAGTGCAATAAAAAATAGTCTGCTCAAGGTTTTACGGGTCATTTCAAACCCTATAGGGTCCGATTTGAG
Source organism: Salicornia ramosissima (assembly GCA_951394345.1). Taxonomy (NCBI): domain Eukaryota; kingdom Viridiplantae; phylum Streptophyta; class Magnoliopsida; order Caryophyllales; family Amaranthaceae; genus Salicornia; species Salicornia ramosissima. The sequence continues at coordinate 13,101,540 of OX596236.1, read as the reverse complement.
GTCAAAATTTGCAAAAAATGAACCGATTGCCCTCGATTTGCATTCAAAATCCGCCTTGATTTGCGCGCATTAATACAAGTGCAATAAAAAATAGTTGCTCAAGGTTTTACGGGTCATTTTAACCCTTAAGGGATCCGATTTGAGGTCGAAATTTGAAAAAAATGAACCGATTGCCCCCGATCTGCGTTCCAAATCCGCCTTGATTTGCGTTCCAAATCCCCCTCGATTTGCGTTCCAAATCCCCCTCGATTTGCGTTCCAATGCTCCAATTGCTTTGCTCCACTGCATATTCGTATATTAAAGGTTGTTTTAGGCCTTTTCGAGAAAAACTGTATATTCGTATAGCTTTCTCCTAGACCTGACAATCGATCCGTTCAGATCAAGTTCGGATTGGGTCATTTCAGACCGCTTTAATTTCGGACCACTTTCAGATTAATAGGACCATTTCGGATTCGGATCACCATACTTTTTGTCCTTATCGGATTTCGGATTGAGATTTCAGACCAAATCGGGTTGGGACCATTTGGATAACTTCGGAGCGGATAACTTCGGACCAAATCGGATTTCGGAGCGGATAACTTCGGAGTAGATAATTTTGGATCGAGTAATTTCAGGTTAACTCGATGATAGTAGTGATAAAATTTTCTACTAATGTTTTTCCTTTCGGTTTAACAATTATACGTAAATAATATTTCTGTATATGCAATTAACATAATCTTACCCTTTTGAATTGTCAATTGATTTAATTTTCTTTTGTGTATAGCTTCATTGTAAGTGCAACGTGAATAATAACCAAAATTTGTCGTTAACTAAATTACTCCTATATTGTTTTTTTATTTTTTATCATGTTGTTTTCGGATTGAACCTATTCGGATTCGCATGAGTTTTGGACCAAATAAAGACTGGATCAAATTGAATGATTTTAGATTTTTAATGATGTTTCAGATTCTCCTTTCGGACCAAAATTGAGTATCGGGTCGAATTTCAGATTTATACTCCCTTGGTCCCTCCTAACTTGATACTCCCTCTATCCCTAAAAGATTGCTCAAATTACTTTTTCTTATCTCCCAAGACATATTTTTAAATGAAAATATTTTGACATACGTATAATCAAAATTATAAGCATTGCAAATTAAAAAAGTACACATTGAGCCGAATCAAACGAGATCTCATTTGACTATATTTTTCCTAACATGTTTAAAATTATAAAAAGTCAAAATTGTCAAATAAACAGTAACAAAAGTCAATATGGACAATTTTTAACTAAATAAGAGACTATGCAATTACGGCGACATGAATTTTGTGTCTTCAAATCTTCGCAAACTTGCGTCTCTTTCGTTCTCTCTTGTCATCCCACCTAAATCTTATCCAATCACACCCTTTTTTCTCCTCTATCGATAATATTAATACTCCGTATGAATTAATGAATAAATAAAATGATTATATTTTATTATTTCATGTCCCATATTTCACACTTTTTTTTATACAAAGTTCTCTGCAAATTTGATGATGGGGAGCAAAGTAAATATAATAACGGAGGATGACATTTTACGCTTAAATTACACCAATTTTTTTTCCCCTACCTAAAGTGTCTCTGGCTATCTCACATAATTCGGGTGATTTGAGTTAGCCCCAAATTAAGCAACCCGTAACCAAAGAAGCAAAAAAACCAGATTCATCCCCCTAATTAGCCTAAAGCTTTAAACTTGTCTTCATTTTTTAGGGATTGAGTTTATTAATGGAGGGATGTACTGATGAAAGGCTTGATTTTGGGAAGATGGGTTATGGGTATTTTCCCCTTTTTTTATCTCTCTCTTCTCTTCTCTCTTTGGATTGATTTTTATTTAGGGTATTTTCCCCTTTTGAGTATAGTTGTTGATTTTTATTTTTCGTTTTTTTAAGATGCCAACATTACAGAAGAAGATGCTTGATTCGAGCTCCTTGTTGCAATGAGATCTTCCCCTGTCGCCATTGCCACAATGAAGCTGCTGTAACGATTCTTTACACCATGTTTTAGTATGTTTCAATATGATGTGAGTGGGTATTAATTGATTATTGAGTTTGATGTTGTTTGTTTATTTGTTTGTTGAAATTCCTCATAGAGCATTTTACGCAACCCAGTGGATCGACATGAACTGAATCGAAGTGATGTTGAGCAAGTATGTTGATCTCTTAGCTAATCTTCTTTCTGGGTTATACGTATTTCCAGTATTGGATATAATTGATTGATTTTGTTTCATGATCATGTTGCAGGTTGTGTGTGCTGTCTGTGACACAGAACAACCAGTGAGTATGAAGTGAAACCAGGGTTGAATTGTTGTTTTGTCTCTTCATTTGGGTACACATTGTGTTATGGGTGAGTAAATGAGTAATGCTTTGTGTTTTTTTTGGGTAAATGTAAATTCAGGTAGGTCGTGTGTGCACCAATTGTGGAGTCAGTATGGGGGAGTATTTCTGTGGGATATGCAAGTTCTATGATGATGATGTAAGAATTGCCAGCTTTTTTTTTTATACTAGTATGAAAAGTATGCTTAATCTTTGCTTTATTCAGGATACTATTGCATTATATTGGGTTAATGACTGTATGTGGGTGCCTTAGAGATGTGTAGGGTGTATCTTACGGTGGCATTTTTGTGATTTTGTTGAAAATGTATTCCCAAAACATGCCTATTTAGTTGGTGCCCTAAATCCCTGCCCCTAAAGTTGCTCAAAATTATGTTAAAACTTAAAAAGGCTACTGTGAGATACAATTTAGTTGTATCTCACATTGAGAAACCTGGCATCCATCGTGCCTTAAAACATATTAAATGTGAATTTATCTGAATTGAACTTATTAGGACTCCTTTAAGCTGATTAGACCTGATTGAAATTTATCTAACATATTACTATAAGATATAATTGAACCATATTGAACTTATTAGACCGAATTGGTTTGATATTCATAGCTGCTTGTATCTTGTTTTTGTGGGGGGTTTTTCATTCTACTGGTTGGCTTGTTTGATTGCTATTGTGGGTAATCGGTTATGGTTTCAATTGTTGCATCTTTAATGCTGAATTTTGGGATTGTTGTGTGCATGTTTCTTCTTGTGATCCCTGAGCTTATCGGCCTGTTGCTTCTGAATGAGATCGAATTGAACCCAATTGAGGTTTCTGGTCGGGGGCTGTTAATTATTTGAGCCTCCTTCAATCCAGGGGTTTTAATCTTTAGAGGATGTAAATCTCTTAAGTAGTTGAGCTGTTGGGAATGAATTCAACTGATATAATCAGTTTTGAATGATTGATGGGTTATGTTTGTAACACAGGGCCGGGCCAGTGTTAACGGAGGCCCTTTACATATTCTTGTAAGTAGGCCCAATTTACCAAATTATATTGTTCTTTAAAAAGATCAAATTGAAAGCTAAAAAACTCCTCTGGGATTTGAACTTACGACTTGAGCCTTGAGATTAATTATAACCCAATTTAATTAAGCTTACCAATAATCCATGCAACATTTTCTTTTAATTATTGGAAACAATAAGTAATATTATAAATCAGGGGCCCATTGTTATTTGGGGGGCTTGAGCGATCGAGCACCACGCGCATGCCAAGCACCCCCGGTTGTAAGTATGTTCTTGAACCTTGAACATAGATAGTTGCAACTTGTAAGGGACATGCTCGCCCCTGGTTGTAAGTATGTTCTTGAACGTTGAACGTAAATAGTTGCAACTTGTAAGGGAAATACAGGGCTGAATGATTCTAATGGGGAAAAGAATAGGAAATAGAATGAGTGTTGAGACTAACCACTGGTTGTAAGTGAAAAGGTCCATTAATTGAAGATGATGAATAAAGGTGTAATTATTCAGTCTTTACTCTCAAAGGTGGGACTATTAATTGTAGAGCACTTAAGGGTGGAATTATTACAATCCATTACTTTAAGAGGTTTCTATCTTATGTCTAAATATCATACAGAAATTTTGTGAATATATGATGCTGCTCTTTTGTTCTGGAACAGCAAAAGAAAAATAGCATGAGTATCTAGTTTAGTAGCATGTCACTGCTAGCTGGTGATCACAGCTAAGCTGGCTCCTAGGAACTTCAAAACATTCAATATGTCGTTAACTAGACTTTACTACACTTTGTCAAGAATTAGTGGTCTTATGTCTGTATTAGTTGATGTGGACCCAATAAGGGCCCATGCTACTAAATCTTTATTCCTGCACCTTGGTGTATGATGATTGCCATGTGCTTGCATTTAAAATAGAAGCATTTATGTTATGCATTTAGAACATTCATGTTTTACTTTTAACACTTTTTTTTTATAAGAAAATTAAGTATATAAAATAAAAATGTTCTAATTGCTCAATATAATGTTCTATTTCAAATGCAAGTGCATGATGTTCATTGTGTACCTGGGTGCACTATATATGGATTATCTTGCCACCTCCTCATTCTCTGCTTTGACTTGAATACATTAGCACGTCAATCAGTCTTGTCCACACTGTGTAGACCTCTGCTTGAAGTGGTATGCCCAAAAAGGGCATGTTTCCTTCTTTGCATAACTATCTGATTTGATGATTTATCCGACAGCTGCTATGGTCTTGTGTTCTCTTTTTTTTCTTTTCTGCATTTGTTTCCAGGTATCATCCACTTCAGGTTGGTGAATTTCTTGATTCATACTCGAGCCTAACTCCCATTCAGTGCTGCTGTTCCCTTATTCTTTAAAGTTTCTCCCTTTTATTTATCCTTCTTTCAGCTGTTTTGGCTCATGAATGGGACCAAACCATGCTCCCCTGAATGTTGAGCCCATATTGCCCAAGTAGTGACCCTGATATTTGGAAAAAAAGCAGTGAAGTTAGTCTTTCGTTGAGGGATGATGGAGGCTTAGTAAGATTTTTGAACCTTTATTCCCAGATGGCCTGCACTACATATTTCTTGCTATGTTTGCAGTCCCTAAACAGGTGATCCACCAATTCACTAGCAGTTTGGCAATAAACACATTGAGATTTCCAAGATTTTGCTTTGTTTACATCTCCTAGCAAATTGGCTGGGGTTTATAACTTTCAAACTTGAGTACCATTTGGAACGTTGCTTTTCCATAACCTTTTTCCAGAAGTTCATTCCATCAGAGCATATTTCCCTTCATAAGGTACCAATATCTTGATTTCAGCAAGGAAGCACCATACTGCAATCTTCCCCCACAGTTTTATCATCCCTTGTAGCCTTGCATTCTTTTACAAATGATATTGCTAGAATTTTTTTGGTGATGTTTTATCGCATCACTCCTTTGGACCGCGACTCTAGCCTGTCTTTCCTATTCGAGAATATATTCTCTTGCACTTTGTTTTTCCATTTCCCAGTGTGGACTTTAAGAGCATTCTTAGAACAACCTGCCCCTTTCATCATACATTTACTTGCCCGTGGAAGACTTGCTGCTTCACATCATTTCTATGAGTCATTACCATGTCTTCACTTGAAAACTGTGAGACCAATAGCTGAGGGTTTGAGTGAATCCCCATGGTTGTCTGAACAATCAAGCCTTTAGTGCCCCTAAGCTTGTTCAGCCCAAGTCTCCATTTTTCTTCTGCCTTTTCATGAACTTTTGACATTTCTTTCCTTTCACTTGAAAACATCCACTAGAATTTCAAGGTAGTCGAAGTCAACTTTGGTGAGACACCTTTGTGCAACAAATAAATTGACAGAAATTGAACTCCCAGCCCAACCGGATGATGTTGATGAGAATTGGTTTCACCAATGATAAATGTGGGGACCTCCACAATCTAATTTTCCGTGTGACTTTTTGAATCAAATTGATGATCTCCCATCAACATCCATAGGGCACACAAATACTTTCCCATTTTATTCCTCTTTCACCCGGGAAGGATGCCTAAGTGTCCTCATAAGATTGGCCTTTCTGACCAACACTTCCGTGCAGAGAATATTAGGGTAAGTGTTTTTTAAGGATCACCTTGCCTTATTCTTCTCCTTGGCTTGAAATGATCACGAGGTACCCCATTGACTAGTATAGAATGAGAAACAGCAGTAAGGCATTGGATTATCTACCAAATCCATACTAATTTAATTACTTCCAGAATTTTCCTCAAGAAATCCCAGCTTATGCCATCTTAAGCTTTTCTTAGATCCCCCTTAAAAGACTGCTGCATGATTCTTTTTCTTGTGTTTGATCCAATGGAACACCTCATATTTGATCCAATGGAGCATCTCATATGCATTCAACAGTTGTGTGCCCATGTGACATCATTCTTACTTGCACAATGTATTTTGGAATTCTCCTACCAGATCAATGTATCTTGCTAAAGTTGAACTTGATTAGCACCCTTTTCATAAAAGATCAAAAAAAGTCTGTTTCATCTCCTTTAAATATTAGAAGTTATCCCAAATGTAAAGTCTGCTTCATCTGTTTTAGAAGATATCCTAAATTGAAATAACCTTACCTAATGCTTGTATAAAATTGGAAATTTACACACCTCGCCTTGAATTATTTAATGATCACCTTTGATGTCTAGCTGTTCTATGTATGCAGGTTGATAAATTGCAGTTTCATTGTGATGATTGTGGGATTTGCAGGTAGTCTGGCAACTTTAAATTTGTTATACATCTGGATTTCTGTAATTTCATTACATGTTAAGTAACTACAACTGGTCTTTTGCTGTCAAAACTAGTACATTAAGATGTTTAGATAGGTAGTGACTAGTGAGTATTTAGTTTCTTTTCCAGATTCCTATGTTTTGTATATTTTAAATTTTCAATTTGTCTAGTAAAAAAAAAAAAAAATTTAGTCAATGTTTATGCACCACTTCTAAATGTAATTGGTGAAATTTGTCCCAGGGTTGGTGGCCGTGAAAATTTCTTCCACTGCAAGAAGTGCGGTATGCTTATTTATGAATTCTCGTTGTATTGATAGTTTCTTTAACGAGAACATATATTGTGATTTGTGGCTATTTAAGACTGAAGTTGTGTGCATCTTATCCTTTCAAAGGGGTCCGTAGGTGGGATTTGTCTTCGTTCAAATTCTTGTTCTTTCTACATTTGTCTTCTCTGTCCTTAGAAGAGTGCTTACCCTTATCCCCCAAATAAATAGATGGCACTAGACTTGCTCTCACCACCAAGGCCACTTTCCTAACATGAAAAATTTTAGAAAAGATATTTTGATGATGCGTCGCCGGCACAAAGGTTGTGTAATCTGTCGTGTTTTCATGAATCATTAGATCGTTGCATTGACCATTTATCTAATAAATGCATCACTTCACATAGTCGGTTTGTTTGCACATATTAGCTCTGGAATTACTATGGTTATCTGAGTAGTAGGTACCATCACACTAACACTAAATGTTTTTGATGAGCCATTCACAATTTCACAGTTCGAATTAATTCATAGCTACACATGCATGGCTTAATAATCTTTGAGATAGGCATACGACTATTGGTTGGATCAACCAGGTAGGACTGTGTGGTTGATATTGGCATACATGATCCCTTCCAATCAAGAAAGAGTCATGTTGTGCTCAAATGTCATCCATTGTTAACGTACCATGCTAGATTGGGTGTGATGATTTAACATTGACTCCCACACAAGACACAATGTTCTGCATTCAAGGGCCCAACTTGAGATCGTTAACATGTCCTGTTGTGCTTGTTTTTTTCTTGAAAAGGGGATAATGAACAAAGTTTCATCATCCCGACCTCCTTATGCAGTGTAGAGATAAAATCACAATTTAATTGGAAAATATCAATACTATCAGTAGGAATTCAACATAGGGACCACAGGTCATCCAAGGCACATAATGTACTTGTTGCAAACAATGAAGAGGTATGCTGGTGAACGGTTCAATGCACAAGTAAGGAGCCCGCCAACCACACAAACCAACTACCATTCGCTATCATATATTGCTTCATTAAGAGCATGCCTACATGCACCGCATAACTACATAGTTGTTGGAAGAGTAAGTACAAAATGACCCCCAACGGCCCGTTTGGTAACCGGTCATAAATTTTGGTAATGAGAATTAATTTATAACTAAATTTGGAAGGGAAATCAAAATTCATCCCCATGGTGGTGCTAGTTTAACTTCTATTTATCAATTTTCTTCACAAATATCCATTCCCATCTAATACCAACCTCCCCATAGTAATGGATGGTAATAGAAAATAAGAAGAAAATTCAAGTTCATATATTAATCTTTTAGAAGTGGTTGTTTATTGATGTTCTTAGTTTTCAAAAAAAAATTAAAACGAAATAATACCAGATGGAACTTTAATTTACCTAATGCATTATAGTTGCATTTATCACTTGCCATGATTCCTAAGGCCAAACCACTAATTAATGGTTGAATAATTCCAAGGCCAAACTACCTAGTCCACCATGAGCACTTAGGGGTCTATTAATTAGATCAATGCTACCATTTCCATGTTTATTATGTAGACTGTTACTTTCTCTAGCATCAAGATGATATAGGAAAATAGGAGAGCCACCTCAAAAGCTAGCCGATGAGGGGGAGAGCCACCTCAAAAGCTAGCCTATGAGGGGGAGAGCCCATTAAACTATATAAATCTCACATCAACCTCCCATACGATCGATATGGGATTTAAGTCCCATACTTTGCAATAGGATTAGTCCTATAACATTCGCCTCTCCTCAAGGACTGACGTGGTCACGACCATGTTTGGTCACGACAGGCTTTTTTCCCTGGCCACCAACTCCGTGGGCCACCACTCCGAGGTCGACATCCTCTCCTCAAGGACCGATGTCCTTGTTGGTCATGGCCACGTTTGGTCACGACAGGTTTTTCCTGGCCACCAACTTCGTGGGCCACTAACTCCATGGGCCACCACTCTGAGGTCGGCTCTGATACCATTGATATAGCCATATAGGACAATAGGAGAGCTACCTCAAAAGCTAGCCTATGAGGGGGAGAGCCCATTGAACTATATAAATTTCACATCAACCTCCTCCCATACGATCGATGTGGGATTCAAGTTCCATACCTTGCAATGGGTTTAGTCCTATAACACAAGGGAGATCATTTTTTATTTTTGTTTCTAGTTTATTGAACGCAGTTGTATAGCAGATGCTATTTTAGTGTGCAAATTGCAATATGTTTTCCCATGAAACAAAGTTGTGTATTTCTTAGTGAATTTGATTCTAAACATATTGTTTTCCTTTCATTTTTCTCCTTGTAGCCATTCATCAGCAATTCACCTCACTATATGGATAAATATATTTCTGAACAGTATCATTGTTCCTTTCCCCTTTTCTGTGAATATCATTCCAGGATCTTGCTACTCTGTAGCTTTACGTGACAACCATTTGTGTATAGAGAATTCCATGCATCATCACTGTCCCATATGCTATGAGGTTTGTTAATCAATTTTTCATTTTTTATAACTACTAATATTAATAATAATCTGCTTGCCTACGATGCCTAAAATAGTATTTGGTCTAACATCTGCTTCTCTATACCAGTACCTTTTTGACTCATTGAAGGACACCACTGTCTTGAAATGTGGGCATACTATGCATTATGAATGTTGCAATGAGATGATAAAGCGTGACACGTAAGCAAGCGTACATCCTTGAAAGAAGATGTTTATGGAGGGGATCATATCCTGTGTTTTTCTAAATGGTTGATTGACATTTCTTGCAGGTATTGCTGCCCAATATGCTCAAAATCAGTAATTGACATGTCTAGAACATGGAAGAGATTAGATGAGGAGGTAAACTTAACTTGCTGATTCAATGCTCTTTGTAGTAAGAATTGACACTCACCTATCAATCCACAAATTTGTTTGTTTTGGCCATCCTCTATCAATCAATCAACAGCAATCAATCCACTGAGTATTATCAACAGCAATGGAATTTACTTGCATGTCTCTGTAGTTGTCTTGACAACCTGATTTGCACAACATGTTGCCAACAATTCACCTCGAAAGAATTTTTTTGTTGCCAATGCAATTTGTTATTTTTCTACCTAGCATGAATTGTATTGGTGTTTTTACTCCCTTATCCTCTTTTATATTTGGGTCGATTTAACATTTTAACTTTGAAATGTTTTAATTTTTTTTTTTATTTACCAGATTGAAGCAACTACCATGCCAGAGGATTACCGCAACATGAAGGTATTGCTATCATTATTTGGATGTACATCCAGGAAATATGCTACCAAGGAATTCCTTTGTTTTTGCACTTTTGCCTCTCAAAAAATAATAACACAATATAAAATGAGGATTCTTGAAACTCAAAAGTTTGGTGTCTATATGGAACATAGGTGTTGTTTGGTTTTTGGAATTCCTAGGAAATACACAATTGGGGGGGGGGGGGTGTTGTTGGGTATGCAATAAATTTACATATTATGGGAACTAAGAATTCCTAGGAAATGGAAATTCCCAATTTCCCATGGGTTGTGGAAATCAATCACCAACAATCCCTTGCTGATTAGAAATTCCTGTGTCAGTTCCAAATTTCCATGTCCAAACAAACATCAAAAGCCACCTCCTAGGAAATGTGCAAGGTAAATTTAATTCCCATAAAATAGGATATTCCATCGGAATTGATTTCCAATGGTAACCTAACGAGGCCATAGGTTTTTTCATCACACATAATAAATCCTGCTCATTTGTACCGTACAATGGACCTAAAAACAAAAAAAAATAAATCTTACAACAGTTGGGATTGGCAACACCTGTATTAGGCGTGGTGCATTCTAGATTTTACTAACATAACATTGGTACTTTACCTATTGTTTTTCCTGCAGGTTTGGATTCTTTGCAATGACTGCAATGATACAACAGAGGTTAATTTCCACATAATTGGCCAGAAATGCAGGCATTGCAACTCTTACAACACCCGCCAAATTTCTCGGCCAGTCCTTCCTGAGTGACTCGACTGACTCTTAGCCGCTTTTGGCTCTATAATGATAATAAATACACTAGTATTCATTTTCACTTCTTCATTGGTTCTATTGTTGTGCAACCAAAAGACTGACTTGCACCCATTCATCATTATTGGAACAAATATTTGGGAACATTATGTTATTTTCCTTTTCTGGCAAAATTGATTCCAAATGCTTCGTACTGTAAATTAAAATCATAAGGTACCAATATACATACAATGGCTTCTTGAATATGATCAAGTAGGCATTATGTTGAAAGGTCATTCTATCATTATGGTTTATGCCTTATTTTTGTTCATTATTAATTCATGATCACACAAATTCATTGACACAAGCTGATAGATTGATGCCATTTTTGTCGAATAAGTGCTAAGCTAAGCTTTTATGAGCCAAATGGGTGATGGAATATTCAATTTGTGTACAAATGCATGGGATTATCCATTGCCCACATTAACCATTAGCATACTGCCACATTGCCTTGGCAGAAAAAGACAACACAAGCAGAAAAGACAATGTGGATGTCCACAATAAGTTTAGAGAAGCTGTTGTGTCAAACATGTTTTACAAAAATTATTATGGTCATACCACTTTCGTTGGGTCTTTGTTTTCTTTCAGTTTAGTGTAATTTTTATCCAGGAAGTGTTTTACAAAAATATTGTTTTGAGCAAAAATATTTATCAAAATAATGTTATTGCAAAAGTATTTACCAAAATAATGTCCACGTAGGAAAGAGGGAGTTTTTTTTTTTTTTTTTTTTACACTTACAAAATCTCTATCTGAAATAGCGATTTTGTTAGAAATAAAAATCGCTATTTCAGATAGCGATTTACCTTTTAATTAGAACAAAATCAACTTTAGTCATTGATCTTTACAACAAAGGCATTGCTTCTTCATTTTTTTTTTTTACTTAGGACAAAATCGCTATCTCAATTAGCGATTTCGTTAACAAAATCGCTAATAGGTATAGCGATTTAAGCTGTATCTTTTAAAAAAAAAATTTGCTTACGTGGACAATATTTTCGTAAATACTTTTGCAATGACATTATTTTGGTAAATATTTTTGCTCAAAACAATATTTTTGTCAAACACTCTTATCCAGGTTAGAGTCGTTTTCTCCAGGGTATTTTTTTCTCTGGAGTGTTTTTTGCTCTAGGTTAGTGTTTTTTTTTCATCGAGGCTATGGCTGTCCATAAGGAAGAGCAAGAAGACCAATAGCACAGGGCCCCCAATTTCATAGGGCCCCCAAATCAATTAAAGCCCAAAGTTTAAAAAAAAATAAAGAATGAATAAAAAGAGAAAATTGCATTGTAACCCCCGTCCTATACTCCTATATACTCTAGCTATTCAATTACTCTTGCTTGAAAAAGACAATAGACATTTAATACCTTCTAATTACTTCTTATCCCTCTTCCAAATTCAATTTTCATTATCCAAACTTTCTAAATTCATATCTCGATCAATTCATTAATTTTCTTATTTACCCAAAAGAAATTAGTTTTCTTCTCTCCTTCCTCTTCCAATTTTCAATGGAAAAATTAAATATTCAACTTTTACATTCACTACTTATATTTATGCGGTATAAAACGGCTAATTTCACCATATATAAATATAAAACGGTTAATTTCACCAACTTTTACATTCACTACTTATATTTATGCTGTTTTATAATTTTATCCATCAGGGCCCCATTTGTATGATCAGAACAGGGCCTCGAAATTTTATGGGACGACCCTGATCTAGGCTAGTGTAATTTTCATCCAGATTAGAGTCGTTTTTCTTTAGGTTAGACTTGTTTCCTCCAGGTTAGTGTATTTTTCATCCAGGTTAGTGTAATTTTCATCCAGGTTAGAGTCGTTTTCCTCCAGGTTAAACTTTTTTCCTTCAAGTTAGTGTTTTTTCAAGTTAATGTAATTTTCATCCAGGTTCGAGTCCTTTTTCTCCATGTTAGACTTTTTTCCTCCAGGTTAATTTTTTTTCCCCTCTAGATTAGTGTTTTTTTTCCCTTCAGATTAGTGTTTTTTTGTCTCCAGGTTAGTGTTTGTGTTTTTTCCATTCAGATTAGTGTTTTTTTCTTTCAAGTTACTTCGACAACACAAATTCTAACATGGAACAAATTTTCTTTCGCTGAAATCCAAAAAAATCCTCTCACTATCACTCAAAAACTTACCAACACACTCAGAACACGAATTGATGTAATTAAATGTTACAGATCAGTGAATTAAAAACTCACTGTAATGTCTTATATATGTTGTTGGTGATGGTGATGCGCTTAGACACTTAAAAACAAACATTGATCACCAATATTGCAGAAAAAACATAAACTACCATTCCAAAACCATCCAAACATGCACATTTAACCCTTAAAATTGACGAGATTAAACCTAGTTTTGGGGCGTTTGGGATGCCTTTCGGCCATTCGAGATCGTAATTTGAGTTTCTAAGGCTCCGTTTGTTTTGATGTAAAACATTTTCCTGGAAAATGATTTTCTTCCCTTTTTACATTTTCCTTTGTTTGTTTTGGAAAGGGATAGAAAACAATTTTCTTGAAGATGGAAAATATAACTTTGGAAAAGGAAAATTATTTTCCTTTTGTTGAGAAAGAATGCCACATTTTCATTTTCACTCTTTACTTCTCCCTTATCCACTCCTCCCATCCTTCTTCCATTTATATTTCATTTTTTCTTTCCTTCATAAGTTTTCCTCTAATCAAACAAACAAAGGAAAACTTTTCTTACATCTATGTTTTCCTTCAAACCAAACGGAGCCTAAATTCCGATTGAAAACTCTAAAAGACCTTAACTGTAATTACTAACTCAACAAGTGGTGATTGTTTATTTTGAGGCGTTTGGTATGCCTATCGGCGAGTGGTGATTGCTACTGTCTGCTAATGACCGATTGTTGTGTCGCGGTGGTGATGCTTCTCTTTGTAGCTTTGTTTTTTTAGTGTAGTCTCGCTTTTCGCAAATTATTATATGGTCCAGGACCACGTAGGTTTCTGTGGTCCCTGGCCAAAACGACGTAGTTTAGGAGTAAAAAAAATAAATTTAACAGACTTCATACTTCAAGGATTCTATTCTGCAAATAGAAAATTAACTGCTATTAATTACGTATCAAAAAAACCAATTAGTAGGTAACAACTAAAATCTTCGATTCCACTTCCCTAAGAACAATCTGCAAATACATTCTATGGTTACCTGCACAAGCTAATCTTTTGCTTGTATTCAGTATTAAAAAAATTGCGATTGAGATTTATTATTGAATATTATGAACGAAATCACTCGATTAAGAGGAGAGAGAAAAAAAATCAATAACAAAGGATGAAGATAACCAAATGAAAAGGAGGGGATGAAGAGGATGTGAGAGAAACAAAAGTTAGAAGAGAGAGAAAAAAAAACAATAGGGACCACATAGTTATGTGGTGAGTATTTAACATAAATGATGCTTCCCACAAATTTATTTACCAATCTAATGTTACTTCAAAACTGTAACGACCCGACTTTTTGGACTTGTCGATTGACGAAGGGAAATCGACAAACGGATCATTACTTAAGCAACTTATACTATAAATAAAGTTAATTAATTAAAACTAAGCAACTTTTATTAAATTAATAAACTATAATCCAAAAGTCTAAATGGATCCAAAAATCATAATTACATAAGTTGTTCTAATACCGTCCCAACATGCTGGGATCAACTAATAGCATAAAAATCTTATTGAATAACTTAGAAAAATAAAGGCTAAACTACAGGTCTCTTCCACACAAGCCCGGTCCAACGAAAGCCCATGCTAAGCAGCTGCGTCATCTCCTGAAACTGAGGGGGGGGGTCCACCGTCAGTGGCGAGTAACTAGGCTGTCCCGCTTAATTGAGGGACCGCTAAACACATAATCTCATAGAATCACGCAAGAAAATCACACATAAACATATATTGTCTTATACAATCATTCATACGGGGTACGTATAAAAATACGTACAAAAATACGTATAAAAATACGTATAAAATACCTGCAGAGATACGGTTAGAAATACGTACTAAAATACGTATAAGGTACGTATACTATACGTATAATGATACCTGCAAAATACGGTTAGGAATACGTACAAAACTACGTACACAATACGGGTTCAACATACAAATACATACACTTATACATACATACATAAGTTATACAAATACAGATATACACAGCGGAAGACTTATACTATTCGTAGCACGTATATTTCATACTTATCTTATATTATAAACACTTATAACTTGGTTATCATTATTATATCATATCTTATCTTTATATCATATAATAACTTATAACATCACGTATTTTCATAACATCTTTATCTTAACTTATCATCTTTGCGGACTGTCTTCTTCAGCTCGTAGCGAACCTTTGCGTCCGCAACTTTCCTAAAATATGTCGGGGTGAACCTTTGCGTCCCACCCGTAGCCCTCCTTTGCAAGAACTAAGCCTAAGCTATGGCCATAACCCCTAAGCAGCCCTCCTTTGCAAGAACTACCTAGACGACTCCATATTCTAGAGCCAAGAACTGCGCGGGGGAACTCGTGTGTTCGTCCCATTGAGCAGTGGCGTCGACTAAACCCGATTGGTGACCTTTGCACCACCGCACAGGCGTCCTTATCTTACTTATCTTACTTAAATCGGGAAGTACTAGGTGGCCGTAATCGGAAATAAAATGTTCGAAATCCCAGGAAAGAGAGGTGCGGCACGTATATTGGCCACCTTAAATACCAAGTCTTTCCTAGCCAGAGATCGAAACAAATTAATATCCTTTTACTCTGTTTCCTTTCCTACCCTATTAATATCTTATTAACTTCTTATTGTAACTTATCCCTACTGATACTTAATAATAATAATAATAATAATAACAATAATAATAATATTACTCATATTACTCGTAATATAATAATAATAACAATAATATTATCTACCCCTTCATAGTACAACTTATCCCTGATAATTCCTTTAATTGTAACTTTTATAATTATAATAACAATTATTCCTAAAAATATTATAAGTCAAAATTAAACTAAAATTGACCAAATAAATTAGAGTCACTCGACATTTTCATTAAAATAACAATAATTAGATAAATTCATACAATCGTCATACAATTAATTTAATAAATTCATAAAAATTACAATTAATTACATAAATTACCTAAAACATGATAAAAATACTACTCTTCAAATTTTACACCACTCGAAAATCATGAACAACAATACCAAAAATTACATCTTTAATTAATTAAATTCAATAACCAATAAATCATAGCGAACTTTATAATAAACATTAAAATTATCCTTAAAACACCATGTTTTACACAATCTGATTTTAAAGTATTAAATTAAGAACCACCATTAAAAGGTCTCGAATAATCTGGAAATTTTGATGGGAGCTAGATATAGGTTCATGGTTTAACGTGCATAAATTTCGTCCAAAAATAACATCTTTTACTATTTTTAAGGAATTTTATAACTAACAAATCAGATTAGGCTGAATTCAGTTTCAGATTTTTCTGCCATATCAAATGAACTTCAAAAATTACAAAATTTAACACAAGCTGTAAAATACCATTATTCACTTCCACCTAAATTTTCGTAGCCATCCGAATTGATTAAGTATCTTGAATAATTCGTAAACCAAATCTGGACAGTTTTACCGGTTTGATAGATTAAATTATTATAAGCAATAAAAGGACGAATTTTGCCACGAAATAAATCATGATTCATAATCAAACAGTAAAGAAATTTCCAAGAAAAATTCATCAAGAAATAACAAGATTTGGTTAATAAATAAATTCATACAAGTAATTATTCAACAATTAAAGATTTCAAGAAACTACATAAAATAATCAAGAAAATTAACATGTACATAAATTTCATGTAGTTCGAAAAACACCCTAACATGATACTAATTCTCTTTGTAATTTTCATGCTTCTAATCCTAATTAACTATGTGAATAGGTTGTTCCGGAATTAAACGGGTTAGCAAAGTTACCTTAAATCGCTTAAATTTTCCAAGGAAAAATTCACCACTTTGGGTGAATGTAGATCGGCTTTTTGAGAGGAAAAGGAGGAGAAATATTTTTGGAGTTCAAAGCTTTTTGCAATTAGGGGAACAAAAGAGTTACTAAGCATATATATATAGAAGGAGAAAAACAAAAACAACCCTAATATGAGCCTAGGGTTGCCGTGAATTTCAAGAGGAGAAAGGGGAAATTGGACCTAGTAATTGGATGGGTTTGGGCTAGGTTTGAATTAGTTTAGGTAATTTAAAAATATTATTTAATTAAATTAATTTAATTAATTAATCAAACTAAATAATAAGGATAATAATACTTGGCCCAAAAACACAAAGGGGACCGGCCAAGTTTATAAGAGGGGAAAAAGATTGGGTCATTGGCCCAATTGAGTTAAAAGAGAGGAAAATAAAATAAAACAGTCCAAATTAATGGGCCTTTTGGACTTAGAATAAATAAAATAATACTAATAACCGCGAAATTTTCTGGCCCTAAATTTCGGGGTATTACAAAAACTATTTACATAAATAATGTCCACCTCATCAAAATATTTCTAATAATATCCTTCAACTTTTACTATTTACGATTTAGTCCTTGTGCTAAAATTAAGTGATTTTAAGCTTTGCTTACTTAATATGTAGATTACTATTATGCAAATTAATATTCCATTAACCTTTTGATGACTTTTATGGTACTAATTATCACTATTCTACTACTTATATCTAAATAAGTTATTCTAGCTGCTCATTAGCCCACCATGCTTCGCAAAATAATTACGGATAGAGAGTTTTGACCGATACCTGAACTTAGTCGGCATTGGATCCTCCGGCATTCCTAAGCTTTCGACTTTACTGTGGTAGCTAACCACAACCTTGCTTCCCTTAGATCAGGCACATCACAGATCTAATACGTTTCCTACCTTAGACCGTAGTCTCACTCTATAATATTTTGTGTTTAGATGATAAGAGTTTAAACAGAAGAATTAATCATTTAAGATATAAGGTTCGAAAGGATAATGTTCTCTTCCTAAAAAACTTTTATTAATTTAAAGAAATTTTACAAACTTAAACACTAAGAATGATTTCTAGAGATGCTTTGCTTTTAGGAGAGATGGAATCCCGTTCTTTCTCTTGAGGCTATCTTTCTCTAGATGACATGAGTTTTTCTCTCTCTAAATTTTTCTAGCTCAAGTCCGCCCCTACTAAGCTTCCTAAGCTCTCTATTTATAGAGGGAGTATCCAAGCATTGGATCCCTTCTGAATGGTTACAAGACTTCAGAAACTACATACCACACACTAAAAGTAAAAGCAAAAGTAAAAGTAAAAGTAAAGATACTATTTTACAAAAGTAGTCACATGCTTATTTTTTGCTGGTCCTACTCCATTCTGATGTTGTACATCCCTTCATCTCCAACATTGGATTCCCAATTTTCATGATCATCAGCATCTTCTTCCATTAAGATATCTCCAAAATATCTAGCTGCATAAGTCTCATCCCATGTTAGAAAAGTTTCTAGCAGATAACCTTTTCCTTCTTCTGATAAGAATTTTCCAGCTTCAACTTCTTCTAAGTAGTCATGGACGGATTCTGTATGAACTAGCCCTTCTCTAAAATATGGTTGCATTTCTCCTGGTGCTATTATTGTGCTGTTTCCAACATGGAATATTATAGGAGCTTCAATGGGATGTTCTGGACTCTTTTGCCTTTCCAAAGCTCGATTGATATATTGAGCAATATAGAAGAACCCAAATGCTCTTGCCTTTACTGGATCATCTACTCTTCGTTGCCTTCTACTTATTGGCTCTTGTACATATCGAACCTTTTGGTTTAGCATTATGAGATAATGGGGAGGATCAATCTTTCCTTCTTTGACCTCTATATTTACACATTGTATTTCCATTGTTGTCCGGAGATCTTCTTTTCTATAATCCTCGACCCTTTTAAATCTACACTTCTGGAACTTGGTGAGATGCTTAAATAGGTAACTTCCTGGGAATGGTATAGAATGACATCCATGTATCATGCCATACTTCCAGGCCTGAAGATTAGCTCTAGCATACCCACAATCATGATAAATAGGATTCACATCTATTACCATGGTTCCTACACCAGAATTTTTAACATAGCGTATGTGGCTTCCCCAAATATCGAATATATCGTAGAACTTATAACTTCTTGTTACGACCTCAAAGTACCATGCTTTGAAATCATTAACTTTAATTTTATCAAGAATTATATTTTGTAGATCATAGTTAAGTTTTTGTAGGTTTTCTTGTATCTTTAACACAAGAAATCTTCGGACAGCTCTGTGGCATCCTTTGACTAATCCATCTCTGCATCTGTTCTTTGCTGATGCTATTAAGGCCTGCATCAAAGCCTTTGTGGTGGGTGACACCCTCACCAATTCTTCTTGTGTTTCTTTAATTAGAGTTTCCCGTTCTACAGCCAAGAGTCCCCTTGTCTCTGTAGAAGGTTGTTGTTTCATCTTCTTGTAAATTGGCTTCAGGTTGGATGATGATGTGATAGAAGGGATTTTCTCACCAAATAAAAACCCCTCGTCGTAGTAACAATGGGGGTGTCGAAAACGGGGAAGGTACGCTGCACTAGTCTAGGCATGAGCGTCGAACAAGCTAGGTCAAATGATGGTCGCGAGAGGCGAAGAGAACTACGGAAACTAACTTATACTAAATTACGAAAGCAAGAATAAAAAGAACTAGGGTAAGAGATCCACAACTCATACCACCATGAACTATGGATCAATCGAAACTTAGATTTAGGTCATGGATAAGGGGAGGTTGTTCTAAGATCATACTACTCTTTCAAGCTAGTGTGATGACCGGTAAGACATACACAAACCTACTTTCGTGGCGGCACATCTAACTAGTCATAAGCACAATTCACGAAGACAGGTAACTTTCCCTTGATCGAAGGCCCAACTTTCGTGGTGCTTCCATCAATCGGGCGAAGGGAGTCATCACCCACGTTCACCTTTCGGTCCTTAGGTGGGGATTCTTCTATGAGTCTAATGTTAATTAGGCACGAGACTCAACATTATCGGACCTTCGGTACCAACATAATCACAACCAAAAGCTAAGAAACAACTAAACCACAATCATGGGGAATTTGAGAGGTTTCACTCAAACCCTAGAAATTAACTACTCACAACTAATTAATAAAAACATAACTAAATCAACTAAAACTATCAACTAAACTAAGGAAAACTAACTATAAATAATAACATAAAATTAACACAACAACTAAACTAACATCAAAACAATGATAAAACTAGCTAAGAATCTAAACCTAAGTACAAGAACATCAAAATATGAAAAGAAACTAAAGGAAACAAAGCATTAAAATGTAGCTTGAAGAGAAGAACAAGAGGAATTATACTACTTGCATTAATTGAAGAACAAAATGTAAATTACAAGAGGAATTGAAGAACAAAGCTCTAAAAACTAACCTAACCTAAGCTTGGAGCTTCTAACATCAGCCTCTTTTATGAAATGGGAAGAGGGGGTATATATACAACCCCCAAAAAGTCAAGCAAAAACAGACCAAAAACACTAAATAAAACGTGTAGTAGCACGTCAGCGGGCGCTGGAATGGAATCAGCGGCCGTTGAGGCCTACTTTCACGTGCCTTCAGCCTCATAGGGAAAATGGTCAGCGGGCGCTGAGTAAGGTTCAGCGGCCGCTGCAAGCTCTTAGCATGCTACTGCCTCAAAACAGGGAAGAGGGACAGTGGGCGCTGAAACATGGTCAGCGGGCGCTGCCTTCACTTGGTGCTTGTGAGGGGTCTGGCAGCTTCAAGATCAGCGGCCGCTGGGAATCCATCAGCGGCCGCTGCAAGGCCTTAAAATGCTACTGACCTTCAGCCTAAAAATGCTCATGCCCAAATACATCTCAGCGGACGCTGAGGAATTCCCAGCACCCGCTGAGGCCTTCTTTTCACATGCAATGGCATAAAGGACTCTGTGGCTTCCTCGAGGTTCCCAGCTCGCTTCCTCAGGTTCCGAAATTGACTCGGGACCTGCAAAAGGGGAAGAAAACGCAGAAACAAGACAAAATAGAGGAAATCACATAGAAAAGGGGAAGGGGACTACAAGAGCAAAACTAAGCTAAAAAGCCTAAAAATGCTAACAAAAGCCAAATAAAGTAAGAAAAATAAACTAAGAAAAACTAAGAAAAACTAAGAAAAATACTAACTAAATACAGACTATCATGATGCCATTGGCTAATTCTCTAGTTAGACTGTCAGCTAGAGAATTCTTTGATCCCTGTATATGTTTAACAATAAAAGAAAATTGATTAAGCCATAATTGCCAATGCATCGCAGGAGCCTCCCATGCGCTTGCATGTTGGATAAATTCTTTTTGACAAAACCCAAGATTCCTTTACAATCTGTCCTTACTAGGAATTGTTTAGGTGCTAGAAATATTAGGAACTTCTCTATTCCTCTTATTACTGCTAGGATTTCTTTCTGCATTGTTGGATAATTGCATTCAGCTTTACTAAAGCTTCCACTATTATATCTGCAGAGTTTTTCTCCTTCTTTTATTTTTAAGACAGCACTACAATGCTCATTACTTGCATCTGTTTCTAATATTAGTTCATCGTCATTAGTTGGTAATGTTAGAACAGGCAAGTTTTTACATAACTTTTTCAAATTTTTTACATTTTTCGTATCTTCACTTGACCAGTTCCATACCTCTTCTTTTTTCAATTTTTGTTGTAATGGTTTCCTTAATAAAGCAAGATTTTTAATAAAATCAGAAGCATAAGTTAAGCATCCTAAAAGCCTTTCTAGTTGCTTCCTATCTTCTATATCATCAGGGAATTTTTCTATTTTCTCTAATATATGTGTTTGCAATATTATTTGTCCAGCTTTTATTTCTAATCCTAGAAATTCTATTTCTCGTTTAGCAAAAACATATTTATCCTTTCCAAGTATTATCCCATGATTAATGCATTTCTGAGTTACCGCTTTTAAATCATTTTTATGTTGCTCAAGCCTTTTTGAAAATATTAGTATATCATCTATGTATACTAGGCAACAGTGATTTAGTTCCTTGAAGATACTATCCATTCTTCTATGGAATATCTGAGGTGCATTCTTTAGTCCAAATGGCATTACTAACCATTCGTAATGTCCCTGTGGGGCACTAAACACTGTTAGTGGAATGCTTTCCTCTTCCATTTTAATTTGTCAATATCCACTTTTGCAATCCATTTTTGAAAACCATGTAGCTCCTTGGATTTTATTAAACAAAATAGTTTTGTTAGGAATATAATATCCATCAAATATAGTGTTATCATTTAGCCTTTTGTAATTAATTACCATCCGGGCTTTTCTTCTTTTTTCTTCCGAATGATTTCTTACCATAAACACAGGGCTATTATGAGGACTATTACTATTCCTAATCAGTTTCTTTTTTAATAATTCTTTGATCTGTTCATCGAATTCTTTTATATCTTGGTATGTATAAACCATTTGTTTTACCCTTATAATTTTATTAGGATCTGATAGTGTTATTTTGGCATAGGCTTTATCCCTTTTCCCAATGTTGTAGTGGATTAGTAGAATATAGTTTCTCGCATAATTTTTCTTGTTGTTTTATTATTTCTTTTATAGTAGAATCATCTTGAGATATTCTTAGCGCCACTTCTCTTTGTGCGGGGGTAACTTCATACTCATCACCACGTTGGCTGCGTTTGAATTCCATAGATTGATGTGTATAACCTTTTGACAATTTTGTAACTGGGACTGAATGACCATTTATTGTAAACACTATGTGCTCTATTGTTTGAGTGCATGACGAATATAGCCTTTGGAAATTATTTCCAATGATCATGTCATGAGAAGGTTGAGTAGTTGCCCATAGTACTGGAATTATGCATTGAGTTCCACCAATTTTTATTGGCAAATTTTCAATTATGTCTGAATGCATCATAACGCTATTATCTACAATTTTTACTCTCATGGGAGTTTTGTCTTTTTGCCAAAGATATTCAGGGAATAATGTTCTTTTCCCAAAGCAAACTGAACATCCACTATCAACATAAGCACATAATTCATACTCTTTTTGTTCTTCTAAACAAATTTTTAAAGGAACGTAAATGCTATTAGGATTTGTTTCTGTAATTTCATAGCTCATTTCCATTCTCATGTTCATCTCATCTTAACTCTTTTTCTTCATGTTTATCTTTTCTATTAATCGTCTTAGTTCTTCCTCATCGTCTCCAATGCTATTTGGGTCCTATTTTTCAGTTTGGATAGGTTCTCTTATATTCCTAGACGAATTTAATCTACTCATGCTATTACTTTGAATACTTAAATTTCTTTGCATTCTTGGAAGTGGATTTACTCTGCTATGGAGGTTTCCAAGTTCGTCTATTACTAATTTACTTGATTTGTTGGCCACCTTAGGATTCATAAAAAATTCTTCCCATGTTTTTTCTATGACTATGTCATTAGGATTTACTTTAATAGGATTTACTTTCTTTTTTGGTCCTCCACCTTGCTCATACTTTTCAGCATTCACTACTCTTTTTCTTTCGAAGGTATCTATGGTGTTTACCAATTTATATATTATCTTCCAATGAAGCCTTATAGGTCGAGTTCCTTTAAACATATCTTGTCTGATTGTTAATAACTTAATGGCTAGAAACCTATCTTTAAACGAGTCTTCTAGGCTAACATAATATTTAGGCTCGCAAATATAGCTTACCTAACCTTGGCTTAGATTGCACGTGATGCCACTAATTATTTGATCATAGAATTTTCTATGTCTAATATCACAAACGAAGCTTAAACATTTTATATCTTTACCAAAATCATGTAAAGGTTCTATGTAAACTTGTACAGCTCCAACACAAATATAACCATAGTTTCCTTTTTCACCATGTTCTTTAATCCGCTTCCAGTTTATGATGTTAATTTCAGCGGCTCTTTTTTCGCAATCTCCAGAAACTATACTTCCTTCTATTTCTTCACAAACATATTTTGATCTTGTTTTAAAGAAAGATGTTTTGAATATTTTATCTTTTGTTATTTCAGGGAAATTCCATCCCTTTTCTTTCATTTGTTCCATTTCTTTGTCATCCATGGCATATTCAGCTTGCCTTAATTGACCTATAGTCATTTTTTGTTCAATTTCATCATCATCTTCTTCAAAACCTTCCTCGCTTTCCATCATATTATTAATTTCTTCTTCATAAGAAGAACTTTCGATTTCTTCAATGTCATTATCTTCTTCGATAATTTCTATTGTGCCTTTATTATTGCTTAATGCCAAGTCTAGAGCTTCATCTACTGAGATTTCTATGTAATCCCAGCTTTCTAGAGCTTCCATTAATTTAAGGTTTGCTTTCTTACTCTCGTTAGCATAATGTCCTATCTCTCCACATGACCAACACTTGCAATTTCGTTTCTTTTCTGGACAATATGTTGCTTTTCTAATAAACCGTCTTGGTTTTTTATATTTATGCTTGTAATACTTCTTTTTATATTGTTCTCCTCTATTTTTATCAAATTTATTTCTCTTATAGTATTTTCTTTTATTATCAGATTTTCTATTACTATTACAACCATATTCAATTCATTAGGCATTTCCCAACATGTAAGGAATTGTTTTTTAAGTTGTTGTGTTCCAGCTACTTTCCTACATTTCTTTTCAATCCATTGCCTTAGAAATGTTATTCTTTTTCCCAAGTTATCTCCTGTACCATATTTTTCTTTCCATTCTTGATACTTTTCCATTAATTCTTCATTAATAGGACTTGATAATTTATGGAAGAACATTTCTAGATTAGTATCATTTTCTCCAATTTTGTAATAGTATGTTTCAAATTCAGTAATGTAACTCTCGACAAATTTTAAATTACAAATCATTAATTTACTTAACTTTCTCTGATATTCTAGTATTTTTTCACTTGGATCTGCTTTATAAACTACAAATTCTAGTTCTATGAAATGACATAGTTGTCTAAACATAGTAGTAGGTAATTCCAATGGTCTTAATTGCATTTTGGTATCTTCGTTTATTGCCTCATACCAGTCAGCAACGCATCCATAGAAACTATGTTCTATGTAATTTAAGAAATTTTCCGAAGTCCATTCAGTATTTAAATTAAGTACACTTGTAACGCCCCAGATTTTTGGGCTAATCTTGTAATTAGTTTATTGTAATTATGGTTGTTGCGGTGCATGGTCTAAAATTTATTTTAGACTATTTTTAATGTTTTTAGTGTAACCATTATTTTTAATGGTTTAGTATTTCCTTATTTTATTTTATTTTATTTTAATTAATTAGAATTTTATTATTTAATTTTCTAATTAATTAATTAATTTTGGGCCAAGTGCAAAATAATCATGATTAGTCATGAAATTAGTGCAAAAGGCCCAAATGATCAATTTGAGCCCATTTGCTAGCCCATGTCCGGTTTTCCCTCTTTGTTTGATGGCAAATTTGCCACTTGCTTCATGTTCACACCTCACTTAACTTCTATAAATAGAAGTAGTAGTAAGGCATGAGGATTCATTTGCTCATTTGCCATCTTTTGTTCATCCTTTGCCATCTCTTTTCAAAGGCAAATCCTCCCTCCATTTCTCCATCAACCTCACACCATTTTGATTAGATGAACACTCATCATTGTTCATCATCTTTTCTAAACCAAACTTAAAGATTATGTATCCTTTGATCTTTAAGTAGTAATATACAATTTAAACCCCAACAAGTTCTTTCAAGATCACTAGTTTGGGGTGGTTTGGGTTCGTGTTCGTGGCTAGTGGTGTGGCTGTGCGTATGGTCTGGCTGGGCAGCAGGTTAGGGCCGTTTATGCAGTAGGGGCAGCCAGCAGTGGGCCGTGCAAGGTGCAGCAGAGGGCCGTGCAAAATGCAGCAGAGAAGCCGTGCGTTTCGTGGCTGTTTCTGGGCAGTTTCGTGGCTGTTTCTGGGCAGTAGCCGTGTGGATATTTCAGGGCAGAACTGTGCTGATTTGGGCAGCAACGTGGTGGCTACGTGGTGGCTTCTTGGTTGCCATGTTCGTGTGCAAGGTAACCGGGTTGATGACCGTGCAAGAAGACGTTCCGGGCAGCACGTTCTTGTACGATTTTTGTGTTGATTTTGTGTGTAATCTTCAATAAGGTAACATGCTAACTCAACTTAATTGGTAGTACTATGTTTATAGCTTTAATTAAATGCATGTTTGAATGAATTGTTGATAATTGTTGATGATTGTTTATGATTTTTGAAGTTAATCTTAATTCTGATTTTGAAGTATTTTTAATGATGTTTTAATGGTGGATTTTCATGTTTTAAGATTGATTTATGTTATTTTGGAAAGCATGGTGATTGGGTTTGAATTTGTTGAATTTTGATTAAAAACATGAAGAATGCCGTGTGGATTAGTGATGATGTTCATGCGTGTAGTTTGAGTTTGTATGAGTTCTTGATTGAAGTTCTTGAATCTTGATTGAGTTCTTGATTGAAGATCTTGAATCTTGAATGGTTTCTTGTTAAGTTCTTTAAGAGTTAGATGAGTTCTTTAAGGTTCTTGATTGAGTTCTTTAGAGTTCTTGTTGAGGTTTGATGAGTTCTTTAAGAGTCTTGAAAGTTAAAGAAAGAGATAGAAAGAGTCATGAAAGTTAAAGATTTGGGATATGTTGATTAAAGATTGAGTTAAAGATTGACGATATGATGTTTGGTTAGTCTCAAGAGTATGGCTATAGGCAATTCTTGGGTTAACTTCGATGATTTAGTTGATTGAATTCAAGAGTATGGCTTATTCTTGTTTTTAATTAAACCATGATGATATGATGATAATATGAGGTCTTTAGCTTGATTTCTTTTCTAGACGCCCTTGACTTTGTGTATGGCTTATGCTTAGTTTTTGGGTTAAGACGTTGCCACTATTTCCGTCCGCGGTATCGGAATAGTTCTGGAGTCTCACTATGTTATTCCTAGTACGCTCAAAATGATTGGGGATTAGGGACACGATTTCCCAGATTGATTGGGTTCGTGGGATTTGGGTGTATGGCTTATGCCCGGTCCTGACATAGTAGAAGTTCGGTTGCGTAAGATGCTTCCGTACGAGCCTAGTCCGGTCTAGAACTAGAATGATTGCACCTGAGTTAGATTTGAGTATAGAGATGTCGTATATTGATGATGTCGAGTGATGAGATTGATTTTGGATTACGAGCTTGAGGTTGTCTCGTGTCTTCGAGGATTGTATGTGTGATGTTTTTTGATTATTGCTATGTACTTGTGTATTCCCGTTAGGGTGAGTCAGTTATGTTACTCGCCACTGATGGTGAATATGTTGTGTTTTTCAGGTACGTCTGACGATGATACTCTTGCTTAGCTTTGGGGTTGGGCGAGCGGCGCTTTGTGTGTTTTCTATTGTTTATTTCAGTTGTTTCTTAGCATTAGACTTGTTAGACGTTGTTTCAGGATTTATGATATACATTTGTTGTATAAGACTCTAGCATGTGGTTAGAGTTGCACCTTACTTTTGTTTTAGTACATTTGACTTTTGGATTTAGTTTTGTACAAAATTGTGGGTTATTGTACATCTTTGGTTTAATACTAATATTTTGAGGTATTAGTTTATTTTCTAAGTGTTGAGTTTTAGTTTTATAACTACTTGACTCGTCGGTTTCTTCCGCGCCGATTTAAGCGAGTCGGGTTGTTACAACACTACTCATGCTTTTCTTCCATTGATCTAGGACTTCAACTCTATTTCTTACGCCATCTAGATTTAATTTGTATCCAGACTGACTAATAGGTTCTAGTGTTACTTCTTCTTGTTTTGGGGTTTTATTTGGCATAAATTTGCAACTAAACCGAGTAGTCCTCCCTAGGACATATTTTGGTTTACTTGTTTCTTCTTGGAATTTCATTACTTGATTTTTCATAAAATTATTTCTTTAGGACATACTTCTTCACCTATTTCATTTTTATCTACTATTTTACCCATTTTGTTTTCCATTTTTTGTTGGATTATTTCTAATGGTATGTTCTCTAAATCATCCACTTTTATTAATCCCATTTGTTGATATATATTTTCTTCTATTGATACGTAGTTTGTTTCTTTAGTCTATTCTTTTGGGACTATTTGCGTCTCTGCTATTTTAGTCATTATTTCATTCAATTTTATAGGATCTTCTTCTAGGTCGAACATTCTTTGTAATTTTTCTAGATTATTATTGTTGTGAAGATTCTGGCTCATCCTTTTTAACTTGTTTATTTTTCTCAAGGTCAATTACGGTAAATTTCTTATTTTTATTTAAGTTTTGAAATAAATAACTATATTTATATGGGGTAGCTTTAGTAGGAGTTTTATCTCGTTGAGCATGTTGATGTCTAATTTCGTGAATCAAGGCTAATTTTATTTGTTTAACTTCGTCCTTAAGTTCCTTGATTTCCTTTTTAAATTCTTCTGTAAAAGTAGAAAACTTTCTATCAAGGTTGGTGCAAGTACAAGAAGTGCCTTCTACCTCTACCTTTAGATCACTAATTTGACCTACAATATAATTTAATATAGCTCCTGTAGCAGTGCTACCTTCAGGTAAATGAGATAAATGTGGACAAGTGGGTTCCTTACACCCTGGGAGAGGGGGAGCCCTTGAGCGAAATGACATTAATTAGTTGACAATACTTAATTAAGTGTAGATTAATCTACTAATTATAACTCTAATAATTAATTTTATAACCTAGCTCTGATACCAAGTAGTCGAAAGCGTGTAGTTATTTAAATTTTGTCACTTATTTCTTAGATTATAATAATTTAGGCTAACTAAGTTAAGGGTATTTTGGTAATTAAAAGTTAGTTTTATTTTGAGTTTTTGAAGTAAGGGCTTATTTGTAATATTTTAAAGTTAAAAAGCTTTTAGGGATTAAATTATAAATACCAAAACTGTATTTTGGTAAATATTTTTAAGCTAACATTATTTTGATAAATAGTTTAGTTTTTAGCATTATTTTGGTTTTAAGGCCGTTATGTAATCTTGGGTGCACCTAATAATTTGCGGTACACAGCTAGCAATATGCTAATACACAGATTATACCCTATACCACTATCAATATTCTTTTTACTTTGATGTTGTTGTATTTTGGTCGTTGATGTGTTTTAATATTTTGGACTCCCTTCCTAAAACCCCCACAGAAACTTGAGTAGCTCAAAGGCTGCTGAAATCACCCGACCACATCAAGCTTCGCCGCAAAATCAAGCCATGCAAGCTGCTCGTTTAGGTCGCCGAGCTTCTAGGGCTCTCAGCGATCGTGTCTTCCTTCATTCTCTCATTGTTAAAGATGCTTCTTTGCAGTCTTCATCCTCCTCTCATTGCAGAACTTTCCGCACTTTTTCTATCCAAAACGATAGTATAATAGGTACATTATGCTGGGATGTATGTATGTTTATATGCATCAATTGAATGTTTTGCTTTGTTGGGCGGTTTTGAATCGTTTATTTATATTCGATCAGGGAAGTGGGTTAATTTTGCCTTTTATTTTGTTTCAGAGATTGAAATGTTTTGTTTTCTTGGTTATTTGGAATTCTTGTTTTCTGAAATGGATTCAATGGAATTCTATCAAAAATAATAGTGGGCTTATTTGAGTTTTTGCTTGTTTCTGTAATTGAAAATTTTATTTTCTGGCTTGTTTTTGAATTTTTGATTTCTAACATGGGGTCAATGGAATTCAATCAGGAATTGGCTGCTCCAATGGCGGATTTCATTCGCCTTGCGATGATTTTAGGCATCACAATCCGAAAGTTTCTATGACTCTTACAGCCCCTTTCTGTTCAGCAACTGCTTCTTCCAGCGGTAATTATTTTTCTTTAATTGAGATATTAGAGGAGTTATATTGTTTGAGGTTTTAGCAGAAAATCACAATTTTTTTGGTGTTTTTGATTTTATTGGTAATTTTTTTGCTGCTCAATAAGCTTACTGCTTGATGAGTGTATGTGTAGTTAATCATGGTAGTAAGTTTGTCTTTGCAGATACTGTGAAGGAAGTGTATGATAAAATCCTCGAGTCTATTAAGGTCAAAAAATCTGCTCCCCCAAATGCATGGTTGTGGTCACTCATTGAGAAATGTAAAACCCGGGATGACATTAAGCTTTTATTCAGTGTTTTGCAGCAGCTTCGGATATTTGTTAGTTTCTGAACTCTTTTCAATTTCATATTGTTATACTTCTCGGAATTGTTGTAATCTTATTTCCCCTTTCTGTACAGCGTTTGTCAAATCTTCGGATTCATGATAATTTTAACTGTAACCTGTGTCAAGAAGTTGCAAAGGCCTGTGTTCGAGCTGGGGCCGTGGATTATGGTAGGTGCCTGAATTGCTCGTTATAGTTGGTAATTTTGAAATCTTATTCTCTTAATGAGTCCATGTTATGGTTCTATTTGTCATTTTTGTGAACAAATTGTTAATTCTTCTGAGAAAATGATATGCTGGTTTCAGCTTGCTACTGCATAACCAGTATAGCTAGTTTATCAGCTATGGAACAGAGAAGTAGAATTTCTTAAAAGTGCAGTAGTTGGTATTACTACAAATTTTATATGTTTATTTCTACATTTACTTCCTCGGCTCCATATTAGTTGCAACATACCCCGTTACCCCTTTGGCACACAGTTTGAAAGAGAATTAAGGTGTAAATGAGAAAATTGATCTTTACTTTCTCTTTAGCTTGTGTTAACATTATTTTATTCAATTCTTTGTTTACACCCTCAACTTACTTCCTTGAAATGCATGCGAAGGAGGTATATTGCAAGTAATATTTAGTGGAGGAAGTATTAGAAGTTAAAAATATAGCTATTAACGGTGGCACAAAACCAACATCGTTTTTCTTTAAAGCTATACTCATGCACACAAACTGACTCACATACATCATATTATGCATTTAAAAAGTTATAATATCTATTGTGAAACCAATATATACTGAAAAATGATAAAAGCAAGTAAAACTAAACATCATATTATACTTGCCATGGAATTAAAGTTATGGAGACTTAAACTTCTGTTTTTCTGTATTTTTACTAAAATCTTTTGGTCACTAGAATTAGAAAAATACAGATAGTATGCCTTGCCTTGTGCCTGTAGATCTGCATGCTTTTGCCCTGCCTCTGAGGATCCTTGCTGCCTTGCTGCACCTCCCTCATGACTTTTAGAACCAAGGCAGTAGCTAGTAGGTTCTGGTTCTAAAAATTAAAACTAAGAATGAACTCCCATAGGCCGGTGTTGGGTTAGGGAGGGGGAGAGGTGTATAGGGATAGGGAAACAAACACTAATACACAGAAAGGAGGACATTTCCTCTTTCCTCCTCCATGTGGATCCCTGACCCACATTGGTGATACAAATACTTTGGGCTCTTTGGCACCAAATTAAACATTGTAAGCTTTAAAATAGGAAAATTCTAGAGTAACTTGATGGATGACCCATGGTTACAAACTTACAATGGCTACCTTATATGAAAAATCAGATCGCATCAATGGCCACAATTTATGTGACATCATTAAAAAAATTACCTTTTCATGTAGTGCAAGTGGCAAACCATTATAGCTTGGACAACCACACCTTAAATTTCTAAAAAGATATGCCTGTGGTGTGCGTATGTGCTAAGGTGCACACTGGGCTAAGCACCTTTTTGGGTCTAGGTGAGGCAATTTGGATGATATGATACAAAAGTGCACCAAAAGACACAATGAGGCACACTTTTTTATTTCTAGAATTTTCCCATATATTTTAAATACAGTACTTAACACAAGTGCTGAATTCAATGAGGTGTATCATTATGAGTTGCACAAAGACATGCCTAAGGCGCACGGAAATCCTATCGTCTTGTTGCATTGCCTTAAATATGTTTTAGGATTCCAGCCTCATCATGGTTAGCTAGATCACAAGCTTATATGGAAAAATGGCTCAATCGATAATTCATGTTATGCATAAAGAACTTTTGACAAACTGATACACTTGGAAGGACACAAAAGTTTAGGTAACATCAGTATGGACTATGAGTGCACACTATTTGATAAGATTCACCTATGAAGCTAATGGCTAAAAGAAAAAACTATGTAGCACAAAAAAACAGCTAGAGTTTCTAATGTCTCGAAAATGGGAAATTACCAACTCAAAAAAACAAGGAATGAGGAAGTGTCTACATAAGATAAAACATAGTCATATGTGGTCTCGTTGGATTCGTTTCAACATGTAGTTTTTTAATATATAGTTTTTATAATTTTTACAAACATACAATTAAAGATATTATTAATCTTCAAAGTTTTGCCTCAACAAGTGTGAAAAGTGAAGTGAGTAAATTAAAAAAAAAAAACAGAGGGAGTAGAAACAACTTTAACTTATACTACACAACCATGATCCATTTAAATAAGGTGTTAACTGCATATCAACAATACATTCTTTGTCGTTCATGTTGGTTCCCAGTAAAATTGGAAGAGAGGATAGGGCTTAGCCTAGAAAGCCGGCAATTGAGTACATCAAAAGCTCTTGATAGAGAACTGAGATTAAATAGAGAAGTTGCAAGAAGCTTAGTTTTAAAAAGGCGCGCCTAGGCGCAAGGCACTTCAAGGCGTTAGCATTTGGGCTTTTTTAAGGCGAGGCGTAAGGACCCCTTGGAGGCGCTGGAAAGGCGCGCCTTTTGGGGAGGCACAAGGTGTAAGAATGACGCACTTTTTGGGGGTAAGGCGCACATCAGTCCATTTGAAGCATTTAAATAAAAATTTAAAAAAAGAAGAGAGAGAAGAAGTAGAAGAAAAGGATCAACGCTTTGAAAGAAGAGAGAGAAGAAGTAGAGAAGCAAACCCGAGGTATATGCTGCAACCATCATCACCCACTGACCGGAGCTGTTGTCATCACCCACTGCCGGGAACCAGGAATTTTCTCTCTCTCTCCTTTTTTTTTTCTTTCTTTTTTCTTTTCTTTTTCTTGTCTTCGTCTCTTCGAAAATGCTCTGTTTTTTTTTCTTTTCTTCTCCTCTTCAAAAATATTGAAGTGTAAACTATTCTTCTGATCTGCCTTGCGTTTGGCCTTTTTTTTCCTTTTGTCCTGCCTTCTACTCTTCTTTTGCCTTCTACCTGTTGTTCCATGGGGTTTGATGATGATGATGATGACAAAGTGGAGGAGGACATTGGTGGAGATGAAGATACTTAGGAGATGAGGATGACAATGAGTATAGACTATAGAGTGATGGTGATGAGTATGATTTGGATTAGGATTGTTCTAGTGCTTTAGGCAAACAAATTGAGTATAATATGAATTATACTTTGTTATGTCATTTATGCATTTATAATGAGTATAATGTTATTTTGAGTACAATATATGATCTAGTTTTCAAAAATGAAAATTTTAGAAAATTTAGTGCGCCTCTCCCTACCTAAAGGCGCACGCCTTCGCCTTGCGCCTAGGCTCCAGGGGCATTGTGCGCCTCGGTGCGCCTTGCGCATTTTAAAACTAAGGCAAGAAGAGAGAAATGGTTGTTGATGGTGAAAGAGACGGCCGACAAAGTGATGGGTGATGGACTTTGCCGTTTTTTTATTCAGCGTATTGACTTACTTACGGATTCAAGCAAATAATTAAAATGAATGTATAAGCATCTACATTAATCTTAAATTTTTTAGCTCTACTAATCTGAATCAAAAAACCTATAAAAAAGAACACTAAAGCTCTTTATATAGGCAATCTCATTGTTATAGTAATCAAACTAAAATTCTATGTTGCATGTTGTTAGGACTCCTAATTAACGTAAGCAGGTCTTGTTTAGAATCAGAGCCAAGAAGATCTTTAGTCAACAATTTACTGTTTAGCTCAACCAGCACATCACTGCAGCTATTTCATCAACTATAGCAATATGTCATGTAGCAAATTCTCTCTTTTTGCATATCTCACTATTGTCAGATAGCTAGTAAGCAGTTCTCGCATTTTGAGTTTTCTAGTTGTTCCCTGAACTCTTGTCCTCTTCTGTGATTCAAGACAAAGAACCTAGTTGGGCACACTATTCGCCCTAAAACAGTAAACATGAAACTAATGATTTGACCAAAGATGAGAGATAAGCGAGGTAGGCCTGTTGCAAGGAGATTTTTTTACAGAACACTTGGTTTTAAATGCTGGATGCCAGATAAGAGCTGCTGTTTCCACTATTATCCCTAAAAAAAGATGGAACTAATGATTCAAACAAAGATCAGAGATAGGCGAGCTAGGCCTAATGTAAGAACATTTCTTACTGAACACTCGGTTGTAAACACTGGACGCCAAACACAAGCTGCTGTTAAAATTATGTTAGTGCACTTTGCACCTTTTTAAATTGGGGAAGGGTTAAAGTTTTTCTTAAAAGTTATGGCAAACTGGACGGTTGGATGCAGATGACCCTTCTTCCAATTCCACTTCCACCTAAAATTTCTGTGCCCTCTACGCATGGTGGGTATAAATCCAAAACCCATACCCACCCATGCAGGTGTAAATCCAAAACCACCTTCACTCCATCACCCAAGTGGATATCCATTATCTACTTATATCATCATCTACTACCCAAGTGGATATCCAGTATTGATCATCCACCAATTAATATATGAATAGACTAAACTAAATTCTATAACGCGTTACTTTTTCAAAAATATGCAACATAAATTAATTGGTTCATAATAAAGTTATTCAAATATAAGCTTTAACTCAAAGTTTAAAATTTTCACCAAAAAAAGAGGTAAAAATTAAAAATGTGTAAAATTCTACGCACACACACATATGTAAAGAGTCACGATTTACTAAAAACCACTAAGTTGCTAAAAATTGCTAAAAACCAAATAATAGGATACATGTTAGTATAAAGGGGTACACTTTGTTTTTGGATCAAAATTCTAAGTATTTACAAATATGCCATCTAGATCATAGTTGTACCCCTTTACAATGAAAACAAAATTCACTTGATCCTCTTCCTATGTATATAAAATTTTAGTAAAATTATTTGGTGGATATGGGTAGGCAGACGGATGTGGTGCGGGTGATTATGAGTTAGGTGTGTCTTAGAACCCACTGCCTATGTAGGATTTTACTTTTGACATCCTTATCTACCCGACAAAGTTATATTCACGCGTTCGAACGGGGGTAGATAGGGTGCAAAATCCACTAACTCTTACCTACCAACCATTTTGCCATCCCTATGTTTCTACCTTCTGAAGTACCAAACAAAATTTGTGGTTTGGATTCTTTTTGTTTCTTCTATCCTTGCCCCCTTTTCTCATTTTTTCTTGCATTTATCAAATGGCAGCATAACACTTTCTTTCTACTTCATTATTGCTTAGTTCTGTTGTTGACATATTTGCTTTCTATTTGTGATGATATTTTGGGATTCTGAGTATGTTGATTACTTAATTGCAGGAAAGAAAGCATTATGGGCACATAATGTGTATGGGTTGACTCCTACTGTTGGATCTGCCAACCAAATATTGGTATGTATGATTGTATTCATTAGCTGCTTGTAGAATTCCTGGTGAATTAAGTAATATAATACCTTTCATTTCACATTAGCTTCTTTTGATGTTATGCAGTCTTACGCAAAGGCACAGAAAGATGTTAATCTTCTGGAGGATATGATGAGTCTCCTGAAAAAGAATGAATTACCATTACAACCTGCAACAGCAGATATTGTTTTTAGGTACTATTTACTCATTTTTGTTCAATTCTCAGTCACGTACTTGAAGAATTTATCTACCCGTTGTTTTCATGAGTACTTTAGCTTTTCCTGTTTTATGTTTTGTAGAGTGGTGGGCGTTTAGGAGAATGACAATTTTAATGAAGGAATGATAATATTTTAGTGGGTTCCACTTCAGTTTGCACGCAATGCGTTCGATAATCTTATAATATTTGTTAAAATTAGTAACTTGACAATAAAGTTAATAAGTTCCCACATAATTTTAAAAACTTATATATATATATCTATATATATATATATGTGTGTGTGTGTGTGTGTATAGTTTTTGATTTTTTAGGAATTTAATCTAGTTTTTGCCTTTCGCTTATAAATAGTAAGTATATTGCAAATTAAGTAAATAGCTTATTTCTCTAAAAGATTTTATTATTTATGAATAAATTTTGAGTGTTAAGAGAATTTGAATAATATAATTTATAATTAAATGGTACTTACGGTTTTTTAATTCTGATTACGTGTTTTAAATAAAGCTATTAATAATTTTAAAAATTAAAGATCATTATGGAAAATTTTAATACACAAATGACAAAATTGTTCCCCACTTAACTGACAATTATAATGGACGAGTAAGGGTAGTTTATCAAATGATTCATAAAAATTGAGCAACTGTCCAAAGACTGGGCAACAGCAAGTTCCTTCCTTCTGGTGAGCTTGGGCCTGTTCTTTGTCAGAGTAAGCATGTCATGAATTATTACATCACATCACATTTAATCTTTGGAGAAAAAAGACCCTCACTAACACCTATCATATCTACTTTTTGAGGAAAAAAATAGCAATTGATATTAAATAGCTGATCACCTATCCTCCGTTTCGTTTTGAATGCAACAATTTTCATTTTTGGCAGTTTCTATTAAATGCAACAAATGTTTTATTTCCTTTTTTGTAAGACATTTCTTTCTACCTCTCACTTCAACAAATACCTCACTTTCTCTATCTATCCATTTCATACTCACAATTAAATTTTGTCAAGGAGTCCGTGAAAGATCATTTGTTGCAATTAAATTGAAACGGATGAAGTATTTGATAATCACTCAACAATTTATCATTTAAAACTTCGTGCATAACCAAATATGCCAACCTTTGTGGGATGGAGTATTAATTATGTGGAACTAAATTATAATAAAATATGATACTCAAATTTTAGCAACTAAAGCTATTTAGACCATCATTTCATCACTTTAACAAGATATGTTGGTTGAAAGGCCCAATTCATTTTTGGACTTAATTTTAGACAAATTCAATTCAGATGAGTTAAACTCCTTGTAAGTCTAGAATTTAATTTAATTCAGTTTAGTTCATATTAATTCAGTCCAAAAAGTGTAATTTGAAGTTTCCTCTAATCAATTTAATTGTCATACATTGAACGTGAGGCATGGCAGATGTACAACTTTCATTGTCTAATGATTAAACTTTGATAATGAAGGGGATCATGGGAACTAGGACTAAGGATCAACTAATTGGTGTTCCTTTTCCAACTCACATGTGTTATTCCTAATTGCAATCTAGTAGGTTACACACAATGGGATGGAGTAAAAAAGGGGATTCATGGGTGCTGCACTATCATAACGATCAAATGGGATTAAAGAATGGATCAAATGATGTTCTTTTTTTAACTCACACTAGTGTCAAACCTGTGTTATGCACGATGTCATGTTATGATTTTATATCAAGGAAGATCATTTGAAATCATTGTACTGAAGTTAAAGATATTGAAGCAAGAACCCAGAATCAAAATTGTTAGAAAATATTTATTGATAAGGTGGTCATTATCCTCAGTTCCTCACCCTAATAAAATGTACTAATGTTTGTATAGATATGTATGAGAATCGATTTTTAAGTGTAAAAAAAGATAGATAATTTTTGCAAGTCATTTAAATACCATTAAGTAATTCATAAATAATGGTAGTTGAAGATACAAGGTAGTGCACAATTTTTTTAGCTTCCAACAGAGAAAGATGTCAACATAAAATTATACGTCATTTAATGAGATTTTTATTTACACTTGATGCATATACCTGTGCAATTAATAACAACAAGTTTAAAAATGGCTTGGTGGTTAGAGTTTAGGATTAGTAAATAAAGGGTTATAATATTGAAACTCGTTACTCGTTACTTGTTTTTTTTTTTTTTTTTTTTTTGAAGAAAGATATGATGTCTCATTGGCAATGGTGAGGTGGAGAGACACATGGCAAAGTCTCATCAAAAGCTACACCTTTTAAACTATTATACAGATAGATATAGATGTTTTAATCTCAATTGCAATGTACTACACTTTCAAAACGACAATTCTGAAAGTTATAAACCAGTGAATATGATACATTATCTAGTCAAATACCCATATTATCCTTAGTTCCTTACTATAGGAAATGCGTTGGGTTTGCAGGAGTTAGAGAAAGACAAAAGCAAACAGGGAGGAGGGTGGTTGAGAATGATATGAGCTTGTTGTGACCGGAGGAAAATTTAGCGACCGATAGGGAAGGTTGGAGGAGGTAGATCTATGTAGATGTACATATATCTGATTCATGTCTATCTGACCAAAAATTTTTGGGGACAAGGCTTTGATATTGTTTTGAATGTTTTTCGACTGTTATATTTTCTCATATTATCTCTTTACAGATTGGTTTACTTTTATTGTATAATATATGTAGCGCATTTACTAATTACTTTAGCTATAGCCAAATTTTCGAGGCTTGGTAATATGTTTTTGATTTGTTAGTTTTTCAACATGCAGCATCTGTTATAATGCTGATAATTGGAAACTGATATCCAAGTACTCTAGATGGTTCGTCAAGGCCGGAGTTAAATTGCGGAAAACTGCATTTGATGTATGGATGGAATTTGCTTCAACGAGAGGTTCTTTGGATCTTTTATTTATTTATTATTTATTTACTTTGTGATTCTTTTATTACATACAAACATGGACACTTCATTTGGACTAACCCGTACTGCCGTACTGGGGTTAGGTAGCACACTCATTCTTAATGTATACTCCGTAGTTGTCAATTTGTTATGTAATAGGGTTTTTCATAGTTTTATTTATTTTCATAATGTTTATATATATATATATATATATATAGGGTCAGGATCATGTGAGAAAGGGTGCTTATGTGAGAATGGATCTAGCGTCGATCTAGTGAGATCTGACGGTTAGGATTTTGTGGACTTTTTCTTTTATTCTAACATTATCTTAATATTAGGATTAAAAAAAAAACTAACGTAACAAACCCCTAATTGTGGGGATTAATTGAATGCAATCCCATCATCTATTGAAGGCTTTTTTTTTTAAAAAAAAAAAAACTAAAATTTTGAACGTATGAAATTGTAATCCTCTCATCATTGTGATTAATCTTATAAAATTTAGAACATATCATTTAAAATCCTGAACATATTGTATAAAATTTAGAACATCATTCCTAGCTAGAATATAAACTTTAGAATTTGGCTTAACCAATTATTTAGAAAAAGAGTTTAAATTTTACAAACCTATCTTATACAGTTTAAAACATAGCTAAAAACAAGGAATCAATAATAGGGAAAAAAACGTGATGCTCTATTTATCATTTTTTTTTATAAAAAAAAAAATCAGAATTTGCCAAAAAAATATAATAAATATGAAAAAAAAAACCTAAATTTTGGTAAAAAATGAAAAATATATTTTTAATAATACTTAAGTAGGATACAAAATGTTTCAACTACTCAAAATTAAGCTAACAATAAATTGGAATTTTCTGCACACATACATACATCTAAAACATGACTTGTAAAATTTAGAACATGACTTATTAAAATTAGAACAAGAATTACAAATAAAGTTTAGAGCTTATAAAATTCGAACATGACTTATAAAATTTAGAACATGACTCATAAAATTTAGAACATAATTAGAGTGTATTACAAGCAAAAAACAAGGACAGGAGTGATCGTGAAAAAAAATATGATTTTTTTAAAATATAAAAAACAGTTTTTTTTTTAGAAAATTACATAATTTTTTTTAATAAAACATTCTCAAGAAAAAACAATTTTTTTAAATAGAAAATATAGATTTAAAAAAGTAGAATTATAATAATCAAATTAAATTATTGAGTTGCCCTTACTAGCAAAAAATAAGGATTAAACATCAGCCCTTAGATCTAAAGCTGTCAATGATGCAGATTTATTCTCACATAAAAATCATTCTCACCTAAACCACCCTTTCTCACATGATCCTAATCCTATATATATATAAATGCAAGTGCATGACGTTCATTGTGCACCCAAGTGCACAATATACGGTTTAAGCCGTGTTTCCGTATCAGTTTCTGTGCAAGCTAGCCTTCTAAGGCAGGAGATTTCCTTTTCAATTGCAATAAATATTTATTTTTTTTAACCATTTATCATTTGGTTTGGAGAACTGTTGGAGACCTATATATATTTTCTTCTTTGTTCCTTTTGTTTTTAGTAACCTCCAATTTTGAAATTGCCAAGGTTCTGACTTTATGTGGGTCCCTACTATTATACTCTACTATTATACTCTAATCACTTTTAAGATTTGGCTCTTTAGTTATATATAGGTAATGAGAATTATGTAGGATCTTATTAGATTTTTCTCAATGTGTACTTTTCAAATATGTATTTTTATAAATTTTTTCTTATATGTACTTATAGCAACTAATATTAGAATTTGTATATCGTAAATCGTGAAAAACTAAATGAGCATCTAACAACTATAAAAGGCAGAAAATGTACTTTATGCAATCCCTTTAATTATATTTTTGTTAAAAATAATTTGTAATTTATAGCTAAAGTTCAGAATGTAATTCTGAATGAATTAACTAGCCTATTGATAGGAACTGAGAATTTAAGCAACCAAATCAGCACACATGTAATGGACTAAACACTCAAGTATCAAATAACAGTAATTGCAGCAAATAGAAGGAAAGAAAGAACAGTAAAGACAGCAGCAGAATGAGGGTTTTTGATTAATAAGGAGGATGAATACAATAGCAACTTTAGGCTGCCAATCTCTAAGTGACTTTGGGTCACCACTCTCAAAAGTTCTCTCACAATTTTTTTGATAATTTTCTACATTGCCTCTCTTTTTTTATATATACAAAGTATTCCCTCACTTCCAAAAAGTCTCTGACTGGCTGCTGCTAGTTGTCAGCTGCTGCTACTGATTTCAATGTGGTAGTCGCTTGTTGTGGTAGTGGTTTGCTTTGTTTTGTTGTCTCTTGTGCTGACTGTTTTTGTCTTCATCTTTCTCATATAAGTTTGGACCACATTTGGGTTATATGGCTCCATTACAACACTCTCCTTATCTTTCGAGAGGCTAAGGGCTCCCCCAAAGAAAATGATATTTTCTATTGAATATTCTGAATACTATCTTACATGAGCTCCCTTTTCTATTTATAGAGATATCAAGTCCTTGACAACTTAACATACTCCTTCCTAAGATTCTTTCTCATTTACATTTTTTATTTTTATTATTTACTAAATGTAAACATAACAGACTCAATAACAACTGCCATTCATCACTCTCCCCTTTGCTGACTTGGCCAGTTCTATCCACTCAGCTGCTGAGGTGGCTTCCTCCTATTACAGTGATAGGTGCCCTAGTGGCTGAGTGTGTATCATCTATAGCTAGACTTTTGTCTGTCCTAGCTGGCAAGAATCCATCATCACATTCAAGGTATTCCTGCTGAGGGGATTATACTTATACATTCATATTTATGAAGTAACCTATTTTATTCTAGGATTGCACTGATCTGTCTGCCTTCTAGAAATATGTTAAGTTGGCTGACATGTTACTGTTCTCACAAATCACAAGTTCACAACACATGCCAACTGCAATGGGTTTCTTCTTCTATAGAGCTGTAAGATTTGAAATTTATGTTGCCGAAATGAACTATTGGATCTTAGGAATTTTTTTTAGGCATCGTTGCATCAAAACTGCTGTTTCTATCTGATGTATGTGTCTGTTGAGATTATCACACCATTTCAGTCAATTAAACTGTGAAAAAGGGCAATCAAAGCATGGTTTCGATCAATTTTCATCTTTTTATAAGGTGTTTAATATGAAAAAGAGATAAGGACAAGGATAAACCTTGGGATAAGAGTAGGGAATTATTAGGTGAGGTAGATTGAAAATATGATTGGGATAGTTTTCCAAAGTACCCTTGCTAACTCTCTTTCATCTACTTTGCTTTTCGATAATGGTAAAATTGTCACTTTGGAGGGATAAGGGGTGTTTTCATTTTAATATCTATCCTCATTATCTTTGTCACCCTAAACAACAAAGTACTTTTGCGTTCCCCATCCTACCAAACATCTCTTTAGCTCTCAAAAGATCATTTTTTTGGAAAATTTGTTAGAAACCACCTTATAAAATATATTTTTTTTGGTCAAAAACCACCTTTTAAATATTTTTTTTTGTAAGAAGCTACCTGTTTTGGAATTTTTTTTTTGCAAGTAACCTTTGGTTGAATTTCGGGTTTTGATTTTGAGTTATTTTTGGCGTGGGGGTACAAGAGACGAAAAGGGACGAAGACGACTTGGGGAGGTACGAAGGGGGTTAGCCGAAATGGCGGAGGGAGGTTCTATTTAAACACCGAAATTAGGCTAAAGGTGGTCCTTTACAAATTTTTTTTATAAATAAGGTGGCTTCTTACAAAAAAAAAAAATTAAAAGGTGGTTTTTGACAAAAAAAAATGTTTTATAAGGTGGTTTTGAACAAATTTTCCTTTTTTTCCCCCTACTTTCTGATTGAAGGTCCTGCATATTTTCATAGTGAAGAAAACAATAATAGAATGTGTTAACCCTTGAAACTTTTCAATTTCTCTTCCATGGATTTGCTAAATAGCACTATATAATCTCTTAACTGCTCAATTGTCTTCTAAGTATGCCTATATAATAGCTTACGGTGCTAATTTTTTTGTTTTTGTTTTCTTCCTGTTCCTTTGGGTCATTAGAATCTGTCAAAAATGTTTTAAAACTATTTAATGCAGCATCAAGCCAAAGCTACTATACTGAATTACCTTTTGTTAGTGCAGGTGATCTTAAGTCGCTGTGGAAAATTGAGAAGTTAAGATCAGATTCGTACAAGCAGCACACTATTAAAAGTGGGTTTTCATGCGCTAAGGTAATACCCTTATTCTGACATATATACTTGTGATATGGTATCCTCGAGTATCTATACCTATACTAGATTTTATTTAGAATCACAAATAAAGCCTATTTATACTGTGATGAAATATGGATTGATTTTCAGTGACAATGAGAGCAACAATAATTTATTGATCGGAAGTTCGGAACGTTGGCTATTAAAAAGGATCCTATTAAGGACATATTGGAACACATTAAGGGAGAATATAACATGAAGATATTCAGAGAAAGATGGATGTGGAAATTATTGAACAAGGGATAAAAGATGGATGTGCTATATCAGCAAAAATATGTTTCGGTGAGAAAAGCCAAAATTTGGAGTCATGCGTATTTAGCATTAGATAAGTTACAGTAGAGGAAGAGGATTTTGTTGAGCGATTTACATGATATGTTGAGTGGCGGGGGGTGGATTTGAAAAGGATTGAGATACAGAGAAGGTGAGAGGAGAGATCATCAGGAGACATGTTTTTCGAAATAGGATAATATTAGGAATTGGTTTAATGGTGCAATTATTTCTATCAAGGTTTTTCGGATACATACATTTTATTTGCAGTTATATGAGGACTCCTAACTTGTTATTGGGTACTTGGGTGTTTAGTTTAAGCTTTACCATGATTAATGTTGTCTAACTGAATAGATGTTCAACATTATCTTTATCATGTTATAGCTAGCTACTTATCCTTAAACCTCCTTTTATGGTATAACAAGAATTAGCTTTGTCACAGGGCTTACAATCCTAGATTCTTAAGCTTAGTTATTTTCAAGTTTGCTCACTTGTGTGAGCATAGATGTTATTGGAAATTGTTTGAACTTACTTAGTTGTGAATTGATCTTGGGTAGCCCTTATTTAAACTTATTTGAACATGTATTAAATCATATATCTTGAAACCTTTTTGTAAAACCTATAGTTGAATTTAAATTTGATGCCAAAATTGAACACTGTCATCAATTGGTCATACATATGCTAATAACCTTTCCTGGGAAAATGGAGGTAGCGCTAATGTGAATTTTTTTTAATAAACTTAAATTGCCACAGTAATGTGAAAGCAGCCCTCTTGGCTCTTGCACCGCAGCATCTGATCACCTGTGAATGTACTCTTTTATCCTCACTAAGTATGTGAGTTTCTCTGAGTTTAAGTTCCTTCAAATTTTCTAATCTATATACAACTTGCTAAAAAAGGTTATTGGAAAGATGGATTATTTTAGATCTATTAATTTGCTTCTGATCATTGTTTATTTTTTGGGGAATTTTAAATATGCAGGGATTCTTGCTTGAGCAAAAGCCTGATAGTGCAGCTTCTGTAATTCAAGATCTCAATCAGGTAAATGTACATTATTTCACTTACACACACA
This sequence comes from Salicornia ramosissima, assembly GCA_951394345.1. Taxonomy (NCBI): domain Eukaryota; kingdom Viridiplantae; phylum Streptophyta; class Magnoliopsida; order Caryophyllales; family Amaranthaceae; genus Salicornia; species Salicornia ramosissima. The sequence goes on along the minus strand of OX596236.1, from coordinate 13,057,407 downwards.
CACACACACCCCAGAAAAAAAATCATTCCATGCCAAACGTTTTCCATTTTTGTCTCAGAATTTGTAGTAGTAAGCAGAAAGTAGGCCTGCTTCCTGCCAATTAAATGCAATTAGTATCTCTATTACAATGTCAGACTCAAATGTGAACAATATCTGGGCAGAGAAAAATAACTGCAAGATTTTTTTATTAGGATACTATTTATTCATCATTGTAAGAATCTCGATGTGATTAGTGGAATTGCGAGAACATCTTTCCTAACATCTGAAACTTGCTCTCTAGCACATGAATACTATGAATCATGCGATTATGAGACTGTTGATGCTGAACTTAAATGGACTATTGGAATATGGCTGAGCTTAGCTGGAAAGTCCTTTTTTATCTTGGAATAATAAAGGTTGGGGACAAGTAGAATTTCACGTAGGATTGATCGAGGTGTGTCTAACTCGACTTGGATGCAGGTCTATTGGCATGTAGAAGCTGATTATCTTTTGCCTTCAGTCTCTGATCACTCTTCCCTTTATTTTCAGTGTTATCAGGTTCAGGCTAGCGGTGGCAGTCCTATTAGATTTCTAAATGTTTTGGCAGATCATGAGGCGTTTGGTGATTGTGTTGATAAATCTTGATAAGTTCAGGTGGCTGGAAGCCCTATGGTTAGGTTGTGGAAACACCTTAAGCTGGTTAAGCATGAGCTAAAAGGACTCTACCAGCAGCACTTTGCTAGTGCTTCTAGCAGGGTTGTTACATAGAGGGGTCTTCTGGATAATATTTAGGAGCAGTTCCAAAATGATGTTGAGGCAGCAAGAAAAAGAGTGTGCCTAGAAGTTCTGAAGAACGGGATTGGGATTAAAGAGAGCATTGCTTGTCAAAAGTCAAGTATCACTTGGAATAAATTAGGAGATGAAAACACCCTTTTTTTTGGCAGCTATGAAAAATAGATACGATTAAAATCAAATTGATTCCATCTATACATCAAAATGGTGGCACATGATTCTAAACTTGTTGAAGGGTCATTGTTGGGTTCCCTAAAGGCCTCTTGAAGTCTAAGGTTTGACATTTATATTCCATATACCCTTTTTTTGGGGATTTTCTCAAAAATACCCATGTGGTTTTTGAAATTCTCGGGTGTACCCACTTTTTTTAGGGTTTCTCATGGTTACCCACAAAGTTTCAAAAGTTAATCAATCATAGCCTATCCGTTATCCTGCCGTTAAGTCTCAATATAAAACTTATAAAGTAAATCTAAAAAAAATCAAAACCCTTCCTCGTCCCCCGTCAATTCTTCTCTCGATCTCCTCCAACTTCATCAATCGCCACCTTCAAATCATCATCATCACCACCTTCATCATCACTACTGAAAGCAACCATCAACATCAATCGCCATCTACATAAATCAACCATCACCATCGACATCAATTGCATAACATCAATCATAATCGTCATAACTCGGACTTGTCGAAATTATCATCTTCATCACTCATAACCTAAAATTATAGGGCTAGTGATTGTGCTTTGTGGGGGGGGGGGGTCGATGAGGTTGGTGTTTGTGGTTTGTGAGGGTCAATGTTGGGCTGGGATTGTCTATTGTGGGGTGGATGCCATGGGTTAATTGTGGTTAGATTGAGTTGTCAAATGTGGGTAAATAGGTGGTGGGATGCGGGTTGATTACTCGTGGTTGGCTGTTGTTAAGGTGTGCAGTGGGGGTGTTTCGTTGTGTGGGTATGCAATGGGTTTTTGTGATGAGTGAAGAAGGTGGCGTGAGTTTTGAGGATGGATCGTTGGTGTTAGTGGTAAGATAGTGAAGCTGGTTCATTTTTTTTTTTTTCAAAAAAATAATTATCAAAAGCTAAAGTTAACTAGAAAAGTTGAAAAGAAAGTTAATACTATAAGAATTAAGTTTGGTTAAGTTTGATAAAATTTATTATAATCGTGGGTACCCATGAGAAATCCTAAAAAAAGTGGGTACATCCGAGAATTTAAAAAACTACATGGGTATTTTTGAGAAAACCCCTTTTTTTTTAGGGATACATGCCATATACACTGTCAGATCGGGAAGACAACTTTCTTCACAAGCTTGGGATATTCTTTGTTCTCCAGTGACTCATGATGACATTGATAGTGCTTTACGAAGTATTGATGACTCTAAAGCACCTGTGATTGATGGGTTTAATAGTTGTTTCTTCAAAACAGGTTCACCTTCTGTAAAGGGGGAGGTTTATGAAGCTGTTCTTGCTTTCTTTGTTGGGGCCTTCCTCTTTCATCGTTTTAACAGTACATCTATTACTTTGGTTCCTAAAGTTGAGAATCTTACCTTTGCTAGGGGTTTGAGGCCTATTACTTGTTGTTCTGCCTTCTACAAGATCATAGTTCAAATTCTTTCCTTTAGACTTGTTAAAGTTATAGGTAAAGTGGTAGATGATGCCCAAGCTGGGTTTATTCTAGGGAAGAATGTTGTTAATATTCTTTTGGCTATAGAGCTGATTAAGGGGTATACTAGGAAGGCTTCCTCTCCTAGATGTGTGCCTAAACCTGATATTAGGAAGGCTTATGATTCAATAGATTGGGATTTTTATTTTTGGAATCTCTTATGTTTGATGAGTTTCCTCAAATCTTTGTGGTGGTGTTCATGAAATGTGTGAGGGGGTGCTACAGAAGCTAGGCTTCTAGGGATCGTTCAACTTCCATGCTCATGGGATAAAAGATATTAGACGTATTTGTCTCGGTTTTGTATAAATCAACACAAAACCGACACCTATTCGTGTCGGTTTTTAAAAAAACGACACAAATATCTACCTATTCGTGTCGGTTTGTGCAAAACCGAGCTATTTGTGTCGGTTTTGCACAAACCAACACAAATAAGTATCTATTTGTCTCTTTTGCTATAAAAACCGACACAAATAGCTCTATTTGTCTCATTTTTTAAAAAACTCATACAAATAGTAAAATTTCCACTAGTGCCATCACAAGAGTGAGGAGAGTTTGGAATTCTTTGATCCTGTTCTAGGCTTCTACCGGACATAGGTGAAAGAGATCCTTTTCTTTGCTTGTGTGGACTAAGTAGAGGGGCGACACTTGATGCTCTAAATCTTCGTAATTGTTTCATATTGCTAGGGAATTCACGGTACAAAGTTTGTTATTTGTATTCGTTATTGTTTTTTATTAATAATTACTAATGCTCCTGTTGTTATAGATATTAGGAAAATGTTTCTAGAAATTCCGCTAATAGTATCCATAAACCCTTACACTTTTAACTACCTAAAATAATCCGAATAATTATGTCCATAATTGATCCTATTTATATTTATTAATTTCACATGCTGATCAAGGACACAATTCCTTGATTCATCAGCAATGTGCATGATATATTGATATAGATATGCATCATATTGTTGATTGCATAGTGTATTACAATCTCCTTGCGTATTATTTCTATCTGGCCTGCATTTCACTTGTGCGTACCATATGAAAACTGAAACAGGGATCATGACTATTACAAGAAGAGAGACATCTATTATCTTTGAATATTATCACAACCTCAGAGACCCATTCTTGCCCATATTCAGAACTCTAGAATATTGTGCCCTCGTTTACTGGAAGGATGATGCTGAACAACAAATCTGCTGAGCTTAAAATGTACTGGTGTTGCATAATCACTTATGGATGTTTACCATTTTTTTATTTTTTTTTATCTACTTTGTGTTTTTCAGAGTTTTCCGGATGCAAAGAGGCAAGATATCAACGACGAACTTCAAAGGCTAGTCAATGAGTGGCCTACACAGGTCATAAAGCATCAGAAGCAAGAGGATCAGAAGGTTTGTTCTCTTGTATAGATAGAAATGATTTTGTTACAAATGTTTTGTGGTATTTCTCAATTGCTATTGTCACTATTGTCCCATCTTTTTTGTTTCTTATAATAATGCAGCTTATTTTTGTAATTATTCCTCAATCTTCAGCACCAGTATGTTGTTATTTCCTTCTTTTCCTCAAAAGATTTTATATGAACCAATGCTGTCTATTTTCTCAACAGGCGTTAATTGCTATTTTGAAGGCTGGTATTCCTGCTTTGCTTAGTTCCCTCTCAAGCTCGGGTCTAAATTCGAACATCAGTGTGGAGAACCTAAATGTAGCAGAACCTGTGACATTTTAATTCTGGTTTAGAGACTGGGCAATGAAAGCAGAGACATGATCGACCCATTAATTTGCTGATAAGAAGTCGGATCTTATAGGGTTCTCAATATTTCAATGCCTGCCCCTTAACTAGCAAGACATCCTTGTTCGAGTCAAAGGTAGTGTGCTTGCTTTCACAGCTTATGTAGATGAATTATTAGATCACTGGACAATTTGCATTTCTGCTCCATTGCTGTTCTTAACAAGAAGTGAATGGAGGAGCTAGTTAAAAGAGGGTTTTTTTTTTTTTTTTTTTTTTTTTTCTTTTTTTTTTTAATGGTAAGATGAGGGTCAAGCCGTCAAGGTCATCTTCTATTGTCCTATCCGATGTAGATTTTTTTTTTATATGGGTTATTTCTGCTCCATTGCTGTTCTTATACAAATTTGATCTTAAATGTTTTTAGGTTGTTCGAAATGTTTTTGTGTAATTTTTAGTAAAGTTCGAATTTTTTTTAAAGTTTTTTGTGTTTGATTTTGTATGTACCCTTATATTTTTGCATGTACCCCTTTATTATTAACATGTACCCCTTAATTTAGTATGTTTTCGGATTTTTTTTTTAAGTGCAATTCTTTATATTTGATTTTATATGTACCCTTGTATCTTTGCATGTACCCCTTTATTATTAACATATACCCCTTTATTTCATTTTTTTGTAAAGTTTGAATTTTTTTCAAGAGCAATTTTTCGTGTTTGATTTTGTATGTACCCTTGTATCTTTGCATGTACCCCCTTAATTTAGTATGTAAGATTTGAATTAACATATTAATATAGAAATTAATATATATATACCTCCTTAAAGTAACATGTACCCTATAATATTAACATGTACCCCCTTAACCCCTTTGTTTACATTTTCTCTTTTTTTTCCTGATTTTTTGTCGAGAGAAAGAAAATAAATTTTAAGAGAGAGAAAATGTTTAATTGGTAATATGAGTTTAATTTTGTAACATTAAATCGACGGTCAAGATGGGCTAGACAAAAATCAATGGTCAGTATGTACCCCTAATTCATTATCACTTACAAAAGATATAAAAGGGTACATTTTAAATTAAAGGGGTACATGTTAAATTAAGAGGGTACATGTTACCAATCAAAAGCTATTGTTTCAACTTTCAACCTTGAAGGATGAATGGATGATCTTAAATTAATATGTACCCTTTCAAATTAATGTGCACCCTCTTTAATTAATGTGTTATGTAATTATAATATGTAAGCTCATAAAAACACTAAATGAAGAGCGAAGATTTCTTTTAGGTATTTCATCAAACACCATATATACATCATCAATTATCAAACAATTGCATATTAAACATTCAGATTAAATCTAAAGATTGTCATAACATCGAACATTCAAATTAAATCAAAAAAATGCGGATCTGCAAGAATACAAGGTCGCCATCTTCATCTATCTCTGCTTATTCTATATCGTCACCTCCATCATCATCAACTCAGCACTGTCATGGCGTCATCATCGAATTCATGAGCATCAATTAATCTTCTCCGTTCTCTGTTTATTATAAGCATTTTCATTGAATTACTTATTATATTCTTCTTCTTTCTCTGTTTTTGGGAAGAAATAAAAAAGGAAGAAGATGAAGATGAGAAAAAAGGGAGGGTAAGAGGATCAAAAGAGGAAGTAATTGATTTACTGATCAAGGGAATTGAATGAAAGAAGGAAGGGTAACCATTGTGAATGAAAGGACAACGAAATGCACTGAGACAAACCGCGAAACACGCTTATCTAATCCTAGCTGTTGATTAAAAAAACAAACGGCTAAGATTAAAAGTTTTTAGTTTTCAACTTAAGAGGTAGTTTTTACATGATCCTCTTCCTATATATATATATATATATATATATATATATATATATATATATAGGAAGAGGATCAAATAAAAACGTTTTCAAGCTAAAAACCCCTACATTAGACACACACACACACACACATATATAGGAAGAGGATCAACTAAAAACGTTTTCAACTTAAAAACCCCTACATTAGACACTTAAAGGGGTACACGTGTGATTACTAATGGCAATCTTTGTAAATATTAGTAACTTTCGCAAAAAAACCATTTGTACCCCTTTAAGTGTCTAATGTAGGGGTTTTTAGGTTGAAAACGTTTTTAGTTGATCCTCTTCCTATATATATTAGTAACTTTCGCAAAAAACCATTTGTACTCCTGCGACTGCTAATATATCCCTTTAAACCATTTTCAGTCTGGTTTTCAACCATCTTTTGGTTTTAGCCAATCCTCTCCCTCCCTCCCTCCCTCCCTCCCTCCCCCCTCTCTCCCGCTCTCTCCCCCTCTCTCCCTCTCCCTCTCCCTCCCTCCCTCCCTCCCTCTATATATATATATATATATATGAATAGGATCGTGTGAGAAAGAGTGCTTTAGGTGAGAAAGATTTTTATGTGAGAAAACATCTGCACCGTTCACAATTTTAGATCTAAGGGTTGATGTTTGATCCTTGTTTTTTGTTAGTAAGGGCAAATGGTAATCTAATTTGATTACTATATTTCTTTTTTTTTTTTTAATATAAAAAATCCGTTTTTTTTAAAAAAAAAATCTGTTACTTTTTTTATTTTAAAAATCATAGATTTTATTTTTTTTAAAAAAAACCTCCTTTTTATTTTTTTTAAAATAAATTCTTTTATAGTTTTTTCCATATTTTTTAAATTTTTTTAAAAAAAATATGTTTTTTTTATATACAATTTTTTTAATCTAAAATTCTACTCCATGTCTTTTTTGTTCGGAAGTACACCTTAATATGTTCAAAATTTTATGAGTCGGTTCTAAAATTTTATAAGCTTTGTTCAAATTTTTATAGATCATTTTCTAAATGTAAAAAACAATGTTTGTAAGTCATCATATTCTAATGTGTATGACCTGAAAATATTAAAAATATTAAAAAGCCATGTTTTAAAGTAGTTTAATGTTGTTTTATTTTAAGTAGAAGAAATATTAAAAAAAAATTATAAACCATGTTCTAAATTTTATGATTCATGTTCTGAATTGTATTGGTCATGTTCTAAATTTTATAAGATATTTTGAAAATTATATACAATAAGTTTGAAATTGGATAAACTTATTTTTAAAAAAATAAATAAAATGATATAATTATAATACAATTATTGTCCTTTTATACAAAAAAATATAATAAAAGTATATACCCGAACAATTAAATATTATTTCAAAATATTCTCAATATTTTGTATTGAAGTTGATCTATGGAACCCGTAAAAAAAATAACAAAATAACTTATTTAAAGTTCAAAATTTTATAAGCCCTGTTCAAAATTTTATAAGCCATGTTCAAAATCTATAAGCTTTGTTCTAACTTTTAAATGCTATGTTGTAAATTTAACAACCCATGTTTAAAATTTATAAGTCATGTTCTAATATGTGTATGTTTGCAGAAAATGTCAGTTTATTGTTGGGTTTATTTTAAGTATATGAACTATTGATTAAAAAAAGTATATGAAATATTAAAAATTTTATAAGTCATATTCTAAATTTTATGATTCATATTCTGAATTGTACGGGTTATGTTCTAAATTTTTATAATATAGTTTCCAAACCATATAAGATAGAATTAGAGCGTTGATTTATTTTGATCTAATGTTGATTATTTTATGAACTTGAAATATTTATTTTTAAAAAAAACAGAAAATTACAACTTTTTAAAAAAACTAAGCCTTAAAATTATGATTTTTTTTAATAACGTAACTTTTTTAAAAATTAAGCCTTAAAATTATAAAAAATTTTAATAAAAAATGTAAATTTCTATTTTTTAATTGAATATTGAGTTATATATGTATATGCTCTAAAGTTTATAGCCATGTTCTAAATTTTAGGAACTATATTCTAAATTTCATTAGTCATACTCTAAATTACGCTCGTCGAATCTTTTTTTTTTTAAAATACAACAAATCTAGAAAAAAATCCATAAAATTGATATTTTAAAAATAAAAATATTCAAAACAAAACAAAAAAAAAAAAAAAAAAACTGTTTTTTTTAGAAAGTCATAAAGGAAAAAAAAGGAAAAAAAATCCTAATCCTGCGTATTATAAGGAAGGGAGGGGAGAAATTTTAGGGGTTTTTTTTTAAAATTGTTTTAAATTAAAAAATCCATAAAATCTTAGCCTTTAGATCAAAATAAATCAACGCTCAAGATTTTTTTCTCACATAAACAAGCCTTCTCACCTAAAGAACATTTCTCACAAAATAAACTTAAATTTATGTTTTATAAAAAAACAACTAAAATTTTAGAACATGACTCATAAAATTTGGAACATATTAAGATGTACTTCCGAACAAAAAAAATGAAGTAGAATTTTAGATTAAAAAAAATAATAAATTAAGAAAAAAACTTAACAAATTTTTTTTTTTATAAAAAAAATTTATTAAAAAGCATATTTTTAAATAAATAAATAAATATATGATTTTTTAAAAAAAGTAACATTTTTTATTAAAAAAAAAACATATTTTTTTTAACAAAAAATTAGAAATATATAAATCAAATTAAATTACCAATTTGCCCTTACTAAAAAAATAAAGATCAAACATCAACCCTTAGATCTAAAATTGTCAACAGTGCAGACGTTTTCTCACATAAAAACTCTTCTCACCTAAAGCACCATTTCTCACACGATCCTATTCCTATATATATATATATATATATATATATATATATATATATATATATATATATATATATATTATGGTGAGAAAAGTGAGAAGAGATAAATACATCAACTATGACCTAGAGGTACATTGAGCACCAACTATAGGTACATTCACCATACACTATAAATACATTGAGTAAAAATACATTGACTTTATACCATATATACATTGACTCCAAACTATCAAAGGAGTAAGGAGGGAAAATCAAATTTAATCTTAGCCCTTCATTTGGTATTTGGTGATCAAAGGGTTGTGATTGCTTCTCACCCTCCTCACCAAAACTACATTTCTCACATGAGCCTACTTCTATATATATATATATATATATATATATATATGTAAAGGCACTATTGGTACCATATTGCGCGACGTAGGTGCCATGTAAGATTGTCTGCATGTGTTGTTTAGATCATATTATGCCATAGAGGATTTGACATAGGGAAAACATATATATGTTTTGACTCTTACTTAAAATTTTTAAATATTCTTTTGATGGGAATGGAACCCAAGACCTTCATAATGCATGAAATGTAAGCTATTAACCATCTAACCACTCTTAATTTATTATTTAACATTAAAATAAGATGAAGCCTTGCAAATTAATACACTTATAAAATGTGTATATTTCAAGCCAATCTACTAAGTACCAAAAAAGAAAACTATTGCTATATATCCTCATATTTCAATTTTAATTTTTTTTTAACATTGTTCTCTTCTAATTTTAAATCATATATGATTTTTAAAAATCTAATCCTAGTATATATATAAAAACTCCCGCTGAAAACACACTTGGCACACATAGACTAATCTATCTTCTTTTTTTGATCAAAAGATAAGAGATTATATATTAATAAAAAGCCAAACGACACTTACAAATCCATAATCTCTCCAAAGACATTAGATTTAAAACAACAATACATATTTTAACTTCAACTTCACTAATTGCTTCGCTTCCGCTCGATTGCAGAATCACCTGGTGATTTTTGTTCGACTTCAATATGTCCTGTCCAACTGCAACCACCTCCTGTATAGATCTGAGGAAGAAAATATATATTTGAAGCCCTAAACCTTTGTTGACGATAATCATATACCTCCAAATCAATGATGGGATATAACTCATTTGAAGAAAAATAAACCACACGAGATGGGAAATAACAACCCACAATGAAGGGGAAATAACAACCCACACGAGATGGGAAATAACAACTCACACAAAATGGAAAATAGAAACCCACTGTAACGACCCGACTTTTATGGACTGTCGATTTACGAAGGGAATCGACAAACGAATCATTACCAAACATAAAACCTAATTTTAATGTAATGTTCAAAATCTAAAATTCTTTTATTCACAAAATACTGAAATAATAGTTCCAAAAGACTAGAGATAAAGTACTAAAATACATAAAGGTAAATTGTATCCTCCCAGCAAGCTGGGATAAACTCATTAACTAATAAAAATAAAACTTAAACTAGACCCTGGTTCACTCTACTGATCACATCATCACACAACCTGAACCATACGAGAGCCCACTTATGCGTCAGCGTCATCACCTGAAATGGGGGGGTCCACCGTCAGTGGCGAGTAACTAGGCTGTCCCGCTTAAATGAGGGACCACTAACCACATAATAGCATAGAATCAACCATGAAAACCATACAAAATACATGGAAATACGTACAAGACTATATACGGAATGCGTATAAAAATGCGTACAAAAATACGTATAAAAATACGTACATACATACATACGGAATACGTGCAGAATACGTACGAAAATACGTACAAAAATACGTATAAAATACCTGCAAAATACGGTTAGGATACATACAAAATACGTGTACAATACAGGTACAAAATACGTACATCATACAAATACATATACGTATGACATACAAACATAACTACGTACAACATACAATTACAAATACGTACAACATACAATACCAGACGTATACAGCGGAAGACTTAAACTACAACCTAATACGTATACATATATACGAAATCATACAATACCTACATATGACAGCAACCTTTCATGAAATGCGTATCTTACAATATCATATCAAATACTCTTCAGTAAATACGTGTCTTACCATATCATTTCATTTCATAACATAAATATCTTATCTTATCATATTCAAATCATAATATTGGACCGGTCTTTATAGCTCGTTGTGGATCCCGTGTGCACCACAACTTTACTAAAACATGCCGGGGTGAACTCGTGTATTCAACCCGTAGCCCTCCTTTGCAAGAGCTAAGCCTAAGCTATGGCCATAACCCCTAAATAACAGCTCGTGTACTACTACTTAGACGACTACATATTCTAGAATCAAGAACAGCGCAGATACCGCAGTCTGGCAGTGGCAACGACTTAACCCGATTGATGACTCCTGTAATACATACTATCTTTTCTAAAGGCCATCGTGAGACCACTATTTCTTTGAAGTCTTTTTCTAAAGGCCATCTTGAGACCACTAATTATTGTTATATTGGTGCTCATACCGGCCGTCAATTCCTTAATACCCGGTAGAGTATACCAAAATTGGAAGTACTAGGTGACCGTAATTGGAACTGAGATATTCGAAGTCCCAGGAAAGAGAGGTGCGGCACGTATATTGGCCATCTTAAATACCAAGTCTTTCCTAGCCAGAGATCGAAACAATTCAATGTCCTTTTACTCTGTTTCCTTTCCTTCGTTATTATTATATTATTATACCTTCCCTTCCTATTGCAACTTATCCCTACTGACTCCTTTAATTATAATAATTATAATAATGATAATAACAATAATAACAATAATTCCTAAAATTATTCTAATGTCATTACCAGTCAAAAATTAAACTAAAACTGATCCTAACTTAATAGGGACACTCGACCATTCTAATAACAAAATAATAATTAAAATAAATTCATTAAATAATCATATAACAATTAAATAAATCATTTAAATATTCAATTAATCATATAAACAATGTAATTCAAGAACTTATTCACTTAGTAAAAATTAAATCAAGAAAGTCATAAAGAATCATAATCAGAACAAGGAATTCGACAAGATATACTTTAAAAGTGTCTTAATAATTTAATCACACTATTTTACACAATCTGATTTTAAAGAATTAAATTAAGATCAACCGTTAAAAGGTCTTGAATAATCTGGAAATTTTAATGGAAGTTAAATATGGGTTCAAGGTTTAACGTGCATAAATTTAGTCCAAAAATAACGTCATTTACTATTTTTAAGGGATTTTATAACTAACAAATCAGATTAGGCTATAATCAGTTTCCGATTTTTCTGCCATAGCAAACGAACTTTGAAAATTACGAAAATTTAACACAAGATGTAAAACACTATTATTGACTTCCACCTAAATTTTTGTAGCCATCCGACTTGATTAAGTATTTTGATAAATTCGTAAACTAAATCTGGACAGTTTTACCGGTTTGAAAGATTAAATTATTATAAGCAATAAAAGGGCGAATTTTGCCACAAAATAAATCTTGATTAATAATAAAACAGTAAAGAAACTCCCACGAAAAATTCATCAAGAATAACAAGACTTGATCAAGAAAATAAAATAAAAATTCAACCTTTAATACTCCTAATACACGCATAAAAATTCATAAAACAATTAAAGATTCATGAAACACCAAGAAAGTAACATAATAAATTATACTATATGGTTCGAAAAATACTAGGTGAACATGATACTATTCCTATTAATTTTCATGATTTAATCCTAATTAATTATATGGAAAACTTGTTCCAGATTTAAGAAGGTAAGTCTAGTTACCTGGATCTAGCAAAGAAATCAGAAAAGTCCTTCCTTTGGGACTTGAATATTACACGGCCAAGAGGAAAAGCTTTTAGGGTTTTTCTTCGAGTTTTGTATTGTAGAAAAATATGTAAAAGAAATTAAGTTAAAGGCTTGTTCCCTATTTATAATATAAGGAACAAAAGAAAAATAAAAAAAATAAATTAATTACAAAATATAAGGGGTCGTGAGGAGAGAGAAAGAATAGAGGAGTGGGAGTAGGGTGTTTGGGCTCATTTGATAGACTTAGTATAAGGTAAGTATAATTAGGGTTAGTTGAGTGTAATTAGGTAGACCGAGTAAGGAAGTTAGACTAGGTTTTACTAATTAAAAATGTTTTAAAATACTATTAATTAAATAAAAATTACTTAATTAATAATAATAAATTAGGAAGGAAAATTAATCCTAGCCCATACATAAGGGCCGGCCAAGAGGATCAATGGAATTGGGTCATCGGCCCAATTTCGAGATAAGATAACGAAATAAAATAAAACAGTCCAAATATTCGGGCCTTTTGGACTTAGAATATTAAAATAATATTTATTAACCGCGAAATTTTCTGCCCCTAAATTTCGGGGTATTACACCCACACAAAATGGGAGAAATCAATCCACCAAAAAAGTAGACCAATAACCATCATTAGAGATGGAAATCAATCCACCAAAAAAGTAATCTATCTTCTTATACTAACAATTAACAAACCCACAACATACACGTACGTGTGACACATGGCATCTCCTTCTATTACCATTCATTATTGTTTCTTATTACGTGACATCCTCTAATAATAAAACATTTATTTATTTCCAAATTTAAATCTATTATTTTCCTGCTATTGCATGTAATTACCTCACCATCTTTTCATTATGTTCCCTAACCACCTTTTTTTAATAGTGCACCATTCATCTTCCACGAATCTATTATTAAATGGTGCAATATTCAACTTCTATCACCACTTTTTTTCCCCTAATGATTTAGAGCTTATTTACTTCAGATTAAATTTAATTCAGTTCAATTTATCTCTATTAAGTTCAGTTCAATTTAGGTTTTTTCAATAATTTTATTAATTATTTTCTATTATATTATTTAAGTAATAATAATGATAATGATAACTAGAGGTGGTGAAAATTGATACAACCCGCTAACCCGACACAAAATTGACCAGTTATTAACGTGTTTGGGTTGAGGGGTTTGACCCGTTTAAATAAGCGAATCAACACAACACGACCCGTTCATTAAACAGGTTGGGTTAGGGTAAAGAATTAAACCCATTTATGTAAAAAGGTTGACACGAACCCAACCGACTCAATTTTCACCTCTAATGATAAGTTGATAACAATGATAATAGTAAAAATGGTGATAATAATATTGATTTCAATTAGATGACGACGACGACGACGGCGGCGATGATGATAATAATAATAATAATAATAATAATAATAATAATAATAATAATAATAATAATAATAATAATAATAATATTATTATTATTATTATTATTATTATTATTATTATTAGTATTATAGCTTAAATTGTCAACAATTGATTAACAAGTATGAGTATAGCATGTTTCATATAATAATAATAATAATAATAATAATAATAATAATAATAATAATAATAATAATAATAATAATAATAATAATAACAACAACAACAACAACAACAACGATAATAATATATAATAGTAATAATTCAAAAGTGAGAAATCATTATTTTTACTTTAAAATCATTAATCCAAAAGTTAAATATTTATTAAAATTATTTAAAATTTATTACAAAAAATTAAGGAGAAAATTAAAATATCAAATTAACCATTATTTAAAATCATTAATTCAAAAGTTAAATATTTTTAATTCAGTTCATTTCATCTCAATTCAGTTCATCTCTATTTAGCTAATGTAAACGAGCCCTTTACTATTAAAAAGTCTCTTTTACTACTAATTTGCAAGGAGCGAGACCCAACTACCATCTTTAATTAATTACTTTACTCTTGTCTCTTGAATGAAATCTCAAATCATGAGTCTTAAGGGTGATTGGAATTGCTTTTTAATTCGTATCATATCATGCTTTATGAATCATACATGTTATTCTTTTGTCACTAACCTGCATTTTCTTTCATTTGGTGCTTTGTATATCCGATGGGAAGACAATTGTACTTATTTAATGATTGAATTTTGCAATAAGTGTTTGTTTTCTTCAAGCAATTGGCCTACATTAATATGTATGATATGACTTTTGCAGAAAGTAATCCATACCTTGTTATTCATGATTAGAAAGATATATATATATATACACACAATTGCTTAAACCTTAAGGCTAATAAGGTAATTACATAAGTAATAAAAAAATAAACATATTTACACTCTATTATACCCCGCAGTTAAAGCGGGAAAAGGGCGTACACTTAGATTGTCTCGAAATTAATCTAACAGAACGCGCGGAAGACCTTTGGTGAAAATGTCAGCTATTTGATACTTGGACGAAACATGAAGAACACATATTTATTCATTTTTATGTCAATATTATGTCTCATGCTTTGGTCCAATGTTTCTGATTTTGTCAAATTAGAGTGTGCATAAGTTACTTTCCATATATTAAATTGGTTTGGGAATTAGGGTTTTAGACATGATGTATGAAGAGAAAAAAGAAATATATCATGTTGTTTGATATCCATTTCTATTAAGGAGATGATGATATTTCCTAGAGTATCTTCTTTTTTTTTTCACAAGTTTATTTGATCCTTGAGTGTTTTGTTCTTAATTATATATATTGGTGTTTTTTTAACATGTTCTTATTACTCAAGTTAACATTTGCTTTTATAGTACTAATTTTGCTTTTATAGGTATTTTTCTACTTTTCCGCCGTAAATAAAGTTTTAATATCTTTGCATGATTAACTATTTTGATTGTAAGAAATCATATACAATGAAAAACACAATAACAACCATTAAAATTACGATTATTACTTTATACTATACATTGCCCGTGCATAGAACGGGCTAAAAAACTACTTTATTATTATTTATTACATATCTTTATTTATCAATTCGCATTAGGCAAAAAAAAAAAGAGAATAATAATGAAATCCATTACAAATTTTATAAAAAATAATATGAAATATGGTTTTTAATTGTCTTCAATAAGCTTTATTCGAATCAAATTAGCTTTGTTTGAATGCAATTGAGTGGAATCTTAATCAATAAACTTATCATTTATTTGAAAAAATTACCATTTTTTCAAAGCAGTTGACTTTCATTTGATTCAATAACCTTTGTTTGAATGTATGTAGTTGACTTTCATTTGATTCAATAAGATTTATTCGAATCAATTTAGCTTTGTTTGAATGCAATTGAGTGGAATCTTAATCAATAAGCTTAAGCTTTATTTGAAGCAACGTAATTACCATTTTTTGAAAGCAGATGACTTTTATTTGACTCGGGGCATTGCCTTAGCCAAAATACTAGTTTATAATTAAAACCTAAACAACAAATCTACTAGAGCACTCTCACGGCAGGATTAAACAGCCAAACCCCCACTTTCCTTCTTTGATACTTGAGACGACACAAAAAAGGATTAAACAGCCAAATCCCCACTATCAATACACATGGGTCCAGTAGTGTTGTGTAGTAGTCATTAGAGAAACAAAGCTTCATTTGAAGTTCTAAGGAGTCCTGTAACTCGCTTGTATCAACATTAACGAGGCACACATCAAATGTACATCAAATCTATTCATTGGGTTCATCATAATTAATTAATGTGTGTATATCTCAGTTTTTATAAATTTCCGCAAATTATAATTTACATCAACACAACTTATTACACAATCACCATCTTGTAATCATTTTCCACCACCAACTACCTAATTCCGATATCAATAAATGACCGTTAAAACCCCCATAAATGTACTACTATATATAAAAGACATTGCTACTTAGGCCCTATTTGGCAATTGACTATTGGTTGTTAATTGGGTTTTGGTTGGTTTAATTGGCCTGTTTAACTGTTTGGAAGTATTGATTGTATGTATTGGCCTTTTAAGCTGGCTGTTTACGCTAGCTATTTGGAAAAGTGTTTGATAAAATTAATTTTGGTTGTTGGCTGTTTATTAGAGAGACCGATCGTGGGCCAACAAGCCAAAAGTGAAAAAAAAAACTGCTCCAGACAATTTTTTCATTTTCGCTTAAAAGCCAGCTTTTCAACCAATTAAAAACCCAATAACCAAACATATTTCTTTGGCTGTTTGACCATATTAAAAACCCAATAGTTAAAAGCCAGCTAAAAGGTGCTTCCCAAACACTCCATATTAATGACTAGTGAATGCCCAAACGATGCTCAATTTTTTAAACTAACATAAACCAAAAACTAAACAATATATTTATCAAGTTTTAATTACGAATATTATTATCAAATTATTATTAGCATATGTTATTTTTTGATACTTTTTTTTATTGTTATTAATGCCCATTAGCTAATTATGACTAAATTTCAAATGTTAATTTAAAATGAGAATGGCTCCTTCTCTATTTCCAATCATTAATAATAAAAAAAAAGTTGAATAATATATGTGTGCTTCACTTGTAGAGTTGTAGGTTTGGGAGGGAAAAAAATGGATTTAGAAGGGAGTTAAATAGTGGTTTTTGTTTTTGTATATAGTACAAAAGTATAGATTGGTAATTTAGCCCTTTCATAAAAATAGATTGGTAATTTAGGGGGTAAATTGTCTCTTTCTATGAGTTAGTTAAATTTAGATTATTGGTAAAGGGAAAGAGAATTTATAACGCAAAAAACTTCTATGATATACTCCGTACTTCGTATAAGACAAAAAAAATATATTCAATTATATGAGATTTAGAATTGTTTTGATGTAAAGTTTTTTTAATATCAAGTTTTAAATTATTTTTTTTATAAAGTATAGTGGTGAATACTTATTTTTAAATATGTGTATTGGAAAGTGTAACAAACAAAATGTAACAATTTGTAGGAACGGAGGAAGTAAGTTTTTTTTCCCATATATTCAAGTATACCTTTATTTTCAAACTGCGATAATTTTTTTGAAGGAAATGTGTACAGTACGTTAGTACCCATATATATTTCCTATTTCAGAAAATTACCTTGGCAAGTAGGGTAAGGGGTGTCAAACTGATGACCTCAAAGGATCATTGGGGGCGGTGGTGAATTTAGAAATTGTGCTTATTAACATGGGTGATGCTGATGGGTTGTAATCATGTAATAAGTTAAACTAATGGGGAAAACCAATTAAGCTATCACAATTTCAATAATCCTAAGAACATTATTGTAAAATATTTATTCATTTAAAGTGTGTTCTCTTCAACTTATTATACATGAACTTATCTGAACTGAACTTGCCTGAACTTATTGATTTATCTGAACTTATCTAAACTTATATGAACTTATTAAACTTGAAACTAATTTGTTAAAGGTATATTTCAACTTTATTAAATTTGAACTTATCTGAAGTAGACTTATCAGAAATTATTAAACCTAAAACTTTTTTTTTTAATATGAGTAATGATAAACTCTTAGCTGCTATATGCATTTAGTGGTTTTTGAATGAATGTCATAATTATTATCGTGTGCAACGCAATTATTGTCCCAAGGGTGTTGTTTATTGTCCACGTACTGTTTTGCCTTTACTTGTACGCGGGACCACTTTCATTTATTTCTGACACAAATATAGCAATATAATTGGTTGAGAAGCTGCTAAATGCATATAGCAGTTAAGAGTAAATACTTACTCCCCTTAAAAACCTTTTTAACATGGGACCTAGGTCTATATCCTCTCCTAATGTACTTGGACCAACTGGTCTAAGACCCAATCGACTTTAAATTGCAATAAATACTAAACATACTTGCACGTTGCAGAAACTCAAAACCTTTTTCAAAATAATTTTTTTCCTATACCCAAATATCAATCATCATCGACTAATGGTTTGTTTACTTCAGATTATATTCAGTTCAGTTCAGTTAATCTCTATTAAGTTCAGTTCATTTCATCTCTATTTAGTTCAATTAATACACTTCTATTCAGTTCAGTTGAGTTCATCTCTATTCATCTAATGTAAACGAACCCTAAAATCACTATATATTATTCAAAATTCAACCACCTCTTAATTTTCCCAACTAATTTCTCAGTGTTCCATATGGCTGAATTCTATACACGTACCTTCAAAATCAACAAACAAAATAAAAAATTATACAGTGTTAGTTACGGAGTATTTTGTACACCTAAATTTAAGCAAATTGAATGCAAATATTTATGAACAAATCCCTAACTGTCTAGCACTACCAAATTATCTGTCCTTACTACACTTTATTTAATTCTTCTATGGCTCTAATAATTGATCATATTTGAATGCAAATATTTATACTCCATAGATAGATGTTGTTCTTATTTTGATTCTTTTTATATAAAAAAAAATGAAAAATGTTACATGCAATTATGCATAGTCTATAGGGCTACATATAAGAAACTTAAAATGGTGGAAAATGCTTGAATTTAAGGTTACTAACCCTCTAGACGTATAAAAATAAAATATTGATAAACTTGTCATCAATTAATTAAAGAGAGAAATATAATAAAATTAATATTCTAATACATTTTTAACCAATAAAAAATCATATATGAGAGGGTTGGCAACTCTTAGGGTTGCTTAATCAATCCCTCTAAATAAAATTAAAAGTTAAATCAAACATTTATTGCCTCAAATGATGTGTAATTTATCATGAATTATATATATATATTGCAATGTGTAATACAAATTATTTTCATTTTAAGAAGTGTATTTAATGCTTATACATAACCCTAAGGGCTACATATAACATAAATATATGACAAATTATATATATGTTGCAATTATTGTTGGAATTGATGATGTTAATTGCAATTATTAGTAGAAAAGGTGTAAAATATAGGGAAAGAGGGAGCCATTATGATGAAGGGGTTAGTGGATTGTTTACAAGATTTAGCTTTGAATAATGGAATTAAAGAAACAGATAAGAATGACATGTGATAAAATGAATAGTTGAGAATAAAGTATAAAATAACACAAACGTAAAGATTAAAAAGAAACATTAAAAACTAGAAACATAAAGAATAAAGTGAAACAGAAAGAATACATATTTTTTTTAATCTTTCTATACTACTAAAGTGAAAAACACTAAATTGAGTAATTTCTCTCTCAATCTCTTTTTTTCCTCCTGAAGTACATTTATTCTTTTCTCTGTTCCGAGCTCTCTTTAATATTCTAATTAATAATAACTGACTTTTTAATTTTAAAGTACATTGAAATTAGAAATAAAAAAATTGTATTAATAAAAGTTTGCTTCCATAAATACATGAATTTAAATTTTAAACTTAAACTGTATTGAAAATGCAAGGATATAAAGTAACAAACATAATACTCCGATTTATTTTGAGAAGAGAGGGATTAGCTAGAGTCAAGATTATTCTAGAATAATCAAAAGATAAGATTATTTTGAAAAGATAATTAAAAGTCGGAAATACGGAAATATTTTAATTAAAATTTATTTAAATTGCATTATAAATAATTTTTTAATACTACTTGTAACAAATTTTTAAACCGAGCATTTGCACGGGTACCACCTAATCTATACTTCTATACTATATACTAAAAGGAAAACCACTAAAGATAAATTTTCCCTCTTAAACTCCGTCTCTTCTCTCCTAAAACCCCCTCTACTTGATAGGATAACATTAAATGTTTTTCCATTTTTGAAAACTATTTTTAACTTTTTTTTTTAAATGAATTATAATCTCTATTATATAAGCCAAGGGGGGGAGCTATGGTGTCCCCCCGAAAATGTCTGTGTTACCCCTCAAAATTTTCCAAAAATGTAATTTGCATCACTCCAATATATTATGGAAAGTATTTATAATTTTTCGACTTTTTAAAATAAAAATATTGCAAAATATAAAATTCGTAAAAATAAAATAAAAATATCAAAATTTATATTTTTGAATTCTCTATAAATAGATATCCATATTGATATAGTTTGGCAAATAAAATTTTACCTATTGATTATCGTAGAAATTTGATAGACCATAAAATATAGTAAAAAAAAAAAATTCTTTTTTATTCATTATTGTGGGATGCATGGGCTAATGAAAAGGGAAAAGTTTGTTATGATTATTTGAATTAGTGTGAATTTAAAAACATATTCAATTTTTCAAACACGTTTTTTTGTTTGTTTATATACAAAGTGAAAGATACATTTAAAATATCATCGCACGCAGAGTGTAACAATAATTTAAAATAGAGCCACAAATGCAACATAGGGAATATTATTTAAAGTGGCAACTGTACTTATACATATATATTCAGCACTTGTATGTAATAAAGCTAACTCACATCATTCAAGTAGCTTAGTTTAAAATTTTAAAAAAAAAGTATGGAAAGATCAGGTAATGGAAGTATAGATGGGGTGCAAAAGAGCAAAAACAAAGAAAAGATTAGTAATGGAATTGGAATCCAAGAGTTGTTATTGAGGGTATTGGCATTGTTACTTACTCTTATTTCTGCTATTTTGTTAGCAGTTGATAAGCAAACTAGCATTGTTCCTATTCAGATTTCTGCTGATCTTCCTCCTTTCAATGTTCCTGTCACTGCTAAATCCACCTACATTTCTGCTTTTGTGTAAGCACTCCCCCCCCCCCCCCCCCTTTTTATTCTTCATTTTCTCACATTATTCCTTAGTATATATTACTCCCTCTGTCCCATTTTACTTGCTAGATTTCATTTTGGAATAAATTTTTATATATGCAAACCAATTTTCATGTGGGCCCACCATTAGTAAAGGTAAGTGGAAGAAAAAAAAAAGGCTTAAAGAGGATAAAAATGACAAAAAAGAGGGTAAAAATGTAAAATATGTGTGGGGCCCATAGACTATAAAAGGAAATGTAGCAAGTATATATTTTGGGACATCGAAATAAGGAAATTGTAGCAAGTAATTTGAGACAGGGGGAGTACAAATTAGGTTTGCTGCGCACTGATTTACTATACGTAGAGGTAGATGTATCCAAAGTTCTTTTATTGCTTATTTTAAATTTTAAAATAAGTAAAATATAAACTATAAAATGCGCAAAATTACACTTGGATGTATCTTACACCAGGGTATATATAAGAATTATAACAGATTTTCTACTTCGCTGGTTTCTAAACGTTCACGTACGGTTCACCCCACTCTCATTTTACATGTTTGCCAAAGTTTTTTTTTAAATTTAATAACTTTAATCTTATATTAGTAAAGAAATTTGTTGATATTATAAAGTTGGATGTATCTTACACCCAAGTGTATACAAGAATTATAACAAATTTTCTACTTCACCGTGATTTATAAATGTTCACCCCACTCTCATTTTTCATGTTTGCCAATGATTTTTTTTTTTTAATTTAAATTTAACAACTTTAATCTTATAGCTTATATTAGTAAAACTTATAAAAATTTGATGATATTATAATGTTGGTTGAGACAAATTATTCAAAGACATCTTACATATATATATATATATATATTTTCTTATATATATTAGCAATAATTTAAAAGATTTCCATGTTATTATAAATAATGTGATACTAATTAAATAGTTTGAAATTTTATGTTAGAAACAAAAGGGTCGGGAGTAGCATTGAACCATTTTGACTTCTGTATAGGCTATAGTGGAAAATATAAAATTTTAAAAAAGTGTATTTGTATTGTAAGCTGTGGAAAAAGCAAGCATAGCAAAATTTTGAAACGGAGGGAGTGTATATATTATAATACTTCACCAGCATTTTTTTTTTCCAACTGCAATCTTGATACTATTCACAGCATGAGATCGAGAATCTCATCAATCCCTTTCCACCAATAAGAAATACTACATAATATAATTACGTACGATCTTGTTTGATTCGTAT
The DNA here is from genome assembly GCA_951394345.1 of Salicornia ramosissima. Lineage (NCBI taxonomy): Eukaryota > Viridiplantae > Streptophyta > Magnoliopsida > Caryophyllales > Amaranthaceae > Salicornia > Salicornia ramosissima. The sequence continues at coordinate 13,034,795 of OX596236.1, read as the reverse complement.
AAATGAGGATTTTATTAATATTCAATATTTTTAATTTTTACTAATAATGTGTAATTATGTATATTAATAGTAAAAACACATTTTTTTTTTGGCAAATGAGAATAGTCAAAATGATAACAACACATTGAAATGGAGGTAATAAAGTTTTATTTTCTACACAAATTATTTTACAATATTATTCTATTATTCTCGAATCTCTTTTCCACATATATATTATTCTGAGCAAACGTTAATAAAATTATTTCCTCTCTCACACTATTGTGCATTAATTTTTATGAATTTTTTTTCTCTTTCTTTCTATTAGTTTCTTGGTATTTATGAATAGTCAAGTACGTGAATCTTATTATATATTTTTTTAAATAGAGTGTATCACGTAAGTAAAAGATAATATCAAGGAAAAGAAAATGAATATTTTTTAATTACATTTAAGTGTTGATGTATGGATAGATGAGAGATTAAATTATCGACATAATTTTTAATGTATTGTTTAAAGGTGTCGTGATTTAATATAGTATTATATATGTTTTCTCATTTTATTCTTTCACATAAGGTTGTTTTTTGCATTGTTATTAATTGCATGTTTGTTTTAATTAGTGCTATTTTTTATTTTTTTTTTGAGAATTAAACGAATTTTATTAATTACCAAGAAAAAAATAAGTACAAACCACTGATACAAACACCCATATAAAAGGAATGGAACAAATACATGGGCAATCCCATCAGGCCATCACCCCACCTTTCTAGTTTCTACTTTCTAGAAAGGGTTTATGGGAGCTCATCATGTGCATTCATCTCACCATAACAAAACCGCTAAAAATACCATACCAAAAATAAATAAAAAATAACAAGAAGCTTAGAACAAGCCTGATCAAAGCAAAGGCAACAACGCAAAGCACCACAAAACTACATACCCTAATCTGCCTTGCCAAAGTTAGTAATAATATTATGGACTAACACATCTATTTTAGTATTTACTTATTTGACATCATTATAAATTAAAAGTTATTTTTTCTTCAAATTTGAAAATGAATAAAAATAAAATAGTAACTTAGGTGTGAGAGCATTATAGAAAAGTCGTCTAGACAGATATATTGTTGTCACAATTTCAATTTTAATATTGCTCTTGTACTCTCTTTCTTCCAAATTAAATCATTCATTTTGAACAAAAATCTCTCACAATTTTGTTTTATAATGAATCATTTATTTTGGATGGGATGTAGTATATTCTTACATCTATCATAATTATATTATAAACACCAACAATTAGAATATCTGTAAGAACTTAAAAAATTAGTGCAACAAAATCAAATTATGAAAACTCTAATAAAGAATTAATATACTGATGATAGTTAAACTTTAACTAACAAATAAATATTAAATTTAAAATATATGAAACTTTAAAAGAAAATAATTGCAAACAAAAACCCTAACAAATAAATGAGAATTATGTTTTTAAAAAAGACAAATAAAAAAAAGAATTCAAATGAAGTTTTGAAGGTAATTTTTTTAATGAGAAACTGACATGTATCCAATGATGATGTCAAAAGCTTTTATTTTAGTACTAGTTATCGAGAAATAATTATGGCCAATGAGGAAAAAATAAGTTACGAAAAGTTCTAATAAGTAAATGAACAAATTTATCCAACATGTATCCTATATTTTCAAATCAACATATTGGTCAAATAATGGTCGTAATAAAAGTGAACTAAAAAACGAATTATGTAAAGCTCGCTGGGAAAGTTCAATCACAGAAACAATGATATGATATTATCTGTATGAGGATCTCCATCAGCATATATCTTTCAAATTTATTTTTTTTTTGTGAAAATATTATGCAAGAAAATAATAGACGGTCTACAGTATGTGTTTTTTTCTTTTAATATAATACTTAAGCAAGTGTATTACACTTACCTTTTCACAATTTTTTGTGCACTTTTTCTTTATGAACGCTCTTTACTCCCGCCGTCCCTTACAGAATTTCCCATATATTGACTTTTATTACTGTTAATTTGGTAACTTTGACTCTCCAGAATTTTATTATATATATAAAGAAAAATATAGTCATGTGTGATTTCGTTTGATTCAGCTCAATATGTAACGTATAGTACTTTTTAATTTATATATTTTTTTACTAAACGTATCAAATGAAATTTTTATTTAAAGATGTATCTCGAGAGATAAGAAAAAGTGAATTGGGCATTCTGTAAGGGACAAACATTTTATCATATATATATATATATCAAAGAATGATGAACTTGATTAATTAATTAATTATAATGCATTATTATTGGAATTGTGACATTGAATAATAGGTACTTTGTGGTGGTGAATTGCATAGCATGTGTATTCTCAGCAATAACACTAGGACTTGCAATGGTTGGAAAAGGAGGAACAAGATTGATGGTAATAGTGATAGACTTGATAATGGTGGCACTCTTATTTTCAAGCCTTGGTGCAGCTGGTGCTGTTGGACTCATTGGTGTCACTGGAAATTCTCATTTAAAGTGGAACAAAGTTTGCAATGTTTATGCCAAATTTTGCATTCAAGTTAAAGCTTCTGTTGCTCTCTCCTTTTTTGCTGGAATTGCTTTTGTTTTGCTCCTTCTTCTTGCTGCAAAGAAGCTTACTGCTTGATTATTAGCTAGCTTCGATAGATTATTTATTTGTATTCTCTTCTTAAATTTTAGTTTTATTCGTCACAAACTCTTTCATTCCCTAACAAGAAGTTTGGAGACATTTAATTTTTATATACATTATGTCGATCTATTTAAGTTTATTGTGGCGAGGCCGATGTTTTTTTTTTCCCCAAAAATTCATATGAATAATCCCAACTATTAGAGGTCTTCTAATATTAATCCCAACTATAGATTATTACACTATAATCCAAACTAAGGGTGTAGTTTTATGATATTAGTCCATACTAACTTTTGACCGGCTCCGATTTCCTTCGTAGAAAGGGAGGAAGGTATAGTCAAGTACAATAAATAAGAAAAGAGGAAAGATAACGAATACTTTATGAATTGGTGACCGATTACAATAGGTTAAATAAGTCAATGAACTAATATAATAAAACAACCCCCAAAGTTTGGATTATACTATAATAACTAATAGTTGGGATTAATATTGGAAGACGTCCAATAGTTGGGATTATTTATATGAATTTTTCCTTTTTTTTTTATCTCTTAGCTAGTTTATGTTGGGAATCGAGTAACAGATAGAAGAAAATAAAATTAAAAAAAATAAGATACAATATTTTTACGTGGAAAATCAACTAGAAAAAACCATGGTTTCATTCTGCGGTGACAAAAGTTTTCTATAATATGTTTTGGAGTACAAAGTTTAAACAACAATATATAGTAGAAATATGTGTTTAGGACAAAGTTCTACTCAGTAGGTACTACCACTGCCATTAGGGGTGTCAGTTCAGTTAATCAGTTCAGTTACGGTTTGACCCAAACGGTTTGGTTGACTTCAGTTCAGTTGACTTCAATTGATCTTTCCCAAAATAACCAATCTGGTTTTAACTTTATCAGTTTCAGTTCCAACCCATTGCAGTTATTTTTATTTTCAGTTCAAACCAGTTCCGTTATGATTGGTCTTCGGTTTTACCCATACGATTTCAGTTGTTGTCAGTTCATTGTAAAAGGTTGATATAACAATTCCAACTGTATTCAGTTTACGTTATGGTTGATTTTTGGTTTTAGCCATACGATTTAAGTTGTTATCAGTGCATTGTGAACGGTTGATATAGCAATTCCCATTGTATTTAGTTTACGTTATGGTTGTTCTTCGGTTTTACCCGTGCTATTTCAATTGTTATTAGTTCATTTTGAACGGTTGATATATTGGTTCTAGATGTATTTAGTTTATGATATGGAAAAATACGGTTATATCCATACGATTTCGGTTATTATCTGTCTATTGTAAATGATTATATTCAGTTAAATTATGGTTATCTTCAGTTTTGTAAGGAAATCTGTAACAGTTTTGTTCGAGGTAGATATTGAGTATTAATGTGGGTTTTACACGAGTTTTCTCACGTTTGTTTCTCCAAATAATATGATCCGATCGTATTCGTTTTAGCCGTTGAATTGTTTTGCGTCACAATGATTTAATTTAGTTGAGGTGCACGTTGAAGTTATTTATTATTTATCAATTCATATTTTAATCAATTTAAGTTAGTCCCTTGTAATCAATACTTCCATGTCATTTGAAGAAGGCATCTAAAACGCGACCAACTCTTTTAAAATGGGTATAGTTGAAAACATCAATTAATTTTAAATTATTAATATGCTAAATTAAATTGATTTGAATAATCAATAATCAATATATGAAAAGAGCAATTTTATTTAATAATATATTATAAATAATCGTTTCGTGAAAAGAACAATTTTATTAAATAAAGTTTAATTTGATACAAATAGATTTTGCCTAATTTCAGTTTAGTGTAGAGCGATTTTCAGTTAACCAATGGTTTAAAACAGTTTTTTGTGGCTCAATTTGGTTCAATCAAGCAACACCTTAAAACTATTTATAAGTTATTTTGGTTTAGTTGGTCAATAGTTAATTGCAGTTCTGTTAACTAACAAAATCAAACATTTTATAAGTCATTTCGGTTCAGTTGATCAACAGTTAAAAACAGTTCAATTAACTAAAAAAAACCATATAGGTTACAGTTGATATCAGTTCAGTTATGATTCAGTTATGGTGATCAGTTAAAAACACTTTTATGTAGTCAACCTTTTTAGTTCAGTTGATTTCAGTTCATGATTCAGTTCAGTTTCAGTTCAGTTGAGTGCAGTTCATTTTGTTTCAGTTGGACTTTCAGTTATCAATCATTTGATTATTGGTTCGTTTCAGTTCCATTCATTCAGTTCAGTTCACGTTAGGTTAACAGTTAAACCAACAGTTCCTAACCAAACTGACAGCCCTAACTGCCATGCACACCATCCAAGTACTCATCTTTCAATTCATGAGAATGCCAGCACACAAAGAGCATAAAAGTGGAATAATCCTTTTTTCGAGTTGTCATGTTTTGGAACTTCTTCTGTATAGTCAATGTGCTTGATTGATGTGTTTGTATTGACTCTGTATGCTCCTCTTCTGGGGTTGTTTAGCCTGCAAAACAAGGAAATGTTGCTAACTCGGGGTGGAACTCGGGAACGCCCCTCCAATGCTTAAGTCGGAGATCAGAATAAATGATTGAAAAGTATGTGAGTTAGAAAATTATAAATCAGATACCTAGAAAAGTGATTTGACTGGTCCTTTTATAGACATATGTTACCTAGCTAGGGTTTGAAATAGTTCAATTGGATGTGCATGTATATCTGATGTGTACCTAGCCCCAGTAAAACTGGGCTTAAGATTTTAATCAGTTATCTTGGGCTAGCCACTCTGATGGACCTAGAACACGAGTAAATATCATTATTGTGTTATCTAACAACTTAGTATCAATCTCCTTCCCTCTTTTATGTCAGCAATAAAATAATTCTTTATCCGACACTTGATTAATTAGGAGGATATAAATTAACATGAATTCATTATATTATTTATGATGCTTACCGTAGTTATAAGTTTGCAATGAACAAACTGATAAAATTTGTATAAAAAATAGTAATTTGAGACGTAATTTGTACTCAGTACTCACTATTACTAAGATTAGGAAAATTAAGCTAGTAGCTAGTTTCGAGAAATTCAAAACAACATGCAATGTTGACCTTCAAATCAAATCATACATGTATAAAAGTTTTTTTCATCAAATCATTATCATCAATTCGTCCTATATATTCAATATAGCTAGAAAATTCTAGTGTAGTCTTATGACTAACGACTACAATAATGGATTATTAGCATTGCACGATTTTTGATTTATTTTTTATTTCTAAATTTAATTAAAAATCTTTTTAAAAATACTTTAATTTGATTTTTAATTTAGGAAAATAATTTATGAGTTTTTCTAAAATTAGTTTTTATTCTTGAAAAAAAATCAGAATTTTGTTTTCAAAAATAAGAAATCTAATTAAAGTATTTAAAAAATGATTATAAATTAGATTTAAGAATTAAAAATAAATAAATAAATCGTGCAATCATAGTTATCTATTACGGTAGTCGGTAGTCATAAGACTACACTAGAATCATCCCATATAGCTAAGATGATTTGCTATGGAGTTGTGTACAATATGTATTATAATAGAAGATACATATTCAAGCAACGCGCAATTATGGCCTAATATAAGACAAAAATTGGCCAAAATAACATAACCGCTATATGCCAAATGCACTAAACATGATCTAGAGCAAGTGTGGAAGGCCTAATAGCATCTCCACCCGCAAACTACAACCACTTGTAGCTTTGTGTGTCACATCATATTTTCAAATTACAATAAATCCAAATTACAACCTCTTCCAATGGAAAACTACAACTAATTGTAACTTTTGTAGGTCCCACATGTATAACAATATCAACAATTTTTAATATACAAATTGAAGGTGCTCAGAATTTGTTTAGCTCTATGTCATGTGGGGCCCACAAAAGGATATAGCTTTGCAAAGCTTGTATTTATAACAAGCTACAACATGTAAAATACTCCACCAATTAAAGCTTGTAGCTACATCAAGTATCAAATTAAAAGCTACAACCAATATGCTCCGTTGTAGATGCTCTAACACCACCAACCACAGCACAAGTTAGATCAAAGATTTCACCAAACTAAGATGTCATAATGGGTATCTAACTGCTCTTTGTGTTTTGTAGGACTCATCATGTGCATGCAAGATTCAGCTTCTTATTCGCGATATAAATTCGAAGACTCTTTGACCAGCTTCTGGTAGCATATTCATGTCATGTTTTTGGTGTGGCTAATTGATTGGCTTACTAGATTGCTTAATTGGGTCATTGGGTTCTGAATTATTAAGATATCGACCATTTTTAAATTCTAAGTTTTCTGGTTTTGTACAACTTTACAAATTAGAAAAATAGTATTTTTAGAAGACGACCTAATAAAGTTAATTAATTTTTCTTAAAAAATAATAATAATAGGGTATATAGCATCAAAATAAGATTCACACTAGATTACCCTCTTCCCATGAAATCTCTTATATCTCCAGCCTGTTAAATTTCACCATAATCTGATAAATGGTTATGCATAATCTATAAGCTATAATAGGGGAAAGGGGAGTTCGGACTTCCTTACAAGTTTTATAAAGATTCCATCCTATAATAATATGTTAATAATAGAGCACAGAATAAGCTACAACTTAATCAACATCCTCGATGTGAATAACATCGAATACAATTGGCCCTTTATGTTGAGATATTAGATAAGCAAAATAAATAAAATATATCTATTTTACAAATGTTGTTATTTTGGGCTAATATTTAGGAAAAGGTTATTTATTTATCCCTAGAATTGTGGTAAAATAACAAGCACTCAATGTATATATATATATTAGAAACAAATCAAAACGAGTGAGACTTTTTCCTTCAAAATATTTCTTTCTATTTCTTCATGGTATCAGAGCAATTATACATTCATAAGTCACAGTAATGGCTGCCAACGAAGAGCAACCACCGCCTAAAAGAAGCATGGAATCACCTTTTTTTCTCGGTATCGGCGACCGACCAGGCGATTTCATCACTCCGACTAAATTTCACGGAAACAACTATGATGATTGGGCTTCCGACATTCAATTGGCTTTAGAGGCGCGCCGCAAGTTCGAATTCTTGGATGGTACAATCACCGCACCACAATCACCATATACTCAATCTGATTGGAATACGGTAAATGCGATGTTAATTTCTTGGATTACAAATACAATTGACCCTGAAATTAAAAGTACGCTGTCTAAATTTCGTGATGCAAAACGCTTATGGGACCATCTTAAACAGAGGTATGCTATGGTAAATGGCCCAAGAATTCAACAATTAAAGAAATCAATTGCAAAATGTGAGCAAACCAAATCTATGTCTATTACTACCTATTATGGAAAATTAAATGCTTTGTGGGAAGAATTGTTTAAACATGAACCCTTAATTTCCTGTAATTGTTGTTCATCTTGCAATTCTTCCAAATTACATGAAAAAAGACGAGAGGATGGAAAATTGCATGATTTTTTAATGGGTCTTGATGATGATTTATATGCACAATTAAGAACAAACATTCTTTCTCAAGATCCCTTACCTTCTCTTGATCGAGCATACCAATTGTTGATTCAAGATGAAAGTGTTCGTCTCGCTAAAACCATACCAGAGGCGGCGGCACCTGCGGAAGTTCTTGGCTTCGCCGTTCGAGCGGATCTCGGAAAAGGTCGTGGAAAATCTGCAGACCGACCCATTTGCAGCTACTGTAAAAAAGTTGGACATGATTCTTCAACTTGCTATTCCTTAAATCAATGTCCTCATTGCCATAAATATGGGCATGACAAAAACAAGTGCTTTGAGGTGGTGGGATACCCAGAAGGTTGGTTGGACCACGGTAAAACTGGAGCTACCGGAGCCGGGGCTGGTCGAGGTCGGCAGAAGAATGGCCGAGGTCGCGGATCTGCTCGCACCTGTGCCGCAGCAGCTTCAGAGGCAGCTCCGTCGTCCTCTTACGGCAGCAGCTCCGTCGTCCATGGCAGCAACTCGGTCGTCCATGGCAGCAACTCTGCAGAGAATGGGTCTTCTCTCTCTAATACTTCACTTTTTTCTCCAGAACAGTGGAAAGCTTTAGCTGGTTTTTTTGGTAATGCTTCTCTTCCCAATGAAAGAATGAGTGGTAAGTTTGATGACAAAATGTGGATAATTGATAGTGGGGCTACCCATCATGTGACTAGTCATTTATCTTGGTTATTTGATGTTGAGGAATTATTTGAGTGTCCAGTTGGACTTCCTAATGGTAATTCTGTGGTTGCAACTCGGTCTGGTTCGGTCCGATTAACGAAAAAAATTACTCTTAAAAATGTTCTTTTTGTGCCCAACCTTAATTGCAATTTACTCTCGGTCTCCCAATTAAATGATAATTTACATTGTATTGTCCAATTTAACTCATATATGTGTGCTATACAGGACCACACCAGGAAGCTGATTGGAACGGGAGTTAGGCGAGATTGACTTTACTACTTTAATAATGAACCAGAGCAACATATTTCTGTCAATACTACATCTACAAATTTGGAATTATGGCACAAACGGATGGGTCATCCTTCAGAAAAAGTAGTGAAATTACTTCCTCATATTAGCAATTCTAGGGGTAATTTGAATAAAGCTTGTGAAGTATGTTTTCGTGCAAAGCATTCTAGAGACAGTTTCTCTTTAAGTGATAATAAAACAACTCGAATTTTTGAAAAAATACATTGCGATTTATGGGGACACTATAAACATTTTTCCTCATGTGGGGCTCGTTATTTTTTAACTATTGTTGATGATTTTTCTCGAGCCGTGTGGATTTATTTGTTAGTTGATAAAACTGAAGTCTTTCGGATGTTTATGACATTTATTGCTATGGTGGAACGTCAATTCTCTCAACAAATAAAGGTTGTTCAAAGTGATAATGGTACGGAATTCAATTGCTTACTTGATTATTTTTCTGCAACTGGTATTTTATTCCAAACTTCTTGTGTGGGTACTCCGCAACAAAATGGGAGGGTTGAAAGAAAACATAAACATATTTTAAATGTAGGGCGCACATTGCGTTTTCAAGCGCATTTGCCTATCTATTTTTGGGGTGAGAGTGTTCTTGCTGCTGCTCATCTAATAAATCGTACTCCCTCTCCTTTGTTGCACAATAAAACACCTTTTGAAATTTTGTTTGGCCACTCCGCTTCATATGAGGCCATTCGTACCTTTGGTTGTCTTAGTTTTGCTCATGATCAAACATCCAAAGGTGACAAATTTGCAAGCAGAAGTAGAAAGTGTGTTTTTTTGGGTTACCCATTTGGAAAAAAGGGGTGGAAGCTGTTTGACTTGGATAAAAGTGAATTTTTTGTGTCTCGTGATGTCAAATTTTATGAGGATATTTTTCCCTTTGAAAACCCGAGTGCTGTGAACTTTATTCCAGAAAATGTTGTGCCCTTGGTTGATGATCATATTGACAGTGATTTTGCCGATTTTGATAATAATAATATTGTGACTCCACCAATCAGACACACAAACCCACAACCCCAAACACCAATCCACAATCAACCAAAAATTTATGACACAGATTTGGATGTTATGGGTTTAAGGGAGGGTGTATCGACTCATAATGAGATATCATCTTCACCTCCTCACATTGAAACCCACTCCGGAGTCTTGTTGGAGTCTACTTTTAATGAAGTCCAGCCCAGTACACTTGAAAATACCAATAATGGGCAATCTACTAATATGGGCAAGGGTATGAGACAGAAATTTCCTTCGGTTCTTTTACGAGATTGTGTTACTCATACTGTTTTCACTAAAAGTCCTTCTCGCAATACTCCCTCTCCACAGCATTCCTCAGGTACTCCTTATGTAATACCCCGAAATTTAGGGCCAGAAAATTTCGCGGTTATTAATTTTATTTATTTAATTCTAAGTCCAAAAGGCCCATTAAATTTGGACTGTTTTAATTTAATCTGTTCTCTTTTTCTCAAATTGGGCCAGTGACCCAATTTTTCCTTTTCTTTGGACTTGGCCGGTTCTCCCACCTCTTTTGGGCCAAGTATATGTTTTGTTTCTATTTAATTAATTTGATTAATTAAATTAAATTAATTAAATTATTTATTTTTAAAATTCCTAAAACTTAGTCTAAGATTAACTAAGTCTTTCCCTATTTGTTAGCTCTCATTCACGGTCCCCTTACTAATCATTAGGGTTTGTTGTTTTTTTCTTTCTTTTTCTATAAATAAGGCTTACTTCATTCATTTGGTTCCTAATTGCTAAATACTCTTAAACCCTAAAAAAATTTATAATCTCCTCCTTTCCTCTCCAAATAGCCGAACAAAAATTCACCAAAGTGTGAATTATTTTCCTTGGATAATTTTAGCATATCGAGGTAACTACGCTATCTTGTTTAATTCTGGTACAAGTTTTACACATAGTAAATTAGGATTAAAAACATGAAAATTGTAAAAGAATTAGTATCATGATTAGGTTTAAATTATTTCGAACCTTATGAATTATATGAATATGATATTTCTTGATTTTATTTTAAGGTATTCTATGCATAAATTAATTTATTTATTTATGTATTTTGTATGAATAATTGCATGAATATTTTTGTTCTTGTTGTTCTAATTTGTCGAGTGACTTAGAGCAATTTTAGGAGCTTCTTTACTTCTTGATATTTAATCAAGATTTATTTCATGGCGAAATTCGTCCTTCTCTTTCTTGAAATAATTTAATCTTTCAAACCGGTAAAACTGTCCAGATTTGGTTTACGAATTTATTAATATACTTAATCAATTCGTATGGCTACTAAATTTTAGGTGGAAGTCAGTAATATTGTTTTACAACTTGTGTTAAATTTTCGTAATTTTTAAAGATCGTTTTCTATGGAAGAAAAATCTGAAACTGATTTCAGCCTAATCTGATTTGTTAGTTATAAAATCCCTTAAAAATAGTAAATGACCTTATTTTTGGACGAAAATTATTCACGTTAAACCTTGAACCTATATTTAACTTTCATTAAAATTTCCAGATTAATCGAGACCTTTAAAGGGTCGTTCTTAATTTAATTCTTTAAAAATTAGATTGTGTAAAATAGTGTAATTAAATTATTAAAACATGTTATTTTGAACTCTTGAATTCAATCTTGATCTTTTTTGAACCCTATGATAGCTGTGTGGTGTGATGTAAATAAAGGAATGATTTTGATCTTGTTTTAATCCATGTTTTATGATTTAATGTTTAAAGTAAATTAAATTGTTTATTATTAAGTTTATTTGATCAATTGTTGTTAATTGTATTCAATTGATTAAAAGTATAATTTTGGTATTTTTATTCAAGAGTGTCGAATGGCTTGTTGTGATAAAAATAGGATTTTTATCATATTTTGAGTAATATATGTTGTTAATTGTTAAATTGTTTATATGATTGTTAATGAGCTGATCTGATTATTATGTTATAATTAAAGAAATGTCGAGTGGCCTTTTTATTTTGATCAACTTTAGTTTATTTTGGGACTTATAATAATATTGGGATAATTTTAGGAATTATTGTTATTATTATTATTTATTACTTATTATTATTATTATTATTATTAATATAAGTAAGGAAGTCAGTAGGGATAAGTTACAATAAGGAATTGAGGATGATAAGACATTAAAAGGGAAAGAAAGGAAACAGAGTAAAAGGAATTTGAATTGTTTCGATCTCTGGCTAGGAAAAACTTGGTATTTAAGGTGGCCAATATACGTGCTGCACCTCTCTTTCCTGGGACTTCGAACATTTCATTTCCGATTACGGCCACCTAGTATTTCCCGATTTAAGAAAGATATAAGATTTGAAATATAAGATAAGATAAGGACGCCCATTCGATGATACACGAGTCGTCGGGTTGGGTTAAGTCGAAGCCACTGCTCAATGGGACGAACACACGAGTTCCCTCGCGCAGTTCTTGCTTCTAGAATATGTAGTCGTCTAAGTAGTAGTACACGAGCTGCTATTTAGGGGTTATGGCCATAGCTTAGGCTTAGTGGTGCACACGATATCCACTACGGGTTGAATACACGAGTTCACCCCGGCATGTTTTAGGAAAGTTGTGGTGCACACGGGATCCACAACGAGTTATAGTGACCGGTCCATTAAGAAGTAAAGATGAATGATATGATATGATACGATAAGATGTTAAGATGATTCATATGATATAAGATAAGATATTTTCTTTAAGGTTTTATGAAGTGGTCACCCCACCGACGATGCACGCTTCGTTATCGGGGTTAAGTCTTTGCCACCGACCTGCCGAGGCTTTCTGGTCGGTTTACTGATTCTAGTTTGTGTTGTCGTCCGAATTAGTGGCACATGAGTCGTTAATTCGGGAGTGAGGGTCCCACTTAGACTTTGGGAAAGACACATGAGTCTGACCCGACATATTCTAGGAAAGTTGGGGTGCACGAGATCCCCTACTAGCATGTTGACTCGACCATGGATTAAGCAAAGATAAGATAAGATGTTTATGTTATGTTTATGTTATGTTATGATATGACAAGATAAGATATTTATGTTATTATACGAAGATAAGATATGATACGATATGAAGTTAAGATAAGATGATATGATTATGATAAGATGATGAGATGTTACGTATGATATAAGATAGGATATGTTTCAATAAGAATAATGATAAATAAGCATATGTACAAGTTAAGCTAGGTATGAAATGTACACGTATAATGAATTGTATAAGTCTTCCGCTGTGTATTACTGTATTCGTATGACCTGAGTAGTTCGTATAAGAGTATGTATAAGTATGTGTATACCTGTACAAGAATCCGTATGTATGCGTATTTCATGATGAAGTATATGTGTCTTTTTGTACGTATTCCTAATCGTATCTTGCAGGTGTTATTATACGTATGGTATACGTACTTTATACGTATTTTTGTACGTATTTCTAACAGTATTTCTGTAGGTATTTTTATACGTATTTATGTACGTATTTTTATACATATTCCGTATGAATTTTCGTATAAGATGTAATAAGTTTATGTGCGATTTTCATGTATAATTCTATGATACTATGTGTTTAGCGGTCCCTCAATTAAGCGGGACAGCCTAGTTACTCGCCACTGACGGTGGACCCCCCCTCAGTTCCAGGTGACGATGCAGCAGCTTAGAACGGGCTTCCGATGGTAGGGCTTAAGCGTGGCAGAGTTTAGTTTTACCTTAGTTTTTACTAGAGTGATTTAAGACAACATTACTTTATTTTATATATGATCCCAGCATGTTGGGAAGACAATATTTTCAGTTTATGTAATACTTTAGGTATTTTTACCTTTAATGACTTTTGGGATTATTTTCAGACTTTTAAGATAATAAAAGATGTTTCTATTTTTAAATATATAATTAATGTTTAATTTAATGCTTAGGTAATGATCCGCAAGTCGTTTTCCTTCGTCAAACGACAGCTTAAAAAGTCGGGTCGTTACACCTTATCCTATAGCACATTATGTCAATTGTGATAATTTTTCTGTAAATTATCGAAAATTTCTTGCAGCAATTATTTCGAGTAATGATCCTAAGTCTTTTAAAGAGGCTATGAAAAGTGAAGGTTGGAAAAAGTCTCACTCGTTTTGATTTGTTTCTAATATATATATATATACATTGAGTGCTTGTTATTTTACCACAATTCTAGGAATAAATAAATAACCTTTTCCTAAATATTAGCCCAAAATAACAACATTTGTAAAATAGATATATTTTATTTATTTTGCTTATCTAATATCTCAACACTTTAACTAGCTAGTGATGTAACGACCCGACTTTTTGGACTTGTCGATTTACGAAGGGAATCGACAAACGGATCATTACTTATGCATATATTTAAACACTAGATAAATATAATTAATAATAGGACATCCTTTATTATTCAAAAGACTGAAAATATTCTAAAAGTCAAATAAGGCTTAAAAATACCTAAAGTATTACAAGAACCAAAAGAATAATGTCTTCCCAACAGACTGGGATTATAAATGAATAAACTAGTATTGTCTTAAAACTCTATCAAAAACTAAGGGAAGTCTAAAAACTGCCACACTCATGCCCAACCAACGGAAGCCCGTTCTAAGCTGCTGCATCGTCACCTGAAACTGAGGGGGGGTCCACCGTCAGTGGCGAGTAACTAGGTTGTCCCGCTTAATTGAGGGACCGCTAAACACATAATATGATAGAATTTTCACATGAAAACACACATGAAACATAGTACAATATATACAAAAAAAATTATACGAGATACGTATAAAAATACGTACAAAAATACGTATACAAATACGTATAAAATACGTATAAAAATACCTGCAGAAATACGGTTAGGGTTACGTACATATAAAGTACGTATACAATACAGATACGAATACGTACAACATACGAATACAAATACATACAACATACTTACACAGCGGAAGACTTATACGAATATTGCTTAACTTGTACATATGCTTATTTATCATTATTCTTATTGAAACATATCCCATCTTATATCATACGTAACATCTCGTCATCTTATCATAATCATATCATCTTATCTTAACTTCATATCGTATCATATTTTATCTTCGTATAATAACATAAACATAACATAAACATCTTATCTTATCTTTGCTTAATCCATGGTCGAGTCAACATGCTAGTAGGGGAACTCGTGTGCACCCCAACTTTCCTAGAATATGCCGGGTCAGACTCGTGTGTCTTTCCCAAAGTCTAAGTGGGACCCTCACTCCCGAATTAACGACTCATGTGCCACTAATTCGGACGACAACACAAACTAGGATCAGTAAACCGACCAGAAAGCCTCGGCAGGTCGGTGGCAAAGACTTAACCCCGGTAACGAAGCGTGCATCGTCGGTGGGGTGACCACTTCATAAAACCTTAAAGAAAATATCTTATCTTATATCATATGAATCATCTTAACACCTTATCGTATCATATCATATCATTCATACCATTCATATCATATCATTTTCATCTTTCAATGGACCGGTCACTATAACTCGTTGTGGATCCCGTGTGCACCACAACTTTCCTAGAACATGCCGGGGTGAGCTCGTGTACTCAACCCGTAGTGGATCTCGTGTGCACCACTAAGCCTAAGCTATGGCCATAACCCCTAAATAGCAGCTCGTGTACTACTACTTAGACGACTACATATCCTAAGACCCAGAACTACTCGGGGGAACTCGTGTGTTCGTCCCATTGAGCAGTGGCTTCGACTTAACCCAATCTGACTACTCGGGTCATCAGGTGGGCGTCCTTATCTTATCTTATATCTTTCAAATCTTATATCTTATATCGGGAAATACTAGGTGGTCGTAATCGGAAATGAACCGTTCGAAGTCCCAGGAAAGAGAGGTGCGGCACGTATATTGGCCACCTTAAATACCAAGTCTTTCCTAGCCAGAGATCGAAACGATTCGTATTCCTCCTACTCTGTTTCCTTTCTTTCCCTATTAATATCTTATCGTAACTTTTATAACTTATCCCTACTGATTCCTAATATTAATAATAATACTAATAATAACCGTAATATTAATAATAATAACGATAGTAATACTTATCCCTTCATATTACAACTTATCCCTAACAGTTCCCTTAATTGTAACTTTCATAATAATAACATTAATTATCCCTAAAAATATTCTTAATATTATTGTACGTCAAAATTAAACTAAAATTTACCCAAAACAACACTAGTCTATTCGGCAATTCCATAGCAAAATAATAATCAAATAACAAATTCATTAATTAATCATATAACAACTAGATAAATTATTTAAATTAACAATAAATCATATTATTCAATAATTATCATCAAAAATTACATAAAACATGATAAAAACTCTACTTTTCATACTACTCGACATTCTCAACATAAAATAACCAAAAATCACATTTTGAATTAATTAAATACAATCATCCATAATTAATTAAATAAACTTAATAATAATAATTAAAATCATACCTTAAACATAACATACCAAGATTAATCACAAAAACAAGATCAAAATCATTCTTTATCATACATGTACCACACGGCTTTTGGCCTTAACAAGATCATCAAAATAACTTCCAAGAATGAATCATATCATGATAAAGATTAAAGATTGATTAAAGATTAATCGATACAATTCAAGAACTATCAAGATTCATCATAAAAATCATATTTTTAATTCCCTTTTAACACTTAGGTCACTCGAAAAATTCAAGAATTAATAACAACAGATTTTAATAATTCAATTACCCTATTTTACACAATCTGATTTTTAAAGAATTAAATTAAGAACGACCATCTAAAGGTCTCTAATAATCTGGAAATTTTTATGGGAGATAAATGTAGGTTCAAGGTTTAACGTGCATAAGTTTCGTTTAAAAATAACGTCATTTACTAATTTTAAGTGATTTTATAACTAACAGATCAGATTAGAAAGAATTCAGTTTCAGATTTTTCTGCCATAGAAAACGATCTTTAAAAATTACGAAAATTTTACACAAGCTTTAAAACAGTATTAATGACTTCCACCTAAAATTTCGTAGCCATAAGATTTGATTAAGTATATTAATAAATTCGTAAACTAAATCTGGACAGTTTTACCGGTTTAAAAGATTAAATTTTTATAAGCAATAAAAGGACGAATTTCACCATGAAATAAATCTTGATTAAAGATCAAACAATAAATAAGCTCCTAAAATTATTCTAATCCACTCGACATTTTAGAACAACAAGAACAAATTAATTCTTTTTAATTCAATACTTTAATATAACATTTAAATAATCAAGATTAACAATAACAATTCAAGAAAACCACATAAAGATGATCAAATCATCATAATCATCACTCGACTTTCATGAAAATAATAAAGATCATAATTCAATAGTTTAACATGCAATCATTCATCATAAACATACAATTAAACAATTTAATTCATGATTAAAATTAATTTAACAATTCAAGATTCTCAAAAATTACATCATAGCATCAAGAAAAATTACATAAAATCATATCATATGGTTCGAAATTCCTAGGTGAACATGATACTAATTCCTAGCAATTTTCATGATCAAATCCTAATTAATTATATGACTAACTTGTACCAAAATTAAATGAGTAAGTCTAGTTACCTTAGCATAGGAAAGAAAACAAAGAAAAATTGGCCTTTTGGTGTTCGTAAACCACACGGCCAAGAGGGGTTTTTTTTTAGGGTTCTTTGAGAATTTTGAGTTATATTGAAAAATAGGTAAATAGGTTATGAGCTTTGTTCCCTATTTAAATATAAAGAACAAAAGAAAACAAATAAAATAAAATAAATAAAATAAAAAAAATAACAATAAGTTTTGAAGGGGGCCGTGAGGGTGGGAGTAGAAGTAGGGTTTGTTGAGCTAATTTGGAGGACTTGGTACAACTTAGATGTAATTAGGGTTTTTAACAATTATTTAGATAGAAAAAAATTATTTAGTTAATCAAATAAAATAAATAAAATATGCTCCTTGGCCATAATAGGAGCCGACCAAAAGGAGTGGAAAGATGGGTCATGGGCCCAATTCCAAGATAAAGCAGAGAAATAAGAGTAAACAGTCCAAATATTCGGGCCTTTTGGACTTAGAATAATTAAAATAATTAGGAGAAAAGAAAAAAGAATAAAGGGGTCGTGCAACACCGATTCTAAGGAAATAATTGGGCTCGGGTTTTGGCAAGATAGAATGAAAAGGCTAGGCTCAAAATAATTGGATTGCTACACAAAATAATAATTAATTAAATAATAATCAATTAAATAGTTAATTAATTATACATTTAATTAATAAATAAAAATTTTAAAATATCCCAAATTTTCGGGGTATTACAAGTGACTTGGATTGAGCGTTCGGTCCCACGTACAATTGTACAAACATAAGAAGGTTTTACTAACTTATAAGAGGATAAGTCTTAGTGTAGTAGTTAAGGATTTAGAATTTCAAGCACGAGTTTCTACGTTCGATTTCCACCGCATGCATTAGTGAAGATTCCTTATATTCCCTAATACAGATGCATATGTTGACTAAATTGGGCCAGGTGACCTGCAGTAAAGTTCGGTTATAGATATCTTTTTCCATTGTTAGACAACCCATTATTGCCGCATGAGGTTCAACAATGCTGCCCTCTAGATGTCCATGTGAATTGAAGTGTGAAATGTGATGAATTAATGAAACGTGATGTTGTTGTATCTTTCATAAGAAAAATTCATCAGACAATTAGTTAAAGGTTCCTTTCATCAATTCATCACATCTCATACTTCAATTTATCACATGGACACCCCTAACCTATTCATACGGCTAAGTCTCTGCACTTATCCAATCTTATGATATAACGGTATATAGTCAAGTTTCATTCACTTAATATTCAGCTTAGATACACAAACTATTTAGAATTTATATGCTATACCGTGTTTATTTATGACTATGTTTCTTTTTTGTGTATTTAATATGCAATTTTACAAAATTAGAGATTAAAAAACAAAGTCAACAATCTGACATAATTTTATAAACAGAATTATATATTAAATGAACAAAGTAATAAATATTAAATAATGAGCAAAATATAAATATAGATGCACTTAACACTATGCGCATCTGGGTACGTAACTATGTAGTATAAGATCTCGAAAATATATTACTACACAACTACACAAGTTGTACAATTCCTTAGTCAAAACATCCACAATGCTAAGCAACTTGTACTTATATCCATTCTTAAAATAAAACAGCATATAGTCAATTTTCAATCACTTAAGTCTTATCTTATACAACCACCTTATATTAAGTAATGAACCAATAATATATGAACTATATGGAGTACTATGCAAGTTGTACAATTCCTTAGTCAAAACATCTACAATCCTAAGCAACTTAACGTTCACAAATACACTACAGGATGAGGTTTTAACCTACTCCATCTGTAACAAATTACTAGCAACAATTTCCATTTTTAGGTGTAATAAAATACTTGCAACAATTTTTTCCAATTTCCTTTTATTCTTTTTTTGGTAAAAAAAAACAACACAATATCCCACTTACTTTTCTCTTTCTTACCTTTCTCTCTCTTACTTTTATCATCATACCACATAATGCCCCATGGCCCATTTACTTTTCTCTCACTTTTATCATTATTGTTGGTATAAAAGTGGAAAAGACCATTGTGTACTATTTTAATCATAACTTTTGGTATGCTAAATGGATTGAAGTAATTCCAATTACATTGTAAAGTAGACTTCAAGAGCTTTCCAACGATAGGTCATAAGTTCAATTTTGACAAGTAACGAAGGAGTTATGACGTTTATAAGTTTGCTGAGTCAGTGACCCGTCGCTGGCCGCGACCCAGGTCGCGGTCCGCGACCAAGGGGCCTGATGAAGCATTTTAGATCCAGTATCTTATCGCGGGCCACTACCTAGGTCGCGAGTCGCGATGTAGTGACCGTTGGGGTTTCTCGGGGGAATCTTTTTTTGTAACATCCATGTTTATGAGAGTTGATTGTCATGTTTATTATATTATGGTCTTTATTGTGGCAATTACATTCTGATTGTTACAAAGTCTCTAGAATTCTCTATGATGCCTATATATAGAACCTTTTGGTTCATCTTCTTCAACAACACAACTACAAATATTACTCATATAATATTCTAATTTTCTTATCTTCTAAGAAGGTCATTCTTATTCTCTTTTTCCTTTGGGCGTAAGTATTCAAACTCCAATCTTTCTCCCTAGAGTGCCATAGTGAGGAAGAAGGTGTGATACCTTGAATTACGTACCGGCAACGACTATAGTGCACCTCGGTAGCGCCGGAATTCGTTTTCAAGTCAGTGGATCTCAATCCACGACACACCTAAGTTCTTGTTCTTCTTTTCCATCGTTCTTGTCTCAAGTTAATTTGTTCATCGTTGTATTTTCTTTATTATACATATTTACAAACAACAATTATACCACCTAATACCACAATTAACCTAATTCATCTAGGAGTTCGTGCTAGTCCAAATGTTGCTACTAATTCTTTACGGAGGGAGTAGTTGTTAAGGATTCAAAATTCCAGGTACGAGGTCTTAGGTTCGATTCTCACTGCACGTATTTGTAAGGATTCCTTATCTTCCCCCCTTATAGATACTTGTGTTGGCTAAATTGAATCGGGCGACTTACACTAGGGTCTAGTTCAAGGCCAAATATCCCACAAATTATAAAAATAATAAAAAAAAAACCACTACAATTAAACAAATATTAAAAAATTCAAACCCAACCATTGAATTCAATTGTAATAACGTGTAGGCAATTCTTACCAAATTTATACTACTCACAACCAAATTACAATTAAAAAAATAATTAACACCTAATCATTTTCTCCACTAAGCTACAAAATTAATACCTCACTCTTTACTCTATATATTGTTACACTATAACACCCTAGCTAATCACCAATAAACCAAGGTTATCCTACTTAATAATTAATCTTACGTACCACATAATTTTAAAAAAAAAAAAAAAGATTAATTAACAACAATAATGTCATCAACGGAGGCAGAGAAGGGCACGGTGGCAGCACCAGCAGCGCCGCCAAGTGATAGTAATAAAAAATGCGGTGTGGTTAAAGTGAGTTTGAGGGTTTTGTTGTTGGCAGCGTGTATAACGGCAGTTGTGGTTATGGTGACTAGCAAACAAACTGAAACTGTTCGTGTTTCTGCATCTGGGGTTCCTATGCTTGCCTCTGCTAAATTTCAGCATTCTCCTGCTTTTATGTGAGTTTTATTTTATTTCTTCATGCTCTTATTAATGACTTTGGTCCTTTTATTAATTAATGACTTGTTTCAATTTAATAAATTTGTCATTAATGTTTTCGGTCCTCTATTATCTGAAATGGGAAGGACATAAATATAAGCCGAGATCTAGTGCATGGGATTATTGATATGATTAATTAAATTTGATAAGGAAAGTACGATCTGTTTAGTAGCTGGTCATAAATGGTGATAATGATAATAAATTTATAATTAAATTTGGAAGGGAAATTATAAACCGTTCTCATGGTGATGATAATTTAACTCCAACTTATCTAATTTTATTTTGAAATAGCTGTTTCCATCTAATTGTAATAGAAAATAAGAAGAAAATTCAAGGCTGGGAATAAAAATACATTTTCCATGGGGTTTAATTATAAGGTTCTTGCTTAACAAAATTACGTTTTAAATCAATTACCATTACCATTACTATAATTTATAACAACCAAATTAACGAGCCAACTGTAACTCCAATTACCATTACACTTTAACTCCAATTTATCTAATTTTCTTGTTTGATTCGTCTCAATGAGTATGTTATTGATATCTAATTGTTGCAATTTTTACCTATATGCAACAAAAGATATTTAAAGTCAAACAAATGCATTGACATTTGTGCAAAGTTGAAACAGGACAAACAAATGAGAATGGAGGGAGTACTAAAAAGTATTGTATCTTTATTATATAAGTTTGGAACAAATAACAGTGGACGGAGTATCCTCTTTCACACTTTCAAATCATGTGCTATATTTATGACATAATAAAAAATGTTATATGTAAAAACATACATACATCAAACGTAAAATATATTCTCTCCGCAACATATTAATAGCAACAATTTTATATTTTCTATCTCTTTTATGTCAAATCGTTATTACTAATATCTTACAGAGGGTAGTAAAATTATGATACAGTGTAAATTAGTAATCAATATGTAGCTACATATATAGTAGAGAGTTGTTAAACTTGTCCTAATTTTTGTGTAAAATGACGAATTTATCATTCTATAAAGAAAATCCAGCACAACCATCTCGATCATAAATACGTAATCAACGAGCTCACCCATGGACGGCATTAACCAAGGGGTCCCGAATATTTTAATTTGTTTTTAGCTAGAGGGGGCATCCAAATTAAAAACTAGAGAAGGGGTATTGGGCTTGGACATGCACCCTAACCATATATAGCCGAGGGGTCTCAGCCAGACGTCCCTACCATGGCCGAGGCTTATGGCTAGAATGCCTCTTCCATGGTTTGGGCCCTTTCGGTGCCCGTACCATAGTTGGTGCTTCCGATTTAAACACCCCTTTAAAAAAAATTAAAAAAAAAAAATTTACGGATCATTGTACTGTCAAGGTATAATTATTGGAAAATTGTGCTAGTTTTTTAGGTAAGCGTTGGTGGTGATGGTCGAGGTTGCGGTGAAGGGGGAAAGGATAGAGTTAAGTATGTGTTTTAGGGTGAGGGTCGCTGATTTCATCATTTTATTTTTTAAAAAAATGAGCAATAAAAGTGAGAATGTGTACTGTTTAGCATTTGATATATTCTCCTTCTGTCCCAGCTAAAATGACCTATTTTAATTTAACTTTTAGAACTGTTCACTTTGTAACTTTAACGTAAACATTTGAATGTAAATTAACTTTGTTTTTTAGGTTTAATTAATTGTAGTACGTAATTTTTGTGGTAGAAAATATGAGATGAAGAGTATATATTATATTGTGCAGATACTTTGTGGCAGCACTATCCGTAGCTGGTCTGTACAGTATCATAACAGCAATTAGTGTATTCATTTTCTTCTTCATGAAGCCGTGCGTCCCATCCATGCTCTTCTTAGTGTTGCTCGTCCTTGATGTGGTATGCATCCTTACTTTCCTAGCTTCTTTAATGTTTAAATAATTCAAGCATAAAATAATAGACTAAATAATAGTCTATTCTTAAGGAAATTACACTCACCTATAAAGGTGGGCACGGGCCGTGCCGGGACGGTCCACATGCCAAGCCCGCATGCTTCGTGCCGTGCCTATAATGGGCTAAGAAAAGTTCGTGCCGTGCCGGGCTCGTGCCAAGTTATAAAATATATATAAAGCCCATGCACGGCCCAACCCACGTGTCGAGGTGGGCCGACTCGTGTCGTGCCATCTATCGTGCCTTATACTAATTTTTATATATTATGAATTTTTAACCAAAATGAGTGTGCCAAAGTGCGGGCCGGCCCGTCGTGCTCGTGACAAGTTCATGCCAAACTTTTAAAATGTTGTTCATGGGTGGCCTGCGGCCCACTAGTCGTGCCTTCGTGTCGTGCCGTGCTCATAGCGGGCTCATGCCGTGCCGGACCCAAATCGTGCCATGCCGAGTTGGCCCGCGTGCTGGCCCAACCCATACCCAGCTCTACTCACCTATATACTCACTACAAAAAAATGTATTTAAGAAGGACAATTAAAATTACCCTATTTGATACAAAATTTGTCTTCTTAGGTTATAATGACAATTTTAGTATTGCCCTCATGTTGCCCTTGTAACCCCGTTGTATTAGGTTTCAAAGACAATTTTAGATGTTTTGCTCTCTTTGATTCAATTCAAAAAGGGCAAACAAAATTACCTTCGTTGATCATCAACAAAGGCAATACATTTTGCTTTCCTTGAGTTAAACACTTTATTTATTGTCAAATAGGGCAAAGTTTCAAAAGTTTAAGGGGCAAAATAATCATATTGTTTTCATTGTTAATATCAATGAGTGCAAAAATAATTGCCCTTGTAGGTATCATTATGTAAAACAATACTCATATTGCCCTCTTTAATCATGATAAATTGCCCTTATTGTGTGAGTTTTTTGTAGTGACTCTCTCCTTCAAATTAAAGCTCAAGGTTAATCATATTGTTTTGTATAGGTATAAAGATTATTGCTCTATTTTCAAGGTTACAAAGATTGTAGTTAGATTATCAATGCATAAGCAAATGGTTTTTTTTTATTATTTCCTCCATTTTTTAATTCTTGCAACAATTGTACTTTTGGCACTATTCATAATTTTCACTTTGATCTTAAATTGTCACTCACACATAAAGAAAGATATAATCACATGGGTTCTCGTTGGATTCGTTTCAACTTGTAGTTTTTATTATTTGATGATTATAATTTTTTAAAATAAATAATTAGATATATTAATATTCAAAGTTTGTTTCGCCAAACACATGAAAATACATTTGTTACAAAAATTTGAAAAAAAAAGAAGCACAACCTTCTATTTTATTTTATTTTGGGTTTTACCACTTTTTACTAAAATTATTGTTAACAAAATTGGCACCACCTGACATTTGACACGACCTGTTTTATTAATTAAATCGTTTGTACAACATAATAGGTGTTATATTTTCTCAAATTTTCTCCACTCTTTCTCTTTATCTCTTACTATCTTCATTCAAAATTAGTGCAATTTATTTGCAAATCAAAAGAGCTCTTGATAAATTAATACATTTAATATATCATATTATTGCAATGATATATTTTGTGAATTGATGTTTAATTATTTGCTAGGATAGGATAATAGTTAAGATAAATTAATTCTAATAATCCCAGATTTTACTAGTCTGCTGAAAATAATCACAATTCAATTAAGGAAAAATTCATATGAATAATCCCAACTATTGGAGGTCTTCCGATATTAATACCAACTATATGTTATTACACTATAATCCAAACTAAGGGAGTGGTTTTATGATATTAGTCTATACTAAATTTTGACCGGCTCCGATTTCCTTCGTAGAAAGGGAGAAAGGTATAGTCAAGTATAATAAATAAGAAAAGAGGAAAGATAATGAATACTTTATGAATTAGTGACCGATTACAATATGTTAGCTAAGTCAATGGACTAATATCATAAAACAATCCCCAAAGTTTGGATTATACTGTAACAACTAATAGTTGGGATTAATATTGGAAGACGTCCAATAGTTGAGATTATTTATACGAATTTTTCCTTCAATTAATCTCAAAATATTCTCACATTTTTCACTTATCTTTTTACAGTGGTCATGTTGTAAAAAATTAATATCACCCATTTTAAGAAGATAATTATAATTAAATAATCACATACACCTTCAATTAATCAGAAGAATCTTCTACAACAATTCGAAGTAGTATTGTTTTTACGGAAAATAATCCAAACCTGTTGAAGTATTTGTTTTATAGATTTTTTTTTTTGAGTAAGCCCACCCGGTTCACCGGGGATTACTAACACCCCGACTACATCCGGATCCGACTTGGATTGTGTACCTGGCTTGTGGTGGGTGAGTTTCCTAATGAAGGTTTATGCATACAGTAGGGCTCGAACTCGATCGAGACCCTCCTTAAGCGGTATCAAGTCGCTTACCACTTGAACCAACCTTCATTGATTTTATAGAATGTTACTCGATCCAATACACCCTCTATTTGTTAATATTAATTACATTTTGGAATAATATTGATTATAAGGAGAGATTAACTTTGATTATAAGAAAAAACACTAGTTAAATTTGTGTTGATATATACTTTTTTAGTATTTTTTTAATAAAGCACTTAGAACTGTCAAACATGTCAGGTCGGGTTGGTGTAAAATAGTTGCGGGTCCGGGTTGTACCAGGTCGGGTGTCAACTGGTTCGGGTCGGTATTAGGTTTTTTATAACCCAAATTCTTCGGGTTTGGGTTGACCCAACGGGTTGGGAAGTTGTATAACACCCTTTAATTTTTCATATTTTAGTGCAATATATATATGAACTAAAATGTATCTTAAACGTTCTAAAAAGTATAAATTATAAGAAATATCTTTATTAATAACCAATTCATAGCAAATAATTGATTTTGTTGTGCAATAAAAATAATCATAAATTGAAAGTTTTAATGGTAGTAAGAGTTTTTGCCTAAAATTTCCTATAATATCATAAGTTTAATACATTTTTAATGATTTTTGGGTCGGGTTGAAAGCAGGTCGAGTCACATTAAAAACGGGTTGTATTTAACGGGTTCAAAACGAATTTGGATCATTATTTTTTTATCAAAACCTGCTATTTGCAGGTCAGGTTTATTGGGTTTCGGGTCGGGTCGAAATTAAAATTGACAGCTCTAAAAGCACAACATAAGATGTTGATATTTAAATATGTGAAGTGTAAACATTAGGGGGAAAAAAAAGGTAACAAAAATTTTGAAAGTAAATGAGTAATTTAATAACGTAACTACAATAATATGTGAATTATTGAAAAAACAGGTGATGCTAGGAATAGTAGCGTCAGCAACAGGCACAGCAGGAGGAGTAGGGTACATAGGTTTGAAGGGTAATAAGCATGTAAGATGGATGAAAATTTGCAACATCTACGACAAATTCTGCCAACACGTCGGAGCTTCCATCGCCGTTTCACTTTTCGCAGCCGTCATCCTCGTGCTCCTCATCGTCGGCAACGGCAACTCCCTTTACCGCCGCATCCCTCACGGCCGTGCTTAGCTAGCTTCGTGTTTTATGGCCTTTTTTTAATGTCTTTACTTGTAACGTAAATGTACGTACGTATTGCTTTGTTATGTGTTTGTCTTTCATTCATGATGATGATGTGTAGTGGATCCTTTATTTGTTTATTTATTTATCTGTAAATATTTTATCTGATGAATCTTTTTTTTAATGCAGTGATTGTATACATGTTTTGTGTATTTCTGTTAAATTTGATTGAATATTAGAAACGGGTTTCGGCACCTCAGTATGGAAAAGGAGACTTAGGTCACTTACAAGTCATAAGTGGTTTCATCCTAAAACCAATTGATAATAGGAGTAGTAATTCCTAGATTTATAAGCTTGTTTAGTCTCTCATTATTTTTCAATGTAAGACGCTCACTGCTAGTGCACTATATGGGGTTCAACATTCTCCAAAGTCTTCCTCACTCCCCCTCCTCTTTTGAACGAACTCAACATGAACAAATGGTTTGGTCTTGCAGTATAAAAGAGTTTTTTTGGATGATGTTGGGTTTTTAGTTCTGTACAGTTTGCTCTTTTGTTCTGTTTTTTTGGGCCAATGCTCTTCTTTTGTTTTGGGACTTGTTTTATGTTCTTTCTTAGTGTTAAATTGTGATAACCACCTTCACCTTTCTCTATTCACCCATCTAATTTATAGTATAAATTCTTATACGTAGCTGGTCACACCATTAGTTGATCTGATGGTGTGACTGGCCATAACTTTTAAGTAATAGTGTGGTCATTTTTTTTCCTCTTTAATATAAACATGTGTACATACCTACAAAAAGTATAATTTGAAAAATTAAAACATAACTATCGAAATTCATATTTTTTTATTGCTACAAATAGAGAACCATATTGATATACATACTTTAATAACATTAAAATTTCAGTATTTTTTGTGGGTTACTAAATATTTCCTTTGGATTACTATTTTTTAGAGTTAATTAATGTTTTCTTTGGAATACTTAGTGTATTCTTGGAATTTACTTAGTTTTATCTTATAAGAAATGTTGATTACTCCCTCCATAACGAAATAGTAGCAACAATTGGTTTTGCACACTTTTTAAGAAAGTGATTTAAGATTGTAAATGAAAAAAATTAGTCAATATAATATTGAGGTTAGTAACATAGAATCTCATTCATTCTTGTATTAAAGCTACTTTAATTAATTTTCATATTTACACCCTCAAATCGTTTCCTTAAAAAGCGTGCAAAGACAATTGTTGTCAATAACTTGTTACTGTAACACCCCGCATTTTAGCAACGACGTTATTAGTGATAACATCGTAAACAGACAGTTACCAATTGATTTAATAAACAAAATATAACTAAACTCGTGGAAGTAATACTTTTATTAATAATAATAATGGAATCCCAAATTACAAAAGGTTAAACTAAACCATAAATCTAGTCCTAAAACTAGAAATAAAACCTATTGCAAACACAGGAATTGAAAACAGGGGCCTAGAAATAACCTATCCCGCTTCTAGCCTCTATCCTGCTTACCTGTAAAATAGATTTAGGGGTCCACCATCAGTGGCGAGTAACTAGACTGTCCTACTTAGAAGTAGGACCACATTACATACAATAATAGGGTTTGAAACACAGGATACAAGTACTACAACAGAGTTAGCAGCGGAAACATAACAACCAATAAACATCATACTCAATGATTACCATGCTTACTTATCAATACAATTAATCTACATTATTAGACATCAAGAATATTTCTGACACGACTGAAGTCGATACAACAAACAAGTCCCCGACACGATTCATCACGGATGAACCAATAACAACAAACAAGTCCCCGACACGATTCATCACAGATGAACCGATACGACACGGCGCAAGGCCGATACAACAAACAAGTCCCCGACACGATTCATCATAGATGAACCGATACGACACGGCGCAAGGCCGATACAACAAGCAAGTCCCCGACACGATTCATCACAGATGAACCGATACGACACGGCGCAAGGCCGATACAACAAACAAGTCCCCAACACGATTCATCACAGATGAACCGATACGACACGGCGCAAGGCCGATAACAACATTGACACGACCGACTCAAAGCAATAAATGACACGACTCAAAATAAGCACCCAATGACACGACTCAAACCAGACGAGCATCAACAATCACGTATGACTCTTACAAAATAATGACACATCAAGCTCAACAATGCAAATAAGCAATTATGCAGACCAACCAGACAACGCATGAATAACATGAAATAAACATAAAGGTTCAATTTTTATAATTAACAAACAAGATTTCAAGATTTAATCATCAAACAAGATAAAAATCCAAGCTTAACAACATGCTATCACACGCATAATATAATCGAAAATACCAAGCAAGAACATTGTCAAATTATCAAGATTAAATACAAGAACATCAAGAATTAATCATAGAACGAAATAGCTTAGAAGATCACACAAGAACATAAATTGATCAAACAAGAAAACAAATCTAACAACCTAGACATCATGTTTTATAAGAAAATCATAACAACAATAACAACGTGATTCTAAGCCTAGTATCCTATGCAACCTAATCCTATTCCTAAGTAGAATAGCTAGTTACCTTTCAAAGAATCACACAAAAATCACGCACCAAACACTTGCCCAAAACTCGAGCCACACGACCACTAGTGCACGGCCAAGGCAACAACAAACTTCAACAATGTTGTTCTTGGTTCTAGTTGAGGATGGGTTGAAGGTTTGGTTGTTCTTTAATGGATGGGCTTGATTGAGAAGATGAAATTGGGTTGGGATTATGGAGGAAAACCGTGAGGGTCAAGAAGAGGAGAGAAAAGAAGAGTTTTTTAGAGTGGTTTGTTATAATGAGTTAAGGGAGTAAAAGGGTAGACTTTTAGAGTATTATAGATTAAGGCTTGCTAGTTTTTAGGAGTTAGTTTAGGAGATAAAAATAAGGTTTTTAGGTTTAGACTAAATAGATAAAAATAAAGGGAGTGTAAAAAGGGGTTTGGTGCTCCTACAATTTAGTAGGGTTGTTAGGAGATAAAAGTAGAGCTTTTAGGTTTTAAATAAAATAGATCTGATTAGGTATTTAAGGTAAATAAATCAAAATAATAGACAATAAAGGGAAGGGCCGTGAGGAGGAGTCAAGCATTGGTTTTGGGCCTAATCAATTAAATAAAAATTAAGTCTTTGGTCCCAAATCGGATGACTCGGATTTAAAGGCTTAATTTTTAAACGAAATTTTACGGCAAAAAATCCAGGTCGTTACAGTTACGGAGGGAGCATTTTATATGAGTGTTTCCAATTGCTTACATTGGAGTTTTTTAAAGCATTTTATATGAGTGTTCGATCTTATGTGTGTTTTTCAATAGTTTTCAAGTTTGTTTATCAATTTCTGGGAACAACGAAAGAAC
The DNA here is from genome assembly GCA_951394345.1 of Salicornia ramosissima. Lineage (NCBI taxonomy): Eukaryota > Viridiplantae > Streptophyta > Magnoliopsida > Caryophyllales > Amaranthaceae > Salicornia > Salicornia ramosissima. The sequence continues at coordinate 13,004,474 of OX596236.1, read as the reverse complement.
AGTAAAATAAAGAGTAGAGACACAAGGATTTAACGAGGTTCGGCTTCTCAATAAGACTACGTCCTCCACTCTCTCACCAATATTATTTTATCAACTCTGAAGAATAACAATGGTTACACACTCAATCGAATGCTACAACTATGTAACATTCAATTCCCTAACTGTTAACTCTAACAATTCACTCAGTGCTCACAGAACACTTCCCAACCACTTCCCTCTAAGTGGTTCAAATACAATTACTAATTTCTCCATAAGTTATCTCTTGAAGATGAGTATGGAGATATTTTTTCTCTAAGGATGAACTTCTGGAAATATGGCTATTTTTTCCTTTTTGAGAGCAAGAGGGTTTTTCGTGTTTTCAAAAGATATGCATTGTTTCAAATGGAAAACCGTTTTTCTAATTGTGCATGGAAGGGTTTCTTAAATAGTACAAACAAATCAGCTGACAAAAGTACAATAGTACTAAATCATACTTTGTTCCCTTCCACTACTTGTAGTGGGTTAGTGGAAGGTACGATAAAATCCAAAGTGGTACGTTTGCATTAAATGAGCTGATTTAATATTTTATTTTAGCAAATATTTCAAATCCTAAGTAATCAGTATTAGTCATTTGAATTTCAAAACATTTTGGTGATAAAAAATCAAGACTGATTACTTAAGTGCACGTGATTAATACTGAGGTTTGTTTCTACAGTGGTCTCAGCATTACTAAGTTTATTGTCTGATAGAGAGGATTGTTCTTTGATTGTTCTCTTTACTGGACATAAACTTCAACCCTTCTTGCTTCTTTTCATTCATACCTCAACCTTACTTCCTAAGTTCATTTTACAAGAAGATCATAATGTACAAAAATTAAAAGCTCCAAGCTCTTGGCTTCTGATCTTCAAGTATCTCAAGGCTCTGATGTTCGTTCACTTTAAATCTTGCCTTGATGTATCCTCACTTGATTCAACCTGTTTATGCACAATCATACATAGCAATCAACTGGTTTTTCATCACTCAAATCAAACATGGTTCAACAATTTCCCCCTATTTTATGACGACAAAACATGAAGTTCCCCCTGAGAACGGTAACTAATTGTTTCAGTTAAAACAACTGTTCAGAGGAACTGGTCTTGCCCTGTGCCTGCAGTCAGACTCATAATATCATAGAATTAAAGCACAAAATAAACTAAAGCACAATTCGACTGATTACTAGGTTAGTCAACTCATCACATTACTCAATATTTATTGAGTTTCAACATTAAGACATGTAAACTGCAAGACTTATCAGAATCAAGTGTATTAAGAGAAAAATCTAAGTTCACTTTGAAGATTTACTTCCAGTTGGGATGGATAGGAGCATTTGATCTGAATTCAAAACTCTCCTAGGCATAAAGCTGGACCATCTCTAACAAGGTCTGAACCTTGTTCATGTTGCTACACAAGATACTAGGAACTTCATATGCTCCATTTCCCCCTTTTGGCATCATCAAATAACAAAATATATATATAACATAGCAAATAAGGGAAAATCAACAGATAAAGTCAACACAAGCTTATATAAAAACAGCATTCTAGAGATACTGAACTAATCAGTCTGTACTTGCAACTCACAATCCCTACAGTTTAAAGCACACACAAGTTTAAAATTTACAGACCAGAACCACTTTGCATGAAAAATGTCTTGTAAAGTGGTGAAAACAAAAGAGATTGTTCAACTGAGCAGAAATAAAAGAAAGTTTGATTAAGAAGTTAGCAAGGAGTGGGGGCAGGTTAAGAAGAGTTGGAGTTAGTGTCCTCATCAGAACTCTTAGTTGAGCTCTCATCATCATCTTCATCACTCTTCTCCTTCTTCTTCTTTTTGGCAGCTTTAATGATAAGGACTGGTCTCTTGTTGGTCTTGGGCTTGATGCTGGAAGAGGAAGCAAGCTTTTCATCATGGCTATCCAGCCTTGCAGAGATATTCTTCAAAGACCCATCCAGTGAAGAGCAAAAAGCATTTACACTGGCCATCATCTGTTGTAACAGCTCTCCATGAGTTTGGACTTGCTTGGACAACACCAATGTAGCTTCATCAGATTTGGAACTGTTTCCCTTCCTAATGCCACTAGTCCCCTCCTCATCCTTCATCTTAAGAACCCCATCCTCAAAAGTCATACCCTTCTATCCTAAGATGTGATTGGTGAGGACGGACATTTTCTTGACCTCACCACAGAGAGGAACACTTCTCTCCTTAAAAACCAAGGTGAGCCAAGCACCATCAGGTAGGGAATGATTTGATCTTTCGAGGATGCTGACCATATGTGCAATCATCAGATCAGGGAGACTGAGCTTAATCTTCTCATAGAGGCAGTATATTATTACAACATCCATTATTCTAACATCCATTCTGCCTTGAGCCCTAGGGAGTACTATCTTGGAGGCTACAGTGTGAAAAAGTCTCATTACTGGCTCCCTCAGTTGGCTAATTACATAGCCAGAACTGTCAGAATAAGGACCAGTAAAGAGATTTGTCTGTATGTGTTCAGTACTGACCTCTGGGATGGTAGGCCAATTGTCTTTAGAGTACTCACAGAATCCTCCCTTGGGTACCCCTAGTACTTCCCCAGTCTCTTCTTGGACAAAGTAATGTCCACTCCCTCAACCTTGCTCCTGACTTTGCCCTTGTGAAGCTTTCCTAGTTTAGAATAAAACTCCTTTACACTAGGCTCAAAAACCTCAAGTTTCTTAGACAAAAGTCCCTCCCACCCCTGGAATTCTATGGCCTCTTTAAATTCAGCCAGAAATGATTGGTTCAACCAAGAAGCAAGACATGCAAAACTATACAACACACCTCTACCACTTAATTCAAATAGTGGTTAGGCAGTAGACTTACCTTATTTCTTGGTTGATTCCTTCTCAGGGGCAGAATCAACTTTCCTTTTCTTCTCGGTGGGAAGTTTTGATGGGGGTTTTGGGCTCTCTGCTTGTTTTCCCTTCTTGGCAACCATTTTCACTCTTCTCCTTTTCTCTTCCTTCTTTTCTTCACCTTTCTCTTCTCCTGATTCCTGCTTCAACTCTTCCTTGCACAACCTAGACCTCAGAGGTCTTGTTCTCTTGCTAGGGCCCTTTTCCCCCTGTTTCTCACCAATGATGTAATCCCCCGTATTTTTACACCTTAATATAGAGTTATATATAAATAAATATGCGATTTTTATACCCTTAAACAGATATCTTATGCGTTTTCTGGATTGAAATTAATAAAATAATTTGATTATTTTATTTTGTGGAAATATTAATGTTTTAAATGTCTTAAATTATTTTTTATAAGAAATTTTTGGGACGTATTTAAAGGTTTTAATTATCTGTTTTGGGTGTTGTACAAAACAGATAATTATATACTTCGTATATATAAAAATATGTGTTTAGTTTGAAAAAGTATAAAAGTTTTAGGCCTTTTGTCACAAGTCCGACCTAATGGCAAACCCTAATTTTTCAGCTTTTACCCTTATATATACCCTAAGTGAGCTAAAACAGGTCAGAAGCCTAAAAGCAAAAAAAAAAAAAAAATAATTCTCTCTCTCACCGTGACTGCCAGGAAAGAAAAAAAAATTCAAAAGTTAAAACCCAAAAACCTCCATACCCATCTTCAACCTTGCACCTTCAACCTCCATAACCACCAAAGCACCACCACCCTTCACTTGGGGTCGCCGCCCTACCACCGCTACCCACTGTGGTGGTTGTTGTTTTCTAAAAAAAAAATCTTCTTCTTCGCGAGCCGCCCAAACGCAGCGCCACCACCACTAGGCACCGCCGCCTGAGCCGCCCAGCCTCACCCTCGGTCGGAGCCTCGCCTGCCGTCGCCGCCGTCTGCTTCCCGGCCGTAGCACCGTACAATACGTATGAATTAAAAAAAAACTTTTCTTTAATTTTCTTTTTTTTAAAATCTTGAATTAAAGAATATATACATATATAAAATGAATTAATTATTATCTAGTAATTTATGGAAGATAGACTAGGTTAGAGCTGCTGGGTATTTTTAGGACTCAAGTTTAATATTATTGTCTTTTATATTATAGGCGAGGAATATTACTTAGGCGAATTCAAAAGGAAAGGAAAAGGGTGGAGTACCGCCAAGTTTATTCGAGGTACGCGTGATTGATAAGTTTTCAGACGTAGTATCATGTTAGGACTTTGCGTATTTCTATCATGATTGTCAAGATATGTGAATTTGTGGAACATGACTGTTTGTGATGAATTTAATTGTTTGTATAACCTGTGTTTGCAAACCAATCAAGAAAAGAATAGGAAGGACTATTTCATGTTCCCGATTATAAAAGAGAACATTGCATGAATAGGTTCTTTAAATATTTCATGCTTTATTAGTAGCAATTTATTTTGCATATGGACAGGTTGTCCCTTTCAAGTTTATTAGTAGCAATTTATTTTGCATATGGACAGGTTGTCCCTTCCAAGTTTATTGGTAATGCATGAATAGGTTCTTCGAATATTTCATGCCCATTAATAGCTTTGGGATACCACTTAAGACATATGTTCTTAATGGGAATCTCGTTAAATAGACAAAAGTTCAGTGTGTTTTATCTGAACAATAATTAAAACAAGTGTTATGTGGATTGTATGATATGTGTGTGCTTGTTATATGTAATAATTCTCAAGACACTAATCACTTAAAGTGAAAGATTCGGGTAAGCATTAAAACTCTAGACAAGTGCACGTTTGGAGTATTGGCATGGATTTGGGTTGGGGTCACGGCAGGTCTCGTGACTTTAAGGGAATCGTACGATCCACGCGTTCTATTAGCGGATTGAGCTCATTCCTTTATTTGTGACGTGGGTAGCTCCCATTGTCACCTTCTAGGCATAGACAACTCGCCCGGTGCTTACCATGGCTTCGGCTCTACAGGGCCACCTAATAAACAATGTGTTTAACAAGGGAATAATAACTAATTACTCACCATAGCAATTAAGTTTTGACATGATTTTTATATGCAATGATGACCCAATTATTGGTGAGCAGTCGTTCAGGGTCAAGGTAAGTTTGTGCAGGAATTCAGGGACGATTATGGGCTTGAGTGATAAGCGGTATTCCATTCTCAACATTAATAAATTTTGAGAAATATTTTCCAAATTTGATTTAACTTTATAGTTTGGTTAACTTTAAAACATTTCTTTTACTTAGGTTGGATTTATTTGCAATATTTTTCGTTTGGGTTTGATTAATAATTCCAGGGCCTCAATGGTTCCAAGTTGTAATAGATTTAATTTCTTTGTAACTGAACTTACGTACTATTTTATTTCCGCTGCAAAATTCTGAATAAGCCGATACTGTAGGGGTCGTTTTTACCCGGTCGCCTACGTCACGAGTTGATTTGAATGCTCGTTGATGTCGTACGTGAGTACGGACTAGTAGGAGTCGCCACCGTGCGTTTATACGGTCCACGGACACCGAAGAAGTACCGAAAGCCAGGAGCAATCGATCCCATATGGTCGTGCACCAAAGTATGGGTTCGGGGATAGGTTACGAGCCAATCGTGCATTGGGCCCGCCCGCCTGCAAGCGGTCTCTACTAGGTCTCTTTTGTAAGATCATTGTTCAATTTCAGAGCAACAAAGATAACTCAATTTTAGCCCTAATTTGTGAATTACTAAGTCGGTTCAGATTAATGCACATATTAGCCTAAAATTATTTTGTGACCACTTTGGAATTAGTCAATATTATTATACTAGAATGAAGCCAAAAGTACGGGAAAAATCAAGGGTCAAATCGCATAAATCGCATAAAAAAAGTTCAACACAACGATGGCATGAAAAGAAAGAAATTGAAAATGCGAACATACCTCGAATCCCGTGCAAATAGAAAATCAAAATAAATAATAAAAAAAAAGCTACATAGAACGACATGGAAAATGCAAAGAAAAAAAAGACATGACATGGATTAAAAATAAAAAAAGGGCTACAAGAATTAAAACGGATTAACACAAACAAAAAAGAAAAAAACGCATGTCATCATGATGAACGCAAGTCATAAATTAAAATAAGAATTAAAAGAAAATTAAGCATATTGACATTGAATAGAAAGGGTCTCAGAAATGTGTACCAGAATGTGCGGCGGTCGATTACGGCTTAGAGATTAGCACGAAAAATGCCAAGTGACAGAGTTTTGAATTGATTTTGAATGAGTTTTGAATTGATTTTGAAAGAATTTTGAATTGATTTTGACAGAGTTTTGAATTGATTTTGACAGAGTTTTGAATTGATTTTGACAGTGTTTTGAATTGATTTTGAGAGAGAGAATGAATAGTAAAGAGAGAATAGAAGTCAGAATGTTGTATTGTCGTTGTTTTTGAAAGGCCGGACAAGGGTCGTATTTATAGGCAAACAGAGGCAAAAATCGAACCCGGAGAACACCAGACCTGCGCGTAGGCGCAGGTCCAGTTACATGACCTGCATCTAGACGTAGGTCAGTATATGTGACCTGCGTCTAGGCGCAGGTTCAGGCTGTATCCGGGTCGATTTTTCTTGCTTATTTTGTGCGTGATTCTCCGAGATATTATGTGATTATGATACGGTTACGGGAATCATTGGATGATTACGTAATATTATCAAAATATTTGAGATTCCGGGAGAATTCGCGAGGTTTCGGAATAATACGGGCCAAATCTGGACTGTTTTCGGGTTTTTCGGACTATTTTCAAAAAATATGCTAAAAATGCCAAAAAAATATGGAAAATTTCTAGAAGAATATAAATGAGTGAAAAGTGGGGAAAAAGTTGACGATGTAGGTGTAAAATTACTAAAATACCCCTAAGAATGGAAAATGTTTCAAAAATTCATAGAAAATATATCAAAACTTAGAAAATTGTGGAAAAATTACAAAAAATTCTAGAAAAATGTAATTAAGTTAGAAAAATTATTTTTTGCAATTTAAAATGACTAAAATGCCCTTAGAAAATAAATATTCATGAAAAATAATAAAAACAAATTAATAAAAATCCTAAAAAATGTCCGAAAAATCCTAAAACGAGTCGTGAACCTCTAAAATGCCTATAAATAGTGTAAGAGTGGTATGATATGGGTAAAGAGGTGGCATAATAGCTCAAGACCGGACCTGTGCAACAGGGTACATTCATCATAGACCGTTGGGAGCTAACTGAGGTGCCAGAATTAGGTGTCTACAGATACGTTTCCACACGCGGCGATAATACTTTAATAATTCTCAGTATTTCTTGAAAATAGCATTTATACTTTGATGAGAATTATTGGGGTGTTACAAATGACCTGGATGTCCTAATCAGTTTCAGGAAGAATAGTGTGGGAACCATCCCCTTTAGTCTGAACCCTTTCTTGGGGTTCACCCATCTCTTCATCTTCATTCTCAGTGCTCAGCACTGGTTGATCAACAGTCTGTAAAGGTGGTGATAGGGATTTTTGTGGTTGTGGGGAATGTGATGGAGTTTTTTCTTGTGGTGGTGATGGTGGTGGTGGAGTCTTTTCTTGTGGTGGTGATGATGGTTTTTCTGGTGATGACTGAATTTATGGAGGAGATGGAATTGGGGGTTGTGGAGATGGTTGTTTGGGTGATGATGATGGTGGTTTTTTCGGTGTAGAAGGTGTCGGTTTTGGTGGTGTGGAAGTTTTCTTGGTTTGTGGTGGTGGTGATTTTGGTGGAGATGGTTGTTTTTGGAGATGATGGTGGTGTAGATTCATCCTTTTGTTTGCATGGCTCCTTTAACCCCTCTACAATTTTCTCAAATACAGAATCAACAACTTCCTCTGTAGTTTTCTCCTTTTCTTTGTGGTGTTCAGCAACTACTGTAGCATCTGATTTCTTCTCAACCCTAGTGGAAACTGATTGAGGTGATTGATTTGCGCTTCTACCTTTCTTCTTCGATCCTCTGTTCTTCTTCTTCCCCATTGTAGATTGAAGTGATTTGAAGAGGAAAGAGTGAGAGAGAGAGATGAGAATTCTGATGATGAAAATTTCCTTTGAGAAGACTTAGGGTTAGAGAGAGAGAGGAAGAGACGGTTAGAGGATGAGAAAGAAAATGAGAAAGTATGAAATTGAAAGTGAAATGAACAAAGTAATAGGCAAAGGAAGTTAAGAGAAGTTAAGGAGGTTACTTGATAGTTGTCATAAGTGCTTTAAAGATATTCTGCCAGAAAGAATAAATTCTCAATTTCAAATTTGAAAATTTAAAAATGAAATGAGAACACGGTTATAAGGAGTTGGTCTGGCAGTGGTCTACCGTTGATCTGTATTCTTTCAAAGCTTGAGGTACCTTAGCAGTTAGGCAACTTAGAGGCACAAAATATTAGAACAGCATCATCATAAGAACTTTGTGAGCGCTTGCAAATATGACAATTTAAATGTTAACCAACCCTACTTATGTACACTAGGAATAACAAAGTCAAATCTGATCAAAAGGGGAAAGATAAATCTTAAGGAACTAGGATCTAAACTTTACCATACCAAGTAATGTGCGAAGTTTGAAAAACACTTCCCTGCTTAGGGGCTTAGTAAAAATATCAGCCAATTGCTCTTCAGATCTGCAAAATTCAAGATTGACATTTCCTTTTTCAACATTATCTCTAAGTAAATGATGTCTAATTTCAATATGCTTAGTTTAAGAATGTTGAACAGGATTTTGGAAATGTTTATGGCACTGGTGTTATCACACAAAATGGGAACACTTCCAGAACAGACCCCAAAATCCTTTAGTTGTGTCTTTATCCAAAGTAACTGAGCACAACACAAAGAAACAGCTATTGTAACGACCCGACTCGCATAAATCGGCGCGGAAGAAACCGACGAGTCAAGTAGTTATAAAACTAAAACTCAACACTTAGAAAATAATACTAATACCTCAAAATATTATTATTAAACCAAAGATGTACAATAACCCACAATCTTGTACGAACTAAGTCCAAAAGTCAAATGAACTAAAAATAAAAGTCAAGTGCAACTCTAACCACATGCTAGAGTCTTATACAACAAATGTATATCATAAATCCTGAAACAACGTCCAACAAGTCTAATACTATGAAACAACTAAAATAAACAATAGAAAATAAACACGCAAAGCGCCGCTCGCCCAACCCAAAAGCTAAGCAAGAGCATCATCGTCAGATGTACCTGAAAAACACAACATATCCACCATCAGTGGCGAGTAACATAACTGACCCACCCTAACGGGAATACACAAGTACATAACAATAATCAAATAACATCACACATACAATCCTCGAAGACACGAGACAACCTCAAGCTCGTAATCCCAAAAATCAACCTCATCACTCGACATCATCATCATTCGACATCTCTATTCTCAAACCTAACTCAGGTGCAATCATTCTAGTTCTAGACCGGACTATGCTCGTACGGAAGCATCTTACGCAACCGAACTTCTACTATGTCAGGACCGGGCATAAGCCATACACCCAAATCCCACGAACCCATTTCATACTTGGAAATTCGTGTCCCTAATCCCCAAATCATTCTGAGCGTACTAGGAATAACATAGTGAGACTCCAAAACTATTCCGATACCGCGGACGGAATAGGGGCAACGTCTTAACCCAAAAACTAAGCATAAGCCATACACAAAGTCAAGGGCGTCTAGAAAAGAAATCAAGCTAAAGGTCTCATCATATCATCATCATTTCATCGAAGTTAATTAAAAACAAGAATACGCCATACTCTTGAAATTAATAACCAAAACATCGAAGTTAACCCAAGAACTGCCTATAGCCATGATCTTGAGACTAACCAAACATCATATCAACAATCTTTACTCAATTCTTTAATCATCTCAACTCAAATCTTTAACTTTCAAGATTCTTTCTAACACTTTCTTTAACTTTCAAGAACTCAAACAACCTCAAAAAGAACTCTAAAGAACTTCATCAAGATCCTCAAAGAACTCATCTATGACTCAAAGAACACATTCAAGATTAAAGAACTCAATCAAGAACTTCATTCAAGATTCAAGAACTCAATCAAGAACTCATACAAATCTCAAAATCCACACGCATGAAACCTCATATCACACGACATTTTTAACAATTTTAAATCAAAATTCAACAAAATCAAACCCAATCACCATGATTTCCAAAATATCATAAAAACATCTTAAAAATATGAAAACCACCATTAAAACATCATTAAATACTTCAAAAATCAGAATTAAAGATTTACTTCAAAATCATGCATAAACATCAACAATTCACTCAAACATGCATTTAATCAAAGCTATAAACATAGTACTACCAATTAAGTTGAGTTAGTATGTTACCTTATTGAAGATTACACACAAAATCAACACAATAAGACCATAAAACCCGCTGCCCAGATTCGAGTCTTGCACAAACAAAGCCCACGCAGCAACACGCACTCGAACACAATCTTGCACCATCAACACGGCCTCATACCACTGCCCGTGACCTGCTGCCTTGTACAGCCACGAACCAGCCATGTTTTAGCCTTGAACCAGCCACGTTTAGGCCTTGAATCCAGCCACGTTCCAGCCCCGAACCAGCCACGATTGCTGCCTCACTCGCTGCCCAGCCAGACCACGGTTCTGCCCAGTTGCTGCCCCAGTCAGCACGGTTCTTCACTGCTGCCACGGACTGCTTGCACCAGCTACGAACCACTGCCCAGCCACGACCTCACCTGCACCCACAGGACGCCACTGCCAGCCACGGCTACTGCCCACACGAGCACCCCCAAAAGCCACACGAACCAAGCCCAAACCACACCTAACTAGTGTTCTTGCATGAAAATAATGGGGTTTAGAACATGTCTTAATATTTAAAGATTACTAGAGGTTGAATCTTTAATTTTAGGATTAGAAAGATGGATGAACAAGTTGTGTTTAATGGCATCAAAAATGGCATGGGAAAAGATGGGCAAGGAGAGGGTGCTTGCCTTATAAAGATGATGGCAAGAGACAAAATGAGCAAATGAACCAAAGTTCTAAAGCCTTACTAACTCCTCTATTTATAGAGGTTAGTATAGGTGTGAACATGAAGCAAGTGGCAAAACTTGCCATCAAATAAAGAGGGAAACCGGTCATGGGCTAAATAATGGGCTCAAATTGATCATTTGGGCTTTTTGCACTAATTTCATGGCTAATCATGATTATTTTGCACTTGGCCCAAAATTAATTAATTAATTAGAAAATTAAATAATAAAATTCTAATTAATTAAAATAAAATAAAATAAGAAATAATAAACCATTAAAAATAATGGTTACACTAAAACATTAAAAATAGTCTAAAATAAATTTTAGACCACGCACCGCAACAACAATAATTACTAGAAAGTAATTACGAGACTAGACCAAAATCTGGGGCGTTACAGCTATACTCTGAATCAGCTGTGGATAAGGCCACTGATTTTTGTTTCTTAGATCCCCATGAAATGAGACAAGAACCTAAGAAGTGATACATTCCTAAAGTGCTCTTCCTGTCAACATTAGAACCAGCAAAGTCAGCATCAGTGTATCCTAGCTAAGAGATCAAAATTGCTACCCTTTGGATACCACAAGCACATATCTTCTGTACCACTCAGGTACCTGAAAATTCTCTCAACAGCTTTTAGATGAGACTCTTTTGGGTTGCTTTAAAATCTAGCACACAACCCAACTGAGAACACTATGCCTGGTCTACTAGCTGTTAAGTAGAGAAGTGAGCCAATCATACCTCTGTATAGCTTGTCCTCAACATCTTTTCCTTTCTCATCTAGGCTTAGTTTAGAGGAGGTAGGAATAGGTGTGTCATAGGATCGACTTACTATCTTGCAGACCATATCTCTTGAGTAACTCCTTGAGATACTTTTGTTGATGGATCATGATTCCATCATCCACTTGCTTGATTTGAAGCCCTAGAAAGAACCCAATTTCTCCCATCATACCCATCTCAAATTCACTTTTCATTAGATCTGCAAACTCATCACACAAAACAAAATTAATAGCCCCAAACAGAATATCATCAACATACACCTGGACCACTAACAGATTTGGTTCCCTTCTTTTCAAAAATAAAGTCTTATCCACATAACCTCTCTCATAATATTTTCAATTAAGAAACTAGAGAGTCTCTCATACCAAGCACGAGGGGCTTGTTTGAGGCCATAAAGAACCTTTTCTAACTTGTAGATATGATCTGGATAATCTCTATCCTCAAAACCAGGGGGCTGCTGCACATATACATCTTCTTTCAAATAGCCATTTAGAAAAGCAGTGTTAACATCCATTTGAAAGAGCTTGAAATTCATGTGAGCAGCAAAAGCAATTAAAATTCTTATAGCCACAAGCCTGGCTACTGGAGCAAAGGTTTCATCATAATCTATTCTTGTTGATTAAACCCTTGAACCACTAGTCTGGCTTTGTTTCTGACTATAGTGCCTGAGTCATCCAATTTATTTTTGAAGACCCATTTAGTTCCAATAACTGACATCTCATTGGTTCTTGGCTCAAGATGTCAAACTTGATTTCTTTCAAACTGGTTCAACTCATCTTGCACGGCCAAGACCCAATCAAGATTAGTTAGAGCAATCTTATAGTCAGTTGGTTCTATGTGAGATAAAAAGGAGAAGTAAGCACAAAAAAATTTCCAAACAGAATTTCTAGTTTAAACTCCTTTTGATAAATCACTAATGATTTGATCAGCAGGGTTGTTGAACCATGTTTGATTTGAATGATGAAAAACCAGTCCTCTATACTTGATGTCTACGTATATTTGTATATGAATAGGTTGAATCAAGTGAGGACTCATCAAGGCAACCATGAAGGCCTTGAGATACTTGAAGATCAGAAGCCAAGAGCTTGGAACTATTTATTTTTTACATTTCTAGGATCTTCTTGTAAAATAGGCTTAGGAAAATATTCTTAGTGTTTTTAAGTAAAGAGCAAAAAGACTTTAAGTTTACATCCAGTAAAGAGAACAGGCCAAGAACAAGCTAAGAACAGGCACAGAACAAGCTTGGAACAGTTCCCTTTACCAGATGTAGACTTAGTAGTACTGAGACCACTGTGGGAACAGACCTCAGTATTACGCACATGATCCGTACAGATTTTCGAGTTCAAAATCATTTTGAAAATTATTTGAAAAATTTGGATCACTTGTATTTTGGAAATCTGCCAAATTGATACACCAAATCTGCTCATTAAATGCAATGTACTTTGTTTGGACTTTAGTGTACATCTCTCTTCCCATAGTGGAAAGAGACAAAGTCTGAAACTAGAACACTGCACTTGTGTCAGCTGAAGTGGTTTGCACAATTTAGGCAAGTCTCCAAACACACTTCTAGAGGACGGTTTTTTCCTTGCCTATATAAACAATCTTTGCAAAAAACCCTAGATGACTTTTGCTCTCCAAAGAAAACCAAGTCATATTTTCTGAGAGTCTATCCTTAGTCCAAAACTATCTCCATATCCATCTTTAACAGAAAAACTTACGGAGATTTAAGTTTGTAATATTTGAACCACTTAGAGGGAAGTGGTTAGGGAGTGTTCTGTGAACACTGAGTGAACTGTTAGAGTTAACAGTTGGGGAATTAAGTGTTACATAGTTGTAGCATTTAATTGAGTGTGTAACCTTGTTATTATTCTGAGTTGATTAATAATATTGGTGAGAGAGTGGGGGACGTAGGCTTGTTTAGAAGCCGAACCTCGTTAAATCTTTGTGTCCCTACTCTTTACTTACTGTTCTCTCGTTGTTCTCACAAAAGTATAATCAAAACTTGAAAACGATTGAAAAAACACATATACTCAATTCAACCCCCCTTCTTGTGTATACATTGAACTAACAATTGGTATCAGAGCCTAACTTCTCAAAAGGTTAACCACCTAGAGGAGCAGGAAGATGTCTACTCAAGAATCAAACAGTTCAAGACTCCCCAAGTTCAATGGCACTAACTACTCTTGGTGGAAGAATTGCATGAAAAATCTTATCATTGGAATAGATTATGAATGCTGGATGATTGTCAAAAATGGACCCACGTTCATCCACAAGAAGAATCAGGAAGGGCTCACAGTTCCAAAGACAGAAGAAGAGTACACAAGTGAAGACTACAAGAAGCTGGAGAAAAATGCAAAGGCAATGTCACTTGTTCAACAAGGAATTGCAGAATGTGAGGTAAATCGAATTCTAGCTTGTTCTTGTGCAAAGGAAATATGGGACACACTAGAGCTTGCATATGAAGGCAAATCTGAGGTGAGAAGGTCAAAAATTGACATGCTTATGTCAAAATATGAAGTCTTTGAAATGACTAGAGATGAAAACATAAAGGACATGTTTACAAGGTTCATGACCATTGTAAATGAACTAAAGTCATTGGGAAAGACCTTCTCAAGTGAAGAGTTGGTGAGGAAAATGTTGAGAAGCTTATCAGGGAAGTGGATGCCCAAGGTTACAGCCATACAAGAAGCAAATGATCTGTCCTCACTATCTCTAGAACAACTTATTGGTTCCTTGATGACTCATGAGATGTTGGTAGATTCAAAGGATGAATCTAGCTCAAAAAACAAGGAAATGGTCCTCAAAGCAGAGGAATCTGAGGATGATGAAGATGATATAAGTCTCATGGCCAGAAGGTTTGAAAAATACCTTAGGACAAAGTCCAAGGGTAAGTTTGTAAAAGGAAGGAACAGCTCTGGAAAGTTCAGGAAAACTAGTTCCAATGCTGGTTGCTTTAAATGTGGGGAAATGGGGCACAGAATCAAGGAGTGTCCAACATGGAAAAATCCCAAGGGAAATCCTGGAGTCCAGGCTGAGAAGAAGGTTTTCAAAAGAGCTATGCTGGCTGCAGTTTGGGGAGATTCAGAATCAGAAAATGAGGAAGATGAAGAAGAAGCAAATCTCTGCTTTCACATGCACATACCAGTCTGAGGTCTATTTGCAAGAGGAAGAAGTTCTATGTCTCATGGCTGGTGGAAGCACTTCAGATGAAAACCAGGTATGTTTTAATGATTTAAAGGCAAACATGCATAATCTAGATAGAGATGAACTACTTGACTATCTTGAATTCACTATTGATCAATGCATTAGTGTTGGGTCTGCTTATCAGAACAACAAAAAGAAACTAAAAGAAACAGTTTGGGAATATGAAATATGTGGTGCTAGATCTGCTGAACTTGAGCTTATTTGTGAAGAACTTAAAGAAAAAAATTTTGAACTTGAAGTAACAGCAGATCAGCATAAAATGGAGCTTGAGACATTAAACTCCAAACCAGTCCCTAAAGAGGATGAACTTTTTGAAAAAATTGAAAAGGGGTTTAATGAGCTCAAGAAATTCACCACACATAATTCAAAATTTGAACTGCTAAAAGACACATGTACCTTGAGTAAATCTGATGTCATACTTGCATATAACCATTTAATTGAAAAACTTGAAGATTTACACAAGGAACATAGTGAGCTCAAGAGTTCTGAAGAGACTGGTTCTCCCACTGCCTTTGATGAGGTTTTGGATGTTTTACATGATGAGTGCATAGCCAAGATATGTGATCTTGAGGCTGAACTCACCTTGCTAAAACAAGAAAACACCAAGAAGACCAATGACGAACCAGATCCTTCCCTGGTCTCAAGACTACAAGATGAACTTCAAAAGACTAGACTTGACTTAAAATCTTTTGAGAAACAAATTGAAGTTCAACTTAAGAGGCTTGAGAACAAGGAAAATGAGCTAACAGATTGTATGAACCAATTGAACAAAATGTTAGATGCTCAGAAAACCCTAAACATCCTCACATCCCAACCTGGAAATTCTTAAAGGTTTGGTTTAGGGTATTCTGGATCTAGTTCTACAACTGTTCTAGGCAGAGACAACACATGGTTGAATGAATTCAAGAAAGGCAAGTATATATTTGCCAAGGATATGCATGTTTGTACCTATTGTGGTAAAAGTGGTCATGTTGCTAACAAATGTTTCATCAAAAAGAAGCATGATAAGAAAAATAAAACCTACACCCAACAAGTGTGGGTTAGGAAGGTTAAGGTTGAAAATGTTTCAAAGAACAAGGAACCCAAGCTGGTCTGGGTTCCTAAAACTAACCATTAGTTTGCTTGTGCAGGTGCGAGTGAAAGGAAAGCCATATTGGTATTTGGACAGTGGTTGCTCAAGACACATGTCCGGGGATAAAGAACAATTCCTTTCACTCACAACATTCGAGGGAGGGCACGTGACATTTGGTGACAATAGCAAAGGATTTATCAAAGGAGTAGGTAAGGTTGGTAAGTCACTCTCCCAAGCAATTGACAATGTTTACTATGTAGAAGGTTTGAAACATAACCTCTTGAGCATATCTCAACTATGTGACAAGGGAAATAAAGTGATTTTTGAATCAAACACTTGTCACATAGTGAACCCTAAGACAGGGGAACTGGTCTGTGAAGGAACAAGACATAACAATGTGTATATTACATACTTAAGTCAAATTCCACAGAACAATGCCCTCTGCCTTAGTGTTGTAGAGGATGACCAATGGCTTTGGCATAAAAGATTAGGACATGTTAGCTTCACTTTGCTCAACAAGTTGAGAACACAAGATTTGGTATTAGGTTTACCTAACATCAAATATGTGGCAGACCAGCTCTGTCAAGAGTGTGCAAAGTGCAAGCATGTGAGATCATCCTTTAAACCAAAGAAAGTGGTTAGTTCCTCTAGACCATTTGAACTTGTACACATGGATTTATGTGGACCTATGCGTGTACAAAGTAGAAATGGCTTTAGTTATGTATTTGTTTTAGTTGATGATTACTCTCGTTTCACTTGGACCATATTCTTGAAATACAAAGATGAAACTTTTGATGAATTTGAAATTTTAGTGAAACAGGTCCAGAACAAGATCAATCATCAGTTAGCATCTATCAGATCTGATCATGGATCAGAATTTGATAATGCTAGATTTATAACCTATTGTATGGAGCATGGTGTTTCTCACAACTTCTCAGCCCCCAGAACTCCACAACAAAATGGAGTAGTTGAGAGAAAGAATCGCACTCTAGAAGAAATGGCTAGAACCATGCTTCTAGAGAGTGGTTTGTCCAAGAAATTTTGGGTTGATGCTGTGAGTACATCATGCTACATACTCAATAGGGTTATGCTAAGACCAATACTAAGAAAAACACCTTATGAACTTCTAAGGGGTCGAAAACCAAACATTGAACATTTAAGGATATTTGGTTGTAAGTGTTTTGTACACAACAATGGTAAGACCAGTTTGGACAAGTTCGACCCCAGGAGTGATGAAGCTGTTTTCATAGGGTATTCTCCTCATAGCAAGGCATATAAAGTTTTCAACAAAAGAACCTTGTGTGTTGAAGAGAGTATCCATGTATTGTTTGATGAAACTAACATGTTCAACAAGCCTGTGCAGGTAGATGATGATGAAGGCTTTGAAATTGGGATGACAAATTTCACTGGAGCTGAACCAGAGAACACTGCTGAACCAGACTCTCCAACTCCTCCTGAAAACAACAATGAGTCTGGTGCAGTAGAGGGAAATGCTAAACAGGTTGTTGAACTCAGTGACTCTCCTTCCCATCCAACTGAAGATGAAGTGGGAGAGAACACTGAAGAAACTGGTCCACCCTCTCAAAATGAAAATGAAATAGGGGGAACCAGTACAGACATTGGTTCTAGCTTAGGTGACTCAAATGCTGCAAGAAAGAGTGTGTTTAAACAAAGAAGCTCTCATCCTTCTGATCAAATCATTAGTGATCTATCAAAAGGAGTCCAAACTAGAAATTCTGTTTGGAAGAACTTCTGTGCTTACTTCTCCTTCTTATCTCACATAGAACCAACTGACTATAAGAGTGCACTAACTGATCCTGATTGGATCTTGGCCATGCAAGATGAGTTGAACCAGTTTGAAAGAAATCAGGTTTGGCATCTTGAACCAAGAACTAATGAGATGTCAGTTATTGGAACCAAATGGGTCTTCAGAAACAAAATGGATGACTCAGGTACTATAGTCAGAAACAAGGCCAGGCTAGTGGTTCAAGGGTTTAACCAACAAGAGGGAATAGACTATGATGAAACCTTTGCTCCAGTAGCCAGGCTTGAGGCAATAAGAATCTTAATTGCCTTTGTTGCCCCATGAACTTTAAACTCTTTCAAATGGATGTTAAAACTGCTTTTCTAAATGGTTATTTAAAAGAAGATGTGTATGTGGAACAGCCCCCTGGCTTTGAGGATAGAGTTTGTCCAAATCATGTCTACAAGTTAGACAAAGCTCTTTATGGCCTCAAACAAGCCCCTCGTGCTTGGTATGAGAGACTCTCTAGCTTTCTTATTGAAAATCATTATGAGAGAGGCTCAGTGGACAAAACTCTATTCTTAAAGAAAAGGGGAACAGATCTGTCAGTGGTCCAGGTATATGTTGATGATATCTTGTTTGGAGCTACTAATTCTATTTTGTGTGATGAGTTTGTAGACCTAATGTAACGACCCGACTTTTTAGCTTGTCGATTTACGAAGGGAAATCGGCATTCGGATCATTACTTAATCATATTAACAATAAATTAAACAAATTAGATGGAAGAAATATCTTTTATTAATATAACCACTAAAATCCATAATAAATCACTAATTGTTATTACATCCAAAAGTCTAGAAATACTGTCCCAACACGCTGGGAACATATAATAAACTAATAAAAGTTAAATTGTTCTGGAAAATACTAGAAACTTAGGAATAAGGCCTAAACACTCAAGCCCATCCGGCGAAGCCCGCTCTAATCTGCTGCAACATCACCTGAAACTGAGGGGGGGGTCCACCGTCAGTGGCGAGTAACTAGGCTGTCCCATTTAATCGAGGGACCACCAAACACATAATATCATAGAAAGTATCATAAAAACTGTAAAAGAATTAATACATGCTTTACACAAGATACACAAATTCCATAAAAACGTACGTATAGTATTACGTGTAAAAGTACGTATAAAATACGTATACAAATACGTATAAAAATACGTATAAAGATACGTTTAAAAATACGTATAAATACCCCTGCAGAAATACGGTTAGAGTACGTATAACTACGTATAAAATACGTATAACCAACCCTGCAAGTACGGTTAGAAACATACCAAATACATACAACATCCGTATAGTTATACATACACGTGCATACTCATAAATACAGAAATACACAGCGGAAGACTTACATTATGCTAAACTTATACTTTATACTATACATCTTGAATTATCCCAATCTTTAACCTATACTTATCCCTTCTTAATTTATATCATTAATTTATCATCATTATTACAATATCTTAATCTTATCATATCATAATTCATATCTTATCATATCATCATTCATTTCTTGTCATAATCATAACTTATCATGCTCTTAACATATCATATCAAAATCTTATCTTAATCTTCTCATGTCTTTCTTATTATATTAGATCATAACCA
Organism: Salicornia ramosissima; assembly: GCA_951394345.1. Lineage (NCBI taxonomy): Eukaryota > Viridiplantae > Streptophyta > Magnoliopsida > Caryophyllales > Amaranthaceae > Salicornia > Salicornia ramosissima. The sequence continues at coordinate 12,985,069 of OX596236.1, read as the reverse complement.
ATCTTTTCATCATCTCTTAGAAATCATCTTAACTTCATCTTATGATTTCATCTTATCAAATCGTATGATCCTAATATAATATCTTTGTTGGACCGGTCACCTGTAACTCGTTATGGATCTCGTGTTTCACCATAACTTCCTAGAACATGCCGGGAGGAGCTCGTGTACTCAACCCATAGCGGATCCCGTGTTTCACCGCTAAGCCTAAGCTATGGCCATAACTCCTGGTAGCGACTCGCTGTACGGTTACCAGACGACTACATGTTCTAAGATTCAAAACTACTCGGGGGAACTCATGTGTCCGTCCCATTGAGTAGTGGTTCTGACTTAACCCACTAATGACTCGTGTATCATACAGGTGGGTGTCCATATTGTATCTTATATCTTCATTTAATTTAATCATATCATATATTAGGATAATACTAGGTGACCGTAATAGGAAATGAAATGTTCGGAGTCCCAGGAAAGAGAGGTGCGGCACGTATATTGGCCACCTTAAATACCAAGTCTTTCCTAGCCAGAGACCGAGACATAACATGTATAGCTATTACTCTGTTTCCTTTCTTATCCCTAGTAACATCTTATGCATTCTTAAACCTTATAATATACTATCCTTTATATATATCATATACTTATAACCTATCCTTTCGGATACTAACCTTAACATTATATCATATACTAATGTAACATTATCCAATAAAAATATAATTATATTAATATTACTATTAGTATTTCGGTTCTCCTAATAAACATAATACTAATATTATTCCTTTTTATCCCTACACTTTACAACTTATCCCTAATAATTATTTTGTCCGTAACTTTTATTATTAATTATCCCTAAATTAATAATAATTCAATTTAATCAAAAGTTGACTAAATCAACTAATTCTACACGGCATACTTAGGTTATCAACAAATATTTATTTTAATTTCTTAAATTAATTTAATTAAATAACAAATTACTAAGAATTAGCAAAATAAGATAAAAATCATATTTTTATCCTAACCTTCTCCCACTCGACATTTTACTAACTTTAACCAAAATAAATCAATTTATTCATATAATTTAATCTATAACAAATAATTAAATTGAATAAACAATTAATATAGAAATCATACTAACAACAAATAACAAGATTAAAGTCAAGAATCAAGATTAAAACATACCTTAATACCAAATAAGTTAGCAAGCTCTAATTAGTTCAAACACACGCATAACACATATCATGGCAAGCATTAAAGTAGTAAAAGTAATTTAAACAACAATTTAAAGTTTATAAATACCACTCGCATAAAACAAATATACCATGCTTTGAATAACAAAGTCAAGCCTAATACTACCAAGATCACATGCCTCCATCAGTAAACAGTTTCAAGCTAAAAATAAGGGCATTACACGCATGACTCTAGGTAGAACAAACAAACCTTGATCATCATGATTAACCATAAAACAATTACAAAACTTATTCCCCAAATTACACGCATGAACTCAGCAATTCCAAGGTCATCCATTTATCAAGACTAAATAACAAATTAAGGGTCAAAGTCCTACCTTTAATTCATACCCCTTATACGCATGAACAAGGAAAACAAGAATAATTCAAGAACATATTTTTTATAAATTTATACAAGAAATTCGAATCATACATGGTTATCAAGATTTAATTTATGCACTTTTAATTATCAAATCAAACAAGATTCATACATAAATCATGAAAATATATGGAAATAAATCAAGAACAACATTATACAACGTCTCCATTTTTGTGAAACTATTCCTCAAGCAAGGCAGCCGATAAGTCATCGAAAAGTGTATACTCGACATATACATATGAAAAACACTATTAAATTCCTACAATTTCCATGATATAATCCTAATTTACTATGTGAATAGCTACCCTTAGATTAAATCGGAAAGCGAAGTTACCTTAAATCGCAAAAATTCCAAGGTAACAATGGAGGTTCACGGCTATATGAGAGGGGAGCAAGATGGAGAAAACTTTAGGGTTTATGGAGCAATTAACAATAGGACCCAAAATAATACAAGGGGTCCTATATAAAGAAAATAAAAACAAGCAAGCCCCAAGTGAAGCCCTAGGGCTGCCGTGTACATAGAGAAAGAGGGGGAAGAAGTTTGTTGGTCAACAACAAACATTTGACAAAGTAATTAGTAATAATTCAAATTAATTAAATTAATTAATTCAAATATTATCTAATAATCAATTAAATAAACCAACCCAAAAATTGGCCCAAGTACCTAAGAAAAACCGGCCACCACTAAAAATAAAGAAATAAATTGGGTCTTTGGCCCAATTGAGAATTCAAGATGAAGCTGCCAGTTTAAAAGATGAGGCTTCAAAGCTGCCGGTTTGGTCTTCATAAACCGCCGGTCTTGGACCTTGCAAGCTGCCAGTTCTATACCGCCGGTTTGGTCTTCATAAACCGCCGGTCTTGGACCTTGCAAGCTGCCAGTTCTATACCGCCGGTCTTGGACTTCACAAGCTGCCGGTTCCATACCGCCGGTCTTGAACTTCACAAGCTGCCGGTTATGAGACAATATTCTAGGGAAATCACATTAATAACCGCGAAATTTTCTGGCCCAAAATTCCGGGTCGTTACAATCACCCCTCCTTAAATAAATTTCGTCCTCGAAATTTACTTAAAGAAGCTCAAATAACACACACAGAAAATAAACACAAGAGCACCTGCATCGATTAAACATAAAGATTAAAAACTCAGACAAGGAGAGTACCCGAGACCACATCCGGTTGAGCCTTGGCCTCTTCCTGAGTCATGCAGAAAACTCTGTTTCTAACCGGTGCCTGGCTAACCGTTGCTTCTGGACGCTTCTTAGGGCAGAGAAAGGAATTGTGGCCTGCTTCACCGCAATTGTAGCACACAATAGGAGTCCCGTCACACTTCTTACCCGGGTGGACTTCCTTCTTACAGCCCTGACAGATCCTTGGGCCTTGACTTGGGGTTGGCTGAGCACTCCGCTCAGGCTCTGGAGTAGACTCGAACCTAGCCTTCTTTACTGGAGCTGGAGCTGAAGCTGGAGCTGGAGCTGGAGTAACCCTCTTCTTTCCGGTGTCTCCATCAGAAACCGACGACTGAACCTCGAGAGCCACCTCATACGCCTCCTGGAAGGTCTTCACCCTGCTGCTAACCACGTGGACCCGGATGCTGGAGTTCAGCTTCTTGATGTACCTCTTAACTCGCTCGGCTTCAGAAGGTATCACTGCTGATGCGAACCTGGAGAGCTCGGTGAACTTGTCCGTATAAGCCTGGACGGACAGATTACCTTGGGTGAATGTGAGGAATTCCTCTTGTTTCTGCCACTTAAGCTCCTCGGGGTAGAAACGATCTTGCAGCCTCTTGGTGAAGTCTTCCCAACTCAGATTCAGATCTGTGTCGGGGTTAGACCGGAGTGTACTCCACCAGTTGTCTGCTTCACCCTGAAAGTAAAACGTAGCTATGGGGACCCGTTCAGCTGCGGGGCAAGCTAAAACATCGAACATCTTACGCATCTCTCGAATCCAGTTTTCGAGGATGGTTGGGTCAGCTGCACCATCATAAGTCGGAGGACGAAGTCGGGCTATGCGGTCAAAGGTCGACTGATTGTTCTGAGCCCGGACGCTGCTCTGAGCCAACGTGAGGATCGCATCCTCCAAGTTGCGACGACGAAGACGGAAATTCGGTGGTTTAGGGGTCGACATCCTGAAATCACAAACAAGTTAGCACACGAACGGCACACAGAAACAGTATCAACCCGGAAACAAAGCGGTAAAACGTCTTAACCCAGGCTACTACCCATGGTTTCTCTCATCTAAGGTTTCCATATATATTAGGCTAGGGTTCGCTCAGGTTCATAAAGCGCTCATCTTACGAAGTTACTTGTGAAGAAGTAACTTAGGGTCTAACCTCAGCTCTGATACCAACTGTAACGACCCGACTTTTTAGCTTGTCGATTTACGAAGGGAAATCGGCATTCGGATCATTACTTAATCATATTAACAATAAATTAAACAAATTAGATGGAAGAAATATCTTTTATTAATATAACCACTAAAATCCATAATAAATCACTAATTGTTATTACATCCAAAAGTTTATTGCTGAACCCTCAACTTTGAAATTGAGGATTTAATTGTTCTGACATATGACCGTTGTGAACAGTTTAAAGTAACCTCTACCTTAACTGTTCTAATAACTGCCTTTCTTTCATCAGTTTAATTAATCTTTCACACTGATTTCTCTCTCTAATTGTCTCTCTTTCTCAAATTAATCTACTCTCTCAAGCCCTAAGCACCATTGTCAAAATCCTCTTCAAGAACTCGAATTCAGTTTCTCTCTCTCTCCTTCATCAAATATGCTGATAAAATCAAAATGGGAAGAAAGAAGAACAAGGCTGCAAAGAAGAAAAGTCGTGGACTAAGCCAATCTCCTAGTTTCACACCCTCCAAAGTTGAGAAGGAATCAAACACTGCTGTGGTTGCTGAACACCACCAAGCAGAAGAGAAGCAAGAAGAAGTAAAGGACCAAGTCACAACAGAAACAATTGCTGAATCTAAGGTTACATGCAAACCCGATGAGAAATCTACTCCTCCACCAAGCCCTAAATCATCACCACCATCTTCACCAAAATTCCCACAACCTCAACCTCAGAAAACTCCATCACCATCCGAACCTTCACTCCCTCCTTCACCTAAACAAACCTCTCCACAAACTGCTATCTCTTCCCCTCCACAAAAATCACCATCACCACCAAAGACCAAAACTCCACTACCCCCTTCACCACAAAAGGAAACAACCCCATCATCTTCTCCACAACCACAGAAAACACCCAAACCATCACCTCAGACCACACAGAAAATAGTGCCAAGCACTGAAGAAAAGGAAGTTGAAAGGGAAGAAACAGAAAAGCAAGATGATGACATGGATGTCGAGATCACAGGGGTAGTACAAGGGGAAAAGGAAACAGGAAAGAGAACTAGGCCCTTGAGGATAAGGGTCTGTAAGGAAGAGATTAAAAAGGAACCTGCTGAGGTGGTTCCTGAAGGGAAGAAGGATGAAAAGAAGAAAAGGGTGAAGAGTGTTGCCAAGAAGGGCAAAGCCTCCAAAAGCCCCAAGCCTGCAACCAAACTTCCAGCAGAAAAGAAGAGGAAAGCTGCCTCTGCCTCTGAACAAACTCCTGCCAAGAAGAAAGGTAAGACCACTTCTGAACCACTGTATGAACTAAGTGGTAGGGGTGTCTTATTTGGTTTTGCATGTCCTAAGTCTTGGACGAGTCAGTCTTTTCTAGAAGAGTTTAAAGAGGCCATAGAGTTCCAGGGCTGGGAAGGGCTATTTGATAAGAGGCTTGATGTTTTTGAAACTTATGTTGAAGAGTTTTACTTCAAGTTGGGGAAGTTAGACAAGGGGAAGGTCTAGAGTGAGGTCGAGGGGGTCGACATCACTTTTTCAAAGAAGAGTCTAGGGGAGGTACTAGGTGTGCCTAGGGGTGGGTTCTGTGATTATTCCAAGGACAACTGGCCAACTATTCATGAGGTCAGCACAGAACACATACAGACCACTCTCTTTACTGGTTCTCCACATGATGGTGCTGGCTATGTTATTCGCCAATTAAGGGAACCAGTAATGAGGCTGTTCCATACAGTTGCCTCAGGGCAGAATGGATGTTAGGAAGATGGATGCTGTGATCATTTACTGTGTCTATGAGAAAATAAAGTTGAGTCTCCCTGGTCTCATGCTAGCTCACATGGTTAGCATTCTGGAAAGGTCCAACCACTCTCTACCCTATGGTGCCTGGCTTACTTTGGTTTTCCAAAGTAGAAAGGTTCATCTGAGTGGTGAGGTCAAGAAAATGTCTATCCTCACCAACCAGATCCTAGGTCAGAAGGGGATGACCTTTGAGGGTGGGATGTTAAAAATGAGGGATGAAGAGAGCATCACAGGGGCCAGAAGAACAAGCAGTTCCAGATCTGAGGAAGCTACTAGGTCATTGTCCAAACAGGTGCAGACACATGGGGAATTACTGCAACAGATGATGGCTAGTGTCAATGCTCTGTGCACTTCTCTGGATGGCTCTATAAAGAACATATCAGCACGACTGGACTCCCATGAAGAAAAGCTTGCCTCCTCTTCCAGCTTCAAGCCCAAGACCACCAAGAGACCAGTTCCCATCATTGCTCAAGTCAAGAAGAAGCAGCAGGAGGAGAGTGCAGAAAATGAGAATGAGGATTCTACTGAGGATTCTGATGATGATGCTGACTCCACTTCTTCTTAGCCTACCCCCTTTCCCTACTAACATTGATTTCAAACTTTAATTCCTCTGGTTTCTCTGAACAATTTCTCTGATTTCCTTGAACAATTTCTATCCTTAGTTTTTGACCATTTCTGCTAAACAGTTTCTCTGCAGAATGGTCCTGGTCTGTATATTTTTAACTTTTGTGTGCTCTTGAACATTTGGGATTGTAAGTTGCAGGTACTTACATGTGGGACAGCATCTCTAGAATGTTGTGTTAATATTATACCTATATTTGACTTTACTTGTTGCCTTCCTCTAATTTTTGTGCTATGGTTGATTTTGTCATTTGATGATGCCAAAAGGGGGAATAGGACAGGTGAAGTTCCTAACATCAAGTATAGCAACTTGAACAAGGTTCAGACCTTGTTAAGAGATGGCCCAGCTTTTTGCCTAGGAGTATCTTGAATTCAGATCAAGTGCTCCTACCCATCCCAACTGGAAGAAATTCTTCCAAGTGAAATTGAAATTTCTCTTGCTACATTTGATAATTGATAAGTCTTGCAGGTTACAGGTTTAATGCTGAAACTCAATAATAAATTGAGTAACGTGATGAGTGACTGACCATTGTAATCGGTCTAATTGTGCTTTAGTCTGCTGTATATTTTTTATTCTCTGAGATTATGAATCTGACTACAGGCACAATGCAAGACCAGTTCCTCTGAACAGTTATTTTATTTTGAAATAATTGGTTACTGTTCTCAGGGGGAACTTCATGGTTTGTCATCATCAAATAGGGGGAAATTGTTGAGCCATGTTTGATTTGAATGATGACAAACCAGTCCTCTATACTTGATGTCTATGTATATTTGTATATGAACAGGTTGAATCAAGTGAGGACTCATCAAGGTAACCATGAAGGCCTTGAGATACTTGAAGATCAGAAGCCAAGAGCTTGGAACTATTTATTTTTTACATTTCTAGGATCTTCTTGTAAAATAGGCTTAGGAAAATATTCTTAGTGTTTTTAAGTAAAGAGCAAAAAGACTTTAAGTTTACATCCAGTAAAGAGAACAGGCCAAGAACAAGCTAAGAACAGGCACAGAACAAGCTTGGAACATTTCCCTTTACCAAATGTAGACTTAGTAGTACTGAAACCACTGTGGGAACAGACCTCAGTATTACGCACATGATCCGTACAGATTTTCGAGTTCAAAATCATTTTGAAAATTATTTGAAAAATTTGGATCACTTGTATTTTGGAAATCTGCCAAATTGATACACCAAATCTGCTCATTAAATGCAATGTACTTTGTTTGGACTTTAGTGTACATCTCTCTTCCCATAGTGGAAAGAGACAAAGTCTGAAACTAGAACACTGCACTTGTGTCAGCTGAAGTGGTTTGCACAATTTAGGCAAGTCTCCAAACACACTTCTAGAGGACGGTTTTTTCCTTGCCTATATAAACAATCTTTGCAAAAAACCCTAGATGACTTTTGCTCTCCAAAGAAAACCAAGTCATATTTTCTGAGAGTCTATCCTTAGTCCAAAACTATCTCCATATCCATCTTTAACAGAAAAACTTACGGAGATTTAAGTTTGTAATATTTGAACCACTTAGAGGGAAGTTGTAACGACCCGACTCGCTTAAATCGGCGCGGAAGAAACCGACGAGTCGAATTGTTATAAACTACAACTCAAATTACCTAAGAATTAAAAACTAATTCCTCAATTATTAGTATTAAACCATAAGAGTACAAATACCCACAAGTTTGTACATAACTAGTCCAAAAGTCAAACTAGAAATACTAAAATACAAGTAAACTCCAACTACATGTCAGAGTCTTAAACAACGTAAAAGAGTCCAATAACAACGTATAAAGTCTATGTAACTCTATCACTATCTAAACCAACAGGAACAGTAAATACAACAGATGACAGAAATAGTAAACGTCGCTCGCCCAACCCAAAGCTAAGCAAGAGTATCGTCATCAGAAATACCTGAAAAATATACAACAGTCCACCATCAGTGGCGAGTAACATAACTGACTCACCCTAATGGGAATACATATGCACATAGCATAAATCAAATAGACAACATCGAATCAATAAACCAAGTACAAGATCAACCCACACGTGAACTTGACTCATCCAACCTAATCAACTATCTTTGGCGCAATCATTCATATTCTAGACCGGACTGTGCTCGTACGAACGCATCTTACGCATTCGAACTTTCTACTATGCTCGGATTTGAGAATCTTACTCCCAAATCCCATGAAACCAATCTTACTGGAAATCCATGTCCCGTGAAACCAATCTTACTGGAAATTCACAAAGATCACATAGTATGACTCCAACTATCCCAATACCGCGGATGGAATAGGGGCAACGTCTTAACCCAAATACAATGAATCTTACTCAAAGTATCAGGCGTCTAAAAATGAAATCAAGCTAATCTTTAACTAAATCTTTTAATCATCTTAATCATATTATTCATTTAATTATCTCAACTTAACTAAATTACAATCAAGAATTGCCTCAATGCCTTGATTCTTGAAGATAACTAGTTAAAATATCGAAGTTATTCTCAAGAACTGCCTCTAGCCTTAATCCTGAGTCTAACCAATCATAATCCAACATTCAATAATCATTCTTTAATCATATTAGACACTTTCTTTAACTTTCTTTATCGTTTAAACCATTTTCTTTACCTTTCAAGATTCAACCAAGAACTCATAAAGACTCATCAAGAACTCATAAAGAACTCATAGAACTCATAAAGAACTCATAAAGAACTCATTCAAGATTCAAGATCTTCAATCAAGAACTCAATCAAGATTCAAGAACTTCAATCAAGAACTCATCCAAACTCCACACATCACACGCATATCACCATCATCAAACCTTTCGAAAACTCAACTTATACTTAACCAAAACTTATCAAACTTTAACACATTAATCATGATCATAAAACAACATAGAATCAATCATAAAATCATACAATCCATCATCAAAATATCATGAAAACCACATAGAAATTCAGATTAGGAACAACACATGAAATCATGAATAATCATCACTAATCAACCCTTACATGCATTTAATCTATACTATACACATGGTATACCAAAAAGGTTGAGAAAGCATGTTACCTTATTGAAGATTACACACAAAATCAACACAAAAAGTGCAGCCCGGAAACACGTCCCACACGGACCACAACCACGCACAACACGGCAGTACACACCGCACCACCACGGCACCACCACGAACACCCACTTGCACGGCACCCGAGCACGGCCCTCTGCTGCACCTTGCACGGCCCACGGCTCACGGCTGCTGCCCAATCACGAACACCACCGCACGGACCCCACACGTGCAACACGAACACGATCCCAAACTAACCCGAACAAGAAATCTTGATTGAGATGAATGTGTTTAGGATTGTGTTTGGACACTTAAAGATCAATGAACTTTGAATCTTTAAGTTTTGGGCTAAGAAAAATGATGAACAATTGATGGGTTCAATCATTCAAAAATGGCGTGTAGTTAGAGCAAATGGGAGGGAGTTTTGGTGATTGAACTTTGATGGCAAGTGCATTAGATGGCAAATGAGCAAAATGAGGTTTAAGCCTTACTAACTCACCTATATATAGAGTTAGTTAAGGTGTGAACAGAAGGCAAGTGGCAAGCCTTGCCAAGCCTTAGGAAAACCGGCCAACAAGGGAAACATGGGCCTAAAATGGGCTCTCGTGATCAATTGGGCTAATTTGCAAAAACCGCATAACTAATCATGCAATAATCGACTTAGCCCAAAAATATTAAATAACTAATTAGAAAATTTAAATAAAAATTCTAATTAATTAAATAATAATTAAAATAAATAATAAAAACTGAAAAATAAATATTTCGAATTAAATCGAAATTGTTCACATAAAATAAAATAAATAGTTCAAAATAAATTTGAACTAACACATAAATACACATAATCATCGGCAAAAATACCAATAAAATCTGGGTCATTACAGAAGTGGTTGGGGAGTGTTCTGTGAACACTGAGTGAACTGTTAGAGTTAACAGTTGGGGAATTAAGTGTTACATAGTTGTAGCATTTAATTGAGTGTGTAACCTTGTTATTATTCTGAGTTGATTAATAATATTGGTGAGAGAGTGGAAGACGTAGGCTTGTTTAGAAGCCGAACCTCGTTAAATCTTTGTGTCCCTACTCTTTACTTACTGTTCTCTCGTTGTTCTCACAAAAGTATAAACAAAACTTGAAAACGATTGAAAAAACACATATGCTCAATTCAACCCGCCCTTCTTGAGTATACATTGAACTAACAAGGGTGAGAATTTCTTTGCTTAAACATTGGACTTTTTATAGAATTAGAATCACCTAAAGTAGAACCAATTTCTGTACTAGTTCCCCCTGACTCATTCTGAATTTGAGTGGGTGGACCAGTTTCTTCAATGTTCTCTCCCACTTCATCTTCAGTTGGATGAGCAGGAGAGTTACTATGTTCAACAACCTGTTCAACATTTTCTTCTACTGCACTAGACCCATTGTTGTTTTCAGGGGAAGTTGGAGGGTCTGGTTCAGGAGTGTTCTCTATTTCAGCTCTAGTGAAGTTTGTCATTCCAATCTCGAATCCTTCATCATCATTTACGTGCACATGCTTGTTGAACATGTTAGTTTCATCAAATAACACATGTATACTCTATTCCACACATAAGGTTCTTTTGTTAAAAACTTTATATGCCTTGTTATGAGAAGAGTACCCAATGAAAACAGCTTCATCACTCCTGGGGTTAAATTTGTCCAAATTGGTCTTACCATTGTTGTGCACAAAACATTTACAACCAAAGATTCTTAAGTGCTTAATGTTTGGTTTTCGACCCCTTAGGAGTTCAGAAGGTGTTTTTCTCAGCATTGGTCTTAGCATAACTCTATTAAACATGTAACATATAGGTAAAAGTTCAATGATGAGTAATGTGTTGTCATTATATGAATGTACGCATATGCTCTACTAGTGTAACTACCCGTATTTTAGCAGCGTTGTTTTCGGAGAAAACAACAATACAGATCATTATTATTTAAGAATCTTTATTGTCAGATTCATTAATTACAGCGGAAGCTCTAAACTTAGTCCATATTATTCAATTAAAACCATTAATTAATCCAAAATAAATAAGATTCTAAAGTCCATTAATACTACAAAATAAGGGAAAATCCACTAATAATAATAATACAAAGGCTAGAAATGGTCATCAGGATAAACTACTAAGCTATCTTGCACACAATCCCAGCCCTTGCGTAACTCAATCAATCATTACCTGTACCTGAAAAGGATTTTGGGGTCCACAGTCAGTGGTGAGTAATTAGATTGTTCTACTTAATCAGTAGAACACAATTAGAAACATAATTATAATAATCAGAACAAGTCAACCAAACAGTCAAACAAATCATCCAGGAAAGCATTCATAGACAATAACGTTCAAGTACGCAGCGGAAAACAATCATAACGACGTAATAACCGAGACCTTCCTAATTAACTTATTCAGTTCTAGACTTCTTGACACCACTATTGACCTTTCAGTTCTATTCAGTTCAGGTGCTAATCTGTGACCAGTCATATGCTCGTAGGGGAAACCTTAATTCTTCCCCAACTTTCCTTGCTCATGCGGGGTCAACCATGTTTGATCTACTTCCCGGCACTGGGATTAAGAACTATCCCAAATCCGAAGATAGGACAGTGGCTTCGACTATACCTATGTTCATGGCACTTCAGCCACTAGATAGGCGGTCACTTCATAGTTAATCATCTTTTCTATATTCCAATTTTGTTCTCAATTCTAGTTCACAACTCAATCCTTTAATGACACAACTTGACTTCTAATCAATTCTAGTCCAACTTAACTTGACTCAAAACTCTAGTCTTAAATTCAATCCACTCGACATTCACTATATAAACAATAATTAATTCAATTCCTTGAACCATCACATAAACAATTTAATAAATCAATTCAATAATCAATTAAACATATAAACTAACAATTAACAATTAATACTACATAAAACAAGATAAAAATCCTCTTTTTCTTAAGCAATACCATTCGACATTTTCATAGGAGAGTAACAAGATTCATTCTTTAAATTAATTAAACACAATCATCATAAATCAATCTTATAATCTTAATTATAAACAAGAAAATCATAGTTTGAACATTGAATTTATCTTACAAGAACCAAAACAAGAGCAAAATACTTCCTTTCCTTTACCTATTTCACACGGCTAGCACTAGGTTAAACAACAACAAGATTAATTCCAAGAAACCATCATATCATGACTAAATTCAAGATTATATTCAATATTATCATCAAAGATTCATTATAGATCAAGATTCTAATATAAAAGTCAAGTTTTTGGGGGCAGGAAAACATTCGGCCATGGTCATGGTTCACGGCATGCATATGGTCATCAATCATATTAGCTCTTTAATTAATTTCACCTGTTCTAATCTAGAAAGAATCATAGATTAAGCATGGTATATGAGTTTAAACATGTAAATAGGCTCGAAAATCATTATGTGTTCCTTGTGCATCACTCGACATATATGAATTAATAGCAACAAATAATTCTAAGTTTAATCAATACAATTCTAAATAATTCTACATAGCTCCAAACTTATTCCAAACTTATATAACTAATTTATCCTATTGATTAAATAAAGCAATCTAATTACCTTTGATTTGAAGGGACAGGTTCGAATGATAACAAGATTACACGGCTCCTAGTGGTTCTTTATGTTTCTTGTTGCAATCTTGATGGTTGAAAGAATAGTAAAGAGTTTAGGAGTTTTCTTGTGATTGTTTTTGGAAAGGAAAGGATAGTATGATAAGTTGTTGTTATTCCTCTTGGTTGGCCGTGTATATAAAGAATATTTAGGGGGTTATGGTTTCCTATAATCTAGTAGGGAAATTAGGAGAAGCTAGGGTAAAAATAGGATTTTTAGGAAAGGGTCAAAATAGATATAAATTAATATTATTGGTTTAAAACAAATTAAAGAAATAAATAAAAAGGAAGGAATAAGGGGTGGTCCGTGTGTAATGGGAGGAAAGAGGGGTTAGAAGTTCCTAAAATCTAGTAGAGAAGGTAGGAGATGTTGGGATAAAAATAGGATTTTTAATATAGGTCAAAATAGATATATTATTTAATAATATTGGCTAAAAATAAATAAATTAATTAGGAGAAAAGAGATAGGGGTCCGTGAGGTGTAGGGTAAAGAGAAAGAAATTGGGCTCGGGTCTGGCAAGATGAGATCAAAGGTTTGGGCTACAGTAAAATAATTAGATTGCTACAAACAAATTAATAATTAATTAAATAATAATCAATTAAATAATTAATTAATTATATAATTAATTAATTAAGAAAAATTTAAAATATCCCGAAATTTCGGGGTATTACAACTAGTTTGAATGAATTTTACACATTATTATCACCACAATCCTAAAAAATATTCTAATACCTTATTTTACCCAAGCCTCATTGCAACCTAAAAAGCCCTGATGATTTGAGACATGTAATTTCACATTATATTAAAAAGAAGAGGTTGAGAAATAATTCAAGCTTGTAGAATTTATTGTGAAGTCAAAATTTAGGGAGATGAAAGTGGCATGATTGGTTGTTCATTTAGGGTGCTAAAATATTTCTTATGTTTGATTAATGATATATACTTGTGGTGGGGACACTTAAATTTTCAAAATAAAAGACTTTGTAGCCGTAGGTATGTCTACTACAAACCTTCACGAGACCGTACTCGTCCTCTAGGGGAAACTTAGGAGTTTAAAGGGCTTGTTGCACATGATAAGTGCAATCGTGATTCCTACGAAAGTATCCTATGATTAACAAAATGTGACTAAAGGTCTAAATGAAGCCCAAAATATCCTATAGCTAAACAATGTGGTCTACTTCCAAAGAAAGGATAAAATAAATTATAAATAAAAACAAGAAAAAAAAAAGAAAGGAAAAGAAGCTAAGAAAGGAAAGAGCCTTCACATGAGCTTCAAAGAAAGAAATAAAGAAAATAAGAAAAGGAAAAAAAGGAGTAGAAGTTAGAGAAAGGAGAATAGACGAAAAAGAAAGCAACGAAGAAGACGGAGGAAACAAAGAAACACACAACAAACTACTCCTCAAGGTCGGATTCTCATGCCCAAAAATCTCTAAAAAAATATCATATTTCAATTCAATTGGAGGTTTTTGAGGGGAATTTTGTTTAGGAGTTTTGGGTATAGATATACTCTAATTTCCACCTTCCAAGAAAACACACGCATATACCGAGAGCTCATGAGGTTGAACGTACAAGCGTGTTCTTCTGAGGTCAACAATTGATCACATTTGAAGGTGCATCTTTGAATTGTAGGCGAATCGAAGGCAGCGACTGCATTGGTTCAGTTCTACATCCATGAGTTTTCTCCTCTTACTTTCAATCAGTTTGTTCTTATGATTGGATTTGTTTTTATCTGAATTTATTCATTGTTTGAGTACTTACAATGTTATTATTTGAGTCTGATTGATATAACGCTGAGTTGAGTCGATTTAATTATTAATTTAGCAGTTATACAATTTATATAATCGTTTATTTTTATGGAACTTGATCTCTTTACTTTTAATTGGACGCAATTAGATGCTTCCACTAATCGAGTTATGCTATATGACTATTAGGCGCGGCGTTTAATAACAATAGATATAGGGAAAGCGACTGGATATTATTATTGTGAGCGGCTCATTTTAGTAGTCTATAGTATATAATTTGTGCTAATAAAACATTAAAATCAGTTTATTAGGATTGGATTTGTCTTAGCAAGATTTTATGTTAGTAGTGAGTAAGATAAATAGTTGATCGCCGCGATAATTCACCAATCTAATTGCTAAGTTAATTATTAAAGTGTCCTCAATTATAACAATTTATTAGATGCTTAATTATGAGTGAACAACCTATGGTCAAATTGGGCTATAATGCAGTTTGTGTGTCGTCATTTATAGATAATAGGACAATTTTAGTATGTTTATTTTTATTCGTTTTAGTTACTACTTCAATCTAACCCTCCATCCAAAGTGAATAATGTGAATATTGTAAATATTAGTTTCGTTTCCAATAAGTTGAACTTGAATTAGGAAGTTCACCGTCTCTATGTGGGATCGACCCTTTCTTACCCTTTTACTAGTTATAAATATTTTTGAAGGGTTAAGATAGGTTTTTAATTTTTTACGTTAAAAGACGCGTATCAGAATTTTATCATCCATTATCATCACTAATCTTAATTTTAATAACCATTTTGATTAATCAAATACTGAAATAATAAGGAACTAATGAATGGTTAGAAGGATAAAGACTTCAGGAAAGTGTACCTTGTAATACCTTGATAAAAAAAAAAGCCAATGAGAAGTTGAGGATGAAAATATGAGTGCTTATTTAAGGTTGATTGATTTGGGGGTTTATGATGTGTATAAATGAGTTTTGAGAGTGATTTGAAGAGGGAGAAAGGTTAGGGATGAGAGTATGCAATGCCGGGCAGTGCTCGGTGTTATTAGCTTATTTCAAAACCCCATGGAAGGTCTCGTTTTATAGGCCAAAGTTGCAACGAAGACCCAGAGGAGGACCAGACTTGCGCCTAGGCACAGGCCACCTGCATCTAGGCGCAAGCCGCTTGTGATTATTTGTTAAAATTCTGATTATTTGTTTAGGCACAGGCCACCTTTTGATTATTTGTTAATAAACCAACCTCAACACCTAAATTTTCTTTGAGTAAACTTTTTGACCTATTACCTTCTTAACAGGGAGTTTTTTAAAAAAAAAAAAAAAAATTGGTAATAAAAAAAAGATTTTTTTTTTTAATTTTAATTTATGATTTTAAAAACTTATAAATACCACAACCAATAATATGATGCCACGTATCATGGTAACCTGTTTTTAAAGGTTAAAATTGGTCAAGGTTCATTGTGGGAAGATGGGGTGTAAAGGTTGGATTATTTTAGAATAATCCAAAGGTTGGATTATTCGTTGCGAATGGGTGTGAGGTTGTATTATTAAAATCAATTATATGGAAATATATGAATGACTTATAAAATTATTTTTATCATGCTAAAAATGTTTTACGATAGATGCAAAAGATATTTTTTTATGAATATAAAGTATTAAAAAATGCATGGAAATAATATGAAAATTTTCTAAAAATATCGAAAAATTATAAATAAATCCCAATATTCACTTCCAAGGTAGTTTGATTATGGCTTAGGCAAATATTTGAAGCATATGATGCATTTTCATCGTCAATTTCCCTTAGTTGGACCTCATGGAAGCATGGTACTTTCATCATTGGGGAGACATATTTAGGTGTTTAGACTACTGCATAGGTCCCGACTATATTATGAGCTAACTAGCTAGGTTCCCATGCTTTAGCCGAGGTGTGTGTTGAAGAATATAAGGCTTCCAGTTACGAGAACTGAGAGGATTTTAAGGCACCTACCAGCTAGCTACCCCAGAAGGTATACTCGTTCCTAGAAGCTGGAATGCTTCTCACCTTAAGTTATATCATTTTTGACAAAAAGAAAGAGGTAACACCTATTGTATCGTTCCTTTTCCAAAGTTTAATTTTTTTTAATCATTCGAATACTTTACTAGCTTAAGCAACGGAGGGTCGTTGGTGGAAACACCAATGGTCGCCCCTAACCCATCTCTCGTAGGTCACAACACTAGCTATGGAAGAGGGCATAACGCCAGCTAACCGAAGGTCTGCGTACTAGTTTAGCAAGGCTTCAATGCCAGGGCTCGGCCGCCTAGCTCGACAAGGTAATTATACCAATTACTCGCCCAGTCGCCAGGAACCGGCAAGCAGAGGCACGAGAACGAAGGCATTTCGCCTAGCCTAGATGCACTTTTCGCTAGGAACAAATTTAGCTTGCATCTCGAGCTTGACACCCCGAGTTACAAGCTAGGGGCAATTGCTATAGCTGGCATCTTTTCTTGGCAAACCGGGTAGGTCACTAGTAGGATCGAGAATCCTAGCAACGAAATATCCTCCCATATTTCTAGAATAACTTGGTCAGATGCAGTTGAGATAAACAAGGACATTGTTGATCACTTCTCGTCTACGTTTGTTGAACCTATTAGGTTGCATTAGCTGTTACAGAAAAGGTGGTAACCACCTTCCCCCTATTTTGAGCTGCAACGGGTTGGAAAACCCTACTTAGTTCCCTTATAAATAAGGGGTTGCCCCATAATAAGAAGCACACAGAAAAAAGCACTCAACCTAGAGATAAACTCAGATCAGAGCAATATTCATTTCCTTGTACTATTGAAACATTAACTGATTGAAGTATTTCCTTTTCAAATTCTTCAAAGAGATTCATTGTACTTTGTAATAAAATTATCAAATAGTGGATTAGTGGACTCAAAGCCACCCACGGCTTGTCACCTATTTAAAGGTTTTCCGCGTCACCATTCTTGGGTGTGCCTTCTGTCGACAGGTTTTCGTCTTCTCCCTCTCTCTTTACTTTCGGCCATCATTATTATCGTATCTACTATATTTAGTCTAGCAGTAGACGAATCGGCCAGATTCCACAAAGTGTAGAATTTGGCATAAATAGTATTCTTAATACTCTAAATAATTTCAACAACTTCTTCTCTTTTTTCCAACAAGCTCACACTCATCCAAAATAATTTAATTTCTGCAAAATGGGGGAAAAGAAAATCTGATTCTCAAAGGTCTCGCAAGTTCATCATCAATTCAATTGCATTCGTTGCTTCAACTCTCAAGATACTACCTGAAGGCAGAGGTAAACCCAATATTCTTTGTTGGAAATGAATATTGTAGTGTATTGAAATAAATATTGTAATGTATTGAATGAATATTGTTTACTGGAAATTAATATTGTAGTGTCTTGAAATTAATATAGTATGTACCATAATATGCTGATTCATTTAGGTAATAATGGATGTATATTGTAGTGTATTGAAATGAATATTATATATTGTATTGAAATGAATATTGTACTGTATTGAATAGATTACAATATATGAATGAATATTATAGTGTATTGAAATGAATATTGTAGTGTATTGAAATAAATATTGTAATGTTTTGAATACATTACAATATATGAATGAATATGAATGAATATTGTTTACTAGAAATGAATATTATAGTGTATTGCAATAAATATTGTAGTGTATTGAAATGAATATAGTATGTAACATAATATGTTGATTCATTTAGGTAATAATGGATGGATATTGTAGTGTATTGAAATGAATATAGTATGTACCATAATATGTTGATTCATTTAGGTAATAATGGATGGATATTGTAGTGTATTGGAATGGATATTGTAGTGTATTGGAATGAATATTGTATTGTATTGAAATGAATTTTGTAGTATATTAAAATGAATATAGTCGCGTGTAAATTCGTAGTATATTTGTCAACACGCTCACCGCGAGACCACGTTGTATATACATGTTCCCGGGACCATGGTATAGCAACCGTGTTAATAAGGGGAGGGTGAGGTCGCGGCGGTGTTTGAGTACATTATCACACAATCTTTACTCATCCTTCATAATAGTTAGTTAACTTAGGGAATAATTTTGTCATTTGTGCACTAAAATCTTCTAGATCGATATTTGATTTTTTTTAATAATTAATAGTCTTATTTATAATAAGTGATCATAATTTTAAAAAATCACAAGTACAATTAAGTGTAAATTAAAATTAATCAATATTTATTCATAAATAATAAATCTTTTATATAAATAAATTATTTACCTAATTTGCAATATACTTATTATGTAAGAACGAAAGGAAAAAAAAAACTATATTACATTTTAAAAAATAAAAAAATAATTATAATTTTTTTTTACGGAACTTATTAATTTCATTGTCAAACTAGTATTGCATGCATAAAAAACTAGTATTATATATACTCCCTCCTTTTTTTTTTATTTACTCACCTTTCTTTTTGGGATTTTTTTTTTTTTAATTTACTCACTTCTTACATTTATTCTTCTACATTTATTAATTTATGATTTCCAAGTGTATTTTCCATAATCTCTTTCCTAATTTTGACTAACTTCAATAAAATTACCCTCTTTTCTTCTTCTTTTTTTCTATACTTTCTCTCATACTTTTTATGCAGCTTTTAATCATCAATTATTCTTTTTCTCCAACTCCCAGTAACTTCTTGGTTTTAATAAAAACCTATGTGAGTTAACTAAAAAAAATGGAGAGAGTATAAGACAAGGGGATCCTTGGTCTCTCCCCTAAAAATGTCTATGTTACCCTCCAAAAAGTTTCTAAAATTTCAGTTAGCATCAATGCTAACCATTAAGAAAAGTTAATACAATTTTTGAATTTTTTAAAATGAAAATATTACAAAATATAAAATTCGTAAAAATAAATTAAAAACACAAAATTTATATTTTTGAATTCTCTATAAATATATACACTCATATTAATATAGTTTATCACATAAAAAATTTACCTGAATATCGTAGAAATTGGCTAGCCGATAGAATATAATAATATATATATATATATATATATATTCCTTTGTTCATTGTTGTGGGGTGGCTGGATGAAAGGGAAAAACTTTGTTTATGAATTTGACCTTTGTCCGGATTATGTGAATGTGTGTGAATTTTACAAATATTTCAATTTTTCGAACAGACAATCTTCATCCTTTTATTTTTTTACAAAAATTAAAAGATACATTTAAGATATCGTCGCACACAAAGCGTGCAAGCACGGTTAATAATTCCCAAATAAAAAATCCAATTAATTCTATTTTTTTAAAAAAATATATAACACAACCCCGTCACATCACATACATTAAAAAAAACCCAACCAATTTTATTTAAAATCTACATAAGTAACTATCTTATTTCTCTCTTTTTTTATAAAAAATAAAAAAAATAAACAACTCAATTCATTCATCCTAATCAATTGTCCTTTTAACGTTTAATAAAATGTACATATAATTTATACAATAAAAATATACAGTGCAGTTGCACTGGGACACTCTAGTATATATATCTATCTATTATATAATTAAAAAACCATTTTTGCATGAGAGGCCTCCAAACCCCCATGGAGGCCTCTCATCAATCTACATTTTTTATATTAAAAAAAAAAAACCTTCTTATATAACTGCTTAACCTACCATCACACTATTCATACATAAATAAATTAAAATTTAGGAAAATTTGTCAGAAAAGACCTTATAAAACATTTTTTTTGTAAGAAAAGACCTTATAAAAAATTTGTTGTGAACAGGACCTAAAACAAAAAAAAAGTTGCAAGGAGGGACCTTACCTCTATTTTCCGACGTTGAATGTGAATTTCCGGCGTTGGCTCGCTATTTCCCTCCAATTTTCGACGAATCCTTTCTTCTCTATTTAACTTTTCCTTTTCTTTTCACTATAAATTCATTTTTCCTCCACTCCCCCTCCATTTTCCCACCTAAATTCATCTATATAAACCCCACATTAACACTTCCTTCTAGTATCTAAAATTATGTCTTCTGAATTTGGGTTTCCTCATCTTTTACCCCCTTAAATACGAAAGGATTCGTGCAAAATTGGAGGGAAATAGTGAGTCAACGCCAGAGATTTACAGTCAACGTCAGAAAATAGAGGTAAGGTCCTTCTTTGCAACTTTTTTTTTTTGTTTTAGGTCCCTGCTCACAACAATTTTTTTATAAGGTCTTTTCTCACAAAATGAATTTTTTAAAAGGTCTTTTCTAATAAAATTTCCTAAAATTTATTATTTGAATGTACAAAAATAATGATAAAATATGGTAGTCAAACAATTTAATTAATTAAATGTACAAAAATAATGATAATATATAGTAGTCAAACAATATAATTATACTGATCCATACTTGACCCAAACGATCCGTTTGCACCTCTACATACAATTAAATAAAGATATCTATCTATTATATAATTTAAAAACATAAATTGATGAGAGGCCACCAAACCCCCAATGGAGGCCTCTCATTAATCTACCTTTTATTTATTATTATTTTTTTTAAAAAAAAACTACCTAACATAATAACTACCTAACAAAATATACAAAGGAATAAATTCTATAACCTAATCATTAAATATCAATAAAGTTTTTAAGCCAACATAACGTAATCATCACTCCTTTCACCCTTCAACTAAAAAAATGAATAATCGTCTACCATCTTATATAAATATCTTACTTTCTGATATAAAATATCAAATCAAAATAGAATAAAATCACCAACAAAGAAGTAAACACATTTTTCAAAGATATAAATTGTACAAATAACATTTCATATTTACTAATAGATAACATCTTTTAACATATGGCAATAAAACACTAGACAAATTAGCATTTCATATCCTGATCGATATAGAATTAAATATTTTTTATATGTTTAAAAACATTTGGTATACATATTCTTATCATAAAATAATAAAATATATATCGGTGCATTAGCACTGGCTCACTCTATATATAACTACCTAACCTACAAAGATACATTCCCTAAAAAAAATCCATAAATAACTACCTAACCAACCCCAATGACACATCCCCTCAAAAAAAATAAAAAATTCCAAACATAACTTTCTTAACCTAAAATAAAATTCAAAAAATAAAAATAAACAAACATGTTAAATATATATCACTCCAACTAATTAAACTTTTTTACCCGTATATATTAAGAAAAAATTGTCAAATTATAATAATAAAACACTAGGCAAATGAAGTTTTATATTTGCATATCGATATAAGACGAAACATATTTAAGTATACACGGTGCATTAGCACCGATTCATTCTAGTATATATTATTTAAGAACCAATTTTAAGGAGAGGCCTTCAAGCCCCTAATGGAGGCCTCTAATATAAGTAATCTATATAAGGACAGACTGACTTTCCCTGGCCACCAACTCCGTGGGCCACCACTCCGAGATCGGCTCTGATACCATTGATATAGAACAATAAGAAAACCACCTCAAAAGCTAGCCTATGAGGGAGAGAGCTCATTAAACTATATAAATCTCACATCAACCTCCCATACAATCGATGTGGGATTCAAGTCAAAAAGTATTTTAATTTTTAAAATAAATAAAATAATGTAAAGATGTTATCACAACATTCTAAATATATTCGGCGCATTTGGACCGGTTCACTTTAGTAAATCATTGTAACAATACCACGTGTTACTCCTAAACGTGAAACGTGACGCTTGTGTTTTGTCCATTTCTAATTCAGCAATTCTGGTATAAATATTCCATTTCTTTTCTGATTTTTTCTGTTTGTGGGAGTTAATCCTCATCCTCATACAAATACACTTTCAAACAAACACGCATCTATGATTTTAATATCGATTTTTTCCTTCAACCATTTTTATCGCCAATTTGGAAACACCACTAATGAAGCATTTATCATACACCTTCATCTTTGATCTTCCTTACGATATCGCCTTCAAAGTCGCTTCATTTCTCCCGGTAAATCCAACCTCCTCCTTCATAATTCTGTGTTTTTTTTCTTTAATTAATGGTTGTATTATTGTAATTGTAGTTTGAATTTAGTAGATTTAATAATCCTAAAAAAACTGATGAATTCGAATTGTTTAACAAGGTTAGAGATGTATGTGCGCTCGGGAGTTGCTCCAAATTTTGGAGGGAAGTTTGTGGGTCGAATGAAATCTGGTTTTTGTTGACGCAAAAAAGATGGCCTTCTCTTCAATCGTCTCTTCACTCCGATATTTCTGATGGTTCTAATCTTCAATCCTGTGCAAGGGTAATTTCCTATTCGATTTCCTATTATTAATTTTTTTTTACAACCTTGTATGCGTGTAAAATTTCTGTTTTGTACAATTGTACATCCTTGTTGAATTGTTCAATTACATGCATACACTCTGGATACAATATAGATGTATTTGTCAAATACATATCCTCACTCAACATATTATAATAGTAATTATTATTCAACATTATTAATATTAATATTATAATGTATTGAGTTAGGAGATGTATTTATGTTTTAGGAATTGATTGATTGATTTGATGAAATGGAAAACTAGTGTCAGCACCAGGATTTTGTAATTCCGGAACAGAGTAGGACATGGCACTTTGACATTTTTTTTTAATAGAAAAATTGCCGAGAACTTTTAGTCCGTCTTTCACAATTAAGCAACCTTAGCAACCAAAATTGAGCTAACCTTTTTATGAAAATAGGGTGAATAATTATTTAGACTGTTAGTTACCAGTTTCTTCAGGTAATTATTACCGTCATTCAACTTTTTTTTAAAGTTAGCTTAATATTTTCATAACATTGGCTTAATTGTGTAACACCGGCTAACGGTGCACTTATTCTTGGCAATTTTCCCTAAATTTTTAAGGAGTATTAGACTTAAACTTATTAGTTATAAATAAATCAAACATTAATTACATTAATTCCTGTGATTTTGGCAAGCATTGCCAAATTTGGGAATTGTCAAGGATAGCCTTAAGTTTTTTTACTTCTCTCTTTGTTAGCCATTCTTAATCACAAATC
This sequence comes from Salicornia ramosissima, assembly GCA_951394345.1. NCBI lineage: Eukaryota > Viridiplantae > Streptophyta > Magnoliopsida > Caryophyllales > Amaranthaceae > Salicornia > Salicornia ramosissima. The sequence continues at coordinate 12,961,229 of OX596236.1, read as the reverse complement.
TGTGGTGATTTTATGGCTGGTTAAAAATGAGATATTAATAAACATCTTTTCATTATAAACACTTGTGAATGGGTTGTTTTATAGCTAATTAAAGTTCCATGAATGGAATGACATAAGTTTTCATTAAAAAATAAATTATTTTGCTCCCTCTTTTGTAATTAAACTTATTTCATTTTGATTTTATAAATGAATTCAAGGAAACGAAGTCTTTTTGAATGAAATATATGTTAGTTCGATATTAGAAACCTTAATTTGTATGAGAATAACCTTTTTATCATTTTTATGTAATAAAAATCATTATTAATATTTAATACTTCCTCTGTTTAAAAAAAAACGCAACAATTGGGTATCACGGACTCCTAGACAATTTTTTGTTGTGAGAGTAAAAGTGATAGAGAGAGAAAGTGGGGTATATGATGATGTGAGAGATAGAAAGAAAAAACTTACAAAAATAGAAGATTAAAATTCTTGCATTTATTTTGAAACATCCAAAAATAGAAATTGTTGCGTTTTTTTCGAAACGGATGTAGTACGTCATTCTTAATCATAGCCTTAACATTGAGATTTGCAATTAAGGATGCTCCCAAAGAGAAGATTAAAAAACTTAGGGTTACAATTGAAGATTTTCGCGTGAAATTTTTATCATTGTAGGAAATATATTAAATGCCTTTTTACCTAAGGGCTACCTATATTTTTATCTATTGTTTATTTGTTTAAGGATACTAGAGTGAACCGGTGCAAATGCACCGATGCATCTATAATATATCTATAATATAATATTATTAAAACCTAAAATTAGTATTAAGATTTTAGACTTGTTGTATGATTATTTTAAAAATATATCAACATAAATCCACCACCATTTTTGTGATTTTTTTAATAAAAAAGGTTCATTTAGTTACATATGAATATTTAGAAAATGCGTGCAGTTATAATGAATAATGAGCATTTATTATAGGTTCAGAAAGTTATATTATTGTACAATTAAGAGGGATTTAAAGTACTATGTTCAAATCGATTTTGAACAAAGTGAATAATAGGTATATAATGGTCTTTTGAAATGGTGTGATTGATGAAAATCAGAATTAACTCATCGGTTATACGTATACATGTTTTTTAATTTTTTTTTATAAAATTAATTGTATGCTTAAATTGGTTATGAAGGAAGTCAATCAGGGGTAAAATGAGATTTTAAATTGGTGTGGGCATGTTGTTATTGAAAGTTAGAATTCACTCTCGAGTTTTTTATAAGTCTTTATATTCCGTTCTATATGATTTCCTAAGTAAATTATACGTATGCATGCATTATGCCATTATGTTACGAGGAAATAAATGAGAACATTAATAATCCAATGTTAATCCATCATTTATCATAAAACTAAATTACGTCTTTCTTTGATAGACCATTTTATTTATTTTTGTTTGATGTTTTAGCGGGTTATAAAATAAAGAAAGTTACATAAGTTGGTGGGTGATGTTGGTGGGTTATATTTTGGTAGTTATTTTTAAGGTTGTTCTTTGATTATTTTTTTTTTCTTTTGAGTTGAAAATTTGTGAAGCCTTTATTTGGGGTTTAAAGAGTTCTGGTTAAAACTTAGTCCTAAATTATTATATAGATTTTGTTAATTACCACTTTTCCTTTACGGCTTTAACATTTTCTTACATTACCACCTTTTTTTTTTTTTCAGTTTTTAGCAAAAAATAGTTTAATTGAAGGTTTTAGATTGCCAAAAAATACTTGTATAAAAGATTAATCCTGCCAAAAAAATTATTATAAGAAGATTTTTTCCATCAAATTTTCCTACTGAAAGTCATATGATTTAGAATAAGTGAAAATATAACTATTTTTTTAAAAATGGGCGGACTACTGTCCCCTTATTCCATGGACGAATCTGCTAATGCTAAAACTGAAAGGAGAAATGAAGTATGGAGCACCTGTTCCTCATTGATATATATATTGAATGGAGAAATAGAATGTGCATGTTTTGAATCTAAATTGTGGACAAGTGGCAAAGACAATTTATATTAAGATACGACCCACATATTTATAATAGTTAAGTATTGGAAAGTGGCAAAGACAACTAGACAAGTAAAGCTGAATGGAGAAATTAAGTATGGACTATGGAGCATGTGGCCTAAAAAATCACGACGAATTCTTCGAACACTTCAATGACTCATGTAATGATATTGAAGTCCAGGGAAGCATGTAATCGTTTCATTATTATCAATATGTGGGTCTTTGATGGCTCATCAATAACATGTGAAGGTAGAAAACAAGGAGTTTGATTTGGAAATAGTGGTGGATTGAGATGTTCCAATGAATCAATGAGGAAAGTGTTAAAGAAAAAATGGGGTAAACAAAAGGGTGAAGGATAGTGACATATCAAACAACAACAAAGAGAATAGAAAGTTGTTTCCTTTACCCTTTCCTAAAGACCCCAAGCTTAAACGCTCCTTTAATGTTTTAGGATGGAAACAATGGCTTACCTATTGTTTAGGTAAAAGTGGGATTATATTGAGTTTATGCAAAGGTAGGACTGTGGGAGTGATTTCACTAGGTGAGATTATCAGTGTTAGTTATTTATTTAATTAGAAAATTTCTCAATTTTAGTCACCAAAATGAAGAAGGGTTGATGGTAGTTATGTAAATCAAATTGAGTCTGATAATCCTAATTGAAATATATAGGATAAGGTTCACAAAATTTAATCTATGAGAGATCTTATAAGTTTAGAAAACTAAAATTAATCTGTACATTAAAGTAAGATGAAAAAACTCAGTTTTTTGATTTACATAATTGAATACAATTGGTGATGTGTGACACCCGGTATGGATAAGTTAACTGAAATGAATCGATGCTTAATAGGTAATATATAATAGGACCGGAGGATCCTTCCTTACTTATAATGGTGGTCAACTTATACCATGTAACAATTTGAGGATGAAGAGGATATTTTAAATGATGAATTGCCACGTCAAGAAATTATTGATGAGTTGCCCAAAGTACTCTCTTAAGTCACAAAGGATGTGAAGTAGAGAATCTTTGAATGTGTAATTTTTTAAAATAGTGGGCTCTAAAATAGGCACGGTTATGCAATTAGATCGAATTGCCATCAGCAGTCAGGGGCAATGTCAGAGGATAGTATTAGAGATTTCCACTATTGTGGAAGATTGATCATATGGAGCCTATAAAAAAAAGATGCAGCGACTTTAGAACAATAGAACATAAGGAAGGTGCTTCACTAACCCTAATGTGATTTGGAAAAAAAAGTTACAATGACTAGAAAATGTATTGAATATTTGAATTTGATTTAATATTTATAAAAATCTATATTAGCTATAAAATCTTGATTAAATAAACTTTTGGTAAATATTCGTTCACTGTATTTTCATTTACTATATTGTATTTTCAAATATTAGAATGAGTGAATCGGCAATTAAAGTTGTTGTGTCAATAATGCCTCAAGTCAATAACAATTAACAAAAGGAAAAGTTAACATGAATAAGTCAACCTTTTGTACGGTCATCCAAAAATAAACTATCCTTTCAATTATCTTTAAATAAGTTAAGGATATGGGGGCAACTTTCAAAATTAGGTTATGAGCGTGTTATGAACTAACATGCCTAAGCAGAATTTTATTTTACCTAATAAAATGTAATTACAAAGATTGATTTAATGGAAATTACATAAAAACAACTAGATAATCCACATTTGAGAGGTGGATACTCCGTAATCAAGCTTTCGAGAGGCTTGAATCTCTCCTAGGTAAACAAGTAATCACTCAGCAATATTCAACATGATCTTCCCTCTCCCTAAGAATCTGTATTAACATGGCTTTCCTCAAGGTGGATGGAAGAAGTCAGCCTTAGATTCTTGGTGTTGTTCATTATGAGCAGTGACACCTTGGGTGATGCCCTCAAGATGAGAAATTTGTTTGTTGAAGAAGTCTAATAGAAATAAACTTCTAAGGTTCTAAGGTCGAACCTTGCTACAAGCGTTTCTTATTTCTTATTAAAATTACTTAATATATACACACGTGGACAATCAGTGGCGCTATACAGTGTCAAGATAGCATTAACTTTAATTTTAGTTGTGTAGGATAGCATGAACTTCAAACCACCTTACAATGCAAAAATTTGATAATGTTTAGGATCAATGCATGCACCCAAATTCATAGTTGGTGTGCCTACTACATCTGCTTAAGATCTTGTTTTTTCTTGATTTCAAGGCATAATTTTTGCTACTTTAGCCATTTTTTCCTACAAAAAGTTTTTATATTTATATTTCCATTTCAATAGAATACTATAAAAAAAAAAAACGCGTCTTCCTCTCTCTCTCAACCATTTAGCCTACTCTGCCTAGGGTTTGTGCTTCACTCTAGGGCTCGCCGGCGGCTACGGTGACTGCCGCCCACATCTGGCTCGTCGGCGAGCCCTCGTGGTTGTGGTCGTCGCCTCTCTACTATCTCCAGCAAAGTATCCCGACTCTCTGCTCGTGCCGTGTTGTAGCTTTCTTCTCTTCGACTACATAACACGGCCCTCGAGAACTTACTGTCAGACTGCTGGGCGACGACGAGGTGGAGGAGTAGTCACCATTGGCAAATTTGCCGCCGTCGGTTAGTCCGTTTAGGCTAGTCGTTTTACTTCACTTATCCCTTGGTTTGTTTTCACTTCTTGCTTTCTTGTTTGTTCTATTGTCCTGTTGGGGTTTTGTTCTGTTTTTCCCCTTGCCAGCTTCTTTGCATTCCATATGCTAGTATTAGCCTTAGTAGTTTAGCTTCTTTGCTCCCCATCAATTTCTATGTTCCCCCCACTTTATTTTAGCTTTAGGTTGTTTAGATTTATTTCCCATCAATTTCTATGTTCCCCATCAAAAGTTTCGTTGGTTTTTTTCTTTTTTCTTTTATTTTAGTCTTAGTGTAGTAGCTATGTTATTGCTCCTTAGTGGACTAGGATGCACATAAGGAGTTTCGAAGGTCTCCTGTGAGTCTTTTCGTTTGTCTAGGTGACCTGAGTACGATTGGTCGTTTCCCATTAGTCCTCTTAGTGTGCTAGTTTTTTTTTTTTTTTTTTTTTTTTTTTTTTTTTTTTTTTTTTCTTGCTATGGCATTAGTGGATAGTGTTGACTTCCTTCAAAGTGAATTATCTTGCTTTTACATTGTCCCTCAAACCCTTTTTGATGACAATGAGTTTTGGATTTGGAAAATCCTAAACTCCGATAGCCAGTCTAAGGTTTTAAACACTGCAATAGGTTTAAAAGAGGAAGGTAACTCTTTTTATAAAAAAGGGAATTTTGAGGATGCACTTGAACGGTACGGATATGCCAGAGTTCTTCTTGCTAGGCATACAATTAGTGACCATGAAAAGACAGTTTGTTGTGATTTAGCTTTAACCATCTTCATGAACACAGCTCTATGCCTAGGTAAACTCAAGGAGCATGCCCTAGTAGGACAAATGTGCTCAGTCATTTTAGAAGTTAAACCCAACAATGTTAAAGCTTTGTTTAAACGAGCTTTAGCGGCAGTTGAATTAGGGAATCTAAGTTGGGCGTTCTATGAACTAAATCTGGCAGCTGAAGTTAATCCAAGAAATCTAGAGGTTTCTAAAAAGTTAGAGGAAATTAAGCTCGCACTTCAAAAAGCACAGTCAGTGGCTACCGATTTCGAGGATTGTCCGTTAGGCTTGGGACAAAGTCTCTCCCTCCCAAGAAGACCTTTTGAGGGAAAACAAGGTAGAATCATAAGATTAACCATGACGTGTCACGAAGTACTAAGCCTGAAATTGAAATGAAGGATGACATGAATGAGACAAGAATGGGCAACAAAGTTGAAAGAGTGAAAGACATTCAAGGGCCCCCGACGAGTGGTAAGGAAGACACCAAAGTGAACCAAGAAACCAAAGACAATGGCAGGCACAACAAAACAATGAAGCATGCCAATCAAGAAACGAAAGGAACCACTCAAGTTAAGTTGGACAAGATGATGGCACAGGGTAAAAACACTTCAAAAATGGAAAATTTTAATCTTGCGGAGCCCAAATATTGGTTTGCAAACCGAAGAAGGCAGGGTTCCTATCTTTCTATCACAAAGAAGGATTATCATTTGTTGCAACAAGGCAAGCCAATCCAATACATTCACCCCATTAGTGGTACACCTATCACTATTCAAGTAGTGAATACCCCAAGAGAAGAAAACAAGGGGAATGAGTCAGGTCGAGGAGCGACTAAAGAGCCCTTTATTAACAAGGAATTTGTGCCATCAAACAAAGAAAATGATCAAGTCCAAGAGAAGAAACCACCTTTGACTTGTCTACCACCAGAGTCCAGAAAGAGGAGAGCAGAAGATGAAGCCAGAAGCTGCACCTTAGATATCCACCGTCGGGAATACTACAGTAACAGATCCAAGGGAAACATGTCCAACCTCAAGCATAGCCAAGATGTCAAGCTAGGAGAATTATTCAACTACATTTCAGCTACAAGGAGAAAAAAAGAGGTCAAGAAGCACCAGTCCAGCAAAGTCACCACTTTCCCGCCATCTACTTACTCTTTTTGTGCGTGCAGGTATCACACAAGGAAAAGAAGGAAGACAACCACTTCACAGCTGAGGATTTTAAGCAAAAGTATCGTAGGGAGTCCTGGTAGTTTTGATAATTTTTTAAAGTTTTGTTCAAATGTTGTTTCAGACTTCAGTCCTAGTAGTGTAACAACTAAGTTTGATGAGCAGAGCTTGCGCTATCCAAGCTCACCTGGTAACCATCATTCTTAGTTTCTATGTATTCTGCCTTTGCCCGTTGCCAAAAAAAAAAAAAAAAAAAAAAAAACCTAACCTTTACTCAAATTCTGTGACATTGCTAAGTATCTCTTTTGGCATGTGGGAATTATGAATATCATAGCCTTTAAGAAGTTGAGATTTTCAAAATGAGAATAGTGTGACACCAATTTATTTAATAAAATGTTTTCGTCAAAATGAGATCCTTTGTGATTACTAAAGGCTACATTTATTTGTGTTCCTGGAAATGTTTTGCAAGTTGTACCTCTGCTTTTATTTTTTATTTTATTTCCTTTTTTTCCAGACTTCCAGAAGTCTGTTATTGTAGAAATGCTTTCATTTGTAGGTTTATCAATCTCATTGGCCAATTTAATGATTGAAATTCTTATAGGACTGGAAGGCCTTTTACATCAAAAGGCACCATGAGATAGGAAGCAAAGTTTTCAAGTTTGTTGAGCAATGCTCCTCCGTTGCACTGGAGGTTCAAGATTATCTCAAAGCGATTGAAGAGCTCTGTTCATTGGAAGTTGAATTTATGGATGTGCAGATGTTTCTTTTCAATCAAAAGCTGAATGTGTTGCTCAACTTGGTAGCATTGCACTACTGTATCAATTGGCTTGGAGTGCCTGTAAGATCTCTATCCATTTGGTTCATACTACAAATTTGACACAAATGTAAGATTTGCATGCATTGCATGAATTTTAGTCTCTTTAGAGAAAGTAAGTTGTTGTTTGAGGAGAGCAATGGTACTTGGGTTTTGGATGTAGTGTAAAAAACTACTACCCTGTTTCTCCCTTTTTTACTGCACTTTTTCCTTAACACACTTCTATCTAATTATATTGAATTATATTTCACTACCCAACATGCCTCATTGCTCCTCCCATTCATTGTATTAACCAAAGTGTAGTGTACCAACTACCAACATAGCCTATGTCTATTGATCTCTTTAATCAAATCATGAGAGCAGCTGGAATAGTTCCTTGCTATAGATTTTTCAGAGTGGACTTGGGTGTTTTACTATAGCTCAATGTTGATAGCTTGACAATAGTGCATGCCACCTTTTTATTAATTGGATGAAGAAATAGAAGATCGAAGAGATATGAAATGAGATTAAAAAAATTAGACGTGAGAATCAAGTTTGTTGAAGAGGGGGGACGAATTAATGTGCTCTTAAGATGGCTAATGTTGCATGTAACCCGAAAGTCCGAAACTAAAGATTTCTAGGTTATCCAAGAAAGTAACTTAGTTGAGGTTCATGAAACAAAAGAGTTGATAATAGTAAAAGCAAATGCTAATATGGCATTTGTCTAGGTAGCACAATTATTTCGTTTAGGTAGTCTTCCTCGTACCGGATACCATTGTGGTGAAAGGGTCAGAAAACCACTTTTGGTGGCCGGAAAATTGTGATCAAAAGCATTGTTATCCGGAACACTGAATGGAGGCCTGAACCGCGACCTGGGTTGTCCATTCCGAATCGCAAAACAAACTCCTCTCAGATCGCTCGAAGTCGCGATCGAAATCAACGATGACCGCGATCCAGTTCTTTCAAACCAACACCTATGATATCTTTCCTTCGAGAAGTTTTCATTTCCATGGCTTGGCTGGAGTGGAGAGAAGGAAATGGGGAGAAGGAGAATGAAAGGCCTAAAGCCTCGCAAGGAGGAGAATTTGCTCTAAAATCTTTTAGGGTTTTCTTATATTTTGGCCATTAGATTCTGTAACTACTATATAAAGGACTCTTAACTCACATATAACCTTAAAGAGAATCTGGGCAGATTTACATTTGTTAAAAACAAGGGTCCATGAATTAGTATGAAACTTTTGAGAGCTAATTTGTGTGGGAATTAAACCTCAATAGTACCTTCAGCAACTTTTTCCAATAAGCTAAGACTATAATAAAAAATCGAACCATAAGAGCGAATCTTAGAATTTTGTTTCGCACATCTATCGATTGTTCAAGTCTTTTGAGCAATTATATATAACTACAAACCTTGGATACATAGTGAAAACATTGTGTTCCTATACCCGTGTCCAAATCTTAGACAGTCACCATGTCACAAAATATTCAACTTCACTGTGTCACCTGTTGGATACATGTCTGACACTTGAAGTCCCGGTACCATAGTTACAAATAGAGGTGGGCAAATTTGGGTACCCGGTTTTTCGGGTCACAATTTTTTTGACCCGGATCTAACCCAGATAATCCGGGTACGCGGAAATCCGGGTACCCGGAAATTCGGTTCCGGGAACCGGGTATCCGGATCCGGTTTTTTATTTTCTTATACAACTTTTTTTTTTAAAAATAACCTGTTTTTTAATATGAAAAAAAAAATGTTTTATTTTTTTAAATAAAAAAACTGTTTATTTTATTATTAAAAAAAACCGTTTTTTTTTCCAAATTTTTTTTAAAAAACAATTTTATTTTTTTTTTAAAAAAATACTGTTTATTTAAAATTTAAAAAAAGTATTTATAATAATAAAAAAAAAAATTTAAATAAAAATAAAAAACTTTTTTTTAATAATAAAAAACTATTTTTTAAAAATTAAAACCGGGTACCCGGTTTTTAAAAAATCCCGACCCGGTTTTTAAAACCGGGTCGGGTACCCGCTTTTTCGGGTAAAAAAATCGGGTACCGGGTTGGGAACCGGATACGGGTTTTTTTGCCCGGCCCTAGTTACAAACTACTGATACAATTGGCACAATATTCCATATACAGAACCTTTGCTTGGTGATTGAGAACCTATTCCATATACTGTTGAAATTATAAACAGATAGATATAGATAGAATAAAGAATGAGATGAAGGAGCAAAAACTAAAGAACCTTTAATATGTCATTGCTATTTTTTTTTTAACGTAATACAAGAACCATATAAATAGACTCACCAAGCATAAGAATAGATAACAAACTCCTAACTTGAAGCTACATTACCCACTAGACTAATAAATATGTAGTCACTAATCCCACTAATAAATAATGCTCCTAGAAAATAGGCAACAGATGAAATAACAATAACTACTTAACTAATCAATTTGAAGCATAACCAACACACCCCCTAGCTTCAAATTGGGTACACAACTATGCTGCGTAAATTGAAATTATTTCTGGACTCAGCCAACAAGCAGCCACGAATAACAACTTGAACACAACAATAAACTTACAACTTTAAATCAACACTTTAATCACAACACCCATTACTATAAAGAACCTTTAAACTTCCTAACATTAAGCAACAACTAAGCACACTATTCCACTAAAAAGCCTTAACCGTAAAAAATAATTGTTGACTAATCAAAACACTAACCCACTAACTAATAACAACCCTAAACAATAGGAACTACTTTGAATCAATCCAACATTCCCCCTTGATTCAAAGTCTCATACATAATTGATAGATATTGTTGATGCTTCATCGACATTCAATTAATGACCTCGACTTGAACTCAACTTTTGATTTCGACTCGAACTCATAACCACAATACTTGAAATTCATGATGATTACCGCGACTTGAACACGATATGCTCGACTTCCATACTTTGTGATGCACATTATCATCACCTACACCTTTTTTGATTCCATACTTTGTGATGCACATTATCATCACCTACACCTTTTTTGATTCCATACTTTGTGATGCACATTATCATCACCTACACCTTTGATGCAATTCTCATCAAATACTCACTTTTTGATGCACATTATCACCAAATTAACCTCGACATTAGATGGAACACTTCTCTTCATCACCTTCATTTTGATATTGTCTTGCGAATTTGATAACATCTTCCATCAATTTCACGAGCACAACCGCGACCTTAGCAATTTTGTCTGCTACTACTAATAACACCAAAAACTTTTTTTTTCTCTTTTTTAAATAATTTTTATGGGTTAAAAGGGAACCCATCTACACTAACAACGCAAGGAAAAAAGCACCCAAATTTTTTTTTAATCAAACTTTCTCTTTTTTTTTATTCTTCTTTTTCTTCATCTCTTCTCCTTCTCTTTTTTTCACTATCCCGGATCTAACCTGAAGCTCTTGATACCATGTTGAAGTTATAAACAAATAGATAATAGATAGAATAAAGAATGAGATGAATGAGCAAAAACTAAAGAACCTTCAATATGTCATTGCTATTTTTTTAACGTAATACAAGAACCATATAAATAGACTCAACAAGCATAAGAATAGATAACAAACTCCTAAGTTGAAGCTACATTAACCCACTAGACTAATAAATATTTAGTCACTAATCCCACTAATAAATAATGCTCCTAGAAAATAGGCAACAGATGAAATAACAATAACTAACGAACTTATCAATTTGAAGCATAACCAACATATACAACTATGCCATGGGACTCTCATCCCATCCCCCATTAGCTGGCCATAAACCTGCCTGATAGTATAGCATGCTCCCTTACCCTTTAGTCCTTTACACCACATTTATTTCCATGCCCAGCTGGGTGTATTAGGAGTATAGTTCCTCTCCCTCCAACTAGTATTCTTGATGTAAATGCTGTGGACACCGGCAATCCACAAGTTATCTTTCTTGTGGCTAATAGCCCGTACTACTTTACCAATTGTTGCCATGTTCCAAATACTGAGCCCCAGCCCAGTCTGCTTGGAAGTGCAAGTCGTCTCTCATCCCATATATGAATGATTCGTAGATGCTATTAATTTGATGGATTATAGCTTTAGGAAAAAGGAAGATTTTTCCCAAATACATATGCAGACTTAAATGAACACTGTTGGTAATGTGAAGCCTAGCAGCAAAAGAAAGGTATATAGACCTCCTTCGATTTGTCATCTTCTCAACTAATTTCTCACTAGTCACAGCAGCTTGGTTGTACTTATAGGCAACCCCTAGGTATTTGAAGTGGAGACTCTCAATAACAAACCCTCAAATATCCACTATCTATGGAATGTCATGTTGTGCAATGCCACATTGTAGCCAACCTTACAGAACGGCAAACGGTCATCTGCAAAGGCTAGGTTGCTTAGCCTTAGGGTTTTACACCTTGGCTGGATATAGCAAGCCTGCTGCTTTCCCACTATAGTGAACATGTTGGACAAGTACTCCATTCCCAATACAAAGAGAGAAGGTGACAATGGATCACCTCCCAAGTCCCTTTTGGAGCTAAACAAACTAACAGTACTGTCATTCAACAGAAGAGAGAATTTAGGGGTTGATGCAACACATCACCAACTTAGTAAAGTGTTCAGGAAATTGTTATGCATAGGCCTCCTATTACCATGACTTACTCTCGTAGAAAGAAGGGTAAGATGGGAAATGCTTAAGGGATGAGTTGGACCAATGAAAGGAAAGGAAAATAAAGATGAATGGTCCCTATATATATGGACTAGAGTGCAGTTAGTGGGATTCATTGAGGAAAGAAGAGAATCATTTTTGTATTGTAAATAAATTCTTTTTGTCATTTAGATTGTGTGACTCCTCTCATCTTGGTGAAGCTTGGCCTGTATCATCCTTCGGTAACCCTTTAGGGGCTGTTTTGTCAAGGGGAATTGGAAAAGGGAAAGGGAACTTAGAGTAATTATTCCCTTTCATGTGTTTGTTTTAATTTTTTCTTCATTCCCTATCCCCATTTTAAGTTTAAGAGTTCCCCCACTTTAGCTCTTTCTCATTCTCTTGTTTTGGTTGGGTTTGAAAACCCCAATACCCCAATACACCAATAAAATGTAATTTACTCTTGTCTCTTCACTGAACTGAAGCTACCCATCAGCCATCATCGAAGATTTCCAGTCGAGCATTCCAATCACCCAACGACAAAATCAAAAACAATTACGGTGGCGGCGTTGTAGTCGAAGTGTTGTTGTATTGTAGTCGAAGGCGGTGACGACGGTGATAGTTGGCGAAGGTGCCCAATATTTTGGCAATCAAAATATCCCTCCTTTAAAAAAAAAATGTAACATTGAATTTGGGCACTATACATCCAACACACTTTAACTACTAATTGTTATTTATACATAAGCTAAAATATAGGCAATTGAGATCTTGAATTCGTTTCGGTACAAACTATCCAAATATATTTACAATATTTTTTTAATGTCTACAATTATACAATTTAAGAAAGTGTCGATCAAAGTTGTGCCTCAACAAGTGTGAAAAGTCCAATGTTTCATCTATAAAAAACGGAGGGAGTATTATACAAAACATCGCTTGGGACAAAATACTAGTAACAAACAAAAATTGAGCAAAATAAAAATAAACATGGAAAAAAATATAACTTAAAAAATTAGAAATAAAATGATTTGAAAAGAAAATGAAATTGAAACACATATGGGAAACAAAAATGAAACAAGTGGGATTTAATCTTGGGACTTGTAGACTTGTAGTTTGATGACAAACACATCTTCTTTAGTCAAAATGGGCTTAATTATATATGATAAAATTATCTTGCTAAAAGGTGGGCCGGTGCCCCAACAGGCATAAGCATGGGTCCGCCCATGTCTGTAACCTCCTCTCCATCGACACTTTACTCTTCCTTGCCTGACGAAGACATTGGCTGTTTGCGTAACTCCAGCCTGCCAAGATGGTCTCCTACTGGATTGTCTAGCACTGACAGCCCCTTCCTCACAATCATTCCCCATGTACTCCTTTCCTCCGTGTACCTCTGGGACAACTTCATTACTCTGCTGTTTTAGCCACCCGACCTGTCTCATCATCTTCTTTCTAAAGTTAGCACTTTTATGGCCAAAACATTTACACTTGTCACAGTGAATAGGTCCCCAATCATAGACTACATCCTGAATTATTGTTATGCCTTCTTCATTTAAGAATTGGATAGTGTCATGGAGGACTTGATCAATCCTCAACTTAATCAAAATTCGCGCAAAATTTAGTCTGTCCTTGTATCTTGTGGCCTGACCCACCTTAAGCGGACCGCCTATACACAGCCCAAGCTTCCTCGTACTTCAAGTCTAGACAAGGCAGTAGCGCCCAAATTGCGATATTCCTGACACTCTCTTTCGTCAACTCCAAGTAAGGAGACCATGGTTTCATAACAAGTGGCTTCTGATCAAAAAATTGATATCCACCATTCAATGCCTTGCCACATCCCTCCATAACTTTAAAGTGAACAATGTGCAGCCCTTTATCAACACTAGCCATTTTATCCACCCCGTATTTCCCACAAATTCAGCTTATGTATCTGTAGCTCCAGTTGGTGGATTTGCACCCAGGATGTAGCATTAAACCGCAGATGCTCAGTAATCAACCACCTCCTATATCACCAGTTTCAATTTAAGTTAGATTTGCCTGCTCCTCCAGAGACACCTGAACTGGCTGTTCTTTCCCTGATTTTGCATTTTCATCAACTTGCTCTGCCCATGACAGCCTTCATACTGTTGATAATCCACTCTTCAACACATTGAACCATGAGTTTAGAGTTTACACAGAATCTGGCTTCCTCCGTATTTCCTGTTAGGGTGAGCTCAGCAACAGAATCTGTTTATCAAGTTCACTCTCCAAGACATTCGAGTCTTGATTCCCAAGAACTGATCAGTTTCCGCTTCTTCATAATCAGTCTCCATGTGCTTTGGCAATGTTTCCTACTTCTTTTGCGTCATCTTCTTACCAGAATTTTGTTTCTTTGTTCTACCTCGCTTTCTTGCCTTGTCAGGCACCGAGGGAGAGAGAGTGTGACTGTACTTTGTAAAACTATAAGAGCATTGAGTAGAGCAGGGAGGTATGAGTTAGACGAGCAGTGGTGGGGCAGGTACAACTTAAAATTCACCCCCATCCCCATTTGCATGTCTGGTACTCAGTATGATTTTTTTCCATATCCCCGCCCCAGTGAGACAGAGATGGGGTGCTTCTGCTATTTGACCTGACTTGCTGACATCCCTATTTTGTTATATACTACTGTCCAACTTTCAGACTCTTGAATAATGAATTGTTTTATTGTTCACAGCTGCAGTATGTAAAACATGCCCTCCAATGCTCCAACATTTCTGAGAGACAAGTTTCAGTGAAATGGTGGAAAGTGGGCCAATGGTCTTATGGATTTCGGATGCGGGATGAATCCCATTATCGTATCGTGTCACTGGCTGATCTTGCAACAAATAAACAAGAGGATGTTCTTGGCATACTTTCTCGAGGGGCTGTTTATGAGGTAATACGCGTTCAAATTTCTGTTGCATATCCATTATCTGTTCCATGGACATGCCAGAGCTTGATGTGAACCTCATTATTGGTATCAACGCATAGTCATTTGTTTGCTGTATATAAATGGACATTTGGACATACAGTATGTTGGGGCAAGAGAGCAACCCCCTACCTTCTGGAATGAAGAGGAAAACATTACTTTGCTGTATATTAAAATTTGCTGTTCACAAGTGCCTGTATATATATATTTTATGCACAGAAAATCTGTAAAGCAGGAGAGTTTGATATGCTTGGATTCTTTGTATATGTATATGCACATAAAAGCAATACTTCTCTGTATATGAAAAATTTCAATAAAAAGGTGTGATTTCAATTCCACATTTCAATAGATATAGTACAGTGTTGTTTTTGTTGTATTTTCTGGAGGTCTTGATCTGGAGTTACAATGCGGAAAACGTAATTCTTGTTCGGTGTATAACAGTAACTTGGGAAGTTGACATTTACAATTTTTGTTTAGTGTTACCAGTATAGAAGTTATGAGCCTTCGAAAAGGGAAGGGAAAAAATTAACCTTTTTCAATGGGGGTGAGGTTTTACAAATTTTTTGACATACCTCTGTTGTTTCAAGAACGCATTAAATAACTCTAAAGTTTTAGACAAATGTACTAAGGGTGTGTTTGGTTGGGGGTATTAATCAAAGGGAATAGGAATCAACTGCCCTCATTCCCTTTGATTATGTTTGTTATGTCACTTTTGCCATTCCCATTCCCTTCTCCATTCCCCTATTCTAACACTTTTTCATTCCCACCCCTCCCCCTATCTTTTGAATTCCCTTTCCCCACCCTTCACCTAACCACCACCCAACCACCCCAATCCAACCCAGCCCCACCCCCACCCAGCCCCACTGCCACCCACTCACCCACCCCCACCCCCACCCAACCCAACCCAACCCCACTGCCACCCCCACCCCAAGCCAGCCCAGCCCAACTACCACCCCAAGCCAGCCCAGCCAAGCCCCACTACTACCCAGCCCCAAGCCCCACTACCACCCCAACCCAGCCCCACCCACACCCACACCCACGAACCCAACCACTCAGCCCCACCCTACTAACCCTAACCACCCAAATTAAAAAAAAAAACCCCAACCACCTCCACCACCTACACCACCCCCAGCCGCACCGCCTACGCCCGCCGCCCCTTCGCCACCCCCTCCCCACCACCCTACAACCCCCAACCACCCCCCACGAACCAAAAACCCCCAAATTCGAAAACCCTAATTTGGGGGTTTTTGGTTCGTGGGGGGTGGTTGGGGGCTGTAGGGTGGTGGGGAGGGGTGGCGAAGGGGCGGCGGGGGGAGGCGGTGCGGCTGGGGGTGGTGGTGGAGGTGGTTGGGGGTTGTTTTTTTTAATTTGGGTATTTGGGTGGTTAGGGTTAGGGTTTTGAGGGGTGGGGGAGGAGAGGAGGCTGCCGTGGTGGAGGAGGGGGTGGCGCCGGCAAGGGGTGGGGGAGGGGGGGTGGTTTCGTTGGTGGTGGAGGAAGTGGGGGTTGTTTTTGAACTTGGGTGGTGGAGGTGGGTTTTGGGGGGTGGTGGTGTTTTTTTTTTTTAACAAACAACCTTTTAAATTTAACACTTTTGCTTTCCATTCTCCCCCATTTCTATTCTTAAAGTGATTCTCTTTCCCCTTTGATAACCAAACGGCCCCTAAGTATTTTTCTAGGACAAACTGTTTTCGATGTTATTTTAATGTTTACAAATAAGATTAAACAAATTAGGAATAGTTGCTTGAGGGGTTGGTCCATCAAACCAACTATTTTATGGGAAACAAAATAAGGCCTAAGCCTTTGGCAGCCATGTATGATGCCAACCAAACTTCTCTATGGGAAGGTATCTCAGTTCTGCATTTCTCAAGATGTGGGTTACGAAGTATACTGGTCTATATATATATATATATATATATATATATATATATATATATATATATATTTACTGTAAGTTGGTATCCTATCCTTCTCTGTTTTGAAAAGGGATAAATTATTTTGGAAAAATCTACCTATTGTGAGTAGCAAATGTTAGGGGTAAAATATCCCCTCAGATAATTCTTTAATAAAAGCTAAAATATTGGACAAGCCTAACCTTACGGAAAGGAGACAAAGAAATGGAGAGGATCCTACCACTACGGGAAGATATATAATCCGAATATTATGGGAGAAAAATTATCTGATCAATACTACTACAAATACAATTCAGATTGGGCCGAGGATCAAATTACTGGAAGAAGATGAGCTAAACTAACAAGTGACGTATTTTTAGAGTGACACATGGCATCATGAGGTCCGACTACATTTATTACTACTCGAATATAGAGGTGAGAATTGAGTCGAGTCGAGTCTAGTCGGGTTTGCGTTCACCCATTTAACATAATTGAATTGGATCCAATTAACCCTAACATGAATGGTTTAATAAATGGGTTATATCGTGTGAACACGCTTATTTAAACGGGTCAAACTCCACAACTCAAACCCGTTAATAACAATTCGATTTTGTATTGGATTAGATCACGTGAGTTTTTGTATTTAAGTTGATAATTAAATGTAATTGTGTCATGTAACGTCAATGTATTTACTTAAACGGATTGAAGCCCCATAACCCTGCAAGGCTGATTTGTGAATTGTGAAGTCATGATGACTCAACAAGGTTGGTTTGGGGATTGCAGAAGTCAATGGTTTATTTTACTTTCGCTCTCACTCGAATGTTTTTCAAAGTTGAAATTAATTTAAACGTTAAGTGAAACAATCTTTATAAAAGAAAAGTAGCCTGAACCAATTTTTCACATTTTTATCTCAGTTTTGTTTTTTTTTTTTTTTTAATTTTTTTTTAAAATTTTTTTTATTTTTGTGTTTGTCCTTTTCCTTCGAGTCTTGTGCAGGTGAGTAGTATGGTTTGTGCACGAGTGAGGATGCGTTTGAAGTCAAAGCCTTAGATTTCCCATCAGATACTTAATGATTATATACATTAAGAGCCTGTTTACTTCAATTGAGTTGAGTTGAACTGTTGAACTGAATTATCCTGAACTGAATACAGCTAAAAGTAATCCCATCAGATACTTAATGATTATGTACATTAAGGGCCTGTTTACTTCATCTAAGTTGAGCTGAACTGTTGAACTGAATTATCCTGAACTGAATACAGCTGAAAGTAATATTTTAGATGAGAATGAAATTGAGAGCTGAACTGAACTGAACTGAAGATTTTGAGCTGAAGTAAACAGCCCCTTAGAGAAGTTATACTAGTTATTTGAGAATTTGTAATCAACAGTTGTTTAATGAAACTTCAAGAGACTTTTTGCAAACTCGCAATAAAAAAATAAAAAAAACTTTTTGGTAGGAATTGTGAGAACAAGTAACGCTCCCAAGATTAGGACAATTATTTTAGGAAAATTTGTTAGAAAAGACCTTATAAAACATTTTTTTTTGTAAGAAAAGACCTTATAAAAAATTTGTTGTGAACATGGACCTAAAACAAAAAAAAAGTTGCAAGGAGGGACCTTACCTCTATTTTTCGACGTTGACTGTAAATTTCCGGCGTTGACTCGCTATTTCCCTCCAATTTTCGACAAATCCTTTCTTCTCTATTTAACCTTTCCTTTTATTTTCACTATAAATTTATTTTTCCTCCATTTCCCCCCCAAAATTCATCTACATAAACCATACATTAACACTTCCTTCTAGCATCTAAATTCTAAAATTCACTTCTTTTGAATTTGGGTTTCCTCATCTCTTACCCCCTTAAATACGAAAGGATTTGTGCAAAATTGGAGGGAAATAATGAGTCAACACCGGAGATTCACAGTCAACGTAGGAAAATAGAGGTAAGGTCCCTCTTTGCAACTTTTTTTTGTTTTAGGTCCCTGCTCACAACAAATTTTTTATAAGGTCTTTTCTCACAAAATGAATGTTTTAAAAGGTCTTTTCTCACAAAATTTCCATTATTTTATAAGACAAAAATTTGAAAATTTTGGTCCTAATCTTCAGGATTGTTACAGGCGGTACGGTGGGGGTGGTGGTGGTAGTTGAGGGTTGTGGCAGTGGTGGGTGTGGTGGTGATTGGGGTGGGGATAGTAGGGGTGGGGTGGTGGTGGTTAGGGCGGCGAAGATTGTGGGGGTGATGGTGACGGTGGTGGTGGTGGTGAGGTGGGGTGGTGGTGGGGCGGCGAAGGCGGTAATGCTGGGTTGGCGATCGCGGTGGTGAGGGGATTTCTTTTATGAGATGAGAAATATGAAGTCTCAATTTAAATTAAAAAAAAAAACTAGAAAACATCTTTTTATAATTTGCTTTAAATCGTTCCAATTTTCTTAGGGCCCATTGGACAACACTGGAGTTTTCTGGTTCTTGGCTTTTGTTTTTCAAAGTTATATTAGTCATACGATCATATGAGTACAAAAAATAGTCAAACTTGTTGGAAACATATTAAAAATGAAAACTGACAACTAAAATGAAAACTACTTTTTCTGGTTTCGTGTTTTTTGTGGTGATTTTGACTCCCCAAAATTAATTTCGGCACCCCTCCTCCTCTTACATGAATAGTAACCATGCCAAAATCAATTTTGGGGGTGCCAATTAAAATCAGTTTCCCCTGTTTACCTGGACAGAAAGACCATATGAAGCTTTATTGTTCCCTGGGATTGGCTTTAAGCCTTTCCTGCGCAGCTGAGGTGGAAGGCGAAGAAGGCCCCCTTCCGGGGGGGGGCCGAGCCATCAGTGAAATGCCATTCTAAAAGAGCTAGAATTTTAGCCTTGTGTTAAGACCTACTGGCCAAACTGGGACACAAAAAAAAACTAGAAACAAATAACGATATCGAACAGACCCGATTGTTGAAAAGTTGTTTTTTTAAACAATTTTCCCTTTTTATTTAAAAACAAAAACAAAAACCACGGCAGTGCCGAACCATACCCTAAATATGTCGTGTCGTGCCAACCAATTTACTTAATGGGTCAAATTACCCGAACCAAACCTGATAATATTAGGTCGATTTCATGTCAGGTTAGCAAGTCATGTGAACTTTTTCCACTTTTTTTTTTTTTTTTGAGAGAGAGAACTTTTTCCACCTTTACTCAAATGTGGAGAAAGATGAAGCAATCAAAATAATAGAACAAAGTTACTCTTTCTGTCTCAATTTAGTTGCTATATTTTGACTTGTAGCACTGTTCACATGTGGTCTTTGGTTATTTCTAGTTTTATAAGTGTAAGGAAAACATAATTATGATGGATGTAATTTAATTCGTCTCAAAAAGTACTTTTTAAATATACAATTTTTTAATTATGTGTAGTTTAAGATATTTTATTTAAAGTCGTGTTTCGAGAGATGTGAAAAAGTGAATGTAGCAACTCAATTGGGACAGAAGTGTAGAAGTTTATGGTGAAAGTATCAATCGCACATCGAAATTGGGATGGTTCATTCCCCAATATTGGTTGTGTAAATATGTCAACAATTCCTATGTAATGGTTAGCCAATAAGTCAAACAAACGAAGCAAAATGTTTTCTATTGAAAATTAAATTGTTTTCCTTGGAAAATTATTTTCCATGTTTTTTCCGTTGAGATAAACGCAATATTTGTTTCTAAGCATTTGTCTCTTTGTTATCTTCAGGATGTCCCTAAATAGTTGTTACATATTTTTAAAAGAAAATGGTCCCACACATACTTATCTACTTTTTACTCCTGAAAAAATAATCTCAAACATATTCCATACCCATCCAATACAACTAAATTAAAAAAGAAAAAATGAATTTTAATAATCCCATCTTTTGGTGATCTGCTCAAAATAATCTCATCTTTAATTTTATTTTTTTTTTAAAAATCTCATCTTTAAACATCATATGCTTAAAATAGTCTATATCACCTAAAATCGGATCCAATTTGAGAAGAAAAATTAAAAGTGAGATAATTTTAAAATAAATTAAATTTAAAATTATTTTGAGTAGAGAAACAAAAGTGAGATTATTAAATTTTATTTTTCCATTTTTTAAAAAAAAAAAAAAAAAAAAAAAAAAAAAAAAAAAACCAATGTTCCAAATGCTTGAATCACTCTATTACATTATGCTTTGTTAGCATTGGACGATAAAGAGATTTAGTAGCTTTTTCAAATCAAATAGTGGAAAAGTCAAGGGTCATAGATTCTATCATTCTAGTGTGTTTAGTTAGTCATACAACGAAAAAATAAAAATAAAATCCGAAACAAAAACAAATGGTTATATAGGAAGATGAATCAGCTCACATGTGAGCTCCTCAATCTCATTCACTTGGTTTTGTTTTTTTCCTTATCTGCTGCATGTTGCCATTTTAATATGTCCCCTTTTATTTGGACACTTTCGTTTTAGTTGGGTACATCATGCATAATTCTTAATTTATGACCACTCATAACATCATTAAGGAACTTGTGAGTTAATTATAAAATTTATATCTACTTTACGTTTATTTTTTGTACAGTATTGAATGCACGCTTGAACGTTATGTACGTTTGAACATTATGTTTGTTTGTTCTTTTCATCATACATAACGATTTGAAAGTTAACATCTTATACTACATCCATTTCTTTTTAAATGTAACAATTAAAAATTTGTCCTCTCTATTTTATGATGTCAAATCGTTGCATTTAAAAAGAATTGAAACATATGTAGTACGTACAACAATAAAAAAAATATAAAAAAATTACAAATTAAAAAACTATACATTTATACGAATCTAACAAAATCTCATATGAATATATTGTTTTTTAAATATAATAAAAAAATTCATTTTTTGAATTTCTCGTTATCTGCTTACATCCAAAAAAAAAAAGGTAAAAAATAAATTGAAATAAACGAGGTATAATATTATTGCACCTTAATTAAATAATTAATGAAGCACACTTGATATGATTAGTTGATGTAATTCCCAATGCCGCTTAAGCATGTGAGGGCAAATCAAATAAAGTGGATAAAAGTTATGAATGTCTTTTGTGAGGTGCTAGCAAATTTACTTATAATAATACTAATGATTAGTGTCACTTTCTTGGTTTATGCTACATACTTTACCCATCTTGTCTTTCAAGTACTTATTTTCTTTAACATCTGCTGACTTCTCTTTTGACTTATTTGCCTTTCTTAACCATTTTTAGGGAGGCAATGCTCCGCCTTGCTTTCAACCTAATTGAATGTACATAGTTTTATAGCTTCTTTACTTCATATTAAGTTCAGTGTACTTCATCTCTATTAACTTCAGTTCGGTCTAGTTTAATTAATACACTCTATTAAGTTCAGTTCAGTTCAGTCCAGTTCATTTCTATTAAGTTTAGTTCAGTTCAATTCATCTCTATTCAGCTAATGTAAACGAGCCCTTATAAGTTTGTATATTTTCGCTTTTGATACTAATTCTTCCGTTTTTAAATAAATGCAACAAAAAAAACTTGTGAAAGATAAAACATTGCTTTGTTGCATCTATTTGAAAATGAAGGAAGGATTTACGTCACGTTTGGTAGCCGGTTATAAATAGAGGTAATGAGAATGAATTTATAACTACATTTGGACATAAAATCAAAATTTATTCGCATATGGTTGTGCTAACTTTACTCCAATTTATCTAATTTTTTTCACAAATATCCATTCCCATCTAATACCACACTTCCACATGGTAATGGATGGTAATGGAAAATAAGAAGAAATTTTAAGTTTGGGAATGAAAAATATGTTTTCCATAAGTATTTTGAAGTTTTTCCTTAACAAATTACACTTTAAATCCATCACCATTACCACAATTCATTACCAACAACCAAACAGGCTGACAGGACTGTTAGGGTTTAAGCTTATCTTCTAGCACAAAGTAGTTAGAGAAAGTAGAGACAGTGTGTAAAAATCCAAATATTTACTCATTTTACAGCAATCAATTCCTTTTTAGGTATCACTTCTAAGCTTTGATGTTCTTATGTACTATCTTTATGGGGTTACATTGTATTTTCCATGGGGTTACTTTGTTTAATCTATAGGGGTTATTAATTATTTTTTGGGGATATTAAGAGTTTGTTATGTATATTGAAGGGTCACAAATTTTTATTTTTTTAGGGTTTCTATGAGTGTTTTTCTTTAGAGGTTATTACTAAATGACTTTTTTTTTTTGTTGACTTGTTTGGGGTTACTAAGTGTTATAAGTGTGGTACGATTACTAAGTATTTTCGTTAAGGGTTGTTATGTGTTTTTTTGGAAAATTTGATGTGAATAATTCCAATTTTTACACGTTTGTTCATTTTGATCCCTACTTTTGATTAACTCAGTATAATCTAAAGTTGCACAACATCTTTTCAATTTGGTCCCAATGCTATTGTTGACATGTTGTATTAGGTGACTAAGGTAAACTAGGGACCAAAATGAGCAGACGTGTGAAAGTTGAGATCAAATTGAGAAAATGTTGTGTAACTTTGAATTATACTGAGTTAATCCAAATTAGAGACCAAAATGAGCAGAAGTGTGAAAGTTGGGATTATTCCCATCAAAATTTCCGTTTTTTTTTTCTATTAAATGTTTGCTATGTGACTTGATAAGTGTTTTTCAAAGGCGTTAATAATTAATCTCAATGGTATTTACTTGGTGTTTTTATCAGTAAGTTTTTTCTACTGGATTACTAAACATTTTTCTTTGGTGATTACTAACTGTTTTCTTTGGTGGCGACTAAATATTTTAAAAGGGGATTATTTTGACAAAATTATATCAATATCAATCTCTATATATAAAGTATTATAGAACCGTTCATGATTGTTATATTTTTATTGTTTTAATATTTTTATTATTGTCATCATATGATATATATCATACAAGGACCCAATAACTATCTTTGCAAGGTTATTATTTTACATGTGTTCTATGAAACATTCCTATATTTGTAAGGTTACTTGTACAAGATTTTGAAAAAATCCCTTATTGTGCGTCCAATTAACCAGACAAAAGGTGGCATTAAGTCGATAATTTTGTAAAAAATTTGCTCCGACGACACTTTTGTAAAAAATTTGCTCTGACGATAATTTTGTAATTTAGGTCGCCTCCGGCAACTTTTAGGCTATAAAGAAAAAACCAGTGACTTGAGTACCTAAACAACACAATGCACAAGAATACGCAAAAACCTATTGTTACTGATACAACTTAAAATCTTATCTTTTTTCCAACTTCTTGCACCTTTATATACTTCATCTTCTTTCCTGTCATCTTTCTTTCTTTATCTTGTATAACGGCAAGTGCAAGAACAAGAACCAAAACCTAGGATTTCTTGAAAATTTTAAAGAGAAGGGAAATCTTTGGAAGAGCATCAATGGCATCTCCAAGGCTACAACATATATATATATATATATATATATATATATATAAACTAAGCAGCTACACACATTCAACTACATTACCCAAAATCAAAAATTATAAGTTACATTCAACCAAAAAAACACTAAAATTCATAGACTTTGTGCAATGGTACACACCTACAATTCTAGATAGTACGTAGATTTGCGAGTTTCAATTATGCTCGTCAATGGCGTCTAATTCAGCTATTGGCCGGGGAAGATTGGAAGAACGGATGGAAAGAAGGGAGAAGAGAAGTGAAATGTCCTAATGTGAATTTTTGGGGTTTTTATTTAAAAAAAAAAGGAGTAATGTGATTTTTCAATAAGTATATTGTAGTCCCAGGACCACGTAGCTTTACGTGGTCCCTGGCCAAAACGACGTAGTTTTAAAGTTAAAAAAATAGTTTTTTTTACCTAAAATTAGTTTCCTAAATACATGGAAAAATCAATTTTTGGGGAAAATCTTTTATTATAGAATTGCTACTTTCAAGGAATTAAAAGTAGTTTCTATATTCATTAAAAAAACAGTTTTTTTTTTACGTAAAATTCAGTTTTTTACGTTCAATAAGTATACTGTAGTCCCGGGACTACAAAGCAGTGTGATCTCGCGCGTGGTCTTGTTGCAGTGCAGCGCGTGGGATTTTTTTAAAAAAAAAATAAAAGTTTCCCCAAAAATAGCAACAGCCAACAGTACCGTTTCATTCTCCTTATTTCACTCTGTTTCAATTCTTGATGTTCATTTTTTCATGTGGAACATTCATTTTTTCATGTGCAATCTCCAATTCTTCATGTTTATTTTTTCATGTGCAATCTTCATTTTTTTATGTGCAAACTTTATTTTTTCATGTGCAATCTTCATTTTTTGATGTGCAAAATTCAATTGTTCATTTTCATTTTTTCATGTGCAATCTTCATTTTTTCATGTGCAAACTTCAATTGTTCATGTTCATTTTTTCATGTGCAATCTTCAATTCTTCATGTTCATTTTTTCATGTGCAACCTCCTTGCAAGGAACAACAACATTATTCATCATATAAAATCCAACGAATACGTGAATCTTCAATGTCTTACTACTGAAAAAAACTGATTTTTACGAAAATTATTATAAGAGATTAAGCAAGGAATTAAGTTGTCCTTTTAATTTAGAAAAAAAACTGATTTTTACGTAAAAAAATAAAAAAATAAAATAAAAAAAAAAAAAACTGATTTTTTTTTATAAATATAGAAACTACTTTTAATTCCTTGAAAGTAGGAATTCTATAATAAAAGATTTTTCCCAAAAACTGATTTTATGTAAAAACTATTTTTTTTTAACTCCAAAACTACGTCGTTTTGGCCAGGGACCACGTAGAGCTACGTGGTCCTGGGACCATATAATAATTTGCGGTGATTTTTGGGGTTTTAAATTTAGGTAAAAATAAATTTCAGTTAAAAAATAACTAAAAGGATTTTAATTTTGGCTATGTTGTTCGCGCATTTAAGTTGTCGGTTTTTTTTCAATTTTATGGCCTAAAAGTCACTGGAGACAGCTTTAATTAAAAAATTATCGACAGAGCAAGTTTTTTTATCAAATTATCAACTTAAGACCACCTTTTTTTTTTTTTTCCAATCTGATTAATTGGCCCTTATTGTGTAACCAACCTTACAATAATCCGATTGCCAAAAAAACACTTCAACTACTCCTTTGAAAAAAAAGTGAAGGAGACAAGGAGATTGTGCAAAATGATCAAAATAAGTTTGCATATAACCTGGTAACGCATGTGCTAAAATTTAGAGAGAAGACCTTTTTACTTAATCACTAACATGCCAATATTTGAAATCATATTTTGTAGCTCTCTACGATATGCCAGGACAAATTCTTATTGTTGCTTCTGTTTGTGCTTATCCAACATTTATTTCTTTTGTATTCAAACACATTTTTAATGTAAGTTACCATGTATCATGTATGTAACTGAGATTATCATCTTTCTTTGGATTTCAAATCAAACATTTTTAATTTTATTATCAAATTCTATTAATGATGATTTTTATTAGTGATGATTAGTCTATCCAGTGGGTCAACTAAATTCTTTCCGGTATGCAATACCTTCATGAGGTACACATTAGTAAAGCAATAATTGCTTCTAATAAAAACAACATTTTGGCACTAATTAATGAATAATAATTCAACCTTTTTTATTAAATAATGCAACCTTTATATTCTTTGAGCAAGATAAAATTTATAAGAGTTGATATTGTATCAAACTCATATGACAATAAAGCTATTGTCAGACAAATCCACTGACCTGGACAAATTTTGTCATTAAACTAGAAAACTATCAATTGACATGGACAAATTTTGTCATTAAACTGAAAAACTATAAATTGGCCTGGACAATACTCCCACTTACCTGGACTAAATTACAACTGATCTAACCCAATAAAATTAACTAACCTAGATAATATATAACTTACCTGCATAACAAATATCCCTAACTTGGATAAAACTATAACTAACCTGGTCAGATCAATATTGTAACTTACCTGCTCTAAATTACACACACGATCCAATAACCTGGAAAACATATAATAACCTGGACAAAATACAACTAATCTAGACAACAAAATCACTAACCTAGACAAGTAAAAAAAAAAATTAACCTGGACAACATTGTAACTTATCTGGACTAAATTACAACTGAAGTCAGTAAAATGTATTTAACCTGAACAAAATATAATGAACTTGGAAAAAAATATCACTAACCTGGACAATATTGTAACTTACATGGAAAATATTGTAACTTACCTGGAAAATATTGTAACTAACATGAATAATATTATAACTCACCTGGACAATATTGTAACTAACCTAGACAACATTGTGACTAATGTGGCCTAGACAATATTTTAACTTACCTGGACAATATTATTATAACTTACTTGGACAATATTGTAACTAACCCGGACAATATTGTAACTCATCTCTATTATATAAGTCAAGGGGGGAGCCATGGTGTCCCCCCTCGAAAAGACCATATTACCCATCAAAACTTTCTAAAATCTCACTCCTAATTATTAAGGAAAGTTGTTACAATTTTTGAATTTTTTTAAATGAAAATAGTACAAAATATAAAATTTTAAAAAATAAAACAAAAATACCAAAAATCATATTTTTAAATCCTCTATAAATAGATATTCATATTGAAATAGTTCATCAAATAAAAATTTTACATTTTGATTATTGCAGTAATTTGGTAGCCAATAGACTATGATAAATAAACTTTTTCTTTTGTTCATTGTTGTGGGATGACCGAATAAAAGGGAAAAAATTTGTTTTTATTATATGTATGACTAAGCGTGAATTTGACAGCTTTTACAATTTTTCGAACAAATAACCTTTATTTTTTGTTTGTTTAGACAGATTAATAGATGTATTTAAAATACCATCGCACGCAAAGCGTGCATAGAAGACTAGTTGGACAATATTGTAACTTATCAGGACAATCCTGGAGCTAACTTGGACAATATTATTGTAAACAATTTTGTAACATACCTGGACAATATTGTAACTAACCTGGACAATATTGTAACGTACCTGGACAATATATATTGTAACTAACACGAACAATATTGTAACTAACCTAGACAGTATTGTAACTTACCTGGACTAAATTATATATTGGACACAATAAAAGTAACTAATTTGGATAACAAAAGGAAGACATGTATAGAATATATGAGCACCTAGACAAAAAAACCTGGACAAATGTCCGATTTTAGACAATTTTTTTGGCATTTTGAGGCCTCTAGAGGATTTTTTTGCCATTTTCCTTTGGCCAAACCTCCTTTGGGTGTTTGTAGCTCCATTCGTCTCAAAAAATTAATCAATCTGGAGATATTATATACCCTGACCGGACATCCGACCACAAAATTATGACCTTCCAAAGTTCTTCGTCAGAATCAATGCAAGCACATTGAAATGGTTCGATTAAATTTATCAAATTGAACGCGATTGAACGAGGTTGGAGGTTGAGCGAGATTGGAGGTTGAAGGAGTAGAAGAAAGGTTAGAGGTTACATATTATTTTGCGTATAATTGGGTCAGTCGTCTGACCAGATTTTTTAATCAGACGATGTGACAAAATACTTTCACATTTTATAATCACCTATTCAAATTCTCAAAAACACCTAAAACAGCTAAGAAAAACTCAGGCAAATCCATCACATTAAAATACATCAATATCTTTTATGTACTACATTGAAACTCAATTCAAATTGATGGCCTAGTAAGGATTAACAATTGTTAGAAGCAATTATTCCTTAATTATATCATACTCAAAGAAAATAAACTATAAACGTTGTTTATTAAAAAAAAAATACTCAAAAACTTGTACTCCGTATTATTATTTGCGAATTACTAGAAGTTGGCATTATTAGAAGCAACTATTCCTATTAGTAAAATAATTAGGTAGTAATAAATTAATTCATTATTGCCAAAGTAGTCTAATTTACTTACATACTGACATTAAAAGGTTAAATTGTCAACTCTTGAAAATTTGGACCACAAACTTAAGTCTTTTTTTTTTTTCTTTTTGGTTGCTAACAAAACAAAAAAAAAGCTAGGGGATCCTTCAGCATCAGCATGACAGCATCACATATATTTATACTAGACTTTTATGCACACTTTGCGTGTGATGTTATTTTAAATATAACTATTAATCTGTTTAAACAAAAAAAAAGTTATTTGTTAGAAAAATTGAAAAATCAAATTTATTTATCATATTCTATTGGCCGCTACCAAATTTTTACGATAATCAAAATGTAAAATTTTTATTTGATGAAATAAATCAATATGGATGTCTATTTATAGAGAATTTAAATATATTAATTTTGGTATATTTGTTTTATTTTTTCGAATTTTATATTTTTTGCTATTTTCATTTTTAAAATTTCGAAAATTGTAATAAATTCCTTTAATAATTAGGAGTGATAAAAATTGAGATTTTAGAAAGTTTTGAAGGGTAAGATGAACTTTTTAAGGGGGACACCATGGCTCCCCCTTGTCTTATATAATAGAGATATACGTACTCCTCCGGTCTTTCCGTCTCAAAATATGTGTTTCATTTACTTTTTTACATTATCTGTTTTATAACAGATGCGAGAAAAATAGTAAAGATTAACAAAAATCAACACAGATTTAATGTGGTTCACCAACGTGTTGGCTACGTCCACCAACAAAGGAGAGTTTTATTATTGATGAGGAATTTTCAGAATACAAAATTAGACTACAAATTATGACGGATAAATAGAAGTTTAGAAAACCCTAATACTAGTATAGTGGGCCTAGAAAAGCCCAAAATAGAAAACCCAATTAGAATAATACAAAAAATTTCGGGGCCGTTGCCCCCTAACCCCCACCATGGCTCGTCGCCCCTGGACCCCGACTCGCTGACCAGTCAACGAGACCATCATTTTGATTAGATTTTGTAACGAAGGCATAAAATAGATTCAAGGCATATTACTACAATTTGAGATGCATCTTTAAATATTAATAGCTTCTGTTGTATATAATACATAATTGTAAAAATTAAACATTTAGAAAGTGCGTATCGAGACAAATTAAACGAGATCCCACATGACTATATTTTTCTTATATATATATAAATAATCAAAGGAAGTCAAAGTTACAAAATATGTAAACAATATAAAAATTTAAATGTATCATTTAATTTGGGGTTGAGGGAATACATTTTTTCTTTTGAAGGAAAGCGTCACAATCCTACCGTCTTAATTGTATACAAGTATATAAACATCCGTATATACTAATACCTTAAAACAGGATTTGTTTGTGCCATGTGTTAGCTTTTTGTGAATATAATTTTATTTTTTGTTATTAAAATAATCTTTTATTAATTGCATTAATGAAGAGAATTTTAGGAGACGCGTTATACCTTAATTTATAGAGTCTACAATTTCATATATACAATTATGATCAACTTAATTTTATTAGTTTTTTTAATTTTAATTGCTTTGAGAATATATTTTTTTTATATACAACTCATCCATTGCACGGGTCCTAAAACTAGTTTTTCTTTAGAAGGAAAGTTGTAAAAACTCCACCCAAACCTCACCGTTACGAGTAGGGGTGAGCAAAAAAACCGGGTACCCGGTTTTGGAGCTGGTCTGGAACTGGTGGGTCCGAACACAGAACCGGTGTAACTGGGTCTGATCCTGGGTCCAAAGAAGAGGACCCGGTTGAAGACAGTTCAGGGTTTGGGTAGTAAAATTGGGGACCTAGTACCCAGTGGGTACCCGGTGGAACCGGGTCTCGCACTAGGTACTCATTGTGTAGGACCGTATTTAACTTATTTTATTGTAGTTTCTTAACCCATAAAAAGCTCAACTAATTATTCAATTGAAATTGTTTGTTGTAATTAGTAAAGTATACTACATTATTTTTTAAATTACACGAATTGGGTACCCGGTCCCAACCGCAGTTGGCAAAGTAGTGTTATATTATTTTACAAATTGCACGAATTGGGTACCCAGTCCCAGACCCGATCCCGCCAGTTCCAAGGCTGGGTCCAAAAATCTAGGAATCGGTTGAGTTGGGTCCGGGTCTGGTTCCAAATTTTAGGACCCGCTTGTAACTGGGTCCGAGTCCGGGTACCCCAAAATAGACCGAGTACCAGGTCCCGCTCACCCCTAGTTAGGAGGACCTGAACTCTAATTATCACCACGGGAAAGTTGCACCTACAACTGAAAATATTGATCCTTATAAAAAGTACTCCCTCCATAACATAATACTAGCAACAATTGGTTTTGCACGCATTTTGAGGAAACAATTTAAGGTTGTAAACGAAGAAATTAGTCAAAATGGTTTTAATACAAACAAGAATGTGTTTACAAGTTGCTAATATTAAAATTATTTTGACTAATTTCTTCGTTTACACCATTAAATCGATTCCTCAAAATGAATGCAAAACCAATTGTTACGGAGGTAGTATATACTAGTTACATTTCAAAAAATGTGCAGCAAAAAATTTTACACTCATGTTAAGGTCAAGATTTAAAAGTGTAAATGAATTAATTACTTGATAGAGTAACTTAATTAAGCACCAAGAAGAGTAGAGTACTAAGGTCCTGTTCTTTTCATCTTTTAGACTTAAAAGCTACAGTAATCAGATTAGATCAGATCAGATCAGTTCAACTTTTTTTTAATATTATACTCTCACAAAATAATACCCCCACCTAATCAGATCAGATCAGATCAAATCAGTTCAGATAAGATCATATTAGTTCAGATAAGATCAGATCAGATCAGTCCTAAAGAACAGAGCCTAACTAATTTGACGATGTAGAACATCAAATCTCAACTTTAAAATGCGTGCAAAATTTATTCTGCTCACGTCTTTCGGGAAGCCAACCACAATGCGGATTATTATTGTGTCACTCGGGCATTGGACCCCCACACACATTGATATTGATCTTTTCATGCATGCTAAGTTCTCCTATTTCTAAGTTTTAGATAAGTCATAATTTCTCTTCGAGAGGAAGTGTTCTTGATTTTTAACTGTTGACAATCTAGTTGTGTCGTGTCGTGTTTGTGACAAACCAAATATATAAATAGCCAAAAAGATCGTCTAATCCCCTCATTCAAATCCGACTCATTTAATATGTGCGTCGCGCCATTTCAACCCATTTACATCAAATGAGGGACAATTTTGTCATTAATTTGTGTATTAAAATCTTCTATAATGATATTTGAATTTTGAAATCATTAATAGCCTTATTTAAAACACGTAATCAAATTTGAAATTCGTAAGTATTATTTAATTGTAAAATTGTATTATTCAAATTCTCTTAACACTCAATATTTATTCATAAATAATAAACCTTTTACAGAAATAAATTGTTTACTCAATTTGCAATATATACTTATTATGTATAAGCCAAAAGGAAAAAAATAGATTAATTTCAAAAAAATTATATCAAATTTTTTAAAATTATATGAGAACTTATTAATTTTATTATTAAATTGTTGTTGTTAACATATATTTTAATATTACAAAAAAAACTACGGACTAGTATATATAAGTAGAGGTGGCCAATGGGTTGGGTCGGCCCAGCCCATCCCAGAACCCGCCCGGATTTTGGCCCGCCTGGGTCGGCCCGCTCGGACCCGTGACCAGCCCGGCCCGGCCCGGTTCCCAGACGGGTGGGTCAAGGGTCGTGGTTTCAAAACCCAGCTCGTAGCCTAACCCGTTCGTAACCTAGCCCGACCCGTAACCCGACCCGTAACCCAGCCCGACCCAGCCCGTAACCCGGCCCGCCCATAACCCTATTTTTTTAAAAAAAATTTACTTTCCCCCCTTTTTTACTCCTATAAATACCCTTCATCTTTCATTATTATTATTATTATTATTATTATTATTATTATTATATGTTAAGAATTGAAATTATATATGTGATTCATGATTTAATATACGCTGAGAACTAAAATTATATATGTGATACATGATTTTAATATATTTTAAGAACTAAAATTATATATGTGATACATGATTTTAATATATGCTAAGAGCTGAAATTATATATGTGATACATGATTTTAATATATGCTAAGAACTAAAATTATATATGTGATACATGATTTTAATATATGTTTTGTTGATACTAAAGGTTAATATAATAATTATTTATTTTGAAATTATAAAATATTATTATTTTGGGATTGCTAAGTATTTTTAAAAAGGTTTTGTATGAACTTTCCAGTTTAACCATTGTGTCGCACCTCTCTTACCTGGGATTCTATCCAGTTAGCATTCGTTTCCAATAAGGATTTATACTTGGTGTGTATTATGAGTAAAGTTATGTAATTTACTTATGCAACAACTAATGAGTACAATAAAACATTGTTCAAATTTAAATTTATAAGTTTATTTTCCATTAACAAGTTATTTTTTCAATTAATAAGCTAATTATATAATTGATATGTTTTTGCTAACTAATGATGACATTTACAAATTTAAAAATCCTAAATAAAAAAAAACCCCAAAACCCCCCTCAAACCCCCTTAAACCCCTTCAAAACCCCCTTGAAACCCCCAAATCCCCTAAACCCAACCCATGAACCCAGCCCATGACCCAATGGGCCTAACCCATGAACCCAACCCATGACCTAATGGGCCCAACCCATGAAACCCAACCCGTCAACCTAACCCAAAACCCGCAACCCAACCCGGTCCCAGCCCGCCGGTCCGGTTCGTGGGTCGATCTTGTCCTGACCCAACCTGGCTCGCCCATCCCCACCCACGGGCCGGTTCCGGTTAGCCCATCCCCGACCCAGCCCGCCCCCAACCCGGCCCGGCCCGCCCGTTGGCCTGCTTTATATATAAGGTAAAGATAGTTGAGAGCCATGCACGATAATCGTTGCCCTCTTTTGAACTAGTGTATTGTGGGACTAGTTAGATTAAACTCAAAGTTACCCACTCCAAGCTATTTTATCCATAACATATTAACTACAACAGTGTGATTTTTTTTTTCTAATTTATGTCAAATCACTGCAATTAATATGTTACGGAGGGAGTATTTGTCATGATGAATTTTTTAAAAAGTTGGCTCATCTTATCATGTACTGCCGAATTTCTGGTGCCATAACATTTTGTGTCAAACTTCTATTGTACCGAGCCATGTCATGTGTTATTCTGATCCATTGTTCTTTTTTCAAGCATAATACTTCCTACGTTCTAAAAAAAACGCAACAAACTATTTTGCACTCATTTTAAGGAAGTGATTTAAAGGTGTAAATGAGCAAATTAATCAAAATAATTTTAACACAAGTAAGAATGATATTATAGGTTACTTGTCTTAAAATTACATATATTAATTTGATCGTTTAGACCTTTAAATCTCTTCCTTAAAATACGTGCAAATAAGTTTGTTGCGTTTTTTTGGAACAGAGGAAGTAGTAAAATTAGGGTTAACGCCAATTCAAATTGGAGCAACAGAGGCAATGGTTAGAATCTAGAGGATTTAAGCTAAGTCGAACTAAGACTAAGTATGTGGAATGTCGTTTTGGGTCACAGAAGGGGGCAACCAATATTGTGGTTAGGTTGGATGGAAAATATCTAGCTATGATTAGCGAGTGCTTTAAATATCTTGGATCAATCATGCAAAATAATGGAGAGGGCAACAGGAGTACGTGTTATGCAATTAGAGCATCTCCTAATTAAAGTTAGAGGGTAAATTCTACAGAACTTCTATAAGACACGTGTTTCTCTATGGCACATTCAAAAGGTAGGAGTTACAGAGATGCGGATGTTGAGATGGATGTGCGGGAATACTCTATGAGAAAGAATCAGAAATGAAGATAAGCGTAGAAAAGTTGGTATTGCGGATATTGCAATAAAAGTAAGAGAAAATCACTTGCGTTGGTTTGGACATGTAACATGGAGACCCCAGGAAGCAAGCACTAGTACGAAGAGTGGAAGAGTGGGATCAGATAGATTTCAGATAAGGTAAGGGGAGACCGAAAATGAATTGATGGAAAAAAGTTAAAAAAAAGATTTAAAATAGATGATCGATTTCCAGAAGATTGTAGCTCTTGATCGTAGGGGAGTAGGAGAAAATTCTTTGTAGATAACTACCCTAAATATTCACTTTAGTTCATGTAGCCGACCACACTTATAGGAATAATGATTTGATTGACTAAATTGATTGAATAGTTTTTTATGTCATACGTACGTATAGTATCCAACTCTTAAACTAAGGAAAAGCATCGGCTGGGTACAAAATAGCATGTTGTGTTATTTCATGATGGTCGTGTTGAACCAAATAAAATCCTTTGTTATCTTTGTGAGGCTTGATAAACCAAAAGCTATTAGTGGATTTGTAGTCCACTTGCAAGAATAATTGGACTACAATGCACCTGCAAATATAATATTAAATTCACATGCAACTATTGGTTTATCAATCCTCTATCTTTATTTAGTTCAAAAAATGACAAACTCATTCTCAAAAGAAAACAAAACAAAACAAAAAAAAACCCCACTAAATTTTATTAATCTTAAAGTGGGTGGAAAGGTGAGAGAGAGAAAGATCTTAAAGGCTTGAAACCTCAATGTGTGGTCTATCAATTGAATGGCATAGATTACATATATGCTAGTTTTATTGTACTTCCTTATTTTCCTCCCTCAGAATCTTCTTTTCACGTTGCTTATATAAAACCCCTTCAAAACACATATTTTGTACAAAAAACAACTCTTCAATTCTTTACTAGAAAGCTAAGAAAAACATTAGAAAATGGCAAACTCAAGAGGCACACAAAAACCCTTGATAAAACCCACCTTTGAACAACAAAATCAAGCAGCCTTACTATTCCCATTCCTCCAAAGAAACACCGCAGTGACTCAATCCAATGAGAGGAGAGGGCGGCGTAAGGCGGCTGAGCCAGGCCGGTTCTTAGGTGTCCGAAGGCGGCCGTGGGGCCGTTATGCGGCGGAGATCAGAGACCCATCTACTAAAGAAAGACATTGGCTTGGTACTTTTGATACTGCCCATGAAGCTGCCCTAGCTTATGATAGGGCTGCCCTTTCTATGAAGGGCACTCAAGCTAGAACTAACTTCATTTACTCTGATTCTTCTCCTTTTCTTCCTCTTCTTTCTCCTTCTTCTCATTTTTTCTCTCTTTCTCCTCCTTTTCCTCCGCCCACCACCACCACCACCACCAGTCCGTTCTCTTCAGTACCAAATAACGACCACAAATTAGGAGATGACACGTGTTCCTTTTATCATCATCAGCATCAAACATGTCCTAAACCTAATAATAACGACCAAAAATCAGGAGATGGCACGTGTTCCTTTTATCATCATCATCAGCATCAAACATGCCCTAAACCTAATAACGACCAAAAACCAGGAGATGACACGTGTTCTTTTTATCATCATCATCATCAAACATGCCCTAAACCTAATACTACTTCATCTAATAATAATTATGAATTTTCCTTGTCTAATAACGACCATAAAGCAGGAGATAACACGTGTTCTTTTTATCACCACCACAAATCAGGAGATAACACGTCGTGTTCTTTGTCTAATAATGACACTAACTCCGGCTACTTAGGTTGCATTGTACCGGAAAACTGCCTAAGACCACCACCACCACCACCACCTCAACCCAATAACAAACCTCCAATAATCACCAAAACCCAAGTCAATAATCACAACAACAATTTTGTTAATGATCATAATTACCTTAACAGTAATTATTCTCTCACTTTCAACAATAATCTTAATAACAGTACCAACAATGATGATGATATGATTAATACCAAATTATCTTGGGATAATTATTTTAATGATTGTTGTGATGATATCTCTGCCATAATTAATCCTCCACCACCATTAATGGGGGTTCAAGAAAATACTTGCATGGAAGCCTTATATCCAATTGTTGAAGATGAAATGTCATTACTACAAACATCAGCAAGTTGTTGCTTTTCATCAATGCCTTATTATGGTGTTGGTAATAATGCTGGATTTGATGATATGGCTAATTTGGGGTATTCATTGTTTTAATAAGACTATTATTATTTGGTTCATTAAAAGTATTGGTAATAATAATAATATATATATGTGTTGATGTTTTTCAAATTATTATTGTATGGAAAACATCAAGTTACATCTTTTGCACCTGCTTTTTGTACTTTATTTGATGAATTTGATTGCACCATTATTACTATCAATATATATATATATAATATATATACTTTTTCCGCTCTATATTAGTTGCAATGTTTCCTTTTTTCACGCTTGCCAATGTATAATTTATATGTGTAATATTTTTTACATCCGTTTTACCAAAAAATATATAAATTAGATCACAATAAAGAATACATTGAGACAATTCAAAAGAGATCAACGTGACTATATATATTTGATTGCACCATTATTACTATTGATATATATATATATATGACTATATATTACTGTTTTTTTAACCCTCCAAGTTTCACAAAATTCAAAAGGTATATATACGTCTTAAATTTTAAGGAATTGTCAAATTTAGCCTTTTTTGTGATTTATTAGCAATTAGCAAACATTAATTCTTTGATTTTTTTTTTAAATTATTTGTAATCAATTAGCTGTATTGTTTCCCTCTTAAACTCACATTTCAAAGCGTGATCTTATTTTAGTTGAAACCGTAAAATAAGGTTGATGGATAAATCACTGTTACTAGACATAGATGGCATCTGATACATTTGCTTAAAATCAAATGGATATTTAGTGTATTCTTGAATAAATAAAGATATATGGCGAATTGAATATGGTTAAACCTTAGCTATCACATAAAAAGTCTATATATATCATGATTAGTGTAACTAGCCTGAATTTTGTAATACTGCCTATCTATTTGTTTTAATTTACTCACTTAAATTTTCATCAAATTCAAAAACTAATTGGAATGAAGTAAGGGGGAAAAATGATAATTAAATGTTGCAAATGATGATATATATGCGCAACTATAGTTTCTCTTAATTAGGATATTAGTTTTTATATATGTTTTTAACTAATCCACTAAAATTGAATTCTAATTTTTGATTAAGGCATGTCCATGCAATGCATACATGCTCTGCATGTGCTTGCGCTTAACAACAGAAGAAAAATAAGCACCTTATTTGATTATTTTGAATAAATTAAAAAAAAGGGTTTGGAATTTTGCATTTTTCAAGGTATCCTATGATTTTCAAAAATTTTAGTAGTATCCTTGAACTAACCTATCATTGTAAGTCATGCCCGTTATATATAGTTAGTATTAACTATTAAGTTACTAAATTCATTAGTTTAATTTAATTGATCCCTTTCTAAATTTTCCAAATTAAATATATGCCTCAAAGGGTTTTTTGCTAAAAAATACAATAAAAGAATAAATAAAGTCAAAAGGAACTGAAATTTAATCGAAATTTAACCGAAATGGCATATCTAACAAAATTATCTAGGTGAGTTTAGGGATACAACATAAAATTTTGAAAATTATAGGGCACGACTTAGAAAATTCAAAACCTCATGGATATAGTTTAGAAAAATCTCCCAAAAATAAAAAAAGAAACATTGCTATTTGCATGGCCACACAATAACACATATTTATAAGAGTAATTCTTATATATTCGTGCAAGTAAACTCATTTACTAATAAAACTTTTATTGTAATGTTAATAAGAGAATTAGAATTCATTGTACAAGTAAAATCAATTAATCGAAATAATTAAGTTACTTGCAAAAAAGTAACTCAACTCGTTCCATTATTCGAGCAACGTTTTTTTTCCTATTGCAAGAGATCCCAATTGTTAAAAAGAATCCATATTTCTATTAGAGTAATTTCCTATCTATCTACATAATCCTATTTTTTGTTGGGTTATTTCATAATTTAGAATTATATTTATAAATGAGAAATTATACAATCAACTAAAAATAATATGGTTTGCACCAAAAAAAAAAAAAACTAAAAATAATATGGTTGACCATACATCACAATTCAATTAGTAGAAAGAATAAAAAAGAGAGGTTTGGAATTGTTAATCATTCCTAAATATTAATGGTTATTGTACGTACATATCGTGTGGAGTGGTTGTTATCATAGCAAAACAGCGGAAAATAAGGGAAAGGAAAAGGCAAGCTAAGAGGGTTACATAAACAATATATATCTTCTTTTCCTATTCTTCTTTGTTTTCAATTTAGTTTTAGTTATAGAAGAAGCCCTTTTTTGTATATGCAAGATATATACGTTAACCTCCCCATTGTCGCCCTCAGTCCCTTGTTCATTAAATAAAGAACGGATCAAGACCATCAAGTCAAAGAGAGTTTTCACTGAGAAGTGGGATCAGGGGGCGAAGACAGGAATTTAAAGTTACGCGCCAGACGGTTTAATCAAATAATGATCAACTTACATGAATTGATTAATGTGATAAATATATAACATGATTCAGATGTTGGAACTTTTATAACTGGTCAATTTCAATAACCGGAGCCTCAATATCTTCTTTCCTTTTAAATTAGGATTTTGATCATTATTTTGTATTAAATTTGTTTCCAAATCTGAATTCTCCACTGTATTTGAAATTGGTGTAAGACCCTCTTGAAATTTTAAATAGGTAATGAAACTTTGAAAAAAAATTCTGAAAACCCTAAAATTCGACATAATTAAACTCACACCAAATTATTGTGTGGACAAATATTTGAGATGTGGTTTGATAATTTTAGGGTTTTCAGTTTTTTTTTTTTTTTCAAAGTTTCATTACCTATTTTGAGATGAAGTTGGTATATGAAGCTTTAGAGGGGAATATTTTAGTGGGTTTAATTGGATTTTTTAGAGGAAAATAGGTTAAGTGAGGTAAAATGGTGGAAATGAGGGTAAGGGAGGTAAGGACTGGATAATGCAAAAAAACGTGGTTTAAATGATATAATGTGCGCTAAACGTGAATGGTCTTCACCGGAATCCGGCCAAAGATGGTAGTCAACAACCAAAACAGCTACAAAAGATGGTTTTTTTTTTCAAATAACTCTAGAAAATATGATTTTAGACAAAATGAGGGCTACAAATTAAAAGATGATTATTGACAAAATTTCCTGATAATGAATATGGACTTTTGCAATTTAATCATGAATTATTAGTTAATTAATTAATTTATGCATGATTACATGTTATGATTGAATTATAATTCTATCAATTTATGCCATGGAATTTTCGAACCTTATTGATTATGCAAGATTGAATCTTTATATGAATTTATGTGTTGATTTCATGATTTAAGCATGTTTCAATGATTTATCAAATTAATTATGCATGATTATTGAATTAAATTATTAATCTTGAAATCTTATCAGGAGGATCAAATGGTGAATTGGTGATGATGATGATGAATTGTGTTAAGTTCTTGATTTTCTTGGCAAATTATATGCATATATGAATCTTTGATTAAATATTATGACTAATTAATTGATTTAGCATGATTAAATAACAAAATGAATGATTTATATGAATTCTTGAATTTTAAATTAAAGTTCTTGATTTTTTCTTGATAGCCGAATTTTGAGAAGTATAATAGAATGAATTTTGGTCATGTTGTGAATAAAAAGACTCACGAATAATTGTTTTCTTGAATTTATTTTGATTATTGATATTATTATTATTATTATTATTGTTGTTGTTGTTGTTGTTATTATTTGATTTATGATTAATATGTGATTTATGGATGAAAGTATGAATCTTGTTTTTTTAGTCTTGATAGGGCCGAATGTAATGATGATTTTATGCTAAGTTTTAATTTTATTTGGCTTATGAATAATTTAGAATTTAATAAAAGGATTAATTATAAGTAAAAGGAATAATAGAATAATTATGATAATATGTTGTAGCTTGTAGTAACTATTATTATATATTGCCTACAATTGTTTCCTAAAAGATTATGATTAAGTCCTAATAAGATAAGACAATATATGATAAGATAAGATGAATATAATTATTGGTCTCACGATGGTCATGACGATAAGAAAAGATGATAAGATATGATATGATATGTTTATTGACCTCACGATGGTCATGGCGATTGCTTGTCTTTGCGTGATAAGATGATAAAATACTTTAATAAGGATTTTATGAAGTGCACGCCCGTTTAGTGATACACGAGTCACTAAACCGGTTAAGTGGAAACCACTGCCATACTGCGATCTCTGGGCATTTCTGGATCCTATGATGTGTTGTCGTCCGGGTTAGTAGTACACGAGCTGCTAATCTGGGAGTGAGGGCCCCACTTAGACATAATCCTCACAAAGGAGGGTTACGGGTATAATACACAAGTTCTACCCGACATGTCTAGGAAAGTTAGTTAGTACACGGGCATCATTACGAGCATTAATAACCGGTCCATGGATTAAGCAAATGATATTGATAAGTAATAAAAGGATAAGAATATGATAGACTCTAGGTATTGTTGTCACAAGAATAGAAGTCTTAAAGTAATTAATTGGTTGAATAGACTGATTGATGAGTTTCCGTTGCGTAGTATGTCGCCTGTTTTGATGTTATTATGTGAATGATTGTTATTCTGCTGCGTGATTTTGATAGCATAGAACTTAATCATGATTTATAATATAATTGCTTCTATTGCGAAGGACGGAAGGTAAGTAACTACGTGATATAAAACTATGTTATGCTGATATGAATATATGTTATGCGTTATTCTATTGTTATATGATTTTGATTGATTTATGTGTGTTTTAGTTCCACATTTAAGTGGAACAATCTAGTTACTTGTCACTGGCAGTGGACCTGTTGAGATTTATGTTATTTAGCGTATACATGTGAGTAATTATGAACAATTATCATACTAGACGTAGTATTATGGGTTATAAGTTCATAGTTATGTAAGTTAATTTAATGATTGAAAGTTGAGAAAACAAAGCAGAAACAAAGGCAAATCACGACTAGTGCATGATATGCACGACTTGCGAAAACAGGACTGAAGGAAGCAAACGATGCAGAAAATTTTTGCGACTCGCAGAACAAGATCGCGACTTGCGACCATGTAGGTAGCGACTCGCGAGCTATTGGCTTGTGGTGGTTTTTGTTCGATTTTTTTCTGTTACGTTATATCTATTCGGAATAACTGTTGTAGTTTATGTTATGCTATAAATATTGTTCTATTTCAGAAAAAAGGGAAGGGGATTCATTCTATCCTTGGCATTCTTTGCATAAACTTCCAAAGGTTCTCTCCATTGTTACATAATAACTACACCAAAATTTGTTCTCATTGGTGATTATTGAAACTAGGCTTGATAATCACTGAATTTGTTGTATCTCGTTAACGGATTCCTTGTAACCCGACCTAAGTATTGGGTAGGAATATTATTTTCGGGAAAGTGTTTCTCATACACGCCTCAAATTATTTGTTGTTGTTTAATCATACTTGTACCCAAATTGCAAGAAATTTCCCCAATAGGAACTCCCCCCCCCCCCCATTTCAGGTAATAATGAGGAAGTATGAATGCTTTCTTGCGTGGGTTGGTGTGAGGATTTTGGCGAGGATTCCTTTTTCGTTATTATTTCGATTTTACCCTGCTTGTTGGGTTTAGATTTCTTTAGTGTGTTTTGAGAACTCAATGGTTTAGCATGTTTTATTTATCGGACTTTTAAACTTAGTTATTCAATAAAAGTTTGGACTATTGGACTTATTTTCTGGATGTCTATTTTAAGCTTGGTTGTTTAATGTAGAAAGTGACGAGACGACTTGTCGATATTCACATGATCGACATTGCATAAAAGTTGGGTCGTTACAATACTACTTTCATGCAATGCACAGGGTGAAAAGATTCCCCCATCAGGGAGTGAAATAGAACACCTTTCGGCCTGATCTTAGGCCCTGACTCAGCCTCCGTGGATGAGCCTTGCGACGACGATATTATAAGTTTTTTCCTCTTGATCGAATTTGTAACCTTCATTTATTTGCTTGGTGATAGTTTTAGGGTTAAATTCCATGTTTTTATGCTCCATTCTTAATTAAATGCTCTTGTTCATGTTTAGTGAGTAGTTTTTCACCAGAGTTTTGGGGATGGATTTTTAGTTGATTTTT
This sequence comes from Salicornia ramosissima, assembly GCA_951394345.1. NCBI lineage: Eukaryota > Viridiplantae > Streptophyta > Magnoliopsida > Caryophyllales > Amaranthaceae > Salicornia > Salicornia ramosissima. The sequence goes on along the minus strand of OX596236.1, from coordinate 12,918,370 downwards.
TGGTGTTATCAATGGTTATTTGAGCTAGCTTTTGTTGAGGATAAGTTGAATGTGGTGCCTTGGGGCTTGCGACCAGATTTTGGGTGCACAATCATTCTCCCAATTATTTGCAAGCAAGGATTTCTTGTCATGAGTATTTCCGAACTTGCAATCCAAGCCCTCAATCATTGGTGAAACCATTACAACAAGATTTTGTGGTTGAGCTAGCAGGGATCTACCTTCAATGGTAGCTCACGAAGCTAAGGGTGGTGGTGGATGATTCGATGAAATGATTATGAGAGGAAGTTTTATCGATGAATCCACCACTCAAGATTGGATAACTTTGAGAGGATGTCCTTGCAATCTAGATGAACGATAACCCTTTCCGAAATATGTTAGCGCATTAGTCATTGATGCACTTGCAAGCTACTAGAATCCGGAACCATAACTCTAGGCATTTTAATTATTTTATCTCTATGTTTAATTTCGAAGTAGTTTTAGCTAGTCTTCCTTCAAAAAAAAATCAATACCCTCAATCGACCTAAATTGTGTAACAAAATTCATGACTTGTTCCCCGTTTTCGACACCCCCAATCATACTACAACGAGGGAGTTTGTTTGATTAAGGAGCTTAAAAACCCCTTCATCAAAATGGCGTCATTGCCGGGGACAACGGTTGAAAAGTGTTGTGTCCATGTCTTGGTTGAGTTAATTGCTTTATTTTTCTTTTCTTTTCTTTTCTTTTTTGTTATTTTTTTGTTTAATACTAGTCGTTTGCATTTTTGTTGGATCTTGGTTTTATGATGGTTAGCTTGTTTTTCAATTCCTCAATTGAAGGTGAGTCGTTCTGGGTGTATTTTAATCGTGTGCAAGGTTCGCTTCCATTTGAACATACCTATTATTTGTGGAAAATGTGTGAAGTAGGGTTTAAATGCTTTTACTTTGGATGATGTTGAGTAGATGCATAATGGTGGATTTTGAGCTTTGACCTTAAGGGGTGCTTGGGATTTTTATTGTTGGCTTACCCAAGACACGTATGAATGTGACGTGGGTACTCATTCTAGCCAAGTTCAACCCGAATTTAGTGAACCTCCACCTCCTTTTCCCAGTTATGATTCTATGTATTCTGATGTCCAAAACTGTTGTTCTTCTTATAATTGCATGGATTAGTACAATAATGCCCCTCATCCTTACAATGCTAATTCGATCTTATTCATCATATCATGATCCCCTTTCACCTCCTAGTGTTGATTCTTGCTTTACCACTCCTCCTCTTGATACCTTTGAGCCCACCTTATGAGATTGAACCCCTGAACTTGTTGATGATTATAATAAGTTCATTGATAAGTGGATTGAGGAAGCCATGGGTTTTGAGTATGGAGGAAGAGCTTTTTTAACACAAATTGATGCTATTAATGAGTTATTGAAGAGTCGTGACTTGATGATTTCTAGGACCTCCCTAGCATGTGTGAGGATGCGCAATGTGAGCTAATGAGGGTCGAGACAGAAATAGAGGTTGCGAATTGGAGGCAATTCTAGGTCCAGAGTGTGCATTGAAGGAGAGTTAGAGAAAGATCTTAAGTTGTTCGACTATGGGAATTGGAGTAATGATGAGGATAAGCCGAATTTAGGTTTGGTAAGCCCTATTCGTATAGCGAAAGAAGATGCTTTAGAAGAAGTTGAGCTCCTTTTTCGAACCTTCTTCCCCCATAGACAATACTTTTCACCCACTTGAGGACATTTGGATATCGATGGCATTGAGCCTCGATTTATTTATTTGCTGGATATTTGATTGCTTGTTTGAGAGTTCACTCATGCTTGGATTTTGTTTTCCTCCATTTAATACTTTTCACCCACTTGAGGACATTTGGATATCGATGGCATTGAGCCTCGATTTATTTATTTGCTGTATATTTGATTGCTTGTTTGAGAGTTCACTCATGCTTGGATTTTGTTTTCCTCCATTTTGTATAGCTTTCTTATTTTGTTTCTTTTTCTTTTTCTTTTCCCTTTTCCTTTCTTTCCCTATTCTTTTGTTTTTCAAGGCAAAGTGTACTTTTGATTTTATTTTTAGTTTGGATTTGATAGTTTTGGAGTCTTGGACTTTGAATGCATTCGTTTCTAATTGTTAGCGGTCCACATGGTTTGAGATGTCGAGATTGATTTCAAATATTGCATGCTAGGTTTTAGAGCTTTAGAGTTCATGAAACCTATACTCTTGGGTTGTGGTATGATTAGTGACACTTTGCTAGTTAGTTGAAGCCCTTAAGGTAGTACTACGTATTTGCAATTCACTACCTATCATATGTGAGAAATTGTCAAATCTAACCAAGCCTTCCGCATTGTTTTGTTTGAGTGGTGATAGGATCCTTTTCATAGCTTACCTTGATCAAGAATGTGATTCATGACTCTCCGAGACCACAACTGAGCTACAAACCAAACAATAAACAAATAGTCCAATCTATCCAAGAAAATCACCAACATGTCATTTGTATAGAAGGAATTGGGGGAGAAATGAAGGGAGAAGAACATGAAATAGATCATATCTTTGTTTGGAAATTATGTTTGGGGAGATGGTCCATTTTGCTCCCTTCTTTAATAGCCACTATCCCTGTAATTTCTAAAGGTGAAGACATTTGAAGGAAAAAATGAGCATAACCTCCTCCCATTGTTTCCCCTCCCCTTCCTCCTTTTACCCCTCTCATTTTCCCTCCAAATTGCTAACTAAACATAGTGTAAAGCTTTCTAATGTATTTATCTTTGTCATGCCATAATTTTTAGATGATCAACTCAACTTATCCTTGTGATCTTCCCTTGTATTGATGGTAGGAGAAATATAATTTCAAACCCTATCCTATTGAAAAGGGAACTAAGCAAGTCTATAAAACAAAGAGGCAATTCCACCTGTGGAATTTGAAGATAGAAGCCGCCTTTGGAAGCGCAACTATCACATAGCCACAGCCTTGGCATCTTATCTATCAAGTGAATACAGTCCCAGAGACACTTTTCATGCATCAGATTGCATCGCAGAAGCAGAAAAGAAAGTTGAAAGGATGTACAGCCAAATTTCAGTTATAAATGACCAAAAAAACAGGTTTTTCTTCACATACATGTATCACATGATAACTTATCAATAAACATTGTAATTTCACAACAAAGTTCAGTGTGTATTCAATATGAAGGCAGCAAGGCAGTGCCTGCATTGAGGTCCTGAAAATGACTCTTTTTTCGACATTGTTACTAAAGAAGCGAGGCAACAACAGGAAACTCCCAATAATACCCCACCCACTGCAGAGTAGGGTCTGGGAAGCATGTTCCATGTGGTAAATAATGCAAAAGATAGAGATACGAACCGATGTCCATCCAAATAATGGAAAATGGAAGGACAGTGTGCGAATACTGATTTTGTTTTGATGAAGAGGGAACATGAAAGGAACGGAAATGAGATGGGAAAGGGAATAGGAATTGGTATGTGGGGATGTAAATAACCCACTAAGAATTCCCAAAAAAAAAATGGGGGGTGTAAGACTCTGTTCAATGAAGATGTATTCTTTTTCCGTCTGTAATTATTACGAGGATACAGGAGGAACAGGATGGTGGCTTATTCACTATGAAAAAAAGGAGTGGGGGAGATGGCCATCTGATTCTATGAACATGGATGTGAACAGCTAGGTGTGCAGAAGTAAGTAGTTGATCTTGCAAGGAGTATGAGTCTCTTCCTCTGGGTGTGTTCAAAAGAATATGAGTTCTGATGGATTTTCGAAAGTTTCATCTACAAAAACCAAAAACAAAAAAAGGGGGAAAAGAAAGAAACGGGGGTGTAAAAAAGAGGGGAAAAAAAGAAAAAAAAGAGGAAGAGTGGGGGCATGTATATATACTTTTCCTGCATGAAGCTTAGTTTGGAGCAGCTCCATCTGTAGCATGCCCTTTGTCACTATTACTGGAAGTAGGAGAATTCTGAATAGGCTGTTGAGAAATGGACCCACTTTTTGACAAAACAGGACCACCTGAACTGGTTGAGATGTTCACAGGAGTTGACAAGGTTGTGGTACTGGTGGAAGCAGATTCAACATTCAAACTTGAAGCTACTTCAGTCCGCAAATCGGACGATGAGGATGATGGAGCCAGAGTGCCAACAGAAGATCCCACTGGATAAGGAGCAACTGGCATATCAGAAAGGGAAGATGCAGAAGGACTGTAACTCAGCGTTCCCATCGGATGATCGAATTTGCATGTAGTACCAAATTTGCATATGCCGTGTTGTGCATAGTAACTACAAGTTGGAGTACCCTGATGGTGAAGGGAAAAAAAAAATTCAGTTAGTTATCATGATTCCAGAATTGACAAACAAGTGATAAATAATTTACACACATATAGCAACAATTTCAAAGTGCCATCTTCTCCATCTGATTGGAACGGAGGGAAAGGAAAGGAAGAGAAAGGAAGGGATCCATGCCTCCTTTTGGATACCACATGGAGGGAGAGAAGGGGAGGGAAATGAGAGGATTGATTTTCCCTTCCTTTTTAATATAAACCAAATCCTTCTCATGTTGGGGAGATTGGAGAGGAAAGTGCAACCTCATTTTCTCCCTCTCCTTCCCTCTTCTTCCTTCCCCTCCATTTCCCTCCACCATTGCTATCCAGACATAGTGTCAGTTTCATTTATCATAGTTGCGTAGTTTCTACACATCGCCATCAATTTAGATATGGGCATCAGAAATTCAATCATTAGATCATTACACCACGAAAAGTGAAAAGTTATTGTACAAGAGGTGAGGGGAATCAGTTTTGAAGGGGGGAAAAACGTCTTCAGAAAGCATCTGGAGACGTTTGACATCTGAAGACAAAAGGTGTACATTCATTATACAAAAGGGAAGAGGAAGACACAACAGTTAGATGTTCAAAAACAATTAAGTTCCTCCATTTCTTAAAAAATTTCTTTTGGTCGGAAGTGGTGCTTTTCTGTGTTTACCATTATTGTTGGATGGTGGGGACTGTGTTTTGGGGGGGGAAGAGGAAGAAGAGCGAGCTAAGAACAAAAAAATTTCAAAACAAGCATATGCTTGTGAACCAATGGCAAAGAAAATGTAAACCGTGAACAGAATTGATTCTAGTCATTCTTCATTCATACATTACCAGCGTCCGACGCACATTCATTCTCCATTCAATCACTTGTTATCCCAACTTGACTTTTTAGCAACATAATATTATGCCATTAAAAAGCAACAAACAAAATACTCAACAAACACTAATCAATTCTAGACTACCCTCACTCCCTCAGCGGCCCCACACAAATGCATGCAAAAAAGCTTGACAGCACACCCCCAAACAAAATTTCAAAATTAGGGTGAAATACCACAGTCAGCATCTTTCTAAAATACATCTGTTACACTTTAAAAAGATGGAAACAATTAGCTTGGTTTTATCAACTGCAGGTACAGGACTCAGGAGCCAAGCCCAGCTAAAGCTTAGATCCACTAGCACATTCATGGAGCTCATCAATGTCACAGCCAAAAGAAATTAGATGTTCAATAAAGGGTATGTGATAGTTAATAGAACAATTGTCACAATCATTTTTTCATAAATCTATAAATTTTCAACTAATTTGGATGACAAGTAGGGAAAGATAGATCAAACAGCTACTACCAAGAATTGGAAACAACAATATCTTCTATCAATTTGTATAATTTATGCTTTAATATTTTTTTATTTCAACAAGTTGGACAAACTATAAAAAGAAGCAGAAAACTGAAGAACAAAGGAACATCATGCAAACTAAGCAGAAAACAAAAAAAAAAAAGTAAAAAAGACAGAAATAACTGGTTTTCCTCTAGTGCCCTGGCTAACTGGAAAAGAAGTCATGACCTCAATGAAAAAGGCTGAGATTCACCCTTTTCAAGCAAAGTTGTACACATTCACAAACAGCATATAAAGTTTATATAACAAGGACCAACAAATAGGACATAGAAACTTAAACTAGTCCATTAATTTAATGCTTGAGAGAGCAATGCAGAAGTTCTCAGTTAGACCACTATGATGTCTTTACTACAATCCTAGACCACAGGATATAATGGGAGCAAAACAATAAGAAAATCAACAAGCAAATACCAGCATTAAAAATTATACACAAAAAACCAGGAGAGACCGAAGAACATGACATTTCAGGCACACTAAAATACATCCACAACAGAGATGGAGATAATCAAAGGAATACATATACTGAAAGAAAGCTTCTCGAAAAGGAACTAATAATTAACATTTAACAAGTAAATTTTGTTCAGACGCAAAATAAATAAAATTTATCAGGATTAAGATTAAAACATTCCACAAGCTTTAAAATGTTATGATCTTCATTAAAATAACAATAATTTCAAAAAATAGGTCTAAAAGATTGATGAACTTAATCTCACCTAATATTTTAAAGAATAAAAATGACGGAAGCAGTGAACTCCGTGCAAAGATGTTTGAACAAACTGTGAAAACAATTGCAAACAAGTACAGGAGTATAGCAAATGGTTGTGATAGGCAAGTAGTAGCCAAGGCATAGACAGCTTTGGTCAATGTACAAAAGTGTTACTAGTAAAAAATAAGTTGGAAACAATAAAAGTGACACCACAGAAGCCAATATAACGCAAAAAGCTATTTAAAATACTGCAACTACAAATTATCTGCTGAAAGAGAAATGCACATGCTTGAGGAGATATAGTACATACTGGCCGCATAGGAAGACCCATAGGGCTAAGAGTAGAATTTGTTTCTGGAACAACCCATTCTGACGGATGGTTATATTTACACGATGAACCATATTTGCAATCTCCTGTTTTAATATAATGCTGGCAATCAGGTTGCCCGGGTCTTTGCGGGTATGAATTTTCCTTAGTGATACTACTTGAAACACCAGCAGGAGATGGTATAGACTGATATGACCCAGTATAAGCAGATGCTAAAGATGACAGCGGCATTAACCCATAAAACTGGCCAGCTCCAATTGACTGGGTATTAGGGGTGGTCACAGGAGTTGTTCCCTGCGCCAAATCATGCAAGAAAATTAATTACCAAACATTAGATTTAAAACATGAATGAATGGGAAGAAAGAGTCTAAAGAAAATCATCTATTTTATTTTACTTTTTTTTGGAAGAAAAGTACACAAAGAAAGTACTCATCAGTAGCAAGGCTGAAGTATTTAACCAAAACTTCTCATAGAGCAGGATCACTTTCAAACAAGTTCAACAACTAAAAATGCCGATTAGCACTTTTGTTGGTAGGATTAACCTCAAGATTATAAATTTACGACAACAGATGAGAAACTGAATGAAACTGCAGCAAATGACCTCATATTAACCACATCCATCACAAATGAGAAGTCTCCTTCAATTTAAGTAAGGATAACCTATTAATAACACAATGTCCATGCAAAAATAGTATTTATTGTTACTGCTTTAGGATTTTGACGATTTTCTAATAACTATCAAATTAAAGCAAAATAGATTGCAGAAATTGACAGCAAAAGAAGAAGAGGACTTTGATTAATAATTCTAGAAAACCGAAAAAATAGACTGAAAATACATGCACTTGACTACTTGAGAAGCTTGCTCTCTCCCGAAATTTAAAAGAAGCTCATAGAAAAACTTTACAATACTCATTGTGATTTCTCCCCAACTGAGATCCTCTATTTATAATGAGATAATCTCCTCAAATCTTCTATAAGTATTACTAAAGGAATAACCACTCTTCAATTTTTCCCTCCCAAAATTCCCTCCCACTTCCACTTAATAAAGCTTGCATAAAAAAATAAGAAAACAATTAATGATCATAAATACGATAATAAATGTGCTTTGAAAATCAAAGTTTAAACATGGTTGGTTGATGTATGATTATAAAATAGATTTTTAAATAATTGCATTAAAAAAACAAAGATATTCTGTATAAGTACTGCATAATTTATATGTAATTAATATTTAGAACCGAGCATTTGCTTGGAAATTATCTAGTTAGCTACATGTCATTTACCTCAACCTAATCCATCACATAATTATAATGTTACTCAAATACACAATCCCATGGCCAATTTGTTATAACTCAACTATAACTAGTACCATACGAATTCTCTGATACACGCCTTATACAAACCCCTTCACCTCCTGTTAGGGGTCGAGAGTGCGCAGCGGAAGTAAAGATGTATAGATCGAGAAATATAATAAGGGAGATAATAGGCAAAACTAATTTTAAGATAAAAGCAGACAATTTTATGTGGGAAAACCCACTTGACGAGCTTTTTATTCCACTATAAAGAAATATAGGAGAGTGGGTGTTTGTATTACAATAAGACTCTCTCTATTTTTACTCACAAAGGAGCATTACGATTAGTGGATATATTTGGTGGATGATTACAAGGAGGGTGAAAGGCTTATGTGTTTGTGTGGCTTGACTTGTGTATTTGGCTTCTCTTGGGTTTGGCTTCTCTTGTGAGCATGCTCCACGAAAGAAATGGCACCACCTATTTATAGGTGAACAAAGGTATGCAAAATTCCTTAGTAATGTTGGTGGTCTAGAAGCTTCTAGATTAAAGTCAAAGCTTGAGAATATTAGTGCATATTCTAGAATCATGATGTGCATATTCTAGAATAATCATGATCAACAATAGATCATGTCACCACCGTCAAATGTCTTGGTCTAGTAGATATTTGGGCCATAAAGATTTGGGCCACCATACCCAGCACCTCCCTTTTCCTCCACCCCTACCCTTTTCTCTCTCTCTCCCTCTCTCTCTCTCCCCTCTCTTTATACTTCTACACACCAGGGCAATAACATGTGTTGTTGATGATTCTGTGAAAGTGGAAGATGATGGAGTAAAGAAGAGAAGTTTATCCTGGTCCTTGTTAGTTGCATCAAAAGGTTAAGCTTAAGTTGACTAATACTAATGCGCAAAAGAGAAAACCACTACAAAAGAAAAATCTACTATGTTTTAACACATATTATGGTTATGAAAATATAATCCTCTCAAAAGGAAAAGGAGATCCAAATTCTAAAGTACACTAACACATTGTTTGGATAGAAGAAAAGGGATAGAAAAGATGGGAAAGGAAATGGAGGAGAACAAATCTCCTTGTTTGGAAATAGGTTGGGGGAACGAAGGGGAGAAAGGGGGAAGGATTTATTTTCCCTCCTTTTATTAACCATTATCCCTTCGAAATTGGAGAGATTAGGAGGGAAAATGGAGCTCCACCTTCCCCTGCCCTTCCTTTCCCCTCCATATTGTTATCTAAAAAAGTGTAAAAGAGACGGCTGAAACACAGAAAGCATGTCTCACAAGGGACTGCGATACCCCCTTTGTATCAAGGAGATTGATGTTAATAATCAATCTTTTATCACCAGCTCAAGCATGGAAAGGAAGGAGACAAAAAGGAGTTCATGGATTATTTAATATGGAGATGGAAACAAAATGATTCAGTAAGATGTATGGACATTTAATAGGTAAACTTCCATATTTGTCAGGTTTTGAAAGTAGAGCTTACTGAAGTAAACACTAAACAGTAATCAAGCTAGATCAAAATAAGTCCTCTATCTGTTATGTGAGGCTTATTTCACTATTTTCTGACATGGTATCAATAAAAATGACTAATCAATAACATTCTTAGAAAAACTTTCCCAATTAAACACATCTTCAGAATGATGTCATTTACAGAGGCAAGTAAAAAAATTATAATAAATGTTAACACTTGCATCAATAACAATTTTGTACACAGAGAATCATATCATAACAAAATAGTCACTTACTGAGTACGGTGCCCAACTAGGGAATGGAACTACCCCAGGAGAGAACATCATTGGTCCATACGGTCCTTGAATATATTGACCCGCCATCATAGGCGGCCTTGCAGCAGGCCAATTACCCGTTACCATTCCATACGGTTGAGGAGCTGAAGTCTGAGTAGTGTACATTGTAGGGGAAGCTAGAGGAGCAGGAGGAGAAACTGCTGCAGCAGGTGCAGCGGAAGGAACAACCATGTTCGAAGGATGTGGGTGATGAAATTTGCAGGTCATCCCAAACTTGCATTGTCCTGTTTTAATGTAATAGGTACACTCTTTCTCTCCCTGCACATTTAATAATCAATCATCATCAAAGTTACCAGCCATTAGTGCAACACTATGTGTGTAATGAGAACAAAAATGGAGAAAGCACACTAACCGGGCACAGAGGGTATCCATAAACGTTGAGAGCAAAAGGGCTCACTGAACTAGCTCCTTGCCTTGGATGATGGTATTTACATGAAGACCCAAACTTGCAATTCCCAGTCCTCATATAATACTGCAACATTTCATAAAACCATAATAGAACATCAATAATTCAATACAAAAGACAATGCAGTATTATGTCATTCTTACATGATTTTAATTTAGGATTGTATTGAGAACACAAGCACGATCCATAATCTCCGAAAAAATAATGCAAACTTTACAAATTAATTGCAATTATATATAATGATAGGGATAAACCATTGTATACAATTTTAAGTTTTTAACAATCCTCCTGTGAGACCGTCTAACATAACTTTAACTAAAAACGGTAACTTTTTACAAAAATTGTTTAATTTTTTACCTAACTAGTTAAAGCTTTATATAAAAAATTACAATTTTATATATATATATACTTGCTGATACAATTTTTACCTGACAAAATGGCTGACCAGCTCGTTCTGGGTACTCTCCTGAGCTACCTCTTCCACTTCCTACCACCTAAACAATGCCATTAAATTAAATTCAGATTATGATTCACAAAACTAGATTTCAATTACCATACATAATCATAAATATAACAAACTTTAAAAGAAAAACCCAAAATATATATAGATATAAACCTAGAGTAGATTCTCACACAAGAAACCCAAATTACATCACCAAAAAAGAACAAAATCATACAAGATCAAACTAATATTTAATAAAAATAGAAGACAATAATCACAGAAATAGAGCATTATACCGCAGAAGAAGAATGATCAGGAGGATGATTGAAACGACAACGATCAGCATAACCACAAAACCCAGTTCTTAGATAATAAATACAATCGGGCTCACCGGGCCTTTCCGGGTATGATTGCTCCTCTATTCCAAGCTGCCACATCGATTCTAACCTTATTCCAAAAATAAAAACCCAGAAAAGAAAATTTCTCATCAACATTTACTGAATTTTGATCCCACATTATCACACCATAATAACAGAGATGAAACATTGAAACCCCAATACAATTTATTATCAAAATAACAATGTGATCACAATGAACACTAACAACAAAAGTAAAAACAAATTGTCGGTAACTAACCTTCGAGGCCGGTTCCAGGTTCGGGTTCTCAATCCGGAGCCGGATCTGACTGGGTCCCTTCTCGCTCCATTGCTAGAGAGAGAAAGGAGGTATAATGGAGCTTGAGAATGAGAGAATGTGAATAACAAAAACAAATTAAGAATGTTTAAGTTTTTGTGTTGTTTGTGGGAGTTACAAAGATGAAGATGATGAAGTTATGTGTGTGTCTGTGTATATATAGGTGAGTATGAATGTGTTTGTATGGTTTTTTTTCTTCTGTTACTGTTTTTTTTCTTTCTCTGTTTGTTAGAAACTGGGTTTTTTTTTTTTTTTTGGGTTTAAAAAAAGGATTTTGATTTGATGATGCTATGTTTCTCTCTCTAGATTGAAGATTGTACTCAAAGGAATTGATCTTGCGGGGTAAGCCTTTTTCGACTAGGTGGTTTTTATACGCGCGAAAGAGGAAAGACACTCCCAAAGAAGCATTAACTAGTGTTCATTGAGAATTAGCGGTTAGAGCTTCAGAATTCCAGGCACAAGGTCTGAGTTCGATTCTCACCGCACGCATTTGCGAGGATTTCTTATTATCCCCTTATAGATGCGTGTGTTGGCTAAAATTGGGCCGGGTGACCTGCAGTAGGGCCGGTTCCAAGGCCTAGTATTCCATACATTATCCTATAAAAAAAAAAAAAAAACTAGTGTTTATTTGTGTATTTATTTTTTAATTTGATATAGTCCAAAGAAGCATTAATTATAGTTATGATGGTTCTAGTTTAATTCGTCTCAACATGTACTTTTAAAATATATAAATTTTATAATTTTTTATTATGTGTATTTCACGATATTTTTATTTAGGAAAAATTGCTAAAAATATTCCGAAGTTTTGGCCATCTTCTGTGATTATTCCCAAGTATGATTAATCCATGATTATTGTTCTTAGTTGCTTGGCAACCTGCTCAGTAGGTAAAAAAAAAAATGGGTCCCAATTTTAAATTATTTTTGCCAGTCAACAACGGTTACTTGGTTTATTTTTTATTTAATTAATTTTTATAAAACCCACCCCACCACCCCCTCCTCTCTCTTTCTTTCCTATTATATTCTCTTCCTCCTCCTCCCACCATTCGAAGCTTTCTCCATTGTTGCTGCAAATTCAAAGCTTTATTATTTTTAAAAAAAAAAACTTAATTAAATTCATCAAACTTGCTGAAATTCAACCCAAGTGATAAATGAGACCATCATCTCACTCACAGTCGTCATGTTCTTCGAGGATTTCGATTTTGGGGAGAATGGTGAACATCACCTGCGCGAGTGGAAAACTAGCCAAAAATGGCATGTCGAAGAGCACGAGGAGAGGGGCTAGGTATTATGGGTGTCAAGATTGGCCTGTAAGTTTGCTTGATTTTCTAAGTTTGTCAATTGCATCTAAGTTAGGGTTCTTGAAAAAAAATCTCATTTGTTGATTTTTTTGCATCATGGTTGCTCGTTTTTCACTTGGGAGGAGGATTTGATTGGCAACTCGACCAGTTGATTATGTTAATGATAGCAACAATGAGACAATTTTATTGAATAAGATAGCTAGGATGAAGGCAAAACGGGAGAAAGATGGATTTCCATTAGATGCTCTTAGAAGGAAAATGGGAGATTGAAGACTATTATTGTTATTCTGAAGAAAATCAAAAGTGAAATCGTTTTTTTTTTGCAGAAAAAGCTGATAAATTGTGTTAATCTTACCCAGAATCGAACGAAGATGAAGAACCTGCTTACTGTATTCAACAGAGAGGGGAGAGAGAAGAGAGTTACGTATGAATGGGAGGATAGAGTTTTTTAATTGTTTTAATTCAAAGTAAAAAAAAAATGTAAGAAAATATGTGGCAAAATAATTTTTTTTATAAGTCAAAATATTTAATAAGTAGTAAAATATATTTCATGTGCTTAATTTTTAAAATTAAAATAATTAAAACTGGGGCCCACAATTTTTTTTACCTGTTAGAGCAAGCTACCAACCTAATGGGACCAATAAGAGAAGACAAGCCTAAAACTTGGGAATAATCATGGATTAATCATACTTGGGAATAATCACAGAAGATGGCTAAAACTTCGGAATATTTTTAGCAATTTTTCTTTTATTTAAAGTACGAGAGGGAGTAACTAGTTTTTGTTTGTGTATTTATTTGTTTTTAAATTTGATAATGAAGGTAGCAATTGGCATTGAATTGGACCTTACTGTATATCATCAGAACCAATTTGTTCGACATACGCAGCTAAAAGGGAGATAAAGAACGCTCACAAATGCATACGGTGATGTTTAACTAAAGACCTTAGGCTTGGCATCCGCAAGACTTAAACATTAGGATATGGCTCATACTTCGTGTATTTATTTATCCATTCATTAACTTTTTGGTAGATACTCATACTCCGTACTGAGGTATGTGTAATGACCCAGATTTTATTGGTATTTTTGCCGATAATTATGTGTAATTATGTGTATTATTGTGATAGTTCAAATTTATTTTGAACTATTTATTTTATTTTATGTGAATAATTTCGATTTAATTCGAATTATTTTATTTGCAGTTGTTATTATTTATTTTAATTATATTTAATTAATTAGAATTTTTATTAAATTTTCTAATTAGTTATTTAATATTTTGGGCTAAATTGATTTACGCATGATTAATTATGCGGTTTTCGCAAATTAGCCCAATTGATCACGAGAGCCCAATTTTAGGCCCATGATCTTCCTTTGGCCGGTTTTCCTAAGGCATGGCAAGGCTTGCCACTTGCCTTGTGTTCACACCTTAACTAATTCTATATATAGGAGAGTTAGTAAGGCCCTTGTTCATTTTGCCATCATAAGCTCTTGCCATCAAATTAAAACACAAAAACTCCCTCCACTACTCCCTTGCTTCACGCCATTTTTGGATGATTGAAGCCATCAATTTGTTCATCAATTTCTAACCTTAAATTTAAAGATTCAAAGTCCATTGATCTTTAAGTATTCAAACACAATCCTAAACACATTCATTTCAATCGAGATCGTTGGTTCTGGTTGGGTTTGGTCGTGTTCGTGTGTGGGTTCGTGGTGGGTGCCGTGTGTGAAGCCGTGGCCGGGCAGTGGTGCAGTCGTGCAGTGGTGTTCGTGACTGGGCAGCAGGTCGTGTGCAGCAGCCGTGCAAAGGGGTTCGTGGTGTTCGTGGTGGCTCGTGGTGCCGTGTGTGCAGCCGTGTGTGGGCTGTTTGTGTGCCGTGTTTGGTGCTATTTTCCGGGCTGCATTTGTGTGTTGATTTGTGTGTTAATCTTCAATAAGGTAACATGCTTTCTCAACCTATTTGGTATACTATGTTTATAGTATGAATTAAATGCATGTTTGGGTTGATTGTTGATGAATATCCATGATTTTATGTATGATTTTATAATCTGATTTTTATGTGTTTACATGATGTTTTAGTGATGGTTTTCATGATTTTAGGATTGATTAGATGTTGTTATGTGATCATGATTATTGTGTTAAAGTTTGATGAATTTTGGATGAGTTTAAGTGGAATTTTCGAATAGATTGTGATGTTATGCGTGTAGTATGAATGTGTTGGATGAGTTCTTGGTTGAAGATCTTGAATCTTGATTGAGTTCTTGGTTGAAGATCTTGAATCTTGAATGAGTTCTTTATGAATCTTTAATGAGTTTTTTTTTTAGTTCTTTATGAGTTCTTGACGAGTTCTTTGAGTTCTTGATTGAATCTTGAAAGTTAAAGAAATTGATTTAAAGAATAAAGAAAGTTAAAGAATGTGTTTAATTCGATTAAAGAATGGTTAGAAGTTGATGAATTATGATTGGTTAGACTCAAGATTAAGGCTAGAGGCAGTTCTTGAGAATAACTTCGGTATTTTAACTGGTTAATTTCGAGAATCAAGGCTAAAGGCAATTCTTGAACTTAATTTAGTTAAGTTGGATAATAATGATGATAAAATGATTAAGATGATTAAATAATTGATTAATTAAGATTAGCTTGATTTCATTTTTAGACGCCTGATACTTTGAGTAAGATTCATTGTATTTGGGTTAAGACGTTGCCCCTATTCCATCCGCGGTATTGGGATAGTTGGAGTCATACTATGTGATCTTTGTGAATTTCCAGTAAGATTGGTTTCACGAGACATGGATTTCCAGTAAGATTGGTTTCATGGGGTTTGGGAGTAAGATTCTCAAATCCAAGCATAGTAGAAAGTTCGAATGCGTAAGATGCGTTCGTACGAGCACAGTCCGGTCTAGAATATAAATGATTGCGCCAAAGATAGTTGATTAGGTTGTTTAAGTCGAGTTCACGTTTTTGGGTTGTTCTCGTACTTTGATTATTGATGTTGATTATTTGATTTATGCTATGTGCATGTGTATTCCCATTAGGGTGAGTCAGTTATGTTACTCGCCACTGATGGTGGACTGTTGTATATTTTTCAGGTATATCTGACGATGATACTCTTGCTTAGCTTTGGGTTGGGCGAGCGACGTTTACTGTTGTTTTTGTTGTATTTTCTATTTCAGTTGTTTTTAGATAGCTTTTGACTATTGTATGGACTTCAAATATGATATGTTTGGACTCTGACGTGTGGTTGGAGTTATTCGTATTTTAGTGTTTTTAGTTTGGCTTTTGGACTAGTTATGTACAAACTTGTGGGTATTTGTACTTTTGTGGTTTAATAATAATATTTGAGGAATTAGTTTGTATTTCTTAAGTATTTTAAGTTGTAGTTTCTAACTATTCGACTCGTCGGTTTCTTCCGCGCCGATTTAAGCGAGTCGGGTCGTTACAGTATGAGTCTTATTTTTTTGGTTAATTAAGTCTTGGGAATGCTAAATTTGAAGATTTAGTTTGAATCTCACCGCACGAATTTGCAAAGATGCCTTATATACCCCTTTGTGTATCGGCCAAATTGAGACAAGTGACTTGCATTAGGGCTTGATTCAAAACATAAAATCATCCACATTATAAAACAAAAAAAAAAAAAAACACCCATATTTCCTTCATCTTATATAGTCGTTGTAACTCCCGTATTTTCAGGATTAGAATATTGGGTGGTTTTGATTACTTGTTGAAGAATTGACACTGCATTTGTATTTTTCTCCAGCTTCTTAAAGATCTATTTTAGCGACTTTCTTGTCAGAGTCATCACTGATGGTGATCTGCAATGTTACGTTCTTCACAACTAGCTAGCATTCATAGTCTATACCAGTCATGTTGTTCTTCATCCTATTCTTCCACCAGGCATAGTTTTTGACATTAAACTTGGGTGTCTTGTTGTCATATTCGATTGCATTCAACTCCTGGGGAACCATGGATCTACTTTTCTAGGTGTTACCCTTTAGAAAAGCATAGGCTTTGATATCAATTGAAAGTCTCACTGGTATTCAAGAGGAGAAAGGTGATCGAAGAGGGGAGGGGTGAATTGAGTACCACTTAAAATTTTCTCAACTTTAAAATTATTCTAGTTTGATCACTATTAAATTGGTTTAGCAGCGGAATTAAGTAGAACAATATAAACAGAAATAAGGCAATCAATGAAAAACACAGATTTAACAAGGTTTGAAAAGTTTTCCTATGTCCTCCTATCCTACTTAATTCTTATTGATCAACCTAGAAAAACAAAAAGCAGTATGCTTGCTGCTGTGAACTCACACAACATACTTCACCTCTCTCAACCTAAGAGTGATGTTTCGCACTTGAACTCACAAGTACTCGCAACTGATCTTTCAATTGCTACCCAATCACTAACCCCTCTATTAGTGACGAATATAGAAAAGTTTCCCTCAAAAAGTACTAAAAAAATTACAAGAGGTCAAGCTATGATATAAGTTGAATGCTCTTGTAATAAGTGTAATTTGTGGACTATTCTGCTTGATCTTTTTTGCTAAAAAATTCGCTCAATAAAATGCTGAAGAGCATTTTTGAGAGTTAGTGATAAAGTGCTCATATTTATAGAACATAGGAACCCTAAATACTCTAGCCGAAATGATTACTTGGGCTGTAATATTTGTTCCAACATTATTAGGAAAAAATTTCAATGAAATATTCTATGTTCAAAGATCCTAGAATATTTGCTTGTTATTCCCTAAAGTTTTTTGAAAGATGATCAATAGCACTTAATATCATTGCCATACTGACTTGTACTCGCATAAAAACTCAAGGAATCTAAAGATGAATTCTTTCACATATTATTTTTACGAGTCAGTCTGTTAAGGTGCTAGTCTGTTGAACTGTTCTAGGAACTATTCCTCAAATCAGTTATGCTGAAACCATTATTAGAAACTGGTCTACTATATGCAGCATGCCAAAAATCAATCATTACAAGTCTACTTTAATTTCATACTTGAGTGTTCTTTACAACACAAAGGCTAAAAATAAAAACCATAAGGCTAAAAGTCTTGTCTTCATGTTCTTGAATGCGAGACTCTTGGTTTCTTCATTCTGGTTCACTTCAATCTTCTTTAAAGTAGTTTTCCATTCCTCAAGTATTAAAACACATGTATGTCAAACATGCAAACATAAATACGATATATGACATAAACAGATAGTTACTCGAAGTGAGTAACTGGGAATGGTGCTCTTCTTCATTCTATTTCAAAACAACTGCATAAAGTCCTTCAAATCACCAGTTCCTATCAAATGTTTGTCATCACTCAAAACACTAAAGGGACTTAATAGATCTGGAATGGAGGAAAAGACAGGAGCAAGCTCGTGCCACACGACCAACATGTCCTGCCACGAGAGCTACTTATGTCAGCTTTGTTGTCAATTTAGTTATTTTTTTTTCTGGGATGCCTTCTCGGATTCTTTGGATGTTTAACTCTGTTTTAGGGATTCTAAATGCAATTAAACTCTGAGTTTATTCTAATTAATTGAGGGGTTAATTTTGTGTAATCATGTCATATATTACAACAATGAAACCAAGGAATTAAATCAGATTTTAATGGAGTTTAATGGCGATGAGTTGCTCATCGTTTGGATGATTCTTTACCATGTTGATGCCTATAAATATGCATGTTTGTCACAAGTTAGAATTTCGGAGCTCCTTACAACTCACTTGCACTTAGAATTTTCTTGCAAACTATTCTAAGTGTGTAAAACACGTCTAAAATACAAAGTCTATATAAAGTGCAAAATCTCCATTGTATCTTATTGGTTATTTCGTGATAGTCCGCTAATCCTAAGTTGAGCGAAATTAAACTAATAGAAAAATGTAGTTAATTTCCATGTCTTGGAGGATTATATCCATGTTTCCACTTCCAAATTTTGCTGACACCTTTCACATCCCTACCCTCTCTCACACCTAACCCCACCAGAAACCCCATTTGAAACCCCAGCCCCACCCCACCGCAAAACCCCATCTGAAATCTCATTAGCCACACCCTCAGCCCACAATACCCCAACTGAAACCTAGTCCCACCGCCACAAAACCCCATCCCACTCTCACAAAACCCCATTTGAAACTCCCGCAAAACATTGTAGATCAAGAAGTATCATCATATAATGCGTACCATTCCATATTTTACGTATTTTGAAAGCAGTTTTAGTAACAATTATATTTAGACTATCAATGGTAGGTTGTTTTGCCTGGAACACATTACCAGTTTTTAGGAGAGGGTGGTGGTTGTTTAGTTGTGGTTGTAGTTAAGAGGGGTGGTGGAGTGAACGGTTGGTGGGGCTGTGGTGTTGCCTATTTTAGGCTCCGTTTGTTTCGAAGGAAAACAATTTTCAAGGAAAATCATTTTCTAAGGAAAATAATTTTCAATGGAAAACATTGATTGGAGAAAAGTTTTCCTTTGTTTGTTTGATTAGAAGAAAACTTATGAAGGAAAATAAAAATGGAGTAAAAATGAAGGAAGGATGAGAGGAGTGAAGAAGGGAGAAGTAAGGAGTGAGAGGGAAAATGTGGCATTCCTTCCCTACAAAAGGAAAATGGTTTTCCTTTTCTAATGTCACATTTTCTACCTTGAGGAAAATTATTTTCCACCCCTTTCCAAAACAAACAAAGAAAAATGAAATGAGGGAGGAAAATCATTTTCCGGGAAAATGTTTTCCATCAAAACAAACGGACCCTTAATTAAGAAAAGAAGAGAAGGAATAAAGAAATGGAATTAAGATTGAAAAAATGACTTGCTAAGCAGATTTAAGGTAAATGAGTCTAAAATAAGAACATAAAGTATAAGTGTGGGATTTTTGGAAATAAATTAAAGTGAGATTATTTTGAAATAAATTAAAAGTGAGATTATTTTGAACAAACTACCTCAAGTGCAATTAGTATTTCAATTTTTCCTTTCATTTTTAAGCTTTTTAAAAACAAAAACAAATTCAACATTTTTTTTTAAGTTTCATACTAAGCATACTCTTAGGGTGCGTTCTTTTAACTTATTTGACCTGATATGACCTGATCCGACATGATTTGAGCCGACCTGTTTTA
Source organism: Salicornia ramosissima (assembly GCA_951394345.1). NCBI lineage: Eukaryota > Viridiplantae > Streptophyta > Magnoliopsida > Caryophyllales > Amaranthaceae > Salicornia > Salicornia ramosissima. Next base: position 12,898,638 of record OX596236.1, on the reverse strand, counting down.
ACTTATTAAAACTGACTTCATTATAACTTATTCGACCTGATTAAATCTGATAAGTTATGAGACGTGATAAAATAAGTTGAAGAAAACGTGTCCTTAATTGTTTAATTCCACAATTTTGACATTGACCCATACAAAAGCTAACCCATCTTTAATTAGAGTCATAAAATTTAAAAATTTAAATAATTTGAAAAATAATCATATGAAGGTCACAAGCAAAGAAAGAACAAAGAAAGGAAGAAAGGGAGGCAGACGAGAGATAAAGCATAAATTGGCTGGCCATTGTTTTGAAGTTTTCGCGGTCATGCCCTCAATTTTCACTCCCTTCTTCTTATTCACTCTTCCTCTCGAATTTCTTTTCATCATTTCCATTAATCTCTGTCTTAGTTTTTTCATCTTCTCCCTCATCATCAGCTGATTCTTCAATTTTTTTCTTCTCTTTTTGAAATTTTGGTTGTTCTGCTTCAAGCTGCTTTTGCGATCGATTTGGTAGCTACAGTTTACCTACTAATTTTCTTTGATTTTTGGTTGGTTTAGGGCTTTTTTGATGGAATTTACAAGGTTTATGGATTGAGAATATCGAATTTGAATTGTGATTTTACATTGCTGTTTGATTCTTTGAATTTTCATATTAATGTGCTCATTGAAACAGGTTAATTCATTTTCTGTTAGTTTTCCTGATTGTTGAATTCTTCATTTTGGTTTGATGATTGTACTTTATTTCATTTCAGCAGTATTTTTAGTGGGATTTTTTTTTTTTTTTTTAATTTTTAAAATGTGCTCTACTTTTATCGCAAAATAATTGTGCTTTATTGAGCTCCTTCTGTTGTGGATGAGTTTAACTTCGAGTTGTATTTGAGCGTTATTTTGTTGATTTAATTGAATTTGTTTGGAGTAATTGGTATTTTTGGCTTTGAGCTGCTGGGAACTTGTTTCAATTTGTGCTTTATCGAGTATCTAAATTACATGGATTATTATTAGCGTCTTTTAGCTGAGATTTTGTAGTTTATTTCTAATCAATAATTATTCTGCTTAATTATTGGCTTTTTTTCGCCATATATGTTTGCATGTACTTATAGTTTAGTAAAAAAAATCAATTTTGTGTTATTTTCTTGTCAGATCCGGTAGTGTACTCCGAGTCAGTTAAGTATGGCTCCCACGAGAAAGTCCAGAAGTGTCAATAAGAGGTTTCCTTATGCCAATGAAATATCTCCGATCAAAGATGGAGACAATGCTAATAATAAGAGTAACAAAAGAGTGAGGCTTTTTTTTTAAAATTTATTGTTTTATGTTATTGTTTGCTTGGAGTCACCTTGAATTGATTGATGCTGATTTGCTTTTGACATGTTACTTCTGTGTCGTTCTCCTACTGTGTAGAAGAGGAAGGTATCTGATATGTTAGGGCCTCAGTGGAGCAAAGAAGAGCTTCAATGTTTCTATGAGGCATATCGCAAGTATGGGAAAGACTGGAAGAAGGTTTGGACAATATATTAGCCTTTTATTCTATTGTTCTTGATTCGTATATATAGAAGTTGCACTTGAAATCATATACTGTTAGTCTGTTATCACTCTATATGTATGTGATGTTTTGAGATTTATAGTTTTAATTTGCCTGTTTTACGTTGGTGCATAGGTGGCCACAGCTGTATGTAACCGGTCTGTAGAAATGGTGGAGGCCCTTTATACCATGAACAGGGTGAGAATGGTTTGGTAGCATACCTTAGTTTCTTCATCATCATTCACCAAGTTAACCCCTTCCCCCGATTTCTTGATGATCCCACATCTGACTATTTGTTTATTTTGAATATTGTTTATAAAAAAAAATGCTGCTGCTTTTTTATAATCAATTAGAAACTTCCGGCTCTCATATTCAACAATGCACTTTAACCTATCCTCATGCTCATTCAGAATGTAATATCTTAATTATCTACGATGAAAGATAATGAAAAGTGATGTTTCGCGAGACACATTCAACATCTTACATACTAAGCTATGTTATTTTTATTAGTAAAAAGAATATTGTCAAAGTTATTAGCGTGAAAGTGAATTTATGTCAATTGATATGGGATAGTCATAGTAGGCATGTAATTTAACCGAAACAAGTATGACAATTTTTCAGATTTAGATTCTACCTGAAAAATTCCGAACAAGCTAGGTGTTCTAAATGTAATATGGGGAAACAAAATGAAAGCTAGGCGTCATTGTTGAATCAGATTAGATTCAAATAACAGTAATCTGGCTAGTGAAGAAACCTACATGGCTACCTGAAGAGGAATGTAATATGGGGGACCAAAATGAAAGATTCTGAACAACATTGCTTCCAACTATATTTGAGCAAGTGACCTCTGTGTCAAAGAGTCTAAATGTCTCTAAAATCTCAGCAACCATTACTCTGTTTTTGCAATATGGTGTACGCAGTCAATTTCTTCTTTCTTGTTTTCCCCATTATTTATGACATTACCTTTCGAGAGAAAAACTATTTTTTTAAAAAAATTATATGAGGGGTTTCATGTTCTACCTATGCTCTAAGCCTCTAACCTAGATCTCCTGCTGCTCCTGAGCTTCTCAGACTGGAGTAAAAAAAATGATAATGAAGCTTTTTAAACAGCTTGTAATTACATTTCTGTATGAGGCATGTACTATCGAAGGCGTATAACTTATTATGTTTGGTTTGTTTATGATGCTTGTAATATGGTATTTTCTTTAGCTTCTTTAAGGAAAACTCATCCACTTCTAAAGTTCAAATATTTTCTTCAATATTTCTTGTTTTGGTTTCCAAGAAAACCATTTATTATCTCCATTTGCTGACAATTTTGCTTCTATGAATTGACTTTTTTTTGTCTTCGATATGAATTTCCTGCCCAACGTGTTGACTTTTCGTGTTTACATTAAGCTGTTTGAAGTGAAGTTGGTCTCTTGATGCATTGTTACAAACTTTTCGCATTGTATGACATCTGTTTTGTTTTTGTTGAGTTGTTTTGATCTATTTTGTTTCAACACTTGATTTGAAATAGATTTTTCAGCCCTTATCTTCTAGAATGACATGTCTTTAATCTCTAAATTTATTTCCCACACCTGGGATCATGAGTGTACTCAGCAACATTTATGTTTACTGTAATCTTCTTTTTGCATGAATTGAATTGAATGCAATTTGAATCAAAATCATCTGAGTTTGTGACTGATTATATTTGTTCTTTTTCTCCAGGCTTATTTGTCTTTGCCAGAGGGAACAGCTTCTGTTGTTGGATTAATAGCAATGATGACTGATCATTATTCTGTCCTGGTAAGAAAAAAATGCTAATTGACATATGGCACATAAAATTTATGTTTGAATTCCTGTTGCCTTTATTGTGTGTTACATGTTGAGTGCATGTTCTTTTTTTTTTTTTTTCCTTTGGCCCCATGGATGTTGTTAATTTGCATTAGTGCATATCAATACTTGATTAGCTCTAATTAATATTACTTTTGAATATAATGTATCCAATGTTGGAAGCCATTTTAGCGCCACTAACTTTTGCAAATTAAAATTTCAAGATCTTGTAGATATTGAACTGTGTGGGAGGTTATGAACTTATGATTCACGTGAGTGTTACTCGTTTTGGTGGTGCAATAAATTCATCATAGTTACTATAGAAGTAGATTTGATCTGGTTGCGTCTTACAGATTATGTTGCAATATTCTATAAAACCTTAGACCCGACGATTTTGATGTGATAAGAAGCACAGACTAGAGATAAATCATATGTTCAATCAGAACATTGCGTGAGCAATATTGGAGAAGGGGTTTGTTAATTTGGGAGCCATAAAAGTTGAAGGACATGTAAATCAACTGTAATGTTGCTGTCTTTGGCACCTAGCAGTTTGGACTTTGGAGTTTAGGACTAATATGATCTAGGTTAGTGTGATGACATAGCTTGAATATTTTGAAAAGTATACTCCCCTTTTCCGATAAAACTATCCTCTTTGACATTCTCAAAGTTTAGAAAACTTAATTTGATTTCCATTATCTAGATGATTTGCTCCATTTGGTTTGTATAAATATCACCTTTTTCATTGCTAGCAACTCACTCAAACAACTAATATGGGTACCTGATCAAACATCCTATTGAAACAAGAATCTGAATATCTGATTGCTAATTGCCAAAATAAGACCATTGAGTGGGAGGCCAGCAATGATCATTGCAAAGGTTGAGGTAATTCTCAAGTGCTTTAGGGGTATGTTAGGTGGGCTGTTTGCTTAGCTTGAATTTGTTTTGACATTGAATAGTTTAACTTGATGATCAATATGCTGGTTATTTCATATGACTATTTAAACTTTTCTTGTCATGTCAATATAGTAGGGTATAAAGTTTTCCTTTGCATATTTTTCCCAAAACTAAGGTGAAGGACATGTAAATCAACTGTAATGTAGCTGTCTTAGGCACCTAGCAGTTTGGGCTTTGGAGTTTAGGACTAATATAATCTAGGTTAGTGTGATGGCATAGCTTGAATGTTTTGAAACGTATACTCTCCTTTTCTGATAAAACTATCCTCTTTGACATTCTCAAAGTTTAGAAAACTTAATTTGACTTCCATTATCTAGATGATTTGCTCCATTTGGTTTGTATAAATATCACCTTTGTCATTGCATCCAACTCACTCAAACAACTAATATGGGTACCTGGTCAAACATCCTAGTGAAACAAGAATCTGAATATCTGATTGCTAATTGCCAAATAAGACCATTGAGTGGGAAGCCAACAATGATCATTGCAAAGGTTGAGATAATTCTCAAGTGCTTTAGGGGTATCTAGGTGGGCTGTTTGCTTAGCTTGAATTTGTTTTGACATTCAATAGTTTAACTTGATGATCAATATGCTGGTGATTTCATATGACTACTTAAACTTTTCTTGTCACATCAATATAGTAGGGTATGCAGTTTGCATATTTTTCCCAAAACTTTATCATAATTCCTCCATTCTCTTATTATTGCAACATTTTTGTTTTCATGCTTGCCAATGCATATTTATCGTCAATAATATTGCTAGTCATATATTCGTAAAGATTATATATTTATATATTAATATTTAATATAATACACATTGAAATGAATAACTTTTTTACACATTACTATGTTTTACCTAATGAATGAATTATTAAAGATGGTGAAATTGACATTTGATTTGTGTATTTCTGCATACTGTAATTAAAGAGATCAGAGGAAGAATCCATTTTAGAAGTCTAAAACGAAAAATACGTTTGTGCACATATTTCGAAAGCCAAAGACCTTGCTTGATATTTTTTGAGGCTCTACATGCATTGTTATGGTCTTGCAGGAGGGGAGTGATAGTGAGCAAGAGAGCAATGATGGTGTTGGAATACCCCGAAAACCTAATAAGCTTATGCGTGGAAAAGTGCAGCCTAACACTGCTAAGAACATTTCAGATGTGTCCCATACTCAGTCTGTTGCTTCAAGTTATGGTTGTTTGTCACTTCTAAAGAAAAGGCGCTCTGGTGGTAAGTCTTGGATGTTGTTGTGATCTCAACAATGGTTGTGAGGGCCACTTTCATACTAGTTGGGGAAAAAGTCGTCAATTCTCAACCTTTTTTTAGGAATTTTTCATAAAGTACCTTTGTGGGTTTTTTTTTTTTATAAATTATTCACGTGGTACCCAATAAACTTTCAATTGTCGCCTGGTATTCCCGAGGTTTGATAATAATTTATGATCAAGGCAATTGCTAAACTTCGTTACTTTTTTTCTTAGTTTTATACTAAATTATGAACATATTTGACATGGCACCCTCAGATGTAGATGTATTTGATGAGCATAATGTGAAATGTATCGACAGAGGTACTTTGACCCCCGGAAAGTTAATATGGTTGTTTGTCTGGATGAATTATTATCAAACTTCAGGGTTGCCGGGTGAAAATCGAAAGTTAAAATCCACAGGGGTACACTATGAAAATCCCTTTTTTGGATGGTTTTTGATGATAATAGGTATGTTATGGTTGAGGCTTGTTTCTTTTTTATAACAGGAAATGGGATTATTAACCTTTCCTATGAACGATAACTATGCTACTCTGCGTAATATAAAATGAATTGAAAAGTAAAAGGTGTTATAATTGAATGATTAGCTACATGCAATTTCTATTATTAATTTTCTATCATTTGTTTGATTCCTTTTCTGGAACATTGTAGAAAACCAGCCTAGAGCAGTTGGAAAAAGGACACCACGCATACCTGTAAGATATGCTTATGATAAAGATAACATAGGAAGGTATATTTCCCCTACTCGACAAGGGCTGAAGTCAAAATTAGACGCTGATGATGATAATGTTGCTCATGAGGTTGCATTAGCATTGGCCGAGGCGTCCCATAGGGGTGGTTCTCCTCAGGTCTCCCAGACACCAAATAGAAGAAGGGAGGCTGCTTCAAAATCACCTGCTGGTTTCAATGAAAGAGTGGTAAAACATGCTTGTTTCACTTTGCTTTATCCTAATATTATTGTTTGAGGAGTCTGATGGATTGTTTATGTTTCTAGTGTTCAGAATCAGAGATGACAAGCGCTAAAAAGGTCGGAAATGAAATGGATGATGATGGGTGTGAAGGAAGCTTGGGAAGCACAGATGGGGATGATAAATTTTCTCGAGAAAAATGTCAGTTTGGTGGTACAAAAGGTGTTGGTTCATTTATTCAACAGAAAGGAAAGAAGTCTTATGGAAAGAAAGTTGAAGTTGAAGATACTGGACACCAGTATGGGGATGATATAAAGGAAGCCTGCAGTGGCACAGAAGGAGGACAACAGTTTTGCGACTTTGGAATAAAACTTGGATCTGACGCAAGAGATGTGACTTTTGTTCGATCGTCAGGTCAGGTCTCTAAAAAGAGGAGCAAAAAGGTCCTTTTTGGCGGAGGTATGTCTCTATTATTATCACTCATTTCTGCTTTTGTTATGCCTTTTTACTTGATTAAGCATGCCTCTAGAAAATTTAATAACCTTAATGGCCCGTTTGGTAACGTGTCATAAATCTTAGTAATGGGAATGAGTTTATAGGTAAATTTGGAAGGAAAATCAATATCCATTCTCATAGTGGTATTAGCTTAGCTCCAATCTATTTAGTTTTCTTCACAAATATCCATTCCCCTCTAAATTCTAATACCATCATGCTCAATGGTAATGGATGATAATAGAAATTATGAAGAAAATTCAAGCTTGGGAATGAGAATATGTTTTATGTGTAGATTACAAGGTTTCTTCTTTTGTTAAATTGTACTTTAAATTCATTGTCATTACCACAATTGAAGACTAGTAACCAAATGGGCTATGAAGGTAAAAGTGATAAATATCATCTTCCGTATCTCTTGAATTTCTAGTCATAATTTCTCACATATATTTTTTGTTTCGTCTATATGGTTTATATATAATTTTTAAGGGTTTGCAATCTTAACCTGATTTGAAAATCTGTTTTCAGTTATTATAAAACTTTTTTGCCACTGATATGTTGGACATATTATTTAATTTGATTATGTAAAAATAAAGAGAAGATGAAGATGTAATTATGTATTAAATACTAAGATTTACTGGAAAACAAAATAATCCATGTTTGAGAGGTGCATGCTCTCCCTAATCAAGCTTTTGAGAGGATTGAATCTCTCCCAAGAAAACAAGTAATCACTCAATAAAATTCAGCATATCCTGCTCTTTCTCTAATAACCTATGTTTATAGAAAAGTATTGACTCACAAAACTTACTAGAATCTTCCTTAAGCTACTAATTGCAATTTATTTTAGCATTCCTGAAGTACCCTTCCAACTGAGCTGGTTCATAACACCTTCCCTTAAAAGATTGTTGAGAACTAGCTGTCTGGTTTCTTGATGGGGTGAGGACTTGAGGTTGTGCACAATCATTTTACTGATCGTGCTTGCTTCTCAGTTAGTGCTGGATGTCTACAGTGTGTCCTTGATCTTCTTTTTAGTAGCTTGAAACTTTGTGTACTAAAATTAATCAACTTAATCAATAGGATCTTTTGTCACATACTACCTAATAAAAGGACCTTTTTGGTATTTGGAGCCTAATGATTTTATATCTGTGATTTACTACCTAATTACACTAACTTAAGTAGAATTTCTAAGATCTAAATTTCCTGTGAAAATTCCCCATATTTGTTCTTAGGGAATTGATTAATAAAACAAAACATTTGAATTTAATTTTTTTTTATGAATTTATGACTTCTATAATGATGCCATTCTTAGGGAAATTTTCACCAGAAATTGGGACTTTGTAGCACATTCTACTTAAATTTGTGCCATCAGGTAGTAATTTACAAAAATTAAATTATTAGGCTGCAAATTCCAAAAAGGTTGTTTTATTAGGTAGCAAGTAACAAAAATCCTAATGAATATATAGATCCGCTTTTACTTTTCAGCTTTGCCGGATGGAAAGTTCATAATTTATAGCTTTACACTGTTTGCATTCCATCCTTTATGCTGAATTTTATTTCTTGCATATTTGCTTTCCTGATTATTATCTGTTAGATGTAGCCTTAGATCCCCTACAAACATTAACTTTCATCATGTTTGCCTTTCCTGATTAATATATGTTGATGCATTTTCTTCATGTCTCCTTGCATTCCTGATCCAAGACAAGGGAAGAAAGTACAGAATAATAGAAACATTATCCTTATTTCATTTGTGTAGATGAAGATTTAGCCTTGGATGCCCTGCAGACATTAGCTGATTTGTCGTTAATGATGCCATCTTCTACTGCAGAGGCAGGTATTGTATTCTTGATTTGAGAGTTTTCATTATCATTTTTGAAAGAATTTACTTCAACTGTTTTTATGGCTCTTAAAATGGTACGCACTATCCATCTTAATTTCTTGTTTTAATATCATAATGAGGTGCCTGGTTTTGTAGATTTAAATTCTATCATGAGCAAGTGAATTTTGTTGACTCTATTATGAATTTGACCCCTAGACCTTTTTCGCTAGTCAAATTTGTTTATTATGAGCTTTGATATCCTTATATTGCAATAACTGGTCTGGGTCTTCTTTTAGAATCAACTGTGCCATTGAAGGAAGAAAAAGAAAGTGATAAAATCAAGTTCAGGCCAAACGAGAATAGATCTTCAAGTCATAGGGTGAAAGCAAAAGCTTCACCATCTAAGAAAAAGGGAGGTCAAGCAGTTGTCAACACTCAAGTTTCTGAGTCCAGAAAATCGAAACAAGGAAAAGTCTCTGCTCCTGATTCGAGTCCTGCAGCTGAAACAAAAGACCCAGGCACGCGAAAAAGAAAACTAAAGCCCTCTGTGTCTAAAGTATGATCAGCTGATACTTCTATAAACTGTCACAATTTGTTGTGTATTCTGTTGAGTGTTGATACTCTAAGCTGTTGCACTTATTTGTTTCATGAATAGCTGCATAATGTTGTCTCTTTCTTATTACCTTTTCACCTGCAGAATGCTACTACTTCAGAGGTTTGGATAGATGCAAATGCTAATGCTATTCAGGAGGAGGTGTGAACTTATTTTGAGTTAGTTTTCTATGAAGTGTTTATCATTCTAAACTTAGTAGTTTCCTTTTCAGGGGTCTTTCCATTGCAACCTTTGTAATGAGAAATTAAGGCAACACATCTAGTGCTATGTCTTGTTCACTGATTTTTCTATTTCTGCAAAGTGGAGAAATTTATGTTTCTTAATCTTACAATTTTACAGTTGTATGTCAAGCTCCTTGTCCCTACCCCATTTAGTCAGATTGTTGGTTCACAATGTGACTGATATTATCTATTAGGTAACTTGGAAGATAGAACTTTTTTAATTTGTTCATCTTAATTTTAGTAGCTAGCAGCTCTGGTTCGTTCTGGATTGGATTTTCTGGTACCTTTGGCTGGTTTCTAGAGATATAATCCTTCCAGTTTTTTTTTTTTTTTGTTAAAAAAAAAAAATTTACTCGATTTTTCATCAAAACCAAGAAAGTAATTGGGAGTAAGAGAAAAAAAAAATCATGATGATTAAGAATTGTGTACAAAAGTAGGAGAGATAATGTGGAAGAGAAAATTTTACTAAAGTTAGTCAAAAGTAAGGGAGAGAAAGTATGGAGAAAGAACTTGAGAACCATAAATTAATAAATGTAGAATGATAAAACATTACTGTATTTAGGTATTGTAGGAAGTGAATAAATTAAAAAGCAACCCAAAAAGAAAAGTGAGTAAACTAAAGGGAGGGAGTATTATTTACTCCTAATTTTTTTTTTTTTATTCCTAGTTGCTATTGAATTGCTATAGCCTAGGGAAATTGGTGGTAGCGATGATATCATTATATGCCTAAAAAAGTGCTGTATTAGCTCTATGCTTCTAAACTAACAACAGAGGTAGTTAAGCACTTAGCATTTCGTGCCAAGGTTGATTGTGGCCAGAGATGGTGTGGTTTGGTATCGAAACCATTTCAGACCAAATCAGGCTGCCTGACCTTATTGAGCTGCAATCTACTGTTTGGTGCATTGTGATTTAATTGCTGTTTTGGAAACTTAAATTTCTGCATAGCCTAAATAGCTCCAAGCTTAAATTAAACTATCCAATAATCCAAAATGTAGTTCATGTTAAACTGGTTTTTTCCCTTTCCAAAACCCCAGAAGAATTTTAGAACAGTAAAATTACACAAAAAACATAAGTATTCTTTTTTCTCCCTAATGAAATATACTTCCTCCGTTTAAAGAAAAAACGCAACAAACTTATTTGCACGCATTTTAAGGAAGAGATTTAAAGGTCTAAACGATCAAATTAATATGCTTCGTCCGTAAATGAATTCTTGCAACATTTGCTATTTTGGGATGTTTTTGAATTCTTGCAACAAAATACCAACATTCCCCTATTTGGTAAGTTTTTACTTATTTCTCTCTCCTACTTTTACTAATCTACCAAGAAAATACCAATAAAATACCAATTTTCCTTAAGGGGGACCACATTATCTTATTTCTCTTTCCTACTTTTACTAATCTACCAACTTAAACATAGTTACAAAATTATTTTTGGAGTCCGTGCTAAGGGAGTTTGTTGCAAGAATTCGTTTACGGAGGAAGTATGTAATTTTAAGACAAGTAACCTATAATACCATTCTTACTTGTGTTAAAATTATTTTGATTAATTTGCTCATTTACACCCTTAAATCACTTCCTTAAAATGCGTGCAAAATGATTTGTTAGCGTTTTTTTTTTGGAACGGAGGAAGTATATGATTTATGGTTTGGTTTTTTCTAAGATTCTTTGGAAACTTAAGAAACCACAAAATTGCAGTTTGACCGAATGAAAACCAAACTGCAAAAGTGCAAATAATGTTTAGTTTGCAGTATGGTATAGTTGCAACTGCACTCCCTGATGTACTATGGCCCCAAAAGTTACCAGCCATGTAGGATATGAAAAAATGGTGATTTGAAGCCATATATAATTGATTGGACTATTTCTAATAATGTCCCTGTGCGTACAGGTTCTTTTATGAAATAAGTATAATGTTATCTCAACCCCTTGGAGTTGGAGTAGCATGATTAGTTGTTTTATTTTCGTACAGGTTCTTTTATGAAATAAGTATAATGTTATCTCAACCCCTTGGAGTTGGAGTAGCATGATTAGTTGTTTTATTTTCTTATTTTGTTTGTGTCAATTGGAGACACATTCTGTCTTTCCTACAATAGAATTAGTGACACATTCTGTCTTTCGTACAATAGAATTAGACTTTTTTCTCAACTTTTTACACTATTATCATCTTGTAACTTCAGCATTTCTACAACTGCTAGTTGCTATTTTGTTGTGTGATAAGTGACTTCCTATGTGGCTTTACTTTTGTTCTTTCGTATGAAATCAGTTAATAATTAAACTGGGTGTTTTGTACATAATGCTTCACAGGAGCAACTTGGAATGGTTGTCAGAATTGCTGAACATTCTTCTTCAAGTATTGATATTAGAAGGGACGGAGATGATTCAGCAGTGTCATCTGTACAGGCTCCTGAAATTAAGAAGATCAACCCACCAACCAAATCTAAAAGCAAACGTAAAGTAGACAAATCACAGATTCAGCAGTCGGATATTTTTGTTGATGATCAATCTAACACGTCTGGGCAGTCATGCCATGATAAGACTGTTTATTTCAAGGTACAGCATTCTTCTTTTTTATATATATTGTTTTTAAACAAAATCCAATTTCTGGGATCTTCAGAGTTGCTGACTTATTGCTCTTTCCTATGATTACAGGAAAGGCTTTGTAACTGCCTCTCAAACCATCGTGTCAGGAGATGGTGTGTGTATGAGTGGTTTTACAGTGCAATTGACTACCCTTGGTTTGCTAAAAGTGAATTTGTTGAATATTTGTATCATGTGGGTTTAGGCCACGTCCCAAGACTGACCCGTGTTGAATGGAGTGTCATTAGAAGGTACTTCAATCTCCCTTCCCCCTCTTCTCTTTTTATGTATTTATATTTCCTTGGGAGCATTTCTCAGATTGCTTTAAATTTGCGTCAGACTTTGCATTGGTACCTTAAGTTTTTTTATTCGCATGATGTGTGGCATTTGAGTCATTAGATCAAGAATTTAAGAATTCCAACTCTTTCTTCACAGTTTGGCTGATGGACAGAGTGGATGGAATGGAATTTGAACTTTTAACTTTCATTTGTGTGCTTATGTGATTCTCCATCTTGCTTTTGGTAGTTTTTCCTTCAGAGTGTTTTAGAAGCATTTAGATTGCTGCTCAATCCCAAAACTCCCAACATCCACACTTTATATTTTATGTCCCAAAATCATGTTAAATCCTGGACTAATTGACCTCAAACGCTTCCTAGCATGGAGCACAGCCAGTTTACATTATTCTGAGCGTTGTTTTCGATGCAGTTCACTGGGAAAACCACGTAGATTTTCAGAGCAGTTTTTGAAGGAAGAAAAGGAGAAACTTAATCACTACCGTGAATCAGTGAGGAGCCACTATACTGAATTGCGCACGGGAAAGAGAGAAGGACTTCCAACTGATTTAGCTCGTCCCTTAACAGTGGGTCAGCGTGTTATTGCAGTTCATCCTCGTTCAAGAGAAATTCATAATGGAAATGTACTGACAGTTGATCATAGTAGATGCCGTGTTCAGTTTGACAGGCCTGAACTAGGAGTTGAATTTGTTAAGGTACTTCAGTCTGATTTGGTTTGAATAATTATCTTATATTTATGAAATGATGGGTAAATTCTCCTTTTTTTTTTTTGCCTTAGCTACTTGTGTGTCCCTAATTGTTTCATAAATTAGTAAGTTAAATGAACATTATTAAAAACTTAACAATAATCTAATTGATTGATTTTCATCCAATTAGCTGTTCTAATATTGGAACATTATCAATCAAGCTCTTTTTAAATTTTAGCTCTTAAACGAATTGTTGAAAGAGATGAACTCAGTGGATTCTTGAAAGATATAGGCATTGCAGCTGCTAAAAGCATTCTGAACTTTTCAATGATAGAATTTTATTCTGGTGCACTTGGATATACATATACCAAGGGAGATAGAGTTAGTTAGGAGTCCAATTTGAGAGATGCATTAAAGCGAGGCTTAGCCACCTACGAAAGGTGCATGCCTCGCGCGCATCATAGTACCTTTGGTAAGGTGCTTCTTTGCGCCTTGAGGAAAATAGCTTAAATGTAAGTTACAAATTGATGAATGGTTGAAAATTTTCCAAATTTAGACTTACCTTGCTTTACATATATAATTACTAAAATTATTAGGGATCTTTTTCATTTATATTAAATAAATTAATGATAAAAAAACTGAAACAAATAAATAAATATAGCGCCACACCTACAAAAGGGCGCGCCTTTGGCCTTGTGCCTCGGTCCTAGGATCCATGGATCATTTGCACCATGTGCCATTTAAAACTAAGGTTGTATTCATATTTTTGTTCGATGGCCAAATTTCAACTGAAAAGATTTGTTTACTGCATCTTGTACGCTTCCTTTCTTCTGTAGGCATTTGACTATCTACAAATATCTGCTTGCTATATTTCTACTTGAAGACAATATAACAATTTAGTGTTAATTTTATGAAGATAGGCTCTGGTTTGGTTTTATCTAGATGTATGCTTACCTTGACCAGCCATAGACTGTTATTGAGGTTGTTTTAAAATTAAAAATATGAAAGTTTGACGTTATGTTTGATGCAAGTTTACTAGCTAAACTATTCATCTGCTTGAAAACAGATTTAATCTTTTTTCTTTATTGCAATGATGTTGGTATAATACATATGGAAGATCCTGTTGTCTTATATGTTTTTCTGCAGGATATTGATTGCATGCCGTTGAATACATTGGAAAATATGCCTACATCTCTTTCGAGCCAGAATGTTGCTGTTGATAAGTTTTATGAGGCTTTAAAGCAGTTCAAAACAAAAGAAAGGCCAGAAGATAGGGTAAAGGAAGAAATCATTAAATTTACCTCAAGCCCAAAAGTAGAAAATGCTGACGATCTCTCAAATGTTGCCCCTGCTTATCTAACGTGCAACCTATCTAAACAGACAAAGGTAATTTGATTTTACAATCCTATTTTATTCCTTTATGTACACGGACTCTCAGTCTCTGCCATTCACTCTTTCATATAGATTTAGTTTTTAATCTGTCTACCAATGTTGGGATCAATCCCCCCCCCCCTCATTTCTTCTTACCACTGGTAGGTGTGTGTATTAACAAGTGCTAACAATCTCTAATCAGGCAAGAAACATTGCTGCTTGAAATTTGAAATCTACAATCTTCGCCATGTGTGGAGATGAAATTGTTTAATGACATGCAAAATTTTTATAAGATCTTTCCAACCATGTTTACAGTTTCAAAAGCATGGCCACATGGAAATTTAGGGGAAACCTCTTCTATGAGTGACTAGTGCCTTCCTTTTTGTGTTTCTCTTCTACTTGATTGATGATTTAAAATGTGGTCGAAGCATTTTCAAAGCTTTAATTTGTTTTGCTCTGGTGTGATTCTAGCTAGCAACAATAATTATGTAGGATGCCTTTTATTTCACAGTTTTTTTTTTTGGCTCCTCATTACTCCTTTGTGTGCTTCTCTTCTTTCTGTTCTCTTAATCTTGTTGGCTTATTGTCTTGGGTTTTCAGTTTCACTGGTTTTTAAGGGCTACAGCTATCATTATTTTTTCCTATATTATTATCAACCCCCCCCCCCCCCTTCTCCCCCTTAATATTTATAAAAAATAATATCTTGTTAAAAATATAGAAATTATTGATCAGCATGCTAAATTTTCTTTTAGCTTATTAGTGGCAAACAATTTTCTTTTGGTTTGGGGGGGGGGGGGGTGGGGGTGGGTGTTCGGGAGGAATTTGATTTTAAATTTTTAACTGCTTAAAACAGTCACTTTTTTTTAATTATCTGTAAAATACTCCAACCTTTATGTCCTATCTGCTTACGTTGGGCCATTAATTATGTATTATTTAAGGAATTAAGGCCAGTCTTCGGCTTTATTGACTTTACCTAGTGTTTAGAGTAGTGTTGTTGAGGCTTCAAACATTCAATCGAAATCGATAAATCACATTGATTATTCATTAATTTTCTTAAATGACTCAATTTTGGCAGATAGGTAATGTTAGAGTATTTTGTGAATAATTCGAGTGGACCATTTTTTAGTAGACTACCAAAAGGCGGGAGTATTAAATTTTTTTTATTATTGTTGTTACCTAAAGCCTTGAGCTTATTTTCTGATGTTGACCGACATTTTTCCCTCTTATTATTTTGCCTCCATTTTCTCCCTCTTTTATTCTGAGTTTCCATTCATAAAAACACTCTCTTCCCATTAAATCTCCTTTGGCTCTTTGTGTTTCTCTCTTTTCCCTTTTTTGTTATCCATTATTAAAAATTCGGATTTAGATAATTTAGGCTCATCTTTTTTCCTCTCTTTTTCTCCTTCAAACCTGATATCAACCACAATGGCACATAAAATTCTGTTCAATTCAACTAACATGTGTGCATGTAATTCAACTAGTAAACACACCAAAAGTGCAACCACATTCACAAAGATATATAGAACATGGCAAGGCAAAGACCCATGTATAGAACATGCATATATCTTAATGGGGATAGTGCAGAAGTCTAAGTCACCAACTAAGTGTTAGGTTGGATCACTCCTTGTAAAAAATTACTATTAATTAAACAAACTGCAAATAAAAGAAAATACTAAAAAAAGAAGGATTGGTTATTCAACAAACCAAGTTAAAGTCACAAATATCTTGCACAAAAATGGATAAAGTGAAGTCCAATCTTATCAACCACCTAGGAAATAAGCTCATCTTGTTCAATTGTTTCGCATTCCTCGTCACTAATTTTAGTCATTGAATTTGATGTAAAAAAAAAGGAAAAATGGAATTTAATAATGGAATAATTACATTAATAGGTACCAACTATTGCACTTTTTATTTTATAGGTACCAACTTTTGATTATTTACTAACAGCACGAACTATTACATAAAGTTGCAACGATAGGTATGGATGACATATAAATCGGTATGGATGACCTAAAAGTTGCAACAATATTTAGGTCATCTACCTATTATTGCAACTTTATGTAATAGTTCGTGCTGTTGGTGAATAATCAAAAGTTGGTACCTATAAAATAAAAGTACAACAGTTGGTACCTATTAATTTAATTAGAGAAAGTATTGGGTCAGACGGTCTGACCAAACAATCTGGTCAGACGGCTGACCCATATACCCAATTATAATAATGAAAAAGTTCGGGAGGCTATAACTTTGCGCTTGGGTGTCGGATCGAGGCATATAATATTTCGAAATTGATTAATTTTTCGAGACGAACGGAGCTGCAAATACCCGCAGGGGATTTGGCCACCGGAAATCGCCAAACGAGGTCTCTAAAGGCCTCAAAATGCAAAAAAACGTATCCAGGTTATATTTTGTCCAAGTTAGTTACAAAATGTGTCCAGGTTTTACAATATGTGTCCAGGTTTACAAATAGGTGTTTAGATTTACAAATAGGTATCCAGGGTTAATAATATGTATCCAGGTTTGTCCAGGTATGTTTAGATTTGTTCAGATTTGTCCAGGTTTTTCCATATATGTCCAGGTTTGTCCACATTTGTCCAGGGTCCAAGTTTGTCCAGGTGTGTCCAGATTTGTCCATGTTTGTCCAGGTTTGTCCATATTTGTCCAGGTTTGTCAACATTAGTCCAGGTTTGTCAACATTAGTCCAGGTTTGTCAACATTAGTCCAGGTTTGTCCACATTTGTCCAGGTTTGTTAACATTAGTCCAAGTTTGTGTCCAGATTTATCCAGAGTTGTCCATGTTTGTCTAGATTTGTCCAGGTTTGTCCATATTTGTCCAGGTTTGTCCACATTTGTCCAGGTTTAACAACTTTTCATCAGGTTTATAAATTGTGTCCAGGTTTCAAATGTGTCCAGTTATGTTTCCAGGTTTACAAATGTGTCCAGGTCTACTAATACATGTCCAGGTTTAACAGCATGTGTCCAGGTTAACCACATATTGTTTAGATTCAACAATATGTGTCCAGGTCCAGTGGACTGGTCTGACAGAAACGTTACTGTCAGATGGGTCTGACACAATACCTTCATTTAATTATTCCTTTAATAATCCCATCTTTTGGTGGTCTGCTCAAAATAATCCCACCTTTAATTTATTTCAAAATAATCCCACCTTTATACATCATCTGCTTAAAATGGACTATATTACCCAAAATCGGTCCATTTTGAGAAGAAAAAAAATTAAAGGTGGGATTATTTTAAGCAACTGATATATAAAGGTGGGATTATTTTGAAATAAATTAAAGGTGAGATTATTTTGAGCAGACCACCAAAAGGTGGGATTATTAAATTCCATTTTTCCAAAAAATATCAACTCATTTGTTTGGTTGCAAAACATATATTTGATTCATGTCTAACCGACCCCAAATCTTTTAGAATAGGGCTTTGATATTGTTGTTGTATTGTTTCTGTATGTTTGGCTGAATTTCCTCTTTATTATTCTATTATCTGATATACGACAATCACTTCTTCGTTTCATGCTAATCAGCTGCATGATGATCATTTGAGTTGGGCTATACCTATACGATCTTTTCTATAATTTTGCAAATTTGAAATTTTATACAGTAGAATATCCTCAACTGCATCTTGTTGAATCCTTTCTTAAGTTCTCAAATGCATATTTATCATGATTTTGTAAGCTGATCGCCTGATCCTTTCAGGAGGGTTATGTCAGTCCAACTTCACATGATAAGGTTGGTCATAATGAAGTCTTTAGTCCTCAACAAGCAAATTCTCAGCAATATGCTGTGTCCCAGATACAATCAAAGGAAGAAGATATCCGTGCTTTGGCAGAGCTGACCTATACTCTCGATAAAAAGGTTAAATTCCTAATCATTTGTCTGTGCAATTAATATTTCTATATGTATAATCTGTACAACACCAGCTGACAACTCTATTCAAAGAAGCTATTTTAATGAAGATTTTGTTACCCCTTCTCCAAACTGGTTTTGACTATTTGGTTTTCAGCTTTCCTTTAAATGTCTACTTGTTTCTGATTTGTTTTAGCTAAAGGTAGAGGCATCCGGGCATTTTATGAGCAAATCTCTGTAAATTCATAAAACCACTAGGTTGAGAATTGGCTTGTCACGACATAACTCTATAACCAAAACTTGGTTGATCTTAGTTATGTTATTTTAATCATTTACTTGCAGAATGCCCTGGTGACTGAACTAAAACGCATGAATGATGATGCTTCGGAAGATAGCTCTCTCAAAGATGTGGACTCTTTCAAGAAGCAATATGCAGCAGTGCTGGTGCAGTTAAATGAAGTTTTGGATCAGGTTATCGTTTTCTTATTTTCATAGTGTCCAACTTAAAATACTAAACTAGAAAAGTGAGCACACAGTCATTTTGTGTGTATCTTGAATGTGAATGATTCTAACAGTTCGTTGATTATAGGTTTCCTCAGCTTTGATGTGCTTGCGACAACGAAATACTTATCAGGGAAACTATGTTGTTCCTTGCCAGAAGACAAACGCAGGCTTGGAAGCTCATGGTTGCATTGTTAGCTCAATAAAGTGCTTGCCATGTGACTCTCAAGGTACAGGTTCACATGTATGCGAAATTGTTGATACTTCAAGAATAAAAGCCCGAAAGATGGTAGATGCAGCATTGCAGGTAAAATTATCAAGGCCCCATCAAATCTTCAATTAATATTTCTTCTTCAGTGGATCCATTAAAGCTAGAAATTGATTGTGATTTTCGAAACCCTTTGTTCTTTTCCACAATTTCTTTCCTATGCTTTATGATAAAATATGGTGAATTACTTGAAGATGCTCTCCATTATCATCATACAAAATGCTTCTGAATTTTTGCATAGATTGCTCAATTTTTTTTCTATTGTAGTTTAATTAGTTATGAATCATGTGAGATACACATTGGTATAACAATATAATTAAGTGTAATTACTCAATTTACTCTAGTACTTTTTTTTTTCTGAAAACTTTCTGTTGCTGCATTTTTCATTGTACTATCATAGCCTACCAAAATAGCCATGTTTTATTGTATATTTGCAGCTTCGGTTTCATCATGATCAACATTAATATGACATTGAGCAGTTGATTGGAATCACTCTACAACATTGTTAACGTGATTGTAAATGAAAATTACCAGGGCATTGTTGTATGCCCTTTTGTTATTGAAGTGAAATAATAGTACTCCCTCCGTAACATAATTCTGGCAACAAGTTATTTTTCACGCATTTCAAGGAAGCAATTTAAGGGTGTAGACGAACAAATTAATCAAAATGGTTTTAATACAAGTAAGATTGAGATCATAAATTACTAATCTTAAAAAAAAATTGATCAATTTATTCGTTTACACCCTTAAATCGCTTCCTTGAAATGCATGAAAAAAAACTTGTTGCCAGAATTATGTTACGGAGGGAGTATCTTAACATTGTTTGGATAGTGATATGGAAGGGAAAGGAAGGGGAGGATAAAAGGAGTAAGGGGAGGGGAAAGAAAGGAAGGGGGAAGGTGGAGCTCCATTTTCCCTCCAAATCTCTCCAATTTTGGAAGGATAATGTGTATTAAAGGAGGAAAAATTGATCCCTCCTTTTCCCTCCCCTTCCTTCCCCTAACTTATTTCCCACACAAGGAGATTTGTTCTCCTTCCTTTTATTTCTATTCCTTTCTCTCCATTTCCTTCTATTCAAACAATGCGTAAATCTTGGTGTAACAATAGGCTTGGCTAGACTATTCGGAGTTATCATCTCAAAGATTATGAATTTTAAGTCAAGCGAAAGATGATGAGTTCATTTTGGAGTTTAGGATCAATTTGAGTCTAGTGACACAAGTGGATATGTTGTTCCTTTGCTTTAAAACTCTTATGTTTAACAGATTTTGATAGTCTTTCTTCTTAGTTACCTTAAGAGTGCTCATTTAATGTTATCTCACATTGAGTTCCTCTTGCTATATGATGGTTGGTCAAGTGGTAGTAGGTCTCCATTAAGTCGTGATATAGTATGTAGTTGCAGCATAGATTTAATGGTTTGAGGCTTTGGTTACGAAAATTTGCTTTCTATAAGAACCTCTTGTTTTTCCCCTTAGTTTTAAAAAGCGCGCCTCACTCTCAGGCTCTGGGAAATGCGATTTAGCTAAGCGAGGCTCAGCAACCTCCGAAAGGCACGCGCCTCGTGCGCCTTTGAGCGCTTTTTGGTAAGGCGCGCCTTTGCGCCTTAAGAAAGATAGCTTAGATTTAACTTACAAGTTGAAGAATGATTGATTTTTTTTGTCAAATTGAGAGTACCTTAGCTTTATAAATATCAATATTTAAATTATTAGGGGTCTTTTTTATAGATATTAATTACAATCAAAGAAAAAATTAATTTGAAATAAGTATATAAATACGCCTCGCCTACAAAAGGCGCGTGCCTTGGCCTTGCGCCTAGGCTCCGGCGACTATTTGGGCCTTGGTGCGCCTTGCGCCTTTTAAAACTAAGTTTTTCCCTTTGCATCTCTCTATATTTGTTCCAGGATGATTTTAAAAAGTGGTTATGGCCTTCAAAAGAATTTTAGGATGTTATAGTTTTATCCAAGTCTCCAACTCAAGTATCTAAAAACTTCTTATGGTTTTTCTATGTGTTACACTTTGTTTTTGCATTTTCTAACTCATACCTCGTGATTTTCAAAATTCTCAGTTTTACCCTTGATCTAACCTATCCTTCTAAATTCTGCTTCTTATAGGTAATTCTAAGTTACAAAATGTCAAAAATTCGTTACTTTAGTTTATTTTATCCTTTTTTGGAATTTTCCTAAGATAATTCTCTAAATGTTTTTAGCTAAAACATCCAATTAAAGAATTAATTAAGTCAAAAGTATCAAAAAATTTAATTGAAATTTAACCAGAACGGGCACATCTTAGAAAATTAGGTGAGTTTAGGGATACAATTTTGGAATATTGAAAACAATTGGGTACAGCATTGAAAACACTAAACCTTAGGGGTATAACTTGGAAAAACCTAACTTCTTATTAGACATGGAGGTGGAGTTGAGGGCAAGTTTGGGCTTTGTAGAGATTCTTGAACACAAAGTAACCTTATCAGCTTTCCTTTTACTCTTTTCTCTTATCTTGTTGTTTAGCTATCTTCCTGAAAATTTAGGCTTTTGAGTTTTTATGCTAAGGGCACTTTGAACCATTTTACCTCTATGACAGGAAACAGTGGTACAGCTGGTCTTGGCTATTCTAGCAGGAGAACCAAGGCCAACTGGCACCCAGGAAAAATATTTGGATCAAAGAATTCAAGAGAGGTTTGGGTTTACCTATCTACCATTTTGAAATTTCTGAAATGTCCTGTTGACTTTAGTAGTACATGAATAGCAACATCTTTGATGTTGGTGTGTTGCTACATCTGAGTGCTCTGATTGTTCATCGTTGTGTTTGTTCAATAGGGTCTGTTCGATATTTTTTGTTGAACATGGGTTTTTTTTTTCTGCCTACGTTGGATACCTAAACTGCTTAGATCCTTTTACGGGTTTGTCTTCATAAGATATCCACTGTAGCTAGAGCATGGTATTTGGATCTTCTTTGCAAGATTTTGTTTGTTGTCCCCTCATACCCCCTTTCTGTAAGTCTTTAATTTGATCCTTCAGAGATTCTTTATATAAATTTGAAGTAAACCAGCGAAGGAAAATCTATAATCTGAATTATTTGTGGCTTTCCTAGTTTACTGTCAGACTTGTAGGAGGAATGGATGCAAATATATATTGAAGTGATCTATTGTGCTTTTCTGGGCACAACATTATGTTGAAAATGTGTAACATTTTTGCTGCAATTTGCTTGTACATAATTATTGGTGGGCAAATGTATTAGAATGTTCCTAATAGTCAGTATACAGCTCTTTATCTCCAACTTTATTTGGGCCACCCCCCCTTTTTTTTTCCTGTTTTCTGATTGTAGCTCTTTTTAACATGTTTCAGGCTGTGTCATCGCTAAAGGTTGGAGTAGATTCCATTCAAAAGATTGAAGAAGTAGTAGAAATTGTCAATAATCAACTTTTGGCGGGTGATTCAGCCATGCCTGTACAGAACGCTCAAATCAATGGAACTTTAGGTCGTCAGAATCATCCAAGTTCCTGCACTTCAAATTTTGTGACTTCTGATGCTGCACCTGATTTCAGACTAAACGGGGCATCTGATCGACTTGAGCCACAAATTCCTTCAGAGCTTATTGCAAACTGTGTTGCCACTCTTCTTATGATTCAAGTAAGCTATGAGAATTTATCTTTACTTATGTTTGATTTGGCACAGTAATGGCAGGGCTTTTTCCATTTTCCCTAATTCCATAGATTTGTGCCCTGCTGAAATATGAAGAATTTATTATTGAACATAAAGTAGTTGGCTTGCCTAGGAAGATAGATTAAATAACCTAGGAAATTTACTAGCTAACCAAACCAAGCAAACAATTTGGCAGCCCATGTAGAAGTACACCGATGTTCCTCTACCTATTGTTGTTTAAAATAGGATATGATTGCTTTCACTCAAAATTAAAAAGCAATGTTTATGCTCTAGACTGCTTGTGTCTCTGTTAGTGGGACTCAGCGGAATGCATCATTCACCTATGTCAACATGTTAAGAAACTGACACATGCATATAGTCTCACTTAGGTTTGGCTAATGGATCTGGAAAATACCTATTGCCACAAAACAAAAAAAAAAAAAAACAAAAAAAACTTCCTCCACTCCACATTACTTGGCAACGTATCTTTCAGCGCACATTTTTAGGAAGAAATTTGAGCATGTGAATGAACAAATTAATATAAATAGTTTTAGCAAAAGAGGGAAACTATAATTATTTCACTAATTTGCTCGTTTAAATGCTCAAATATCTTCCTAAAAATGCATATTAAAAGGGTATGCGCCAAATAATATGGAGCGGAGGAAGTACATGTCTTTTGATAAGAATATACATGCAAAAAAAACTCAAGTTGGTTATAAAACAATTTAAAGAAAGATTGTTGTCTGTTAATGAAATTTCTACTGCTTTTCTTTTTTAAAAAAACTAAAGACATTTGCACTCCAGAATTTTTTACTATGGCAAAAGACCTGAAATAAAATATGGGTTTCTAAACCTAAAAATTCAATTTAGTCTTTTTATATTTAAATGTTGAAAAATTTGTCAGAAAAGACCTTATAAAACATTCTTTTTGTAAGAAAAGACCTTATAAAAAATTTGTTGTCAAGGAGGGACCTTACCTCTATTTTCCGATGTTAATTGTGAATTTCTGGCGTTGACTCGCTATTTCCCTCCAATTTTCGACGAATCCTTTCTTCTCTATTTAACCTTTCCTTTTCTTTTCACTATAAATTCATTTTTCCTCCACTCCCCCTCCATTTTCACTCCAAAATTCATCTACATAAACTTTACATTAACACTTCCTTCTAGCATCTAAAATTCTCTTCTTCTGAATTTGGGTTTCCTCATCTCTTACCCCCTTAAATAAGAAAGAGTTCGTGCAAAATTGGAGGAAAATAGTGAGTCAACGCCAGAGATTCACGGTCAACATCGGAAAATAGAGGTAAGGTCCCTCTTTGCAACTTTTTTTTTGTTTCAGGTCCCTGCTCACAACAAATTTTTTATAAGGTCTTTTCTCACAAAATGAATGTTTTAAAAGGTCTTTTCTGACAAAATTTCCTTAAATGTTCGAACCCATAGGATAAAACTAGATATGCCACCAACTCTTTGGGATTTGACTTGTGGGGCTATGATTGACATTTTTGGGTGTGTATCGGTTTCCTTTCCAGGATCAGCAACTATTCTGCAATTTCTCTCTCATGTGGTTACTATTTCTTTTCTTTCCCTCTCCATTCACTCATTCACCTAGATGCTGCAATATAATCCTTCTCTCTCAAGTCTAGCCAATAGTCTGATATAGGCCTGCATCGCCCAGTCCCAAACCACTCCTCTCAGATTCAGTGATGAAAAGCTATTGACCATACTATAGCTTTTGTGCTTTCTTTCTTGTTATTTTGGTTGATTTGGTACCAAATATGATGGTTTTTGGTTGAGTTCTTTTGATGCACCGCAGATCACAATTTCAATTCTGAGCAAACAAAGTTAGGACTTAGGAGTCTTCAGATTTAAAGATTATTCCATTCTAAGAAATATTGCAGAAATTAACTGATGATACGAATTAGATGTCCCAGTTTTTCCTCAACTAAAAATGCTGAGAACTATAGAGTTTTGTAATTGAAAATGTGAAGCCAGTCCAATTATATTGCACGTTCTAAGATGAGACTCACCTAAGGAAATCCGGATTTCACTCCCTGACATTCCAGGGCTTTGTGATATAATAGCCTTCATTATCGTACTTGCTTGCTGAATTGTTTGTCAAACTACGTAAAGAAATTAGTGCCTTGAAACAAACAAAAGCGAACAAAACTTCATTTTCTGTTTTTGCTTCCTCAGTCACCAATGAAATTGTTGTGAGCTAATCAAAGCTTGCTTGATTTAGGCCACTAAGTAATGCTATGGTGTCAGACTGTCAGTAATTAGAAGGTTCTTGAAGTTAGAAGCTAGAATGTCTAGTTGCTGCCCTGTATACATCAAAAGCTCAATAATTACATGAGCTGGGGACTCCGTTGTGGAATATGTATAAGAACCTTTCAATCCTAGGGATCCATAGGAATCTGGTGGATCCAAGGCAGTATTATAAAGCTTTAGTAGTGTAGAGAATTCATATTTTAGTGCTTCTTTGTGGCTGTTTTTATTTCTTCACTCTTTATTTACATCACCTTTAGGAGCATGGGGTTCTATTCGATCCTAGTTGAAATGGAATTGCAAGATTACGGTAGGGAAACATATGCAATTGCCATTAAAATCCAAAACATTACAATATTACATGATTCAAAGGTTTAATTTCTTCATCCATCTACAAAATAAGGAGCTAAACTCCATTGATCTTAACAAAGTTGGTAACCTACAATA
Organism: Salicornia ramosissima; assembly: GCA_951394345.1. Lineage (NCBI taxonomy): Eukaryota > Viridiplantae > Streptophyta > Magnoliopsida > Caryophyllales > Amaranthaceae > Salicornia > Salicornia ramosissima. The sequence goes on along the minus strand of OX596236.1, from coordinate 12,873,168 downwards.
TATTTATTCAGTACCTAACACATCACAACCACACAAATTTCAAACAAGATGTTACGCCACAATATTCAACCGCATCATGAGATCATAAACACAACATTAAGTCGAAAACATAATGAAGTCCCTTCCTCCTCTTTTCTTGTCATTGCCCCTCTCATTTCAATTTCTTCACACTTCATAGTGACCTATGTTACTTGTACTCTGCTAGAAGTATTGTACAAGGATATATATCTTAGTGTCGAACACAACAATTTTATGAAAAAAATGAATGTTTTGGTTCAAAATGAAGTGTCAAAGAAATGTTACAACTTATAAGGGACGGTAGTCGGTTCGAAACAGGATATAGAAACGGATTCGCAGATTGCTTACCCTTACTGAATCGGGAACGATAGAGTACAATATAATAATTAAAAAAAGAATAATACAGATTACATGGAAATTTGAATTAAGTGTCCACTAAAGAAAAAAAGATAATACTAAAAGGAGCAGAACATAGTAAAGTTAAAAAAAAATGCTTTATTTATTTTCTTTGAATTCCTCATATGCTATTACTCCAGCTCAGTTTTTCAGTTTTTTACTTTTCTGAAGTGAGAGAAACTGTGATAACTTCTCATAAACTCATCCACACTCCAAGAAACAGGAGGAAAAAAAAAGAAGAGGTAGAATGAAGACAAGGAAAATTAAAAACCCTAGCCACCCAACAGCCATCGTCGAGCAAGGTAGTCGGTGACTCACGGGTGCTTGACAAATACACCATTGAATATCTCCATCAAGATGAAGAAAATCCCCAATATCTTAGTTACTAATTTGATCAATTTCGTAAGTGTATATATCTAGGGTTTAGGTCGTTATTATCCATGAATTGGTCCTTACTCCCTTTGATTTGGGTCATGTTCGACCCACATTTCGAAACGTACGAACCAGGTCGGAGTTCAAGGGTCCGACCTGCATTCTTGGTTTCATTGTGTCAAAATGTCGTATCAATGTCCAAGGGTTGAGTGTCTAACACGGATATGTGAGGTGAAATAAAGAGTACGAGTAATGTAGACAACAATGATAAGCCAAGTACTTTAGCTTCAAATTTCATTCTTACTAACAATTTCTTTGGTCACAGCTCCTCTGGCCTTGTAAGTCCATGACTACCTAATAATTGATAATAAATTCCATAAAAAAACAATGTTTAAGGGTTTAACTTTTAAATTAATTGAATAATACCAATTTTCCGACTTTTGCATAAACGATGATACCTAATTCATTGAATTGAGAAATTAATACACTAAGGGTCTGTTTGGTTGGGGGTATTGATCAAAGGGAATGGGAATCAACTGCCCCCATTCCCTTTGATAGTGTTTGTAATGCCACTTTTGTCATTCCCTTTCCCCTCCCCATTCCCCTATTCTAACACTTTTACAAACCCTCCCTCCCCCCTATCTTTTCCATTCCCTTTCCCCACCTTCCCACCCAACCACCACAACCCAGCCCCACCCACCCCACCCACCCCACCCAGGCACCACCCACCTAGGCCCCACCCCACCCAGCCCAGCCCCACCCCACCCCACCCCACCCCAGCACCACCCACCCAGGCCCCACCCACGCCCAGCCCCACCCCACCCACGCCCCACTCACGCCCAACCCCACCCACCCCACCTCACCGCACACGACACCCACCTCACCAAATTAAAAAAACAACCCCAACCACCTCCACCACCCTCGAAGCCACCCCCAGCCGCACTGCCTCCCCCCGCCGCCCCTAGGGTTTTCGAATTTGGGGGTTTTTGGTTCGTGGGGGGTGGTTGGGGGCTGTAGGGTGGTGGGGAGGGGGTGGCGAAGGGGCGGCGGGGGGGGGGGGCGGTGCGGCTGGGGGTGGCTTCGGGGGTGGTGGAGGTGGTTGGGGGTTGTTTTCTTAATTTGGGTATTTGGGTGGTTAGGGTTAGGGTTTTGAGGGGTGGGGGAGGGGAGGAGGCTTCCGTGGTGGAGGAGGGGGTGGCGCCGGCAAGGGGTGGGGGAGGGGGGGTGGTTTCGTTGGTGGTGGCGGAAGTGGGGGTTGTTTTTGAACTTGGGTGGTGGAGGTGGGTTTGGAGTGGTGGTGGTGTATTTTTTTTTTAACAAACAACCTTTTAAATCTAACACTTTTGCTTTCCATTCTCCCCCATTCCCATTCTTAAAGTGATTCTCTTTCCCCTTTGATAACCAAACGGCCCCTAAATGAAGGACCTTGAATCGAGTTAGTTTTGGCAAGACATGTTTGGAAGCAATTTATAGAACATTGATTTTTCTAATGAACAAGCTATTATAATTTGTTTCGGTAGAAAGCTATCAATTAAACAAAAGAAAGAAAAAAAAGCCCTGTGGAAAAGAGCCAAATATGTGAATGATGAATGCTAAAACTAAAGGATTTCTAATTTCTAATACTTCCTCCGAATCTTTTTAAATGCAACAAATTATTTGACACGCATTTTAAGGAAGAAATTTAAGAGTGTAAATGAACAAATTAATCGGTATAATTTTAAGACAAGTAACCTATAACCTCAAACTTGCTTGTATTAAATTAATTCGATTAATTTATTCAGTTGCACCCATGGAAAAAAATAGCGGTCGCGGTCACGTTCGCGGAAACGGCCGCGTTGTCGCGGAAATCGCTTGTAACGGAAAAAAAGAACGTTTCGCGGCGTCGCGGCGTGAATTTTATTAAAAAAATCACATAAGCTCAATATTAAGCTTTATCAATCTTCATTCATTCTTATTTGTTTTTGTATCACATTATGTCAAAAAAATGTTATTAGTTATTATTATTAAAATTTATTAATAATCCAGCTTATTTATTAAAAATTTAACTATTGCAAAGTAAAGTATGGCTTCTCTTAGACTTTTCTTCTTTAATATATATTTTATTTTATAAAAAACGGGCATTTCTTGCAAAAACGCGTTATGGAACGGACGTTTTACCGTTACGGAACGCCATCGCGGCGATTTCTGTGTGAATTTCGACTCTCAGTGTTATAACGGCATTTCGCGTATCGGCAACTCAGAAATAGGTTACAGAACGGCCGTTACGTAACGGAACGGCCGAGTTTTGATTCCATGGTTACACCCTTAAATTTATTGCTAAAAATGGGTGCAAAATTATTGTTGCATTAAAACAAACGGAGGAAGTATTTAACTTTTTTAGGTTCTCAGAGATTCGTTCTAATTTAAATTCACATTTCCTTCATTGTAACTGTTAACATGCTAGATGTGACCTTGGGCGCACATTAGAAAAGCTGATAGTACATGTAATGGCAAGCATTGAAAGGAGTTGATTTTTTAGAAATAGGAAAAGAAAATCTGTTACCTTATAAACCTTGCTGACTTATGGGTTATTTTTTCCATAGAATTAAAGTACAATTCTATCACTTGTAAAATTCATGTAATGTGTAATAATGAATACATTGGAATAGATGAGGAATACCATGAGATTGGAAGATGAGAGGGATGAAGACCAAGGATAGTCTGCAGTTTTCACTGCTTAATTGATTAGTGTAAGAATTAGAGATCAAGGAGGATGGAAAGATTGCACACTAATCAAAGCATATTATGCCAAAAAAAGGTTGCATTAGAGTAACATGTAGTAGATAATTTATTTATTTATTTATTTTGTTAAGAGCCTTTATGGACAAACTGCATGAATCCCTACTAAGTGCTATCTGCACCATAGACCTCCTAAACCACATCCTTGGCTACCCACTCTTAATCTCAGATTAGGTTATCATAGCCTAGGAATTAGTAAACCACCTTCAACTGCTGTTCGTCTAAGGATTTCCCCTTCTTCCTTTAGGTAGTTCAATCCTATGTACTTTTTTTTTCCGTTGTCTTGGATAAGTTAATAGCACCATGCTCGGTGTCCTGCCATAATTTGGCCTACACACAAGCATGAATTGATGGACATGTGTTGGGTAAGGCAGAAGGCTGTTATTGTTGGGTCATGTCCTTGGCAAACGTTTGAAAATTTAGTGAACCTTGGGCTACCCTATCACGCCCAAATAGATGTAGGTGAGGAACTGGTGAGGCATGCGCCATTGCCTATTAAGAGTAATGACATCTTTAACTTTGCATAAGCTATATGATTCCAAAACAAATAAGATGTGTAACCATTTGCGAATCTAGTGCATGGTGAAAATCTTTTTTGTTACCTCCCACTGTTATATTTATTATACAAGTGCCATCGCTAATACATGATGGGTTGGATTCTGTTCTAGACTGGTTACAGTTTATAGTAGCCTCTTTGCTTGTTTCCATTCCAACAATGATATAATTCAATGCCTTACTTAAACAGCATTACTTTCTCTTTCCATTTCTATCTTTATGCCTATCCAGAAAACGCCACCATTGATTTTATAATGTAAATTGGTAACCGTGTTTTATGAGACATCTTCGATTTATGAATTGCAGAAATGTACGGAGAGGCAGTTTCCGCCAGCTGAGGTTGCCCAGATATTAGACCTGGCTGTAACAAGTTTACAACCATGCTGTTCACAGAATGTCCCAATATATACAGAGATTCAGAAATGTATGGGAATCATTCGAAGCCAGATATTGGCACTTATACCTACTTAATATAATTGTACTTTTTATGTATTCAGTGTAAATCTTCAAGGATATAGATCATTAAGTTAATAAATCTTTCGTAATTATTAATTTTGTAATTTGTATATGAATCAGGGGATTAACATTTGATTCCAAATGTATTTATGTGCAATTCAGCAATTATATATTCAAGAATCGTATTGGTTTTCCTTCTATTTCTATTGATTAAAAACATAGCTGCTTAACCCAAATGTATTAATGTGTAGAGACTTTCAGGGAAATGATACAACCTTTCAGTTCATCAACTTTTTCAATTCATCTGCAGCTAACTCATTTTTAATACTCTACTTTTCCGTATCTTAAACTCTTTTTACAACTTCATTCACTTCCTCAATCTCCACGAACAAAATTTCACTAAAAGTCAAGTCAAAACCCTCCAATTCTACACAATCCAACCAACACAAGTCTCTATTTGCCTCACTCAACCCATCTACCAAAACCCTAAAAAAATATTAACTTCTTTCATCTTCATCATAGCTTCATGAATACCTTTTCTTCGTCACAATAAAAAGGTTCTAGCCCTATCAAGCTTTATAGTTTATACACTAGTTTTAAATTAGACCTCCAAAAATACATTTGGAAACATTTGTTTTTAAAGTGCCCAAAAGCCGTGAGAGTCACAAATACATTGGAACAACAAGGATGAAAATTCCCCAAATACACTGATAACCTAGACTTTGTGCAAAACCTCCACAACATCAAAACAAAAGTGGGACTCTAAATTTTCTCAAATTGGAGCATTGTTTGGTGGTTTATGTGGCTTAACCACAATAAACTAGTTTTTAAAAAAGGATGGAAAATTCCTAAGTATACTGATAACCTACTTTGTGCAAAACCTCCACAACATCAAAAACAAAATTGAGACTATAAATTTTCTCAAATTGGAACATTGTTTGGTGGTTTATGTGGATTAACCACAATAAACTAGTTTTTAACAACAAACGTTACTAAAGTAATCAAATTATAGAAATAAAAAAAAATATCTCCATAACTTAAATAAAAGCAAGAACTCAGATAGTGACTTGCAAGAATATAATTCCAAAAATACCATTTTTATAAATAGATACCATTCATACAAAGTCAACTAGAAACCATCCCCACAAAATATTTTCAAATTGAATTTTCATAATCAACTATAGCTCAAGTGCTACATGCTTTAACATAAAAGACCATAAGGCAAAAATACGGATTGCTAGGACAAAAGCACTTCACAAAAACTCTTCTATTTAGTTTGCTGAAGCAACGACTTTGAAAAAAGGAATTCGTCAAGATATGATGTTAACCATTGAAATTTTGCATATTAAGGGTAATAACTTAACAATTATAAACGCTATCAAAGTGATTTGGAATATGTCATGGGAAATCCATTCTATGATCCAAGATATTAAATTAGACCACCAAATATTCAATACTTACAATATAAAACATCGTGTTAGAAAAACTAATCAAGTTGCAAACTGTCTTACAAAGATCAAACTCATATCAACTTAACTTGTTGGTTTCACCCTTTAGACCAAGATCCTTCCATAATATTGCACAAGGATCTGTTGGGCTTCTCCTTTAATTGGGTTAGTCGGTTTTCTTTCCTTTTTTAAAAAAAAAAGACGGTCAAAGAGGGGCAACTTAGGGAAAAAGCAAGACAATTTTCATCAATAAAAATGAACAATGTGCTCATTCAACCAGATGTTCTAAAATCCACAGATGTATACACGAGTTTTTCAATCATTCCTAAACAAAAATAAATAAAAATTAAGATAATCAATCCATTCATTTTGTCCAATGTCTTCAAAATACTTCTTGAATCTTGACCTGCCAAAGAATGGGGGAGAAATTATACCCAAAAAAAAAGAGGGTTAAAATAATATCTCCTTCCTACTTTCAGAGGGTTGTTTGGTATACCAAAAAATTAGCATAGAAAACGTAATCACAAAATAATACCGTTACCTTTTGTTTGCTATGGTTAAGGGAAACGGAAACGGAAACAAATTTGTAAAGGAAACAAATCCCCTTACCTTGTTACATTTCGAAATCTAGTGGAAACAATTACCGTTTCTGAATGGTAACCATATATGTTTCCTTAGTGATAACAAACAACAAGTAACGGTAATAATGTCCTTTCTCCCCTTATTTGTTTCTAAATCATTACCTTTACTTCATTGTGTTTTTCTTGTTTTCGAGAGAATAGAAACGGAAGAACCTACCTTTTTCTTTTTCTTGTTTTTCTTCTTGTGTTTTTTATCTTTCTTCCGTTTCTTCATTGGCTCAGATGTGGTTGACCCATCTTTGATGGAATGTTCCTGCCAAGTTTGCAATTATTATTGCAAAGCAAAAAAGCTACAACAGAACAGATGCAGATTGCTTAACTGACAAGTAGGCACCTCATAATCATCAAAGGAAGCTACATGTAAAATTGTGTTCCCATGCTTTGAAGTTCCACCTGTACATGAATGTTTGAGAATTCAGCTTACAATAAACACAAATAAAACAATACATTTTCAGCATCCCAGACAAGGCCAGCTGCTTGCATAACATCCAATTCTTGACAGCATATAATAATTATATGACAGCATATAATAAGTCAGAAAAAAACCATCGACAAAGATAATACATATATATATATAAACAATGAAGCAGCATCCACCCCGGAAAACCCATGGTGAAGAAAATTCTTATTTCTTACTCTATAAGAGACTACTTTAACTAGAATCAATATATTCATTAGGAATAGGAAGCTCTAATCCTCATATGCGCTAAATCACTCTAGTTGTAGGCCGGGTTAGAAGTAGAATTTTTTTTCAAGCTGGTTAAAATAGCAAGTTGCAGCACACAAAAGACAATCTGTCTCAAGTCTATGCCCTCTGTGGTGGATCCATGAATTCCAAATGTGGTAATAAACAACTCCCTCCGTCCCCCTTTTTTTTTTTGCACCACAAGGAATTTTTCCAGTATTTATTTGACTATTTTGACTCTCTCTAGCGTCTTACATGTAAGGAAAAATATAATCAAATAGGATCTCGTTTGATTCTGTTCACTGTGAACTTTTTTAATTTGTAATTTGTATAATTTTTTATTACGCATATATAAAGAAATTTTCATTTAAAGTTGTATCTCGGGAGATAAAAAAAGTGAGTAGGGAAAAAAATTAGGGACGGAGGGGGTAATAATACAATTCAATTTGGTTTTATGTAGACTATTATCTCCTTCACAACAACAGTTATAATAAAATAATAATGTCACTAAGGATTTCCCAGGGAGTGTCAAATAAGTATATAGCCAGGCCTTGGTACAAAAGAGAGGGGGGAGGGACCAGCTGGCCAGGGACTAGGGAGGGCAAGGATAGGGATTGTATCCTTTTTGCCAATTGCACGTGCCAGCATCCAATTTGCCGGCACTCTAAAGTTATTACGAGTATTATAGTTTCCTTTTGCATTAAAACCCCTTTATAATGTTGAAACTGTCACCCATTCTTCTACTGGGTTAGAAACTGCTGCTGTTCAACTTCTATGCATATGGCCATATGGGAAGTGAGAACATGTTTCTCAGTCCTCTGCTTTATTTTTCTTTTTTTCCCATTTTTTACTTGAGAAAAGCAGGACATACATAGGATAAATGAAAGCAAAATACTAATTAAAAGGAAACGATTTCTTTTGGACATCAAAGATTTAATCCCAAATTCATAAAATTAAGGATTATTTGCTTTTAATAATCCAACCTTTCGCGTTTTAGCAACCAATAATCCAACCTTTGGATTATTAGCAAATAATCCAACCTTTACATCAAAATCCAACCAATGAACCTTAACTTCTCATTTTAGAGTTTTAACAGTTGTATAGGTAAGTTAACGTTAGACTTTTAATGTGTATTTGATTAAAAAACCCAAGAAAACAATAGATCAACATATAATTGATCTCTTATTTTCAAGTTTAGTTCATTGATTGTTAGAAATCAAAAGGTTTGATTATTGTATGGATTTAGGGCGCAAAGGTTAGATTATTCCCTAATAATCCAAAGGTTGGATTATTAGTTGCTAAAACTCGAAATGTTGGATTATTAAAAGTAAATTTTCCTAAAATTAAATGCTTCATTTCTATTTGGAAAAATTGTTACTTACAACCAAATAAATAGGTAATTCTGCAACTTCCTACCACTTAAGTTTGTTTTTTGCAATGTACAACCACTTAAGTTTATTACACAATACGACCAAGAATCACATTTCTGATCAATTCAAACAAACTCAAACAATGCGTGACATACTGACATCATTGTTTATAATTTTTTAAGGATGTTTAAATTGGTGAAATGAGATTTAGTTGTAATTTAATTACATAATAGAAGTGATTGTAAATTGCAAAAAAATAAATAAATGTTATGTGGTTGTAAGTCATAAAATGATATAGTTATTTGTCTGTACAAACAATTTTTTACTTAGTCTTTTTGCATCCATTGCATTTCAAGGATACTTTTCAATTAATATAACAGTAAAAAAATGCTACATCTACTATTTTATTGGAATAACTACATGTTGAGTCTTCTTCATCTAAATAAAATAAGTTTCTTTTCAGATAAGTTCAATAAGGTTTGATCAAGTCGTAAAAAATGAAGGTGAGGTCTAATAAGTTGAATAGAATGCGAGCTACAAGTCTACCAATCGTTATATCGTGCTCCCGGGACCACCTTCTTCATTGTGGTCCTGTGATATACATTTCTCAATACTGCATATTCATTTCTCAATACTGCATATACATTTTTCTTAATAATAATGCATATACATTTCTCAATACTGCATATACATTTCTCAATACTGCATATTCATTTCTCAATAATAATGCATATACATTTCTCAATACTGCATATACATTTCTCAATAATAATGTATATACATTTCTCAATACTGCATATTCGTATCTCAATACAGCATATTCATTTCTCAATACTGCATATACATTTTTCAATACTGCATATACATTTTTCAATACTGCATATTCGTTTCTCAATACTGTATATTCATTTCTCAATACTGCATATACATTTCTCAATACTGCATATACATTTCTCAACAAACAATATACATTCCTATATAAAAGAATAATGTTAAATACATTCTAAAATACATATTCATTTCGAAACACTAGAATATTCATTTCAATACAATGCAATATACATTTCCAACAAACAATATATATTCCTAAATAAAAACAATGCTAAATCTACTTTCTGATTCCTATTCAATTCAATACATATTCATTTCAATACACTAGCATATTCATTTCAATATAATACAATATTCATTACCATTGAACAATATTGATTCATATAAAAAAAACAATAATACAATCTAAAAAAATAGATTCATTTTGATACACTTCAATATTCATTTCAATATACTACAATATATATTTCATTACACTACATATTCATTTTCATTCAACAATAATAATTCATATAAAAAAAAACCTAAAATACGTAATAAAATAAAACATTATGGTACATACAATATTCATTACAATACATTACAATATTCATTTCAATACAATATAATATTCATTTCAATACAATATAGTATTCATTTCAATACACTACAATATTTATCCATTATTACCTAAATGAATCAACATATTATGGTACATACTATATTCATTTCAATACATTACAATATTCATTTCCAGTAAACAATATTCATTCATATTCATTCATATATTAAATACAACATTGTTTTTATATAGGAATGTATATTGTTTGTTGGAAATGTATATTGCAGTGTGTTGAAATAAATAGTGTAGTGTATTCAAATGAATAGTATTGAGAAATTAATATGCAATATTGAAAAATGTATATGCAGTATTAGAAATGTATATGCAGTATTGAGAAATGTATATGCATCATTATTGAGAAATGAATATGCAGTATTGAGAAATGTATATGCATTATTATTGAGAAATGTATATGCAATATTGAGAAATGTATATCGAGGGACCACATAGAGGAAGGTGGTCCCGGGACCACCTAATAATTTGCGCAAGTCTACCACTAATTTTTAAAACTAACTTATAACATGGCGCAGGGCAATGAATTCCTTAACTAGATAACTTTGATAGGCTCCATCCTTGGCCAATAATTATAATTAATTGGAAATCTTGTCATGGCAATTCTTATTAGGTCAGTACAATTGTTGCATATTGTACGTGTAATTTAATACTCCTTTCCCCTTACGACTTTTGCCACTTTCTCTCTTCATACCAATTGCCCACCCAATCACACCACTCCATCTTTTCCATTCCCATTATTCCATTCTTTATTTTATTTTTTTTTAAACTAGTAAACTATCCTGGGAGTCTCCCAGGGTTTTATTTTTCTTTACACTTAATATGTAAATTTTTTCCCACTACGATGAAATTTGGAAAAAAAAATTCTTAAAACAACATTAAGATTATAATTATATAAAAGACCTATATTACCGTTGTTCCTCAAAATTGTATATTTTCACCACTCACTATTGAAAAGATTTTCAAAATAACTTTTAATGTTAAAACAAGCATTTTCATGTGACATCTTGTTTTGTTCGCCTTAATAAGCACTCCCTCCGTAACGCTTTAACTTCAACAAATGGGTTAACATAGACTCCAAGAGAGAATATGTTATGTATGGATTTGGATAGTTGTTAAGATAAAGTAGGAGAGAGAAGATCATATGAGGTATGTAAAGTTGGATATAAAGTATGAGAGAGAAAATCACATGGATGGTTAATTTTATTTTATGTTTTAAAGTTAGCATCATTATAGACAATTCATGTTCAAATTTATACAAAATATGGAAAGTTAGGAAATTGTTGAAGTTATTTTGTTAAACTCATATTTAGAAATGTTGGGGTTAAAGTGTTACGGAGGGAGTATATTATTAATATAAAATCATTAAATTTTTAAATGTTATGCAATTCTAGACATCGACAATACAAAATGTGTTTGGGAAACTTATGAACAATAAATAAATAGAAGTTGTATCAATGAAATGTGGTTGAGATAGTAAGTACTCTTTGCAAGAGGTCAAAGGTTTGAATCTTGCTAAAAAAATTATGTTTGGTTGAAAATGAACACCTTTTAATCCAAGGTACATATACATGTATGGGGACGGGATCGGGAAACGACAAATTTCAAAAATCCAGTGGGGTTTCCCGCTGCCGGTCCTAAGCTCCGATAAAGGACGAAGGTTGTGATAGGCCTGTGACAGCCAGCATAAAAATATGTCACATCCAGGCGCATTATTGGACAAGAATAGTATTAGAATGGGTGACCTCATGTGAAGTCCTTGTGTTGCCATGTCGCCGACCCCACCGACCCCATGGTTGGCCGAGAATAGTACTAGGATGGGTGACCTCTTAGGTACTCCTCGTACCATCGCTTTGGGATTAAGGTGCAACGTACGAAGAAGAAGAAAATATATATATTTGAGAAAGTTATACTCACTCCATCCCAAAATAACTGATGCACTTTCTTTTTTCATCCGTCCAAAAATAACTGCTCAATTTCTTTCTGTTTTTTGGTAAATGGCCCACATACAATTTTACATATATATACCCTTATGTACCACTTAATACCCACTACTTTTTACCTACTCTTACTCACAACTTTACACTTTTACCCTTACTCTTCACAAAAAGTGGGTCCCAACTTAAATCCCACCTCAAACCCTAATGGAGAAGTTAATTCGGGACAGAGGGAGTAGTAGACAAGTAATAATCCTTATAATGTAATTTCATCTATAGTTTTGAAAAGTAATTAAATAAACAAGTCTAGGATTATTTTTATTTTAAAATAATGAGAAAGAGAGAGTACAATGGAAAAAAAATTTTAGTGAAAAGGAGCAATTAAGTCACATAATTATGAGTAATATGAGTCATGACTAGTATAATGTTGTAATACTCCCTCCGTTTTTTTTTTAATTTACCCACTAGAAAATCTTTGATGGCATATTATTCGAGGAATTGACTTTAAAGGATTTTATTTTCTTTCCTACCTCCATTCATGTAAGGAATCTAAAAATCTAAGTAAGGTTATAGGTCAACTATATTTGTTATTATTTCGAAGAAATCTTAGTATACCACTTTTCCATAAAAAATATGGTCATTGGATGACCAACAACAATTTATAGCAATGACGGTTGCTTCATAGCAAACAATATATAGGAATTAGGATAAAATTAAACAAAAGCAAGGCTGCATCTTTGTAGCAGGTATGAACAGATAAAAAAATTCTCAGCTCTAATCTAAGATATATTAGCATGGAAATATTCACACAAGGTGAGAATCAGTTTGGCAACACATCTCAACTGACAGAACCTGTGAAAATTCATGGACAAAGGGAAATTCTCTAATAGCTATATGAAAGGGCAAGCAAGAGGAGGCTGAGAGAGAAACAAGGCCAACATGGACAATAATACATGACAACTCATGTTACAGATGGCTCTCAACTCTCAAGTAATTCTTCCATATTGTTTATTTCATTTACCTTTTTTGCAGTATCCAAGACAAATGACACATTTTACCATTTATATCTTTAGTTATGCCATTTATATCTTTAGTTATGTACTAATAGATTAGTTGATAGTTGGAAGCTATATTCTATGAAGAATATGAAAGTATTACAAACAGGAATGTTTTCTTTTATGTATTTATGGCAGTTTACGGTTAAGAACTCAACATTAAAAAGTTTGTCCCACAAAAGTAAACGAGGCAAAGATAAGCAAGAGATGGAATAGTACAAATAGGTGGATCATAGTGATATATAATGAATAGATGCAACATTTCGAGCAGAATACTCACTAGCATTTACAGTCTCTTTCGCATTCTTAACGGCAAGCTCAATAAGCTCAGGTTTTAAGGTATCCAATCCACCAGGTTCCTGAAGTTTCCTCTCAAGGAACTTTGCCAAAGCAGCTGCCTTATTTGTCTTTACTGGTCCACCAGGATGAGCTAGCCTGATACAAAATTAAAGTTTGAATTACTATAGTAGACAGGTGACAAGGATTTAGCAATTGAAGAAAATATTTAAATGAACAAACGTAGGTTAAGAAGTAATAGTACGCGAAATAAATATTATTAAATACTTTAAAAATTAAGAAATTTTAATTAGATTTTCAATATCATTTGGAATATTTTAGTTTAATTATTAAAATAAGATAAGAAAAATCTTGCTAATGTATATGAAAAAATTGAGTAAATCTATAGAAAAATGTATCAAAAAATAATGTTAAAATGGAGTAAAGTATCGGGTATCCTAGAAGTATCGGTATCGTATCGGTATCTGATATGGGTACGGCTACCTCAATGAAGTATCTGTACTACCTAGTTACCTAGTATGGAACTATACAACATGCCATTTGATAAACAACTTGATGATTCTCCATGAACAATCTACGTCCAGCTTGATACATCAAGTGGAGTTGCATATGGGAAATCAATTTCAAAGAATTTGCAATTTCCATGGAGTTCCATTTCTTAGGACAGTTGTAAAATAGTTTGGTTGACTTTAAAAAGCTATAATTCATGTGGAAATTTGTCTTACCTGGAGGGGCTAGTATTGAGATGTATTTAATATGTAATTCTTATATTCTGTAGGTATTACTGGGAGACTAAGGTAATATGTCTGGCAAAGTTTAGCTCTGACGGCTAGGTGTGATATTTGCTTTCCTATATTGCTAGGTTACCTCAATTTATTTGTTATCTATACTTGTGATAATGAGGACAATGGGAAATAGAAAACTGAGACAAAATTAATCAGATAGGTAAATAACATCCCCAATTCCCCCATTTTTGTAGGAAGTGGAACATCCCCTTCAACAGAAATTCATTTGAGAATGTGAGTTTCACAGATTATTAACCAAGGAACTTGAGTTTTCTACTTAATTCCCATGCATTGTCAAAAAAAAAAAAAAAACAAAGCTCCAAGAACACAGCAAAGCTTAGCATTCAAATTGTTCAAATGATCATCATGCTAGTTATTGAGAAGTTTTTTGAGATATTAATATAATCATGATTGCTAAAGCTTTGAGATCATCTCATTATACAAACTAGTAATAAATTGATCATAACGGAACAGTAAACATAAAAGTCTGAACATAAATAAACAAAAAAAATGAAGAGTATAACCTCGTAAAACTTTCAAAAGTACATTGATGATTTTATCAGCATTCTTTAATAATCATCAATATTCATAACTACTGGAATGTGTGTTAGCTCGAGCAGAGAAAGATTTCATTTTTTGTGATATGTTTCTGGAAAGTTTCTTACATGCCTTTTGTTGGCAGCCTCCTTACTAATCTCTAGAATGTTTTTGGCTCACTAATCATAGTACACAACGTGTCATTACACTCTTCTTACAAGTGCTCATTGCCAGTGGCGGACCCAGGATTTTGAAATTGGGGGGACAAAATGTAAATGTTCAAGAACTCAGATAAACTTCAGGCACTTGAATATAAATATAATTATTACAAAACATAAATTGTTTAATACTTAAATTTTACATTCTAAAATCCTAAATGCGGAAATTTGTACAATCCACATGATATTTTTAAAATAGGAAAAATCTGATTTTTATACTCCAACCGTTGAATCTCTGCCCAAAATATTTCATTCTACTGTAATATTTTCTCAATACTCCTACATTTGTATCCCATATGCATAAAATAGGTCATTTTACTTACAATATGTTGATCAAATACTATAATTTATGTGTTTTCCTCATAAACCATATCTAATTAATTAATCCAACTATAGGCTATCAGCACCTATATATTCATTTACTCAAGTAAAAAAACATGAACTACTAAATCAATCAAGAAAAGTATTACTACCTTTGTATCGCAATAATTGCTACATAAGCATGCAATAGAGACTTCTAGCTTCGATTGATTTCTCCACTTTTGACTTTGTCCCTTATGAAGTGAGAATTAATCTCCACATGCTATATTCTTTCATGTTTTACTAGATTTGTAGTCATACCAACGCAGTCTTATTATCACATTTGATTATACTATAGGCAGGCTCTTTAAGCAGTTATTGCACCCATAGCACTTCACATAGGCCATGCACCTATACTCTGCCTCTACACTACTCCTTGACGTCAGAATTTTTTTTTTACTTCCACGAAATAGGTGAGTCCCCAAGCATTAAACAGAAATATGAGGTAGAGCGTCTTGTACTCTTGTATTTGTGCATAATAAGCAGATGAGCCAGGCAGCAGACGAGTTAGCTAGCAATATCCCTTGTTGCACACTTCCTTTCAAGTACCTTAACAAACTCTTTGTTGCCTGCATATGCACTGTAGTAGGTGAGTGCATGAATTGGCTTGCCAATCAACTTTTGGTATTTTTTTATGTTTGGCAGTGGATCACCTTGGTCAAATCTGAGTTTGACATTGTACTCCATGGGCAGTTTGACTAGCTTGCATCCCATCATGCTATATTTTTTCAAAATATCGTTGATATATCTGCTTTGGCAAAGAAAAAACCCTTCTTTACTTTTGTCACTTTCAATTCCCAAAAAATGAGTATCTCCTTCATATCATCCCCAGCAAAGATCAAGTCATAAACAAGAAATAATGCCAGCCTTCCCTTCTCCTGTTTGGTGAAGATTGAATAGTGACATATGGACTGAACAAATTGATTTTCTTTCAAAGCACCACTCAACTTCTCAAAGCATTGTCTTGGTGCTTGTTTGAGACCATACAATGATTACTTTCAAAGCAGAACTCAACTTCTCAAACCATTGGCATTATTTCTTAGAGTTTGTGTTTCAATGATTACTTTTTGTCCACAGGATTGACTGTCGAATTAAGTAGTTGATATTGTAAAGGTGTTTGGTAACGCATAGCTAATTCCTTAGAGTTTTGTTATTTAAAATGACATTTATGGAGATTTAAAAATAATTTGCTAGATTTAAATATGTGGACAAATTAGTCAATAAATTTTTCCTCTCTCCAAAACTCTAAAGAAAAAGCTGTTCAACCCAGTTTTTTTCAAAAGAGAGTTTAGATGAGAGTTTTGGTATAAAACTCTCTTTAAAACTCTACGTTATCAAACACCCAGTGTCAAAACACTAAAATCTCTTCAAAACTCTCTTTTCCCCAAAAAAATCTCTTTGCCAAAATCCCCAATGATTTGAGAAGTCTACATACCTTGCTAGAGTCTCCTTGATTTTATAGAATTTTCTCACTCTCTTTTGCTATTTTTAGTTTCTTTTCTGAGTCTATATTCCTTGCTGGAGTCTCCTTGATTTTATCGCTAGTGATCACCATGTAAAAAAGTGTTCTTAACATCCATTCGCACAACATGCCATTTATTTATTGATGCTACTACTAGTTCTGCAAGTGGTCATTTTTGCTACTGGAGCAAAGGTCTCCTCATAATCCACTCCAAATGTTTTGCCTATTCCCCAAAACCACTATACTCAAGTGCATCAATTTCTTCATCTGGTCTATATTTAATTTTATAGACCCATTTGCACCCTATGACTTGTGCTGTTTTTTTGGTAGATAAACTATTTCCCAAGTTCCATTATACTCAAGTGCATCAATTTCTTCATTCATAGCATTCACCCAAGTCTGACTTCTTACTGCTTTTCTAAAGTTTTTTGGCTCAATTTGTTTTCAATGCAGAGCTTATTTTTCCTGGCTCAAACTTCTCCTCTTTGACTGACATACTAATGTAATAATCCTTATGCCACTTTGGAGGCCTATGCTCTCTTCTAGATTGCCTTGCCATTACGGGTTGCTCTCTTCTCTGTTCTTTTGTATTAGGTCGGACCTGAGTGTTTTCTCCATGAGTTCTCTCATCCCTTTGCTTAGTTGCTCACTATATTCTCCATGTTCCCTATTTTCATATCCTTCATTTTCACCTTCATCTTCTTCTTCTCCAATCAAATTATCACCTAGTCTGAGTTCTTGTTTCAAACTTGTAGTTTTTATTATTTAGTGATTATAATTTTTTAAAATACATGATTAGAGATATTCTTCAAAGTTTTGTCTCGGCATACGTGAAAAGACATTTGTTGCAAGAATTCATTTTCAGAGCAAGTATGTAAATTAGCATAAAAAAATACTCCCTCCGTAACATAAAACTTTCTAACAATTGTTTTTGCGTGCATTTTGAGGAAGCGATTTGAGAATGTGAATGAAGGAATTAATCAAAATGGTTTTAATAGAAACAAGAATGTGATTATAAGTTATTAATATTAAAATTATTTTTGACTAATTCCTTCATTTACATTGTTAAATCGCTTCCTCAAAATGCGCTCAAAATTGATTATTGAAAGTTTTATGTTACGGAGGTAGTATATGTAAATAATCAAAAAAGAAAAAATAAGGAACCCTTCTGATCTTGTTGAAATTGGTCTCCAATTAAACCAATTTGGATCATAACACCAAAAAAAAAAACAAAAAAAAAAACAAAAGCTTAATTGCATAATAGCAGAAGAGCACAAACATAGACAACACCCAGAATGAATGAATTAATATCATATCAAGGAACGGGTAATTAAATCCGAAATATAAAGGATGGATTAAGAAACCCAAAAAAAATTGAGAGCAGGAGCAGTTAAAGGAATACCTGGGCATAGAAGATGAAGACGAAAGAGAAGAAGTACGAACAGGAGGAAGCGGAGCAAATTTACTGCCTCGAAGTGCTTTTCGTTCGTCCTCGGTTAATTCCTCCATTCCTTTCACCATCTTTTTCTTTCTTTCTTTCTCTTCTAGAGTTCTAGCACTGATATTATGAATCTGATATTATTCTAGTACTGTAATATTATTAGAAGATTTTAAAATGAACTAATGAAGTTACTAATTTGTGTTTTTCACTGTATTTGATTTGATTGAATTTTAGGAATATAGTTCGCTTCAAAAATAGTTGGCTTCAAAAAAATAAAAAGAAATGACTAAAAAAAGTCAAAAAAAAATCAACTTAGAGTCAGTTTTCGTAGGATAAGTAAATGATTGACTCAAAATAAGTCAATATATTACATATATCCGCTTAAATTAAGTTTTTTTTTTACAATTTAACAGTAGGGAAAGTTAATAGTTTCAATTAAAAATTAAAGCAGTGCATTAATATAATAATATATGTTATTGTTTATATCGTGTTCGTATATGGTAGCCCGTATATTAACTCGAGACCGCACGTGTGGAGCTCTCTATATAGCTCTATTCGTCAACTAAACGGTGAGGTACTAATGATTGGAGACATTAACCAGATTGATGATCATAATCAAAGGTTGGGAGGTTCTAAAATTATCCAGGGCTTAGAAGATTTCATTTTATTTAAGTTCGGCACAGGCCTCTTCGACATTCCATTCAAAGGCAACTGGTTTACTTGGACTAATAATCGAGAAGAGAGCCCAATTTTTGAAAGGCTATCCTATCTTTGTTTCAGATCATAGCCCTATTGTCCTCCACACCTCCCCTCCGTCCCTAAGGGGGCGAAAACCCTACAAAATGGAGGCGTCGTGCCTGCCTAAGGAGGAAGTCAAACAACTAGTATCCAACAATTGGTGCCATTTTCAGGGCTCAAAGGCTTTTTGCCTACAAAGAAATATAAGGAACACTCTCCAAGCTTTAAGAAGTTGGTGCCTGGACTACAAGGATAATATGAAAATAAATTGGGAGGATTGTATCAAAGACCTGGCCATAGCCCAAGAACAAGAGTTCCAGGAAGGGCTAGGAGGTAAGGAGAAAGAAAAAAGACAGCACCTGGAAACAATTGCTCTAGACCAGCTGAACTTTTGGAAACAAAGAGCGAAAACAAACTGGGACTGCCTGGGCGACCAACCAACCTCCTTTTTCTATAGATCTACCAAGAGCAGGAAAGTAAGGAATGACATTAGAGCGCTTATTAAGGAGGATGGTTCTTGGATTACAGAGAAACAGGATATCAACATGGCTTTCAGAAACTTCTTCAAAAATATCTATGAAGAGGCGAACCCATGCCCAGAGGAAGTTATAGATGAGTGGATTCAACCGGTCAATACTCTCTCAGACAATCACATAAGGGAGCTTAATAAACCTTTTACCATAGAGGAAATCTCGAAGGCGGTCTTCAGCATGAAGGGGCTAAAGTCTCCGGGCCCAGATGGGACCCCACCGATCTTCTTTCATCAAAACTGGGACATAACAAGAAGACTGGTAACTGAGGTAGTCCAGAACTTCATGCACTCAGGGCATTTATTAAAAGAGGTTAACAAAACTTTCATTACACTCGTCCCTAAAGAACCACGAGCCAATCGGGTAGATAAGTTCCACCCAATAAGTCTATGTAATACGACGTACAAGATCATTTCAAAATGTCTTGTTAATAGGCTCCAGCCAATCCTGCATCATCTAGTGGGGACTTACAAAATGTGTTTGTTCTCGGAAGACAACTCATGGACAACTGCTTTATGGGACATGACCTTCTCCACTGGGTAAAAACACTGAAAAAAAGGAAATAACTATGTGGCCGCCCTGAAGATAGACCTTAGCAAAGCGCCAAAGCCTATGATAGGGTCAGCTGGCAGTTCTTACGTAAGCTCCTACAGAAAATGCGTTTCCCGACAAAGTGGATCGAACGCATCATGGAGTGAGTGACAACAGTGTCTTTCTCTGTCCTGGTTAATGGAGAACCTACCTCACTCTTTCGTCCAAAAAGAGGACTACGACAAGGTGACCCTCTGTCGCCTTACCTCTTTATCCTTGAAATGGAGACACTTTAAAAAAATCTCGCGATAGCACAGCACGGAGGCCGTTTGCAAGGCCTAAAAGTCTCCAGGTCGGCCCCTGAGATCAACCATCTCTTCTTCGCGGATGATGCCCTTTTCTTTTTCAAAGCCAACCTTACAGCAGCACACACTTTAACTTCCCTACTGAATTTTTTTGAAGTGGTGTCAGGAGAAACAATCAACCTCAACAAATCCTTCATGATATTCAGTCCAAACACCCCGAGCAGATTAACCAGAATAATATAAAAAGAAATATGAAGGTCCAGCATCAAGCTACTCTTAGGAATTATCTTGGTTGCCCCATGGATGTCACAGGCAAAACACAAAGAAGTTTCACCCCACTCATCCTTAAAATCAAGGAAAAAATCCTCTCATGGAAATTCAAAAATCTGACTATCATAGGTAGAGTGATTTTGATCAACAGTGTTCTGACAGCTATCGCCGCTCACATCTCGGCCATATACCTCATGCCACGGGCAACTACAAGGGCAATAGAGTTTATGCTCCTTCAATTCCTGTGGGGAGGCTCATCGGAGAAAAAACCAATCTACTGGAAAAACAAAGGAACCATCCAACTGAGAAAGCATGAAGGGGGCCTCGGATTGAGAAGCGTGGAATCTTTCAATAAAGCGACCCTCTTCAATCAAGCATGAAGGATCTACTCTAATCCGCAACTGCTTATCTCAAAGTACTTCAAGGCGAGATACAGAACCGACCCAATCCGACTGGCCCTTAACGCCTCTCCACCAAAGGCAGCCTCATGGGCTGCAACAAGCCTAGTCAAAGCCTCTATGTGCTATACTGAAGGAATACGCCATAACGTTGGTAATGGGGAGAGAATTAAAGTCCAGGAAGATGCCTGGGCAGGTAGTCATCTGGTGGCTTTCAAACCCAATATGGCACAAAACCCAGGCCGTCCAAACAAGGTAGCGGACCTGTTAGATGTCAACAGCAAGTGGCAATGTTCGAAGATTTGGAAATACTTCAATAGAGAGGATGCCCTGAAAATCATGGCTATTTATGTGAGCAAGGAAAAAGTGGACGACTCCCTCTTCTGGGCCCCAGAAGATTCTGGGGAAGTAACGATCAAATCTGCTTTAAAGTTCATCACGAAAGGAATCACTGACCAGGGATCAATAGAAGTCTGGAAGACCCTTTGGACCTCTTCTCTCTGGCCACGCTGGAAACTATTCTGCTGGAGAATTCTGCAAGATATCCTTCCCACAGGGGATAATCTAAGTAGAAGGAACCTTACTACTAATATGAATTGTGTTTTCTGCAGGTATGCTAGGGAAACTACAGCTCACCTATTGAGAGACTGTCCTATCTCTCAGAGAATTTGGGCAGCCAGCAGTCTAGGGATCCGGGTCGATAGCAATGGTAACATTTGCCTCAAAGATTGGCTGAAGAACATGATGCATTACTTAAGGAACAAGGGTCAGGAGAATGAATGGCTTCACAGAAATGGTAACATTTGCCTCAAAGATTAGCAACCCTAATTTCCATCCTATGGGCCCTATGGATTCACAGAAATGAGATCGTCTTCAAAGGAGGACAGCTAAATCCAAACAGAATACTTCATATCCAAAATGAAGTCATGGATATATGGTCTAGATCAATACAACAAAGAGACCATAAAAAACTAAGCTGTGTAAGAATTGAGAATACTCCAAGAGATTGGCAGAGAGGAGAACAAAATCCAGGAAACCACATATTGGTACAAATGGACGGTGCATGGAAGAAAGCAAAGAATGGAGACAGATATAAAACCAAGGAGGCGATTGGATGGTACTTCGAAGAACCTCACAATAATCACTCTGGAGGAATGAAGGTGCTAGCAACTTCAGCATTACAAGCAGAGGCCCGAGCGATGTTGAAAGGACTTCAAGAAGCAATTCACTTAAGTAACCACGTCCACATCCAGACGGATAGCACCAAGCTAATTGAAGCTCTTCACCAACCGAACAAAGCATATATCCATATTCAACCGATAATCAAAGATTTCAAGATTTTGGCAAGTTCAGCAGTAGTAGACAATAATAATTAATTTTGGCAAGATTTTGGCAAGCATATATACGGGGTTCTAAACTAGATAGAATTTTCGTTGAAAATGCCCATGTAACAACAGTAGCTTTTAGAAATCTGTAGTGTCAGTCTTCTCTGTTGCCAAAAAAAATATATTTAAAAAAAATCTTAATTTGAAAAGATATGGATATTATGTTGACTTATTTTGAGTTAATCAAACTGTTGACTTAATTGGGAAGACCAGCTAAATGTTGACTTATTTTTTTGCAAGTTTTCCAAAATGTAAGGTGGTGTTATGAAAAAATTGAAGTTGAAAAAAATTACGTTTGAGTTAAAATCAATCCCAGGAAATTGGTGTAATCCCTCGTATTTTTGGGAAATAATAAATGTATTTTAGGGCATTTAAAAGTTAATTATTAGACAATAATAATTAATTTGATTAAAATGACTGATTTCGGAAGTCAACATATTTTACAAGTGGATATTTTTATATGTATTCGCAAGCCCAAAAGTTGAATTACCCACAAACCCTTTTAAAGTTGTGCAAAAAAATCTCAAAAATTAAAAGCATGGATAAGCCTGAGACTTAAAATCCTTCACTTTTCCCAGCCCGTAACTCTAAAAAAAATATATATATATGGGAGAGGGGCTGGGGGCAACCCCAAGGAAAAGGAAAAAAATAGAAAGAAAGAAAGAGAGGAGAAAGAGGAAGAAAAGAAAAAGGAGATCAGAGAAAAACTCTAATTTTACCTTAACCCTAAAATAACTTTATATATATTCCCACACCTAGGAGGCAACCACCAACGCCACCACCGGCTACTGGTGGCAGAGGAGGCCGGCCACCCCCACGTGTATCCTCTTTCCTTTTTATCCATTTATGCTATTATTTTTTTGTTTTGAGATTTAAAACCATTAGTATTTTAACTATTGTTTTCTAATATAGTTTACCCTAAAAATTTGTATAAAACATGTTTAAATAATTGATTAACTTTTAAAGATTGAAATTTTCACATCTAAAAGTATATTATTAGTAGTTTAAATAAGGTTTTCAAGTTTAAAAATTAGTGTTAATCTAGATGAAAATTGTTATTGTTGTATGATCTGAAGCGAGTGTCTAAAGTTATATACTTTTAAACTCGAAAATTATTAATATAGATTTTTAAGAGATTATTAGGGCTTGTTAAGTGTTAATTTATAAAAGATAATTTTTGTATGACACTAATTAAATCTGATTTTTGTTTTCTGCCTAAACTGATCAGAATTAGACAAAAAAAAAGTAGTGTTTTCTAATTGGAAACGACGTTCTAAACAAGCTTCACTACCTTTGGTATCACCACCCTATCACGGCCAAATTCAACCTCTAGACCCTCTTTTTGGTCTGTTTTAGTTTCTGTTACGATTTTTTAATTTAAAAGATATTTTTAGAATGTATAAAGTATCTAAAAATACTTTTTAGAGGATAAAAATATGTATACTACCCTTTAGGGTCAAAAATAATTCTATGTTTTAAAAAGATATTTTGGTAACAAAAGGAACGGATTTTTAAGGGTTTAAATGTATGATGCCTAAGGTCAAAACGAAAGTAGTATCATGTTTAGGGTTAGGTGATTTTGATGGAACATGATTATTTATTTTAGTTGTTTGTATAATCTATATATATTCAAACTTGTTAAGAAGATAATTGTCAAGATTATTTAATGTTTCCAGAGTTAAAGAATGCAAGATATTGCATGAATAGATTCTCCGAATATTTCATGCCCCATTAGTAGTTGTGTGATACCAATTAAGGCGTGAGATCTTATTGGGAACCCTGAAGATAAGAGTTCAATGTGTTTTATCTGAACAATTAATAATGCAAGAAAACTAGTGATATATGAATTAATTTGTTGTCTGTGATCATTGTTGCAAATAATTTTCAAGAGACTAATTAATCAAACTGAAAGATGTAACGACCCGACTTTTTGACTTGTCGATTTACGAAGGGAATCGACATTCGGATCATTACTTAATCAAATTAGACTATAAATGTAAAATATATATTTGGAATAAATCAACTTTTATTATAAAAGAATAGTCTAAAATCCAAAGTCAAGGCATCTAGCCTAAAAGTTACATAATTAAAATAAATGTCTTCCCAACAGGCTGGGATCATAATCAAAACTCAAATAATGTCTCAAACTGTTCAGGATAAACTAAATACTCAAAGAAACTAACTAGACTACTCAAGCCCATCCAACGAAGCCCGCTCTACGCTGCTACATCGTCACCTGAAACTGAGGGGGGTCCACCGTCAGTGGCGAGTAACTAGGCTGTCCCGCTTAATCGAAGGACCGCTAAACACATAATATCATAGGGAGTACACGAAAAATCCATAGGAAAGATAGAAGAACAAAATACAACAATTATACAAATCTCGTATAAAAATACGTAATAAAATACGTATACATGTACGTATAAAATACGTATACATACACCTGCAGAAAATACAGTTAGAAATACGTATACAATACGTATAGATATACGTATATCACACGTATAACAATACCTGCAAAATACGGTTAGGAATACGTATACAATACAAGTAAAACTCAGAAATACACGTATACAATACATACGTATACGGATGCATACAATCATACAAATACCAACATACACATTACATTATACGGTACATACATGAAATACACCTGCTCATATTATATACCTAGATTCATACACAGCGGAAGACTTTACATTAAATACTTTAGCTTATACAACGTAGTTCTATACTCTCGTAATTTTATCATAACTTCAGAGTTAACATATCTTATCCTTTATCAGTCATATCTTATATTTCCATTACATAACTTATAATCATATCGTATCTTGTAATCATATCATATCATATCTTATGATTTCATCAAATCATATCATCTTTGTTGGACCGGTCACTATAACTCGTTGTGGATCTCGTGTTTCACCACAACTTTCCTAGAACATGCCGGGGTGAGCTCGTGTACTCAACCCGTAGCGGATCTCGTGTTTCACCACTAAGCCTAAGCTATGGCCATAACTCCCAAATAGTAGCTCGTGTACTACCACTCAGACGACTACATATCCTAAGACCCAGAACTACTCGGGGGAACTCAGCCTGACTACTCGGGTCATCAGGTGCGTTCGTCCCATTGAGCAGTGGCTTCGACTTAACCCAGTCTGACTACTCGGGTCATCAGGTGGGCGTCCTTATCTTATCTTATATCTTTCAATTCTTTATATTATAAATTATATCTTTATTTAATCATATCATATCATATATTGGGAAATACTAGGTGATCGTAATAGGAAATGAAATGTTCGGAGTCCCAGGAAAGAGAGGTGCGGCACGTATATTGGCCACCTTAAATACCAAGTCTTTCCTAGCCAGAGACCGAAACATAACATGTATAGCTATTACTCTGTTTCCTTTCTTATCCCTAATAGTATCTTATGCAACTTTAAACCTTATCTTATACTGTCCTTGATATCTTATCATATACTTATAACTTATCCCTAATAATTATTTTATAAGTCCAAAAATAAACTAAAATCCCTTCTTAAATATTACCCCACTCGACATTTAGGGTTACACCTAAATATTATTAATCTAAATTAATTAATTATAATCACTAAATAACTAATTATTCAAAATAAAATAATTGTTCAAACCTGTTACAACTACTTCCTAAATTCATGGTCAAAAGTCCTAACTTTATTACTAGTACCACTCGACATTTTGACAACTAAAACCAGAATTTATATTTTAATTCCATTAATTAATTTAATTATAATTAATCATATAAAATATATAAAAACAAGATAAAATTCCACCTTTCATACATTTGACATACTCGACATATATATATATATATATATATATAATTTAGCAAAATTTCATACTTTAAATTAATTAAACACAATCATCAAAAATTAATAAATCAATTTCAATAATTATTTAAAATAACAACTAACAACAATAATTAACTAAAACATGATAAAAATCCTATTTTTATTTATTCAATCTACTCGAAATATATATATATATTACCCAAAATTCATGCTTTAATTTAATCAAGTACAATAATCATCTATTAATCATATAAACAATTTAAATTACACTATTTTACGCAATCTGATCTTAAAGGATTAAATTAAGATCAACCATCTAAAGGTCTCGAATAGTCTGGAAATTTTAATGGATGTTAAATATAGGTTAAAGGTTTAACGTGCCTAAATTTCGTTTAAAAATAACATCTTTTACTATTTTTAAGTGATTTTATAACTAACCAGTCAGATTAGGCTGAATTCGATTTCTGAATTTTCTGCCATAGCAAACGATCTTTAAAAATTACGAAAAAATTACACAAGCTTTAAAACAGTATTAATGAATTCCACCTAAACTTTCGTAGCCATTAGATTTGATTAAGTACACTAATAAATTCGTAAACCTAAACTGGACAGTTTTATCGGTTTGAAAGATTAAATTTTTATAAATAATAAAAGGACGAATTTTGCCACGAAATAAATCATGATTAATAATAAAATAGTAAAGAAACCTACAAGAAAAATTCATCAAGAAATAACAAGATTTGATTAACCAATAAATTCATACAAGTAATTATACAATATAAATTAAAATAAATCAATCCATGCATAAAAATTAATTAAAACATTTAAAGATTCATAAAGATCACAAGAACACATCAAGGATGACATGAAAAGTATTTCACATGGTTCGAAATTTTCAGAATTAAACATCTCCTAAATTCTACAAATTTTTCATGATACAACCTAATTAACTATGTGAATTAGTAAGTACCAAAATTAAACGGAATAGCTAGTTACCTGGATTCGCTTAATTAATCCAAGGAAAAATTAAAGGGGTTCGACTTTTGAGAGGGGAAGAGGAGAGGATGATGATCTTTAGAATTTGGAGTTTATGTGCTTAAATGCATAATGGCAAAATAAGGGACAAGAGCCCTATTTATAGAACAAAAGGAAGGGTTGCAAGTCCTAAAATAAGGGGAAGGGGGAGCTGGCCGTGTGGACTAAAGCAAAGGGGCCAAGTCATGGGCTTGGTTGATAATTACTTAGGCCTACTTAATTGGTAATTAGCATAATTACCCAATTAAATTAAAAATACCCATTGGCCCAAATGGAAGAATAAAACCGGCCAAAAGGAAATAAAAGAACAAATTGGGTATTTGGCCCAATTTGATGAAAAAGAAAGGGCTAAAAAAAAAAATAAAACAGTCCAAAATTAAATGGGCCTTTTAGACTTAGAATTAATTAGATACAATTAATAACCGCGAAATTTTCTGGCCCAAAATTTCGGGTTATTACAAAGATGTGAGTATTGACGTAGATGTGAGTTGGGGGGGGAGGGGGGGGGGGGCGGGCACAACAGGTCTCGTGGCTTTAAGGGAACCGATAGGATCCATGTGTTCCATTAGCAAGTTTGAGCTCATTCCTTTTTATTATGGAGTGGGTAGCTTACATCGTCATGTTCTAGTTAGACAACTCGTTCAATGCTTACACTGGCTTCGGTTCAAGCAAGGCCACTTAATTTATAATAAAAAGTCAACATGGATAAGAATTATTATGATGCTGTGAAAAATTTGATT
Source organism: Salicornia ramosissima (assembly GCA_951394345.1). Classification (NCBI taxonomy): domain Eukaryota; kingdom Viridiplantae; phylum Streptophyta; class Magnoliopsida; order Caryophyllales; family Amaranthaceae; genus Salicornia; species Salicornia ramosissima. Next base: position 12,845,148 of record OX596236.1, on the reverse strand, counting down.
GTTTATTATTGTCGTACTCAACTTTTGCTGATTTCGTAATTTATTTGGTCATGTCCATTACCTTGACCCTGTGATGACCCATACTATGGTGACCAACCATTCAAGGCCTAAGGCAATGCATTGTAGGTTTTCAGGGGATGACATGGGCTTGAGTGATGAGTGAACCCCCGGCCCATACTATTTATTCAATTATTTTGAGTTGATTTTCTTGAAGAATGTTTTCGTATTGATTCTCTATTTTGAATTATTTTGCATTTGTGGTTTGAAGGCCTGCGTGGTTCCAAGTTGTAATAAGTACTTGGACTTATTTTGGGTTATATTGATTGAGCTTCCGCTACATTGTTCTGAGTAAACTGATACATTTCTACACATGGCGGTAATACTTTAATAATTTTGCATATTTTCTAGAAAGAAGTTTTAAAATTAAGTGAGAATCATTGGAGTGTTACAATTGGAGTTTGGATATTTTAAGCAAATGTCAAATTTTGAGTAAGATGCATAAGTTTGAAAAAATTGGTGTAAGATGCATAATTTTGGTCTGCTCTCTGCTCTCTACTTAGCCCTCGAGCTCGCTTAACTTTGGCAAAATTAAAGCATAATTTAAGTTTAAATAAGTCCAAGGAGTATAGTTATAATGTTGGTCAATGTCCCAAGCAAGCATCTGATCGGCTCCTAGGGTGTCGTGGCCCTAGTCGCTTCCCAATTAAATATACAATTTATAATACCTAACTAACTAATACGTAGTATTAGTGGAGATGGGTCGATCCACGAAAAAGTAGGTGGATTGAAATTGATTTTAAGATAATCTAGCAAATTGAGTTTCTACATTTGTTTTATTTGAATTGCGGAAATTTAACATATAAATGGAAAAACCTGAATCTAGGATAAGGGGAATCAATGCAAAAAGCTCTATGGACAAAACCTCATGAATACTACTTCATTTGGAGGATTTTCGATCATTGAAAATCAATTATGCTTTGAGAAATTAAATTTCCAAGTAAATCTTCTAGAATCATTAACAAACCCATTCCTAAACCTTCTCTCAAATAGGCATTAGGAAATCACAGGAGATGCTAAATTAACCTCTTTTAACTAGCCAAAGTAGCAAATCCTAAAACCGAGTTTGTCAATGTACTTTTATCAATTTACAATTCCAATTACTATCTCTAGTAGAAAATTCTCCATAGAAAATCTTGGAAGCAATCATGAAAATTAATCAAAACTCACAAGAACTCAACATGATTACTTCACCAAACAAGTATGAAAAGCGACAAGAAATTTAGGAAAGTTAAAAAACTAACAAACTCAAGCATTCATGGATTCCAATGATCAACCTCCAAAATCCATAGAATCAAGTCATCCAATCCCTAGAAAACCTATCTACTCAAGCATAATTGGGGAAAGACATGGAGAAGAGATTAAAGTGGAAATCAAAGCAAGAAACACATGAATAGAACCTAAATTTAACAACTAACAAGAAATTAAACTAAGAAAAAAAGAAAATGCAGTAATTAAACACTAATCTACTTGCAAAATTTGAAAGAGAGAAGAGTAATTAAAAGCAAGAGAAATTGATTATTGAATACCTTAAGAAGAGTAAATGACATGAAAATCAAAGAGAAATTCAATAAATTGGACTTAAATCTAGCCTAATCTACTCTAATATAGAGAGAGAAAGTAGAGAGAGAATCTCCTAATACTACCCTAAGTATGGTCTAAAAGTCTTTATGAGTATAATTCAATATAAGTATTAATTACACGGCCTAAAACAGAGAAGAAATCGCAAAAAAGTGTTATTGTAGGCTTGCACGATCGTGTAGTTATAAGTTGCACGGTCATGTCATGATGTAGCTGCTCTCCGAATGTTGCACGACCGTGTAGGGTAGTGATGCACGGTCCTGCAGATCTACGCACTTGATCTTCAAATGCTCATATCTCCTTCGTTTTTAGAAGAATTGAGTGTATGATATATCAAATTGAAGCTCTTAGAATAAAGAATCTTATCCAAGTGGAATCACCGGAAAAAGAGTTGTAGATTAAAGGTATGAGTCTTTGAATCATACCATTGTGGAAGAGCACTTGAAATGTTTTCAATGTTAGCCTAATTATTCGAGAAAACAATTAAAACACACCATCATTGAATGAAACCATGAAATAAGAAATTAAAATTCTATGCTGAAAGACTAAAAACCAATTAAACAAAGTCTAAAAAGCCTGAAAGACAAGAGAAAAGAAGTCGGAAAATGGGTCTGAAATGAGCCAATCAGCATCCCAAGCCATTAACATTCTTCTTATGCATCTTCACCACCATATTTTTTAGAGCTCTACTTTCCTTTGAACAAATGAAGGAAGAAGATGACCAATGCGGATGAATTAATTAAATAGGGGGAAAGGGAGAAGATGAATAGTGGTAACCAGTTACAGCAGGTCGAACAAGTAAAGGGAATAATATGATGAAACATACCAGCACATAGTTAGGATTCTACTGTATTATATGATCGATGGGATTAATATTGTAAGGGATGTAATATTAGTTGGGATTATTTATATGGATTTTCTTATATTTTATGTATTGATTTATGTTATTAATACCTTGATTTATTATTTAATTATTGAATATGAACTTGTGTAATATTAAGTGGTATTTGATGAATGTCGAATGGTCAAGTGTAATTTGATGATTTTTAGGTCAAGTTAGATTATTATTTTATGCATATTTTGATTAATATCCATATGGTTATTTAATTTATGCGATTTATTATAGTTAAGTATATATTAGTTTAATAGTGAAATAATTTGGCCCTTATTGTAACAGCCCTAGAAATTCGGACCCCTTTTCCTTCCTTTATAAACTTAAATTTTACTAAAAACCATAGCCCGAATTTCTAGAGTTGCTACTCGTACGCCCACCTCTGATAAGAAATGGGTATACGAATAAGTAAAAGCAGGATCGTAATGTTTTCAAATTCCAAAATGGATTTCATTCATAAATACCAAAGCCGTACAATGTTTAAATCCAAAACATTAAAAGTTAAAATAACTTATTAGAAGATGTTCTGCTAAAGCATAAAGCCTATGATCAAAGGGTTTAGCTAATTCCAACAGGGATTCCTCATCAGCCTCAAACAAGTAAGTCATCCTTTACTACTCACCTGCACAAAACCCCGAAGGAAAAACAACAAACAAGCAATAACACAAAAATCAGAAAAACTGAGTATGATCGACTCTACCCCGTAAAACGGTTTTGGTTTAAAAAACAGTTGACACACAAGAGACATAGAACATTAGCTGAACCAATATTTATCCAATTCACAAATTTTTAGCGCAATTATTATTCAAGATTATTTAATTGGGAAAGTGAACGCGATAGGGCCTGTTTCATCCCGTCACGGACTTTTCGGCCTGGCCTGCAGCTTGTCGACAGAGTGTCCCGAGTGTATACACCCCTCACAGAACTAATGCGTATCCGCAAGTGCGCGCCAGAAGTTCAGGAGGAGGACGAAAGCAGATTATAACGGTTACAAGGATTCAACGACTATTCAACACATGTCCGACCTATTGCGTGTCCACCACAACAATAGGCCCAAATTGGGTACTCCCCAATGAGACACCGTTCATCACCTTAATAGGTCGTCACTGTTCGGCTACTTCCCCTTTGAAGATTGTTTCACTTTAAGTTTAGGTTCATTTGGTTTAGAAAATCATTTGAGTGTGAACAATAACCTCAAAATAAATCAATCAAACCAAAATTCCGCACTTTAAGAATTCTCCATGAGAAATCAAATCATAAGGCAACTTGCCAATCCAAATTCAACAACTCAATAATCCATCGTTCATTCACAAACACCACTTATACTTCTTAAATCAAAGCAAGTTCAAATATTCACCAATCCATAACCAAATTCCATGACGTAAATAATTCATTGAACAATGACAATCAAGAAATGCTAAGAGCGTCAAACTTTTCAAAATCATGTGCATAGAAGGAAATTTTCGAAAGAGTAATAATATACTCATAAACACATTTTTCGAAAATATGTATGTACATATATACTAAATAATTTTCAAAAATGGTAAAATAAGGTTACATAAAACATTTGGAGATTTTAAGTTGTAAAAATCATAATATAAATACGTAGTACAATTTCGAAAATTTGAAATAATATTTTCAATCCGTGAGAGTATATTTTCGAAAATTTCAGAATTTGTAAATAGAATAAATGAGCTTCTTCTGGACTTCTAATGGGTATTTGGTATACAAATTATATGATCTAAAACACATGTACACAACCCTTAGTCCAAAAACAAGTTTTATTTTGATTTTGAAAATAAACGAAAGCGTAATTAAGCTATTACAAAAAATCTGGACAACAACTATAATTGGCATAAAATGCCTTTAAAACCATCACATTAGCCCTCAAAAACATGGCTAAAAAATTCCCTCAATGCCCATACATCCACACGAAAATACTACTACTTTGCACACAATTAATCATAATTTTACGTCATCAAAACAACCTTAAAAACAATAACTAAAACAACTACTTAAGCATGCATACAACTTCTACTAAAGCATAAATAAAGATAACTATAAAGCATTAAAACTACGCTAGAGCATAATACTAAGCATGCTAAAACAAAAGCGTAAAAATAAACTAATCTAACCTAAGCATACAAGAACCTAAGGCTAAGAAAGCGGTAGACATCGAAGCATACCTCAACGTCTGGAAGGTTACTTTAAGATCGCTCCCTCCTTAGAAAATTAAACTCAATTCTCTCGGTTATTCTTCCGTGAAAACTTTTCACTTGTTACCTCCTCTTTTATTAGAGGAGAAGTGGAAGAAATGTTGAGAGAATTGTGAGGTATGATGGATGGTGAAGGGGGTTATTTATAGGATGGAAAGGTGTAGGAAAGTGGTAAACTTTCCATGTGGGACAAGGAGGGTGGTGGTGGTGTGTGGCCATGTGGGAGGAGGAGGAGATAAGGGTGATGTGGTGGTGATGTGGCCTTGGGAGTTGTGTTGTCAAGTCTTAATTACTTGATGACTAATTGACTAGTTAGTCTAATTATGCGGCAAATAAAATACGACATGCATAAAACGACCTTTAAAAATAAAATTCGAAGCCATAAAAATATATTTATTTACCAAAAATATTTTTCCATAAAATAAAATAATTTTCACAATTTATATATATTATTTTCGAAATATTTAAATACATATTTATTTATTTTGAAAATATTCCAACTTAAAAAATAATTTATTATTTTCTGAAAATAATATTACGGCAAAATACTTTGTTTTATAATAAATACCTTTGAAAATAATTTGAAAAGCTCTTTTTTATAAAATATAAAACCTCGGCAAATAAAAGATATTATTTTTTGAAAATCTTTGAAAAATTACGGGTATTGCAATACTTCCTAAGTTGTGACACATGGAAAACATTATGGAATTTCTCTAGTTCAATAGGTAAGGCTAGTCGGTAAGCTACCTCACCAACTCGCTCTAGTATCTCATAGGGTCCAATATACCGAGGGCTTAGCTTCCCTTTTCTCCCAAACCTCTTCACTCCTTTCGTTGGTGAAACTTTTAGCAAAACCTTCTCTCCAACCTTAAACTCTACTATTCTTCTGCTCCTGTCTGCATAGGACTTCTGTCGATCTTGTGCTGCTTTCATGTGAGTCTGAATAAGTCTCACTTGCTTACTCATTTCCTCGATCATCTCTGGTCCAATAGTCATTGACTCACTGATGTCACTCCAACATAGTGGACTTCTACACTTTCTCCAATAAAGTGCCTCATACGGAACCATTCCAATATTGGCATGATAACTATTGTTGTAAGAGAACTCAATCATTGGTAACCTTTCATCCCATGCTCCACCAAAATCGAGTGTGTACGCTCTCAACATATCTTCGAGTGTTTGTATTCTTCTTTCAGTCTGACCATCCGTGGCTGGGTGAAATGATGTACTGAACTTCAGTAGTGTGCCAAAAGCTTGCTGTAGTTTTCCCCAGAAATTCGATAGAAACCTTGCATCTCTGTCAGACACAATGTCCTTCAGAATTCCATGCAATCTGACTATCTCTAAGACATAGGCTTCTACCAACTGCTTCATACTCCATGTATCCTTCATAGCGATGAATCTAGCGGACTTGTTTAATGTGTCCACTATCGCCCATATAGCATTCTTCTAGGTCTTCGTGATTGGTAGACCCATTACAAAATCCATTGATATTGATTCCCACTTCCAACTTGGAATCTCAAGCGGTTGCATTTTTCCTCCCGGTCGCATGTGTGCAATCTTAACTTTCTGACAAGTTAAACATTTGGATACAAATTCCGCAACTTCTCTCTTCATGCTTGGCCGCCAAAAATTCTGTTTGAGATCTTTGTAGAGCTTGTCTCCACCTGAATGTACTGAATACGGCGTATTATGTGCTTCTTCCAAGATTTTCTTCTTAAGACCTTCGTCCTTTGGAACGCACCATCTTCCCTTGTACTTTACTACATTAGCATTGTTGACATCAAATTCAGTAGCTGTCCCCTCTGCCTTCATCTTTCTGACTTTGTTGAACCATTCATCGGTCAATTGTTTCTCTTGGATTTCATAAAAAATCGTTGGTTCCAAGGTGAGTGCATTTAGTTGGACTTCCACTTGTCCACGGTCCACAACTTCCAAGTCAAGCTTATGAAATTCATTGCAAAGTTTTTTCATCATCACCATGACAAATCAAACCTTACCGCAAGAGAAGATCAAAAGTAGAACAAAGAACCTTGTCCCTGAAATGAATGAATCAAACAAAAATAAGAAGAGCAAAGATGTCAAATTAAAACAAAAACAAATTACAGCAACAACAATACAACAACAGCAATAATAACAACACAACAACAACAATAACAACAACCCCCATCCAAGCTTAGGGTTCCATTTCCCCCTCCCTGCAGCCCCCATCCTCCCACCATAGCCCCCTTTCCCCCTCCCCCACCCTTTCACCCCTTCCCCCTAAAACGCTCTGTCCCCCCTACCAGCCCCTACAGTAACAAGAACACAACAACAACAACAGCACAACAACAACAAATCAAAATCAAAACCCTAGAAAAAATGAACATCTAGAATCCACAACCTTAAAAACCCTAGAAAAATACAACCTTAAAAACCACAAAAAAAATCGAGCAAAAAAATATAAATAAATCATATTTTGAAATTTAAAAATCTACCCTTAAAAATTGAAATCTAACCATAAAAAATTGAAAACCTTCAATAAAATTGAATAAAAACACAAAATCTAATGTTAGATCTGAAAAAACGAGAAAAAATTTGAGAAAATGAACCACAAAAATGAAACCCTAGATCTGAAAAGAAGAGGAGGAAGGGGGTTACCTTGGGCGTGGTGGTGGACGATAGCAGCAATAGACATGACCGCAGGCGCGGTTAGGATGGTGTTGGCTGGTGGTCGGCGGCGGTTGGGTTGTGTTGGCTTCGTGCTTCTTGCTTCGTCGAGTAAGGGTGAGGGTTAGAGCAGAGTTTTTTATTTTTTTGGTTTGATGAATGAAACCGTGTGAGCAGAGGGTGGAGAGATGAGTGTTTTATATTTTTTTTTTAAGTAATTTGCTGCGGTTTTTGGACTTGTCCAAATCACCACAGCAAATGACTAGCAGCAAACATCTTAATAGCTTATTTGCTGCGGTTATTAGGATAATCCCTAATAACCGCAGCAAATAGGTCGCAGCAAAATCTCTTTTTTCCACTAGTGGTCATGGCGGTCGGTGTTACCGACCGACCATATGACGGTCGGTAATACCAACCGCCATGACGGTCGGAAAATGGCTTATTCTAGCCAATTTTTTTTTCGCGCCAAATAATTTACCGACCGTGTGTCGGTCGGCATATTAATTTTCGCGGTTTTTTAAATTTTAATCTTTACCATTTTCGCGGTTTTGAGTTTTTGGATACCGACCGTTTGGCGGTCGTTAAATTGTTACGTCTTTTTTTTTCATTTCATTAAATAACAAAAAACCTTTGCAAAATATATTAAATTATTTATTAATGAAAAACAGTTTATACATACGAAATAATATTTTATATTATTTATATAAATAATTCGTAATACACAAAAGTATGTAATATATATTACAGTTTCCAAAAACGTAAATTAATAAACCGAAATATATATAACAAACAACTACACTACGAAGGCTCCAGAACCGCCAGAACCGTCTGTGCGATCGTCGGGGGGTCGTCGGTGAATGGAAGACTGATCGCCGAATTGCCTCATGAAAGCGTCCATCTGCGCCTTCATCTGCTCGAGGTACTCCGCTTGCTTCTTCTGATCCTCCTCCAGACGGCGTTGATGCTCCTCCCGTTGACGTTCTCACTCCTCCAGATGGCGCTCTCGCTCCTCTAACTCTGTCCTCGCACGCTCGGACTCCTCCAAACGCTCGGTCATGTTTTCCAGTTGAGCGGAAACTGATGGAGAGTAGGCAGATCCAATGTGCCGCCGCGAGGTTCTCTCATAATAGAGAGAAGCTCCGTCTTTGCCGAAACCTAGAACCTCGCCCTTCCGGAAGCCACCAACTGTATCAAAGAAGACCTGGTTGGGATCCGTCTCCGAGCCACTAGCCTGAGACTCCGAAAGGTTCTGGTTATATTGTTCCTGCAAATTGTGGGCGGAGTTAGTTCAAACAATTCAAAATAAAATAAGAACAATAAAATTGACATTATGAATAAAAGAATACTTGTCATTTAGAGGGTTTTGGAATAAAAACAACCTAACTAGGCCATTTTTGGCTCGTTTTGGGTGTTTTCATTCCCAACTTCGCACCGATCAACGTAGAACATGTTTTAAAGGTTAATTCACATATCATAACATGTTTATAGACATTCTATCACTTATTTGCATGTTTTTGGGAAAGTTTAGAGGTTTTTGGAACAAAAACAACCTAAATAGGCCATTTTTGGCTCGTTTTGGGTGTTTTCATTCCCAACTTCGCACCGATCAACGTAGATCATGTTTTAAAGGTTAATTCATATCTCATAACATTATTATAGACATTCTATCACTTATTTGCATGTTTTCGGGAAAGTTTAGAGGGTTTTGGAACAAAAACAACCTAAATAGGCCATTTTTGGCTCGTTTTGGGTGTTTTCATTCCCAACTTTGCACCGATCAACGTAGATCATGTTTTAAACCAAATTCACATATCATAACATTAATACAAACATTCTATCACTTATTTCCATGTTTTTGGGAAAGTTTAGAGGTTTTTGGAACAAAAACAACCTCAATAGGCCATTTTTGGCTCGTTTTGGGTATTTTCATCCCCAACTTCGCACCGATCAACGTAGATCATGTTTTAAAGGTTAATTCACATATCATAACATTATTATAGACATTCTATCACTTATTTGCATGTTTTCGGGAAAGTTTAGAGGTTTTAGGAACAAAAACAACCTAAATAGGCCATTTTTAACTCGTTTTGGGTGTTTTCATTCCCAACTTCGCACCGATCAACGTAGATTATGTTTTAAAGGTTAATTCACATCTCATAACATGTTTACAGACATTCTATCACTTATTTGCATGTTTTTGGGAAAGTTTAGAGGTTTTTGGAACAAAAATAACCTCAACAGGCCATTTTTGGCTCGTTTTGGGTGTTTTCATTCCCAACTTCGCACCGATCAACGTAGATCATGTTTTAAAGGTTAATTCACATCTCATAACATGTTTATAGACATTCTATCACGTATTTGCATGTTTTTGGGAAAGTTTAGAGGGTTTTGGAACAAAAATAACCTAAATAGGCCATTTTTGGCTCGATTTGGGTGTTTTCATTCCCAACTTCGCACCGATCAACGTAGATCATGTTTTAAAGGTTAATTCACATATCATAACATGTTTATAGACATTCTATCACTTATTTGCATGTTTTTGGGAAAGTTTAGAGGTTTTTTGAACAAAAACAACCTCAATAGGCCATTTTTGGCTCGTTTTGGGTGTTTTCATTCCCATCTTCGCAACGATCAACGTAGAACATGTTTTAAAGGTTAATTAACATCTCATAAAATTTTATAGACATTCTATCACTTATTTGCATGTTTTTGGGAAAGTTTAGAGGGTTTTGGAACAAAAACAACCTAAATAGGCCATTTTTGGCTCGTTTTGGGTGTTTTCATTCCCAACTTCGCACCGATCAACGTAGATCATGTTTTAAAGGTTAATTCACATCTCATAACATGTTTATAGACATTCTATCACTTATTTGCATGTTTTTGGGAAAGTTTAGAGGTTTTTGGAACAAAAACAACCTAAATAGGCCATTTTTGGCTCGTTTTGGGTGTTTTCATTCCCTACTTCGCACCGATCAACGTAGATCATGTTTTAAAGGTTAATTCACATCTCATAACATTATTATAGACATTGTATCACTTATTTGCATGTTTTTGGGAAAGTTTAGAGGGTTTTGGAACAAAAACAACCTAAATAGGCCATTTTTGGCTCGTTTTGGGTGTTTTCATTCCCAACTTCGCACCGATCAACGTAGATCATGTTTTAAAGGTTAATTCACATCTCATAACATTATTATAGACATTCTATCACTTATTTGCATGTTTTCGGGAAAGTTTAGAGGGTTTTGGAACAAAAACAACCTAAATAGGCCATTTTTGGCTCGTTTTGGGTGTTTTCATTCCCAACTTTGCACCGATCAATGTAGATCATGTTTTAAACCAAATTCACATATGATAACATTAATACAGACATTCTATCACTTATTTGCATGTTTTTGGGAAAGTTTAGAGGTTTTTGGAACAAAAACAACCTCAACAGGCCATTTTTGGCTCGTTTTGGGTGTTTTCATTCCCAACTTCGCAACGATCAATGTAGATCATGTTTTAAAGGTTAATTCACATATCATAACATGTTTATAGACATTCTATCACTTATTTTCATGTTTTTGGGAAAGTTTAGAGGGTTTTGGAACAAAAACAACCTTAATAGGCCATTTTTGGCTCGTTTTGGGTGTTTTCATTCCCAACTTCGCACCGATCAACGTAGATCATGTTTTAAAGGTTAATTCACATCTCATAACATGTTTAGAGACATTCTATCACTTATTTGCATGTTTTTGGGAAAGTTTAGAGGTTTTTGGAACAAAAACAACCTAAATAGGCCATTTTTGGCTCGTTTTGGGTGTTTTCATTCCCAACTTCGCACCGATCAACGTAGATCATGTTTTAAACCAAATTCACATATCATAACATTAATACAGACATTTTATTGCAAATAATCAAAAAACAATCCTATTCGTACTCTTCGGCTTTCAAGCCGGAATTCCGCTCTAGACATCAATTACAAATAATTCAAAATCAAACCTATTCGTACTCTTCGGCTTTGAAGCCGGAATTCCGCTCTAAAAATCGAATGCATAGTAAAGAAGAAAGCATTACCATCACTTCCTTGGCCTTATCGCTAATCGGAACCGGATCCTTCCCTGGTTGCTTCTTGAAGTGAGTATCGAGGAAGAGATCCGCAGCATCAGGCAGCTTCCCTCCTTTCACCTTGGACAACACAAACAAATGTGCGTAAGGGTAGGATATATATAATCTAATGTGCATTAATTACAATAATTTAATGAAATAGTAGACTAACCAATTGCTTAGCTCGTTGAGTAGTGGAGACAGATCCCGCGCAGTGAGAGGCCTGGGCCTTGCCACTAGCGTCGCCGCCTCTCCTGTTTGCCTTCGCTCGAGCCGACCTTTCCTTGAATACGTTGTCATCGAGCCTACCCTTCATTGCCTGGTACATCTCATCACCAAGCCAATTTGGTCGGTCTTTCCGCTTGTGCACTATGTCATTGAATATGTTCTTCAGCTGTAATCCAGCCTTGGTATCATACGCATCCCGCACAGTGCCCTCGAGCTCAGGCCTCCAAGTGTACTGTTTCTGCATTAGACCAAGGACAATCAAATATTTTAATGTAAGAGATTATATTTAAAAACATATTGTATCAAATTACATAATTCGTCTTACTGACCTTCCACATGTTCCACCAATGTACCTTGGTCGCCTGATCTACCTCAGTGTAGTTCTTCCAAGGCTGATGGAAGTAGGACTTGATGACGTGTGTTATTGATCGAACAACAGCGCCCTTGTCAAACCTTGCACACAAAACGTAGTAAGATTAAACAACATATGAATACAACTTAATTTCAATAGTGAAAACATTAAAAAATTACATAAAAACTCACCATACGCCATCGGGGTCCAATTCTCGAACCCCAGCTGTGGATGTAGAAGCTTCTCCCTGATCCTTGTCTCCACCCTCAACCTCACCAGTTTGTCTCTCGGGTTCTCGCGTCGGCGTAGTCACAGGCGGAGGAGTAGAGTGCGACAAAGGAGTGACCGGAGGCAGCGAGGATGGAGTAGGCTGAGACAAAGGAGTGAGCTCAGACGTAGGAGTAGGCTCAGGCAGCGATGTAGGCTGAGACATAGCAGCCTGAGACACAGATGGCTGAGGACGAAGAGGACGATGCCGAGGCCGAAGCTGTGGTACTGGAGGTAATGTCAACTCTGGTGGTGGAGGTAACGTAAACGTAGGCTGAGAAGGACCGGAAGGTGAAATCGTCGACCGTCTCCTAGACGACTCAACACGATGATGAAGGTCACCAGGACGCAATATCGGCCTAGACCCAGTAGGACGAACCGAAGACTGAGAGGGAGAATGCTGGCGGGTCTGGGAGTTCTGACTCTGATCCGCCGAATCTGACATGCTCCTGCTTAAAGTAATGAGTAAATTATTTGCACGATTAATAGTTATTGACAGAAATCACAATAAAAAAATGCTGGTATGAAAACGTACCCCAATTACCTAATAATGAATATTGCCCTGAGCATGCACTAGCATTAACAAACGCGAATAATAAAATTCATACATACAAAACTAAACAATCAACGTTAATATATTTAAGAACATCGAGGGGGAACTCAATAAACTAATATTTCCTTGAATTATTAAATTGACCTTGTTTTTCGTTTCAAATTACAATGAATTGCTACAATTAGATTACATTTAAATTACATCCTAATGAAACAAACCGATGTCATCAACGTCCTCGTCATCATCATCAACCAATTCATCAATGTCATCACTTCTAAGCTCCTGTCCACTGTCATAGTCATCTTCATCAAGACTTGGAATGACCTCATCTTCGTCATCATCACCTTGAATGATCTCGTAGTCTGGGATCTCGTCCGGAGAACATACACCTACGGGAATAGGGGATGTTTCCTCTTGTAGAACATCCGAGTCCACCGGGGCATCAACCTCTGGCCTAGCTTTTGTCTTGAACATAGCTCACCACTGCACTTTGTCCCTCTTCAGGCTAGGATAAGGAGCATAATACACCTGACTGGCTTGGTACGAGACAATGAAGGGGTCGTACCACGGGAATGTCCTAGTGTGATTGACTTCTACAAGTCTATATTTCTCATGAATGTTCATGCCCTTATCACAATCAAACCAACTGCAGTTGAACAATATTGTTTTGTACTCTGCGTCACTCCCGTGGTAAAACAATTGTAACACCTCTTCCAAGGTGCCTAAGTAGTCACCCCCTCCTTGACTCTCAACACACACTCCATAATTCATAGTTGACTTGTTCCTACCATAGCTTTGTGTGTGGAAATTGTACCCATTGACGTAGAATTGATTCCAAGTTATCACTTCTTTCGAGGGACCCATCGCGAGAGCTCGTGTGACGTCATCAGCAGACTGTGTCTGAAGTACCTAGATTTGTTGAGTGAGTCATTAAATAAAATGATGGTATATAATTAAAAAATTGGGAAATTAAGGGATTAGGATTCCTCACTTGTGTCCTTAACCATGTTGGGTATTGGGATTCGCATTTGATCCAAACGTCCTCCCTCTTTATTTGGGGATTTGACTGCACTATGTGATCCTCAAATTGCCTATTACAGTGCGCAAGTTCGATCTAAGTCAGCTAAGGCGGAATGCAATATGGTTTTGTAATCTAAGACAGTTAAACTAATAAAATAACCTTTCATAGTCACTTAATATGCCACAATTTGCGAGGATGTACTGATGGGCTCGGACGTACTCCTTGTCTGTCAACCAACGTTTACTACCACTCGTTGTTGGTCGACCACAATCCTCCCTAAACAATTCAGGGACATTGACACCATGTTGGCTTTCCACAACATGATATGCATTTCTACCCAAGTCCCTCGACTTGGTATCAACCTCCGACTGAAAATATTGTGAGCAGAAATTGGATATCTCCTCAGCCAGGTATGCATTGCATATAGAGCCTTCAACCCTTGCCTTGTTCCCCACTTTACGCTTCAAGTTGTTAAGGTACCTGTCAGTAAATGAAACATGAGCAATGTAAATGTCACTTCATAAGAAATTAGTAAAGGGGTATAAATAATTACAATAACTCACCGTTCGAATGGGTACATCCATCTGTACTGAACAGGACCCCCAATATATGCTTCATGTGGCAAGTGTACCGGCAAGTGCTCCATGGAGTTAAAGAATGCCGGGGGAAATTTTTTTTCTAACTTACATAAGATCTCAACAATGTTCTTATGTAGGCGGTCCATCTCACTCAACATGATAGTGGGAGCACATAAGTCACAGAAGAATTGGCTGATTTCGGTTATTGCCTTCCAAATATGAAGGGGGACCAACTCTCTTAGGCAAACAGGCAATAACCGCTCCATAAATACATGACAATCGTGACTCTTCATTCCATGGAGCCTATTTTTTTTTTTTATCAACACATCGACTTAAGTTCGAAGCATGCCCGTCAGGAAACCTCAAGTCTCGGATCCATTCACATAACACCTTCTTCTGCTCCTTGTTAAGTGCGTAAGGTGCCTTGGGCATCTGCTCATTACCCTTACCATCATCAACGAGCTCCAACTCTCGACGCCGACAGACACTCTTCATGTCTTTTCTCTGTAATACCCCATAATTTTTTACATTTATACATGTATTTTTATACGTATTTTATAACCTATACACGTATTTTGTACGCCTAAAAGAATATTTTTAGTTGTTTTACGAATTAAAAGTAATAAAATGGTTTAAAGTAAATATTTACGAAAATGTTATTATTTGAGTATTTAAATAATTTGCTTATATATTTATAAAGGGATTTTATAAAATCATATTTGAAATAATATTAAAGGTTTTAAGTATATGTTTTGGGACGTAGCTTATATAATAAAATATTCCGGTTTGAAAAAAGGTAAAAGTATTTATTCGTATTGTCGCAAGCCCAACCCAGCGGTAAAACCAAATTGGACCCAAGCGGTATATATACCTGTAACGTAAAACAAAACAGGTCAAAACCCTAAATCAGAATAATATAAAACCCTTGCTTCTCCTCCTTCACGTTGGGTTCAAACAGAGGGGAAAAAAAAACACCATGAACACTTCTTCTTCACAGCACCAGCCACGGCAACCCCCACTCCATCACCGCCGGATCCACGCTTCCACCTCTGTCGGGCTGGCCGCTGCCGCCGCTTGACCAACTACTGCTTGGTGTCTCCTGTTGTCGTGGTGTTGTATATTTTTAAACCTTTTCCTTCCTCCCTCACGCATCATAGCCACCACCACCGGTCTCTCTTGCCTCACCGAACCTTTCTCTAGCCTACCGCCGGTCTGCCTCCCTGCTCGTTGGAGTCGGCCGCCCTGCTACGGTCCCCTACTGGTGCGTGAGTCTTCTTGTTAAAAAAAAAAAAACTTTTCTTTTTATTAATTTTAATTCTTGATGTTTATAATTTATTAATTGTTATACTTAATTAATTTTGATTTAATGTTGTTGTTTAATCATATTTTGGACTCAAGATTTTGATTTAAATTTCAGATTTCATAAAGTATGTTTAAACCCTAATTAAACCTTGTTAATTGAATTATTATTTTATTTTGAATATTAGGACCTAATTATGGGTTGTATAGAATGATTTCTTGAAATTTTAGGGCTTAAATGTTGATTAAATGATGTTTGTGGATGTTTAAAGTTTGTTTTTATATTCTGAAATTTTGTGAAAATTAATATATTTTATTGGGTTTTGATTATGTTTGATTAAATCTTGTTTTTATGTATGCTTATGCATAATATATAAAAGTTGGATTTAAAAACATGTTTTGGAATGATTTTAAAGGGTTTTTATTTATTATTATGCTGCTGAAATTTTTATAAAATATCCTAACTCAATGATTTTTAACTTTTAATAATCTATAGTTGATGGGGATGATTTGATATTAAGTACATAGTTTCTGGGGCTTAAAGGAATAGTTTTTATGGAGTTTTAATATGTTTTTAAAAGGCTGGAATTTTAGTTTTAATACACTAAGACGATATTTAAAATGTTTAAATTAGTATCCGCCTAGTATTTTATTTAGAGAGCACAATTTCGGAATTTTTAAATTAAATTAAGGAGTCGGAAATGATTTTTGAAATTTATTTAGAAGCTGGAATATTGTAATATGTATTTAGGTTAGTTGTAGTGTTGAAGGGATATTGATTAGTCCCATATTTTCGGACTTTGACTGCAGAGAATTCCGTTAATTGTGGCTAGTCGAGTGTATTATACCAGGTACGTGTGTACGCAAGACTTATTTTCTAAAGTAGTAACATGATTAGGAAATTGTGTGGACTGTGATGAAATGTTGTGCATATATATGTATGGATGCATATAGTTTGGAAAAGGAAATTTATTTATTTATATAATCTTTCACGTTGTGAGGAAAGAATTTATTATCAAGTAGTGTGTGTGACGACTCGACTCGCTTAAATCGGCGCGGAAGAAACCGACGAGTCGAATAGTCATAACTAACAACTCAAAGACTTAAAAATTAAAGCAAAACCTCAAGATATTATTATTATAACCCAAAAGTACAAATACCCACAAGTTTGTACAATACTAAACCAAAAGTCAAACAATCAATACTTAATAAAAGTAACTCCAACCACATGTCAGAGTCTAAAACAAATGTGTACAAATCACTACTACAAATCTATACTATCCAAAGTCACAAAATAACGAGAATACAACTAAATCAACATATCGACGCTCGCCCAACCCAAAGCTAAGCAAGAACCTCATCATCAGAATTACCTGAAAAATAAACAACAGTCCACCATCAGTGGCGAGTAACATAACTGACTCACCCTAATGGGAATACACAAGAACATAACACAAATAAAAAATCCAAAACATAACATCAAACATGCGAAAATCATCCCAAAACAGACTCGACTCAACTAACTTATCCAAACTTATCTTTGGCGCAATCATTCATAAACTAGATCGGACTATGCACGTACGAATGCATCTTACGCATTCGAACTTTCTACTATGTTAGGAATTGAGAATCTTACTCCCAAGTCCCGTGAAACCAATCTTACTGGAAATCCACATCCGAAGACAACATAGTAAGACCACCAACTATCCCAATACCGCGGATAGGATAGGGGCAACGTCTTAACCCAAAAACAAAGAATCTTACTCTAAGTTTTAGGCGTCTAGCTACAAAATCAAGCTAATTTTAACAATCTTTAACTCTTTAATCCGACGTTTACTCACTTAGTTACCTCTTAAGTTGCATCTTACGCCTTGACTTAAGAAAATAACGCGTAAACCAAACATCTTACAACCTCTTAATGTTTTCTTTAACTCTTTCTTTAACTTTCTTTAACTTCCTTTAACTTAAAAGACTTAATCAAGAACTTATCAAGACTCATCAAGAACTTAAGGAACTCAACCAAGATTCATAAAGAACTCATCCAAAAATCAAGAACTCAATCAAGATTCAAGAACTTCAACCAAGAACTCATCCAACATACATATATCACACGCATAAATCAACAATAACCATGAAATTACTAACTTACTATCATCCAAAATTCATCAAACTTTAACATAATCAACATGAACTTAATACCAACACAACCAATCATAAAATTAACATATTCAATCACCAAAATCATCATGAAACCACATAAAAATCAGATTTGATACAATACATGAAAACATGATCAAACTTCAACATAAACTAATCTTAAGCATTTAATTCATACTATGAATCATAGTACACCAATTAAGTTGAGAAAGCATGTTACCTTATTGAAGATTAACACACAAATTCAACACAAACTTGCTGCCCGGAAACTAACACACACGACCAAAGCCACACGACACAACACGCACGGCTTCAACACGGTAGCACCACGGTTGCACCACCACTGCACGACCTTCACTGCGAACACAACCACCACAGCACGAACCCTCACGGACCTGTTGCACGGCTTGGCACACGAGCCACCACACGAGCACACTCGAACACCCACACGTTCAACCCACACGAACAAAAACCCAAAGCCAACCCAAACTAGCAATCTTGATTGGAATTATGGGGATTTAATGAAGGTTTAATCACCTAAAGGTCAATTGAGGATTAATCTTTAAGTTTTGGGGTTAAAAAGATGATGAATAATTTTGTGGATGATTATGGCCAAAATGGCGTGGAAGGAGAGAGCAAATGGAAGGAAGTGTTTGATCTTTTAATGGCAAAGGCATAAGATGGCTATTTAGCAAAATGAGCAAAAGCCTTACTAACTTCTCTATTTATAGAGGTTAGTTAAGGTGTGAATGCATGGCAAGTGGCAATTAGGCCACTAATCACCAAGGGGGCCGGTTTTCATGAGGCCAAAATGGGCTTTCGTGAACAATTGGGCTAATTTATAAAAATTACATGATTAATCATGCTTAAATCGATTAAGTCCAAAATATTAAATAATTAATTAGAAAATTAAATAATAAAAATTCTAATTAATTAAATAATAATTAAAATAAATAATAATAACTGCAAATAAAATAATTCGAATTAAATCGAAATTATTCACATAAAATAAAATAAATAGTTCAAAAATAAATTTGAACTATACATAGCATCACATAAATACACATAAACTTATGGCAGAAATACCATAAAAATCAGGGTCGTTACAGTGTGACTTCCCTAGTGTGGGTTGTTTATTATAGTTATGGAAAAAGAAAGATATGTTGCAATTTAGGCAAGGAGTATGTTGTTACTCACCTGTTGAGTCTAGGTAGTATTTTTACTCACTCCCTTTGGGAGAATGAGACAAGGATAAAGGTTTAACCCAACCACATTGTTGGATTGGGCATAGGCAAGCTCAGATAATGAAAAATTGGTTATGTGATCGCCTAGTTATAGGGAATCTTAAAAACGGAAAATGTGTTGTTTGATTTATTAGGTTGTGTAATGTTTGGTATGGGGTGAGTCTTCACGGTTATTAAATAAACATGATAAATCACGTAAAACGAAAGAGGATTCACACCAAAACTCTTGGAACGTATACACCTTGAGTATGAACATATGGGGGGAGCTAAATAGCTTCTACCAAGGGGTACAAGACGTTGTACATCCTTGTTTAGTTTTATTTATTTTGGCCTAGGATCCCGTCACTTTAAAAGTGGCACAGTTTTACCACTCGACTTGCAACCGAGTGGGGCCCTAGAGGGCATAGTTACTTATCTTTAGAAACCCGTTCGATGTTGAATCCAAATCTCCTTATAAACTGATAGAGTCTAAGAATGTATGAGAATTGTTCATGTAGAGTGTTTAGCAGGTTATCATTTGCATCACTTAATCTTGTTACATTATATGTGCATATCTTGTTGTATATATGTACTCAGCTTTTGCTGATTACGTGCTTTTGTATGTGTTTTCTTTGGTCATGGCCCTCGCCTTAATGACCCTGTGATGAACCAATTTATACACTTGTATTATTGGGGAGCAGAACTGCACAGGTTAACTTGATGATGTGAAGTTCAAGATTTCAGCATATGCATGGTCTTGGGATTGGTGTGAAGAGAGGGTTTACGATTATTGTATTTGAGCTTGTTTTTAAAATGTATTTCATTTAATTTATTTGGTTTAAATAATTGTTAAAGTTTTTCCGCTGCAAAATTCTGAATAAGCCGAAACGTTTTTAGACGTGGCGGTAATGCTTTGGAAATTTCCTTTCAAATATTTTTTTTATGTCATAATTTTAAATAATGTTTAGAGTTTTCAAGTAGGGAATTTTCAGGGTGCTACATTCTCGCACTTACAGTGTCAGACGTTTCGTCTTTCACAGCCATGACGGTGTGGATGAGCTGCTCGAAGAAGTTCTTCTCAATATGCATAACATCTAAGTTGTGCCGAAGCAGCAAATCCTTCCAATACGGCAGGTCCCACAAACAAGATTGCTTATCCCATCCCATTTTTTTCTTCTTCAATTGCTTCAAAGCATCAGGACCATCAGTTGCTTTCGGTAAGTCCTTCACACACTGCCACAGTTCCTCACCTGACATGATATGAGGAGCCGAGTCATTTTCATCTCTGTTGTTACAAAAAGCTATCTTATTCTTTCGGAAGGAGTGGTGGGAATCTAAAAACTGACGATGGCAATCAAACCATGATACTTTGCCACCATGTTGTAGCCAAAAGGCTTTGCTTTTCTCCATGCAATATGGATACGCCTTTTTACCGAACGTGTTCCAACCTGACAACATACTATATGCTGGAAAGTCACTGATAGTCCACAACAAGGCTGCGCGAAGATTGAAATTCTGCTTCTTTGAGATGTCGTAAGTCAAGGATCCAACCGACCATAGATGCTTCAACTCATCAATCAAAGGTTGCATGTAGACATCCAAATTGTTCTTCGGATTTTTTGGCCCAGGGATAAGCAAGGAAAGGAAAATGAAAGGTTTTTTCATGCACATGGACGGTGACATGTTGTAAGGTATAGTTAAAATAGGCCAACAAGAGTATTGCTTTCCAAACTTCCCAAAAACGGAAAAACCATCAGTGCACAACCCAAGTCTAACATTTCGAGGCTCGGACGCAAAGTCCTTAAAGGTCCTTGTCCTCGACGATTTTCAGAATGCCATATCATAGCCTCAGCAATGTTCCTAGTGGCAAACATCCTTTGCAATCATGGTGTTATTGGGAAGTACACCAGAAAACTTACGGGAACCAAATTGTCATTCGAAGTCTTCTTCAACCGATTCGACCCGCAATGACGACACTTATCAAGCTGAGCATCGTCCTTCTAAAATAGAATACATCCATTCGGGCATGAGTGTATCTTCTCGTGAGGAAGCTCTAATCCCTTGAGTACCTTCATTGTGTCGTAATAGGTGCTACACTTAGTTTTTTGGGTGGTGGGGAGCGCATCGTTCACCAATGACCCAATACCATCTACGCACCTGAGTGGCAAGTTGTACTCAGACTTTAAATTGATCATTCTAGAAGCCATCTCCAACACAGAGATGTTGCTGCCATCATACAAAGGCTGCTCGGCTGCCTTGAGCAAGTCGAAGAACATCTTCGCTTCCGCATTTGGTTCTTCTTCAGCTGAAGTTGCCTCCTCAAGGAATGGTGGGTCCACGTTGTTCCCAAAAGCATCGACAACCATTTCCCGGTAAGGATTCGGATGAGTAGGAGACGAGGTGGACCCTATACTCACCCTTTCACCGTGACATAACCATTCATAGTAGTTCGGAATGAACCCCTTCTTATACAAATGTACCTTTACGTTAGGCACATCCAAGTAATTCAAGTTTTTACACCGAACACATGGACATCTTATCTTATCCCTATCATTAAGCTCGGGGTGCTGCTGAGAGAACGCAACAAACTCATTCACCCCTTGGATGAACTCATCCCGAAGTTTGTGGTCCTCATCGTGTCTCTTGTACATCCAATCACGCTCCTTCCTTTTCATTTCGATTATGCCTATTCTAAGCCATTAACAAATATCAGTTCAAAGCATTCAAACATCCTTCAATGTCTTCACTCCTATCTTATTTTAGCCTTTCTTAATTCTTCTTAAAGCTTTCTTATGTAATGCACATGTATGTATATATATATATATATTTAAGTCATATTTAGTTCTACTTTAATTGTATTCATTCACAACAATTACAAAGATTCATAATAAATCAAATACAGAGGCAATTTTGTATTTCAATATAAATACAACTCGACTTTCAATCAACAATCATACATAGACATACATACAAATACATAATACATTAACATACATACAAATACATAAATAAATACATATGCATAGAAATTTTTGGACAAAAAAATCAATAAAACTTTAATAAATTCAAAGTAAAACAATACATAAATAATACATACAAATACATACATAATACATACACATACACATACACATAATTCAATAAATTCAAAAACAAAAAAAAAATCACATACATACATAATACATATACATACAAATACACATAATTCAATAAATTCAAAAACAAAAAAAATTAATTCACATACATACATAATACATATACATACACATACATACATATACATACACATACCTACATATACATACACATACATACACATACATACAAATACACACAATTCAATAAATTCAAAAATAAAAAAATAAAAAAACCCTAACCACAAGCAGAGGAGGACGGCGGCGGCACAGGAGGGACGGCGGCGGCACAGGAGGACCGGCAGTGGAGGCGGAGAACAGAACGCTGGAGAAAGAAAGAGAAGGAGAAAGAAAGAGAAGGAGAAAGAAAGAAAGAGAAGGAGAAAGAGAGCGGCCGGAGGTGCGGCGGTCGTTTGGTGGCCAGAGGTGGCCGGAGGTGAGAGAGAGAGTTAGAGTTTGGGTCGTCGGGTTTTCGAACGTTTGGAGGGAGAGAGATCGAGTGAGAGATTTTCGAATGTTTTGGGGTTTAAAATCACGACTCTGATTTTAAATTAACTCGAAAATTTTCCGACCGACGAGACGGTCGGTATCGGTCGGTAAATTCCGACTGCACCTAGACGGTCGGAATTCACCGACCGATACCGACCGTCTCGTCGGTTGGAAAATTTTTTCCGACCGTATTGAAGGTCGGAAAAAAATTAACGACTGTGTTCAGTCGGGGACGGTCGGTATTTTCCGACTAAGAAACTTGCGGTCGGTAAAATCGGTCGGGCGAACGAGATTTTCTTGTTGTGTCAATACCTACGTCCCACGCCAACAGAGACCTGATAAGGATACTTGGATATCTACTGAAAATGGTAAGTATTCTAGCTTGTTGTTGATGGTTCTTAAACCATCATATATACTAGTTCACCAAGAAACTTACAAGGTTTGAACAATTTTTGGATTTTTTTTTTGGAGCCTCTAGATAATTTTGAGACATAAGTGGTTATGTTAGAAACTTCTCCACAATGCCATTCCCACAAAAATTAATCTCAACAAAAGCGGGATTATGGTCGAGAGCCATTGTGTTTTTTACCTCAAACCAGAGACAACTGAACACATGTTTCTCCACTGCGATTTCAGTTCACGAATTTGGAAGGGAGGTAATCTTGGCATAAATATATTGGCTAATTGGTTAACTAATTTCAAAGAATGGTTCAGGAATTGGTTTGTTAATTTCAAAGAATGATTCAGGAATTGGATGATTTACTTCCACAAAAAATTACGTGATCTCCATAATTAGGTTATTCACCTAATCCTCACCCTTTGGGCAATTTGGATTCTAAGAAATGAAATCCTCTTTAAAGTAATATGAACAACAGACATGATTAAATACCTTCAAAATGGTCAAAACTCTGTGACATTAAATGTACAAACAACTTTAAATGAATACATTAATCATAAAAGTGATCTAAATGCATATATCTACAAAGTTAATATGAAAATAATCTGTAAGCACAAATGTTTTGCAAATGGCTGTAAAATCATCGCATCAAGCAATTCAAAGAGATTCATATGTCTAAGGCCTAAGCTAGTTGTAAGATATGATGTTTATCACAAACTTATCGTAAACTTCTGCACATTGGGTACTTTGATCTTTTAAATTGATATAATTTAAGCTCTCTAAACATGACATTGCATATTGGTCAAAGATAAACAACATTGTGTTGTGTGACATTTAAAATGTAATACATGTATATGATGATTTTTTTCTTATTATCTATCACATACTTCCTTTTATTTTTTATTATTATTATTATTATTATTATTATTATTATTACTATTATTATTATTATTATTATTATAAATACTAATTACCTACTAGCTTCTTGGTAGATACGGTTAAAAAACAAATTAATTAAGATTAACACAACTCTTCCCTCTCTTATTATCTGTGGTTAAGGCATTGTATTTGTCTATTAACTATGTCTAATCTCCTTCTCAAACTGAAGTGCCATAGAGGTGCAAAAAAGTATCAAAAGTACACAACAATAACATCTAGTAAACTCAAATAATATAACAATGAACAAACCTTGTGCAAATAAAATATCAATTCCCAAGAAAGAAGAACTACAAAACTTCCTATGTAAAAGATGGATGGGCAACAACTGAACTTCAATACAGATAATGTAAGAGGGCCACACCCACTGATGCAATTGAAAATTTTAGTGCTTGCCTGAGAGACGAAAGAAGCTCCATCTTGTAGCTAAAAAAAGGCGGACGCTGTTGATAATCAACAACGATATAATTTTATTATTTATTAAAAACAAGGGTGCAACTCATGCCATTAACACATATACAAAGATGTGCATTTAAAATATTTACCATTATTTTTTAGCTTATGGGAGAATGATTTAAAAGCAACCCCAAGTAATTGCAACTAAGGAATTGCTTTGCAATTTCTAAAATTTCAACGAAATATTTAAACGATTACAGTTTAGATTTGAATTAGCTTCATGGGTTAATTTGCTTGTTATAAAGTTAAAAAAGGTGGAAAAAGTTGCCAAATAAATTCTTCAAAAGTGACCAAGTAGGAACAATTTAAATTGGTGGAAGTATTGACCTATTGGGTCAGTTAGTCAGACCTAACAATTTCAGTATTTCACCATAAAAATTTATCATTTCATTTCCCACAAAACCTTTTATTCTCCCTTCTTCAATCATCTATGGCGGCTCCTGCATCCTCCATGCTTCCCCTTTCTTTCTTATCAACGACATCCACCATCATCATCAACCTTCACCTCTTCTTCCAATCAAAACTCACCACACCATCCCTCTGTTCCTCCACAAGTTGATAAAAATGGTGAAAATCGAATGAAGACCAAAATAAATATTCGATGATCATCTCATTCGTTCATCATCATCATCCCATCTAGTATCGATGTCAAAACAACCTTGGAACGCACTAGCCTGATTCTTAAGTATGCTTCATAACCCAAATGTCGCACTAATAAAAGTGATGGGTCCGTTTTATCAAAAAACATTTTCAAAATTCAAATCAAAACCCAAATCACCAATTTCATACAAAGCAGCCTTGCCTAACATCTGTTACATCCCTGACACATCACAACCAAAACCCTACTTACACCTCACACTCAAAATCTTTTCACAATGTCATCTGCCCATCTCCATACAAAGAACTCTTCTTAGACATATTTCTACAAAGACACATTTCTCATACTAAACACAAATTTCACAAACACACTATCCGAATAGGTAATTCCCTCATTGCTACCATCGTGAGATAATGCGCCTTCTCACGATATCCCCATAGGATAACACAACTTCCTACGGAATATATCTTCTCTGATCGGTCATTGTGAGATTATGCACCTTCTCAAGATATCCCCGTAAAATAATGCAACTTCCTACGAGATGCAAATAACTTTCATTCAGAGATATCACTCCTACTCACAAACACCTCCAAATGATGACACAACATATAGCGGAGCCCATACACATCAAAACACAAGTATGTATTCCTATATGGTTCAGGCAACCTAAAGGAATTCTCATACAAACACATCATCTCGCTATACACAATAAATACTACATATGGCTACCAATTCCTATACGGTACAAGCGGCTTAAAAGAATCTTCTTCTAATCCCATACAACTATACGCAACTTTACCTCTTGTACGATCCAGGCAACCTAAAGGATCATAACCACCTTTCGTCTCCCTATCGTATACTTTGACTTTCATCATTGTCAAAACTCGGTGAAATTAAGTGAGGGCTTTTATTAACATTAAAACGTATCTCCACATTTAGGATGGATGCCAAAGCAACCTTCCCCCTCCCACCCCAATTCGTAGGTTGATGGAGCATGGAAACTTTGCAAGAATTCTTCAAGAATTTTCAGCGGCAATTGGATGGGTCCAAGAGGAGGACGACATTAATGTTGATGTTGGAAGAAACAAGGCTTTAGCATATCCGTCCATTCATTCTGAACTTCTAGCCATTTTGGAAGTTGCAACAACGGTTTTGCAGACATGACGAAGCTTTACCATCCTCGCTGATGGTCAGAAGGCGGTTGACTCCCTCCATGACCCCTCGAAAGCTCCAACTAACTGTAACTATCTAATTCATGATATTCTTTATTTGTTTAACTTTGTAGAGACAAGAAGGGAAAATGTATGTTTGACTCATTGCAAAAAAAAATAAAATTCTAAAACAAGTTTTGACAACTTGAAATCAAGTTCGATACAGTACATGTGAGATTCGGTATGCATAAAATAGATTGAAAATGATTTTAAGTTACATTCGGGTTCAATACCAATCGATATACAAACACTTATATACAATAAAAAACAGATTTGGTATCGATGGGTATAAGTTCCTTAACAGCTTTTAGAGTCGTGCTTGACAGGAGGTCTTACACGTAGCTCTTGACAGTTGACACCTTTTAGGTACACAACTCACCATTTATTCTACCTTTCATTGTCTTCCACCTTCTAACCTGCCACTTTCATTAACTCATTCACTCTTCTTCCATCATTTTTCAAATACTTCGTATCTTGCTATTCTTCTTCATTTCTACTTGTACCATTCTGGTTCCACATACATATATGATATAACATGGGTCAAGCATTTCGTCGAGCATCTGGGAAACTCCGTACTACAAACTTAGATACCCCATCTTCTCCCCAACAATACCAAAAACCCTTTGACCGAACACCACCTGTCGTTCCCTCCAAACACAAGGTTCAAATTCAAAACAATGAATCTGCTACAGGTTTGATTCATACCCATTTCATTTTTTTGTTTCGGAATTTCTGGGATTGATTTTCTTCAATAAATTTATTTATGCTAGTGCTATTTAGAATGATTGTTTTGGTTCAATTAATTGTTTGCAGTAGTTGAAGAAGGTAATTCTAAGAGCAATACGAAAGTGATAGAAGAGAGAGATACTAGTTATGAAGCTATGCTTAGTCAGATGGCTGGCAAAATTAGTACCAAGCCTGGTGGAAGGCCTGAAATGGGCGAGGTTAGGTTTTGTTTTTTTCCGGATTTAGTTGTTTATTATGTTTGATTTTCTATAGCTGTTCTTGTTTTTCTGAGAATTTATTTTAACTATCCTTATTAGCTCTTGAATGATCATATACGGCGTAATAGTTAATATCGGAGCTTATTTGTTCTGTTTATTTAACCAAGGCATTAAGTTGTGGTGCAAATGCTAGTTTATAACTAATGCATGAAGATATGATGCAGCAACACTACCTTTATATACACTTGCTTATATTCAATAAATGGTTTCTCTAATGTAGGGTTGGGAAGGAGATTTTTATAGGGGTTTCTGTAGTAATAATATTATTGGCTCCTCAATTCAACCCAACCCAGAAGCAGTAGCAGACATGCTACGATATTCTACTTTAGAGTATGATTTACCTACTGTCCTTTGCTTTTTGGGATTCCAAGAAACCAAACGAGTGCCATAAAGAATGTAGTAGGCGGAGAGAGATCTACTAGAAAATGGGCAAGTGCTAAAATCTGCATCACTATAAGCATGTAGAAGTTGTTCATTCCTGGGAGAGTAAAATAAACCATAATGCATGGTACCTAATGGGGCGGGGCCCCATTAGAGGCCCTGACCCAGCCCTTATAAATAAGGGCTTCACCCGACCCTCTTGATAAATGGGCGGGTCATAAAGGGTCATGATTTAAACGGGTTGGGGTGGGTTATTACATGATCTGTTTTTATAGCTGTTGGTGATGACTCCTCTTCACAACAACTGTCATATAACCATGCAATAATATTTATCAGCCCATCACTCTAGTTAGAAGCTGTGCAGTTGACATAATATATGTATATATATTTGTAATAACCAATGTATAAGGACATTTGTATAATAACTAAATACGTTCAAATTGAGTATAGTTCAACTACTGCTTTAAGGTATTATGGTATTGTTTCCTTTGCAAGTTATTTGAAAGCCCAATTTCTCTATTTCGTATTCACTGACCTTCCATCGGCGTTAGATGAGCATCATAGCCATCCCTATAATACTTTTGTGGCTGTCTTTACTCTCCCTTACCCTCATACTATGAGGGCCAGGGTTGGGTCGGTCTAAAAGGGTTTGACCCAATCCGGCCCATTAATCTGTATCCTCTGACCTGCCCCAACCGGACCCTTTTAAGATCTGCTCCGCCCCGTCCCTGCCCCGCCCCGCCCCATTGAGCAGGCCTAATGGTACCCTTCAAATATCTTGTGACAGAGTGCTGCTTGCATATGAGGTTGAGGTTCTCGTGGACAACTGATAAATTGGCTTAGATGCTGCTTATTATAACTCAGATGTGGACGAGTAAGATTGAGATACAAAGTCTTCCCACAAGCCTCTTATAAATTTCAAGATCAACCTAAACTTCAAAAAAATCAGGAGTTAGACCAAGAGCTTTAGGAAGAGGTGCATCAATCTCCTTTGCATTGGACATACCAACATTAGCAAAGATGTCTCTAATATATTTTTGTCACTAGAAGAGGTTCTTTGTACCACTATATCAAGGAAAAAATAAATTCTCTTAAGTCTTTGATTATGTAAGCCTTGTGTATATGAGATCTGATTTCTTCAATTTAGACAAAGACGTACATATGTGCAACATATGATCCACATATACCAAAACAATTAGAAATTCCCCATGAAATTTTCTAGTGAATATAGAATAATCTTGATAGGATCGTTCAAAGCCCAAGGTAATAAAAAATCTGCCCAATTTCTTATCCCATTTTCTCAAAGCTTGTTTGAGCCCATATAATGATTTTTTAAGCTTACACACTTGACCAGGCTTGGCTTTCAAATATCCCAAAGGAGGTCTCATGTATACCTCTTCATCTAGAAAAACATGCAAGGCATTATTAACATCAAGTTGTTTGAGAGGCCATTGATGAGATGTGATAAGAGATATCACAGTTTTGACCGTGGCTAGCTTAGCCGCTGGGGTAAATTTTTGATGTAAGTCTTGGCCTACAATTTGTTGATATCCTTTTGTAACAAATTTAGCATTTAGCCTATGTATACTTCCATCCGCTTTATACTTGTTTTCTTAGTTTTAAAAGGTGCAAGGCGCACCAAGGTGCAAATGGTCCTTGTAGCCTAGGTATGAGGCACAAGGCGAAGGTGCGCGCCTTTTGTAGGCGAGACGCATGTATTTATTTACTTATTTCAAATTAATTTTTTAGTTGATTGTATTTAGTATTGGTTAAAATGATTGCTAATAATTTAAATAATGATATATATAAAGCTAAGGCAATCTTTATTTGTAAAAAATTCAACATTCTTCAACTTATAACTTAAATCTAAGCTATTTTTCCTAAGGCGCAAAGGTGCACCTTACCCAAGGCCCTTTGAGGCACGTGCCTTTCGTAGGTGGCTCATGGCTCTCTCTTAGCTAAAGTCCAATTCCTAGAGCTTGGGATGGTGCAATGAACCAATTAATTAAAAATTAATTTTCTGAATTTTTATTAATTTCAGAATTAATCATGTTTATTTGGTTTTATTTGCATTAATATTTGTCCTTATTATTTGTATCTTGGTTTATTTTCTTTTAGGCAAAGTTTTTACCAGAATAGGGACAAAATAGGATGAGTTAGTAGTAGTATATATATATTAGGTAGTGGGAAGAGAAAGAATAATCCAGAGAATTCATTTGTAAGGCTTGGCATTTGAGACTTGTGACCTGAAGTCACTATTTTGGAGATTTGCAACCTCAAGTTCCTAGTTATCTTTTGTGTTCATTCTTTTGAGGTTATTATCCATTAGTAATCAATTATCCTTCTGATTATTACTCGCATCGCATTTCACTGTTACTGTGCTTTCTTCTTCGTGCTTGGTTGTGGAAATTTCCGGACTTTTTGTTCGTATCACTTCAGTCTATAGCAAAATCTGAGCTTTCACAGCCAACACGATGGGAAAAAAGCTAAAGTGCGAACAGTAACAGCAAGTAAATGTGCGAATAATAGAAGATTTATATTAATATTTGAATACTTAAACTTTGAAAGATTATATACAAGATAATTTAGCAACTTGAGTTCGCAAATCTTCAAAATAGTGGCTTTAGGTCATAAGTCTCAAATGCCCAAATTTACCAAAATAATTCTCTGCATGACTCTCTTCTCCTCAGCCTCACTTCCTAATATATATACTACTACTCTCTTAACTTATTTTGTCCATATCCAAGTACAAAAAGCACCTAAAAAACTATAAACCAAAATACAATTAACAAGGACAATTGTTAAGATAAAAGAAACAAAATAACATAATTAAATTCTGAAAATAATAAAAATTCAGAAATTAATTCTTTAATTACTCGGTTCATTGCAGATGGGGCGCAGTTTTTAAATCTAAGCTTGGTTTTAAATACCCTATTAGTACCAATTGCTTTCTTTCCCGGAGGAAGATTTCCTCGAAGGCTGTAATTACCCTTTGCATAGCATTAACCCAATTGGGGATTCACTAGCTTCCTTATATGAGGTAGGCTCAGGTATAAAAGTGGGTGATGAAGCACATAATGCAATCTTTGAAATGTTAAGTGTCTATTAGAATGTCTTATGCTAGGTTGGGGCAATGTGGGTGGGATATTTGAGGCAATGTTGGTGGGATATTTGAGGATATATATTGGTTTTGAGCAGAATTTAGTGAAGAAGTAGGCTGGTAGTGAGTAGAGGTATGTGAATTTTGTAAGGTAGGATGGTTTGTTAAGTCATATTTTGAAGTTGGTGTTGGAACAAGAGAGAAGATGAGTATGTTAGTGGAAGTAGGTGAACTATAATGGAATGGTAGAAAGAGTGTTTTGTATGATTGATCAAAATTTGGCTCGTATCTTGGTCTTTTTTAGTTTGTTTTGACAATTGATATCATGTGATCAAATTACTTTATCTAGTAGTTTTAATCATGTCGAATGGTAATAAATCAATATTAGCTAAGTAGAACTTGTAATAGCTAGTAATTTCTATCGTTTTATTTTTACTATTTTTAAGTAAATAGGTTAAGCAACTAGGTGAATCATCACCTATTATGGATGATTTTGGGCAAGGAGGTGGAGTAGCTTTGCTTAGTCACTTGCTAGCTTAGATTAATCATGCTAATAGCTTTGCTTAGTCATGCTAGCTTTGCTTTGTCATGCTAATAGATTTGATTAGTCATGCTAGTAGCTTTGGTGAGTCATGAGAGCTATGAAGGCAAAATGATGAAACTTGAAGTAAGTGGAGGTAAGGGGGATGGTTTTGGTGAAGATATTTCATCAAATTCGTGCTTTGTGTTCACACATGAACAAATTTTATTTTGTTTCAATCCTTATTTTCATACGTATAAGCTAGCATGTAAGATAGATATTTTGCTTTGTTTATTATTTGATCTTATTTCTTAGGCTTAGATAGTTATGTCTGAAGACAATATTTTATCTTCTTCATGAAGACACTATTTCATATGTATAAAATGAGTATGTTAGTGGAAGTAGGTGAACTAAAATGGAATGGTAGAAAGCGTTTTGTATGATTGATCAAAATTTTCTTGTATTAGTTTTAACAACATTGTTTTTTGTAATCAATATCCGATGGATTTGGCTCATACTCATCTTATACGTATGAAATAGTGTCTTTATGAAGAAGATAAAATAGTGTCTTCTGAAATAACTACCTAAGCCTAAGAGATAAGATCAAATAATAAACAAAGCAAAATATTTATCTTACATCCTAGCTTATATGTATGAAAATATGGATTGAAACACAATACAATTTGTTCATGTGTGAACACAAAATACAATTTTGATGAATTATCTTCATCAAAACCGTCATCAAAACCGTCCCCCTTGCCTCCATTTGCTTCAAGTTTCATCATTTTGCCTCCATAGCTCTCATGACTCACGAAAGCTACTAGCTTGACTAATCAAAGCTATTAGCATGACAAAGCAAAGCTAGCATGACTAAGCAAGTCTAATTTTATGATTCATCTAAACTAACAAGTGACTAAGCAAAGCTACTCCACCTCCTTGCCCAAAACCATCATACTAGGTGATGATTCACCTAGTAGCTTCACCTACTTACTTAAAACTAGTAAAAATAAAACCATAGCAATTACTAGCTATTACAAGTTCTACTTGGCTAATACTGATTAATTACAGTCCGACATAATTAAAACTACTAACTAAAGTAATTTGATCACAGACGATCAATTGTGAAAACGACTAACAAAGACCAAGATATGAGCCAAATCCATCGGATATTGGTTACAAAAATCAATGTTCTTCTAACTGATACAAGGAAATTTTGACCAACCATACAAAACGCTCTTTCTACCATTCCTTTATAGTTCAGTAGGTGTATACTTTGAAGAGGTTGTAAAGACAAAGGTTCATCAAATTCAGTGTTTCACAAAGAACTAAATGAACTTTGAAGACTCTGTGTTTGAGAGAAAGATTGATGTTTTGGAGATTGGTGAAAAGGAAAGGTATGCTCATGGAAAATAATGTCTGAGCTGACAAAAGTTTTGTGAGACTCAAGATCATATAAATGCCCTTAGCTCATCATATGATGGAGGCTTGGAGAATAAAATTTCAAAGGAATTCTTCCAACTTAAGATGAGTGGGAATCTTGGTAATCAGATGAGTTGCCACCTGTATGCAGTCCCCACCCCCCCCCCCCCCAAACACTTCACTGGAACATTGGACTGTATTTTCAGAGCTTTAGAATTCTACAATAAGTGTCTGTCTTTATGTTTCACACTACCATTTTATTGAGGTACACAAACACTCCTTTGGTGCACAATTTCCTTACTAAGAAATCCAACTATGGTAGTGTGTACTGGGTTCTTATTATGAAGCAAATACGTCCAAGTACGTCTACTTCAATCATCAATAACTGTAAGAAAATAAGATGCACCACCAATGCTTTTATTTCTATTGGGACCCCAATCCCTGTTACGAACTAGCTAAGCTGAAAGGGTATTTTAGGAAATACATAAATAAGTTGTCATTAGTAGCTTGTAGAAGAATCAAGTAAGGTTTGTGAGTCAGTAGTTTTCTATAAATAGGGAAGGTTAGAGAGAGAGAAGTCATGGAAAATTTAGAGAGAAGTCATGGAAAATTTGTTAAGTGTTTACTTGTTTTCTTAGGAGAGATTCAAGCCTCTCAAAAGCTTGATTAGGAGGGTCTCCACCTCTCGAATGATTATCTTGTTATTTTCCCAGTTTATCTTGGCGATTAGTACGTAATTTCAACTTCATCTTATCTTTATTTTCACTTTAGCAGTGTAATATTCTATCCATCAGCTTAGTTCATAGCCTACTGTGTTACTGCTGGTTTACTGTTGTTGTTTGTGCTGTGAGTGTTGCCTGTGTTCAGGTCAGTTCATAACAATCCCCCATAAATCAAAATGTAGAAGCTCAAAACAATTAGCAACTTTATTAACACTTCTTGTTAAAGGTGATTTGTGGTGTTTGGCTTCTACACAAATTCCAAAAAAAAAACAAAAACAAAAACAAAAATACATCTTTCATGCATATATCTAGGTGTTGCGTCCTTGATTTAGAAGGATTTCCAAGCCTAGCATGAACAATCTCCAATGAAGCAGACTTCGAACATTTATTACAAGCTTTATGCGGTATTTTAGAAACAGTCTACCATAGCAGTATAAGAAGATGTATGTTGAAAGAGGCCAGGAATCTCATCAAATCCATGAAGTGAGAACCATCCAAAAAGAAGAAGTTGCCAATCTTCTTTCCGATTCCAACAGTATGACCAGAAACGGAGTCCTGAAATGTACATTGAGTTGTCTAAATACTTGAATACCAGACTGATCAAGCAATTGGAACACATTTTGTAAGAGTGGTTACCTTTATAGTTTGCAAAAGAAATCTTAGTAGCTCTGGTACAAAAGAGGACAGAATCCCAGCATCAGCAGTTCTAACAGCATCTTGATTGTCAAGATCCAGTGTTGATTCTTAAACTGCTTCTCCAATCTCAACATCAGCATGTCCAGCAATTTAGAACCAGAAGTGGTCTTCTTTGCAAGATATCAGTGACCAACAACCTTGAAACAATTATCCTTGTTATGTCCTTTGCAAAAATCACATTTCCGTCCATCCCTCTCTTTCTTGAAATCTTTCTTTCCATTCATTCCAGAAACAGAAGCAGTAGAGTTGGAGTTGGGAATAAGAAGGAAATTTCCCTTTTAAAAATCTTTCTACTAGAAAAGCACTTACTTCATGAGAATAGTTATTACTTATTAGAACTAGCACATCTTTTTGTGTTGAATGAGATGATAGGCACGATTAAGGCTGGGAAAAGGATTGGAAGATAAGATGTTAGTAGTGGCAGTATCAAATCCTTCATTCAGTCCTAACAAAAGCTGCATTGGTTTGTTCTCAGTTTCAAATTCCTCCACCTTCTTTAAGAAACAAAAAGTGCAAGATTTCATAGCACCACATGAGTAAGAAGGAAAACTTCTAATGCTCTTCAGCTCATCCCAGAATCTTTCTGAGTTTGCTGAAATATATAGCAATAGTTATATATTATTGCTTTAAACTGTTGATTTCCTTCTTGAGCTGATACAGATGAGGACCACTGTAAATACCATACCTCTCACAAATTTCTCCCCAAAGCTGTTCAGAATTTTCCGAGTACGTGAAATTCTTACCAATTTCGTCATAGAATTTATGATCCAGTCAGTGACTTGATAGTCACACTAGATCTACTTATCATAATTCATTTCAGAATCACTGGGTTTAGGCAAACAACCATTAATGAATCCAAGTTTATTCTTGGCCAAAAGAGCATGTTTAACATTTCTACTCCAAACTGAGAAATTAGTACTGCCAAACAAAGTATTAACAAGAATTGGATAGATTGATCTGAATTAGAAATGTAACAAGGATCATCATAAAGAGTTAACTCAAGTTGTGCTGAAATACATAATTCATTTGAGAGTTTTTTTTAGAATCCGACATAATCAATTCAATATTCTCAAAAATTGCAGTTTCAAGAATTCAAGAGAAATAATGAGAGACTCTAAATCGCAAACAAATTCAAATCTATTAGAGTTAAAAAAAATTCAACAGAATAAGGTTCAAACAAAATTGAAACAATCAAGAAAACAATCACAAAAACATGCACTCTGATACCATGTGAATTCAATCAGAATCCAAAGTAAAGGTCAAGAAAAGAAACTTCAAAGCTTTAATTTCGGTGACCCGCCTCTGATACCATGTGAATACAAGAGCAAAAGAGCAAAGTAGTTAACTAAGAGATAATTTGTTATTAGAAATATGTGATCAAAATCACCACCATTTATACCTGATTTAGTTAGAAGGTTAGGACTAAGGCCTTGTTTTTTGGACTTAATTTCTGAAATTTTAATTCAGTTCAATTCATGCAGAATCTAGGATTTAGGCCTTGTTTTTTGGACTAAATTGATCATAACTAAATTGAACTAAACTAGTGTGAACTAAACTAAATCAAACTAAATCCTAGACTCAGCCAGGTTTGAACTGAAATTGAGTCCAAAAGAACAGTGCCTTAGTTTAATTCAATTTAGTTCAGTTCAGTTCAGATTAATTCGCACCAAAAGAACAAGGCCTAACTAACCATATGTCAATAAACTAACTATAATTAGAACATTAGTATATGTACATCTATATATTCTCAAAATAACCCATTAGAATACATTACGTTGGTGTTTGTGTAAAAAAAATAAAAATAAACTGTAAAGCTATTGTTTGTGTTAACTGTGAAATAAAATTAAAAAAAAAATTGTAAGAGAAATTTAGGGGTTGTTTGGTTAGGGTTAATCTAGAAAGGGAAAGGGAATCTTGGCCTTTAATTTCCTTACAGGTGGTTTGTTTTGTATTTTTTCTCTTTCCCTTTGACCTTTTTTAGGATTAGAGGTTACCTATTTTTATGCTTTCTCATTCCTAGCCTCTACCCTGGGACTTCTATTAGTCTATTACCCATTACCCCTCTTCACTCTCGCTCCTTCAATACTTCATCACTACCCTTTTCAACCACCGCCTCCTCCACCGTTACTTACGGATTGATACTTAACCACAACCACCATAACCATCTCCTTCCCGCCGACACCACATCACATCTGACCGCCACCACTTCTCACATCCAAACACCAAACAATTTCCACCAACAAAATCATTTCTCTCTTCAAATCCTTAAAGATACCATCGTCTCCCACCTTCGTTCTCGAAGACCAGCAGCACGGCGTCGATGGCTAGATCTTTGCCAACAAAACAACCAAAGCCTGTCAACACTAACTCCATCAACAAGGCCAACATCCTCACAGTTTAGATTTAATATTTTATTGATTTTTATAATTTTTTTGAAGCTCTCTTTTAGATTTATCAATGGTGGTTGAGGTTTTTTTTTATTGCTTGTACTGTGATGTTGATGTCTTGCAATGGGAATTAATTCCCTATCTAGATTTGAACCAAACAGATTGGGGTATGTAATGATATTCCTTTCCTTTCTTCTTGGTTCCCTTTCCTGATTCCTTTTCCTTTCCCCTCTTCAAACCAAACAGCCCCTTAAAGCTGTTGTTACTTTGTGTAAACTGTAAAGTTATTATCTGTGTGGCTGATGAAGTTGTATTGCTGCAGGTTTTTGTGGTACAAAAGACAAAAAGGCCCATGCCAAAAGTACGAAATACCACTCCTGATACTGGACGTTACGAAGAAAGGCCTGTGACTGCAGGAACATTGAATGTAGCACAGCTCCGGCATATAATGCGTCTATCTCATGGCAAAGGAGACGAACATGATCGGTCACCAGGATTGAAAGAGCTTGCTGAGAGTTTTCGGGTGGATGCTGTTCAACTTGAAAGGATTTTCCAGCATATATCCCTGCCATCTGAGGATAATACTAGCAGACCAAGAGATGAACCTGAGAATTGATTAATTTTTCTTCCTAAAAAAGTTGTGTTTTTTTGTTGCAATCTCTAAAAAGGCCTTAGCTTAGCTTGTTGCAAAATGTCAGCTCTATCATGAAATAGAGGTGAAATTTCTGTATGAAATCGGTTGTGTCTGCTAACAAATTGTAGCACCACAATCGCCCACAAATAAATGAATAGTTCATAAAAAGAGTTGAAATTTTTGGCTAAAAATATTCAGTATAAATCTATCATATTTGATAGCATTTCACATTTTTGATGGAAACGAAGAGTAAAGGAAGAAAAGGGGTGTATTGATGAATTAAGAAATGAATCTTCCAAAGTTTTTCTATTGTTCCTCGTTATCTCCGAATGTCAGGGAATGAATCCCTCTTTCCAGTTGAAGGTCAACCCACCCCCCCCCCCAACAATAGCTTGGTATCTTTGGAAGCCATGTATGTACTTCGGCCACACCACTTTAATTGGAGTGACACTAGGATCTAAACAGGGCCGTCCCATTGAATTTTGGGGCTCTGTTCTCATACAAAAATATTGGGCCCTAAATATGAAGATGAAGAATTAATTCATGGAAATTTAAGATTTGCAATTAATGAATGATTTTTTTTTTTAATGTGAAAATGGAATATGGAGCAATTAATTGACATTTATTGTAGATTACGGTTAATTTGTTTATTTGTTTTTTTTATATTAGGCTAAATATGAAAATGAGGCCCCCTACAATTGGGGGTCCTGTGCTGTTGGTCACCTTGCACATGTGCAAGGACGGCCCTGGATCTAAATCACGTCACAATATCATTTTTTTTGGGAAAAAGTTTTGCAACAATCAACCAATTCTTAGTGTAAATTGGGTAAAATGTAAAGATGGTATCGTGTGCTATGCTCTTCTTTGTGCTCCGTAGGTCTGCATGCATGTAGATCAGAAACGATGGCCCATAGTACCTCTGTCCTCACAAAAATTCTTCATTTGTTACGAGTATTTGAAAATGGAGGAAGTAATTCATAACAATTACACTAGTGTATACCTAGAGAAAGGTACTCCATAAAAAAGCAATTTATAGTGTATATATTCATTTAGTTGATGATAAATATTCATTTGGTTTCATTTTAAAATTTAAATAATGTTTGTTAATCTTTATAGTGATGTTTATTTGGTTTAAACTAATGTATATCGTGTATCATTCTATTAGTAGAGACCCGTGTACTTTTGAATTATTACATAGACTGACCCATTGAACTTGTATTGTGTTGTGATATAATTTTTAGAAGGTTGCGTATAAATCTCTATTATATAAGGAAAGGGGTGAGCCGCGGCAATGTCTAAGTAGATTACTATTTTACCCATCCTTTAACTAAATAATACCAAAACCTATATAACCTCTGTCCCTTAAAAAATGCCCCATTCACGTAAGTAAAATTATATTTGGATATGTTTGATAAAAAATTATAACAATTACATATTAAAAAAGTATACATGGAGCCGAGTCAAACGAGATCCCATTTGACTAGTTTTCTTTATATAATAGAGATTATGGAAAGTCAAAGTTAGTAAATGAACAGTAGTAAAAATCAATATGAGCTGTCTTTTAATTAAAAAAATTATATATCATCGCATTCATATAAAACTAGTTAACTACAAATTCGAAGCTACACACATGATACGTATACTAATAGAATATTAATTTACTTTAAATGAACATTAGTATAAGGTTAAATTTTTTAATGAACAATATTTAAATTTCAAAATTAAACGAAATGGTCATTTAACATTATAACTTATAAGTTGCAATTGTAATGGGAGTACTTTACTATAGGTACATGTGTACAAATTAGAAGGTACACAAATAGAATAGTACACATGTTATATACATTAGTTTAATTTAAATAAACGTTAATATAAGGTTTAATGAACATTATTTAAATTTCATTAAGCCAAATGAACATTATTAATTCATGGTAAGTTGCATTTGTATAGTGATTACTGATTATGCTCTCTAAATTGCTCATTACCTTCAAATTTGTATTTAATAAATATTAAGAATGAACATTTGTATTCATGGTAAGTTGCATTTGCATTTGTATTACAATATTCAAATTTGTACAACAATCAAAATCATAATCATAAATTTACCAACACTAACCATCAAGAAAACTCAAAAAAATAGTGGAAGGGACTTGATGGCAAGCTATGTGTTTAATTCCTTCCAATAAATCATACACCCCATAAATATGAATAATCAAGAGTATTTCTTACATAAAATATAAAATATTAAACATTAAACACAAGTAAATAAAAACTAAACCCTAATTTTTTTTTCTGAGGAAACAAAAATTGATTGAACCAACCAAATTAATCCTGATTCCTAACATAAAATCGATTGTTCCTAATAACTGTACAGCCTAAAGGAAAAAAAAAAATTCCCAACTAAAAATCAAAACCTCCATCACCAAAACTTCCATCAAAAGCAGCATCAGACATCACATCACCAATCAACATCCCACCCAATGCCCCACCCAATAACCCTGCTCCTAATCCCATCCCGAAGTTATTCCTCCCTCCTATTCCACCCATTCTTTGCCCATACCCATTCGAATACGGGTTTCCAATCATTCCATAACCCGGGTACCCCTGTCCGTACCCCGCTTGCTGTTGCGGCGGCGGCGGCGGAGGGTAACCCGTCATAGGCGGGCCCCACATAGGCGGCGGCGGCGGCTGTGCATACGGATACGCCATGGTGGGCCCACCGTGACTTACACTGGGTCCCACTCCAGCCCCCTGGAATTTCTCCCCAATTTTACACTTAAAATTGAGCACCCCTTTCGGCTTCCCGGACTTGCTCATGACCTGGTAACTCAAGGTGTTCTGTTTCTGTTCCCGGTCATCGCCACCGGAAATAAAGTCGGAAACCGGCACGCGTACTTCTCCAATAAGCTTATCCACCGGGAAAAACCGCTTAGAGTAGAGTTGGAATACAACAGTGATTTGATTGTTGAACAAAGCGACGTCGCTTACGGTGACACTAATTGGGTAATTCCATGTTGGATTCTTGCCGCCGTGTTTATCAACCGATGTTTTTTGTTTGAATAGGGTTGAGTTAGAGTCGAGAATTGAAACGACGGCGTATACGTCGGTTTTGGAGAAGAAGTTAACGTGGTTGAGGTTGTTTGCTGAGAGAATTGTTAGGTCTATTGTTCGAAACTCCATAACTGCGTTTGTGTTTTTTCTTCACAACAATGATATGATTTGATTTGTTAATATATAGGGAGGAGAGAAGAAGATAGCGATGGAAGTTTCGGGATGAAACGAAACGAGTAAAAGAAGGAAGGATTTATTCAACCGACTTATTTTTGGTGTAGTACGTGTTTTTTGGTTTTGTTGATAAATCCGCATAATACTTTAAAAAAACAAAAACAAAAACAAAGTATACTCTATCCAATAAAAAATATTTTATTGTTTCAAACAATAAAAAGGATTTAATTGTTGTCCACAAATTACTTAAAATTTCCCACAATATAAATTAAAAAGATGATAGTCTTATTGACTTAAAATTATATCAAAATTTTGAATACATAAACAACCATGCTACCAGGCTACAACCTCGACCAACACCTCCATGACCGACGGCGGTGGTAAAAAAAATTATTATTTTTTTTAAATTATGGAGCATCCAACCCAGACGCTCTAACCATGGTAGAGACGTCCAGGCCAGTCGTTGCAAACATGAAAAGGGCGTCTGGGCTGGACACCCCGACCATGATCGAGATGACTGATCTTCTGGGACTATTGGTAAAAAAAATATATTTTATGTTAAGGTCATAATTATCTTTTTGCTTTGTATTGTGGGCGACGTTTACCAATCAACAAAAAACATTGTTCCTATGCCAAAATAAAAACTTTATTTCTAACTAGTTCAGAATCCGGGACATTTTTTTTTAAATAATTATATTATTTTTATTTATTAACAAGATATTGAGGCACTCAATTGTAAGGGGTGGACCGAAGTACACCAATTTATAACTAATTTCTGGAAGTTTTATTTATTATCAGCACCATAATTATCTGAACCCTTTATTGGAATAATACACTTGACCGAAGTACACCAATTTATAACTAATTTCTGGAAGTTTTATTTAGAGGCAATGTGTAAACATGATATTGTTGTATATCAGATCGAATGTTAATGTTATGTGGTGTATAATATACAACAGTATTTTTGTGTAGGTTGGTGGTGTGAAAGAATGTGCAAGTGAATCTTATGATTTCATCATAAATCATTCATTTTGATATTGATAAAGGGTGTGAGTTTATAGATATCAAAGTTACTATCATTGATAGTTGTCCAGAAATTGAAACCTATTGTAATAGAGCTGAGTTAACTTTTATTAGTGATCCAATGTAACATTCATTTTTTATTATTTAATACTATGTTTTACCTAATTATATTTACTTTGAGATTAATCAAATCAAATCAAATTATTGAAATTAAATTTAATTATGTTGCACCAGCGACTATTGTTTATGAGTAGGGATTAGTGAGCATGAATTATTCAGCGCGGCTATCGTGGTTTCTCGAAGAATTATGGAATCCCATTTTGAAAAAATATCTTTGAGTGCGATTAAAGGAGTTTCACCTCACCTCATATTAGATTAATTAGAATTGAATGCCCTTTCTATTGAGGGATGATTGAAAAAAATATAATGTTAGGAATTAGACAAACAATTGATATCCGAGTTGATATCATCTATATGTCAGTGGCTTCTATTCTACTAGCTATGCTCAATGTCGAAATTAATGATATTTATATTTTAGTGTTATTGAAAACATTTAAGTACGATGTAATGGCAGTAGTAGGAGCCGATAGCATGGGTGAGTATCGGTTAGGATCGGTTTCTAGGTTTCTAGGCCATCTTGGTGTCTAATAGTAGCATCATGTGCTTCCAAAAGAATTTTCAAAGCTATTGTTAAATATATTCTGGACTTTCGATTCTATTGAGCTATGTAATTTTTTTCATTTGATAATAAATTTTTGAATCAAAGGTTTTTAAAATTACACTAAATTTTTTATTATGTTTTAATAGGGATCGTCAATCAATTTGATTTCAATAGAAAATTAGTCCAGTTTAAGGTATTTTTAATTGATGCCTTTTAATGTAAACCAAAATTTTATTTTATTTCATTGTAAATCAAAATTTTTATGTTTTCATTTTTTTAATATTTGTTTTCTTTATAATACCCATATAGAAAAATTTGGGACATTTCTGACAGATCATC
Source organism: Salicornia ramosissima (assembly GCA_951394345.1). NCBI lineage: Eukaryota > Viridiplantae > Streptophyta > Magnoliopsida > Caryophyllales > Amaranthaceae > Salicornia > Salicornia ramosissima. Next base: position 12,802,657 of record OX596236.1, on the reverse strand, counting down.
CATGATTTATATAGAATATGATGGTGTGGTAATAGAAAATGTATCAATTTTCAACAAGTAAAATCAGTCGTAAATCTTACAAGAGAACAAATTAATAGGATTTCAGGATATTTGGATAAAACTGATCAAGAGGGGGTGTATGTGTTATTGGTAGCAAATTTACATATATTTGTTTTTAATATTAATGTATCGTACGTTATTTATGAATTATTCTTTTTATTACTCAGAGATTTCGCCGTTTATATTCATTCATCGACAAAGGTTGAAGTAGTTGATTCATCATTAGTTTCTGAATTTTCTAGTAGAAGACCATGCAGTTACTAATAGTAACTTACTATAAATATTTTATGAAGCTACCATTACGATTTTATTTACTCTAAAATTGATAGTCAAGGGATAGGCAATAGATGACATCTTTATAATGGCAAGGCTAATATGTTGGGGGTGTTGTTTGAGTCTTTATGAAAATATGTCTTTATATTTGATTGTTATCTAGTACATGGTAAAATTCGATTTTTTTTGTCAGACGACCTTTTATATCATTCTTTAATTAACAATTATTTTAACAAGAGCTTATGATTTCATACACTTGAATTAGTAATAGTTAGTAGTCTTTAATTGAAAACATAAAAGTTTTTATTAATTTGGATTATAGATATAACTAGAACGGAAATTACTTGTCCAATGTACAACAAGAGGTAGTAACCAAGTCAATACTGAATCATATACAGAAGCAAAGCTATATTACTTATAAGAAAGTATATAAATTTTAAGTGATGATTTGTTGGTTGATGTGAACAACAACGCTAATTTTCGTAAAATTGTACTCTAATCTAGATTTATCTCTCTCTATTATATAAGGAAAAGGGTGAGGTTCGACTGTGTCCAAGTGGATTACCACACTATCTTTACTCATCGCTCATAATTGTTAGTCAAGTTGGAGACAACTTTGTCATTTACGTACTAAAATCTTCCATTATAAAATTTGATTTTTCAAATCATTAATAACCTTATCTAAAACATACAATTTACAATTTGAAAAACTGCAAGTTGAATTAATTGTAACATTAATCAAAATTTATTTATAAATTATAAATCTTTTAGATAAATAAATTATTTACCCAATTCGTAATATACTCAGATCTTATTTGGTTGGACTAAATTTGCATGAGAAATTAAAATCCCTAGGATATACAATAACACATTATTGTTTTGTTAACTAAAAAAATCGTAAAATGGAGGAATTTGAAATTCTTAGGAATTTCTAATTCCCACATAATGTAGGAAATAGCTCAACTAACCCCTCCTAGAAAAATCAAAATTCCTAAGAAATTTAATTTAATTCCAAAATTTCAACCAAGCACAATTTGGAAATTCCTAGGAATTAAATAAAGGAAGTTAATTACCATAAAATCCAAATTATCATAGGAAGTTAATTCACATTGCAACCAAACAATACCTTACTATGTAAGAGTGTGAACCAGATTAAGTGAGCCAAAGGTGGTGATTAGTAGTATTAGATTATTGGAATAGATTAGTAGTAGCTTAGTTTCAATTATGCCTATTTTGTATTAGCTACTACTTAGTTTAATGCTTTGGTTTTGTTTTGTATTAGTATTGTATTATCTTTGTTAGATTATTTTAACTTAAACTACAAAAGTACATGAACCAAGAAGCAATGAAATAGGTAACGAGTGTACAAGACCAACAATAAGGTCGCGAGTAGCGAAATGCTAATGCCCTACTCCTACGTAAATCTGTCAATTGGTGTTCTTGCTTGGGCTTTTGTTTATTGCTTGCAGGTGGAGTACCTAGCTTTGCTTAGTCATCTAGTAGCCTTACTTAGTGTCATACTAGCTTTGCTTACTCACCTAGTAGCTTAGGGAAGTCATGGAGACAAGTTGGTGCACGTGGGTGCAAGTGGAGCAACTTATTCAAAGTGGCTTGTCAAGAGGGGACGTATGGACCTTGTTTAGGCTAGATATTTTGGATTTCCTTTCTTTGTTTATTGCTATGATTATCTAGTAGTAGTAGCAGCCTTAGTTAGTTTAGTTTTGTTATAAATAGTTTGTAATAGTTCTTGTAAAAATGAGATTGGAAATTTATATATGAAAAATGGTTTGAAAACTTGTGGTTTTCTTTCTTTAGTTTTTAAGTTGTGTGCTTAGAAGCTAGTATGGTTTGAAGTTCTTGGGAGTTGTCTAGCTACAAGACTTTGTGCTAGATGAATGATTAAGAAACCGAACCTCTTAATTAGTTATCTAGGCTATTAGATTAAGAGGCCGACCCTCTTAGTCGAAGCTAGCCAAACTGATTAATGACTTCGAGAGTGATTCTCTTAGGAGTTAGTCAGATATGATTGTTGAGTTTTGAGAGTGATTCTATTAACTCAATAGTTTATTTAGCAAAAGATTCAAGAGCGATTCTTCCATCTATTAGCTAAAATATCACATTTGGAAATTAGTGATCTTTTCTCTAATCTCTAAAATATCCCTTTTAATTGCTTTTTAGTTTAGTTTAATGTTAGTGTAGCTAATTACCGGCTACTGATTTTGTTACCCCTAAATTAAGAGTTAAGAGTGATTCTTTTCGTCTTAATTTAGAGATATAAGATTGTTCTGAATGGAGTTTTGGAGCATTCTTGTATTTATAGTAGTTTTAGCCTAAATTGAGTGTTAAGAGTGATTCTTTTCATTTAGTTTAGACTATACGAGTTTGTCTACAAAGTGAGCTACAAAATTGCGTGTTTTTTAGCTTGTTCGTAGATGAATTCGTAAGCATAATCGATCCTGGAACGAGTTTCCTTGTTTCGATATGTTCCAGAGTGAAAGGAAAAAACTAAATTAAATTTTAAATGTTAAAAAAAATTAATAAAAGTTTTTTACAATAATGTAGAAACTTATTAATTTTATTGTCAAATTATGTTGTTAACGAAAATTAAAATCGCACGCATTGCGTCCATAATAAAATATTAATCATATATAATAAACTAGTAATCATATATGAACAAACCTGGACAAATCTAGACAAACATGGACAAAATCTGGATAAATCTGAACACACCTGGACATGCAAACCTGGACAAATGTGGACAAATCTGGACAAATATGAACAAACCTGGACAAATCTAGAAAAACATGGACAAATCTAGACAAATATGGATAAATCTGGACACACCTAGACATTCAAACCTGAACAAATATGGACAAACCTGGACAAATCTAGACAAACATGGACAAATCTGGACACACCTGGACATGCAAACCTGGACTAATGTTGACAAATCTGGACAAATGTGGACAAACCTGAACAAATATGAACAAACCTGAACAAATCTGAACACACCTGGACAAACCTGGATACATATTGTTAACCCTAAATACCTATTTGTACACCTGAACACCTATTTGTAAACCTGGAAACATATTGTTTAAACATGGACACATATTGTAACTAACTTGGACAAAATACGTTTTTTTTGCATTTTGAGGCCTTTAGAGGCCTTGTTTGACGATTTCCGGTGGCCAAGTCCCTTCGGGTATTTGCAGCTGCGTTCGTCTCAAAAAATTAATCAATTTCGACATATTATATGCCCCGATCCGACACCCGAGCGCAAAGTTATAGCCTCGCGAACTTTTTCACTATTATAATTGATTATATGGGTCAGTCGTCTGACCAGATTGTCTGGTCAGACCGTCTGACCCAATATTTTCACTTATTTTTTTTATAGCGTTCTAACTTTGTATTTGTCATTTTATTCTTTATCATCTCAGAAAATATAGCAGCATCATATTCTTGCATTTCCTATGTTTGAATTTAGATTCTTACAAGGTTTTACAAACATTTTTAGAATATGTACTCAAAAATTAAGATACAATCATAATACTTGTAACAAACTAATTTTTAAATACTCACGAATAATATTTCGTTTATTGGATTGATGATTATTGAAATTAAACAATTTTGATGATCGTAGGAACTCGTGCTGCTACTCACATATTCAATAGGCTCGAGTTTGCTATAGGTAGGGGGGTGGGGGCCCAGATTGTATCTCGGCTCTCACTAACTTCTTGTAATTTATTTGACTTTGTAAGTTTTTTGTTTAATTACGAAGTTGTTAATTTTTATTTTATTTCTTAAAATTGTAATTTTTAAGATTTAATATGCGTGAAGATTAACTGAAAAGACATATGAATATAGTACTATTTTTATTTTAATTTAGAATTTACCTGTAATTTTATCATATTGCAAAAAAAATGCACGAAAAAAAAAATTGTATATTAGTATTCTTATGGAGCTAGAATGGTTGATGTACAACGAGCGATGAGACATGAATTACTTTATAAGAAGCCAAAATTTTGTCATTACCTATATTAGATTATTATAATGGACTTATAACTCATTATTAATTAAATCTTTTATATTTTTTAACTTCAATTCCAGTTGGTGAGAAGCCATGACATTGTAAATTTAAAATAAATGCTAATAATATGGAGGTGAGAAAATACACATATAAAATAATTGTTGAAATATATGTAACAGAATTTTAGATGGAAGTATCAGAAATTCAAATACAATATAATTTATTAATAATTAATAATGAGGATAAACACGTCTTATTTCCCACTTTAATTATTTTTATTCTTAATATTTTGTAGTTTTATTTATATAAAAAATAACTACAAAACAGAAAAACTACAAAATAATGTTAAATTCAATTTAAATTGGTGGCGTGAAAGAATGTACAAGTGAGTCTTATGATTTCATAAATCAATCATTTGATATTGATAGAGGGTGTGAGTTTATAAATGCCAAAGTTGCTATTATTGATAGTTGTCGAGAAATGGATACTTATTGTAATAAAGTTGAGTTAATTTTTCTTAGTAATTCAATTTAACATCTTTTTTATTTTTTATACTATGTTTTATTTAATTATAATTAATTTAAGATCAATCAATTCAAATTATTGAAATTAAATTTAATTATGTTGTACCAAGAATTTGTGAAGATTGTGAATGCAATGTCCCAATGATAGTAGCGACTATCGTTTAACAGTAGGGATTAGTGCGCATGACTTATTCAACGCGAATATCGTGGCTTATAGAAGAATTATGGAAGCCTATCTTAAATAAAAATATTTTTGGTGCGATTAGGGAAAATTCACCCCCATTTCATATTGGATTAATTAGATTGGATGCTCATTCTATTCAGGTATGATTGGAGAAGATATGATACTAAAAATTAGACAAGCAATTGATATCCGACTTGAAATTATATATATGTCGATCGTTCTTATTCTACCAGCAATGTTTGATGTCGAAATTAAAAGGATTTCAGAATATTTGGATAAAACTGATCAAGAGGGAGTGTATGTGTTATTTGTAGCAAATTTACATATATTTGTTTTTAATATTAATATATCGTACGTTATTTATGAATCATTCTTTTTATTACTCAGGGATTTCGCCGTTTATATTCATTCATCGACAAAGGTTGAAGTAGTTGATTCATCTTTAGTTTTCGAGTTTTCCAATAGAAGACCATGCAGTTACTAATAGTAACTTACTATAAGGATTTTATGAAGATAACCATTACGATTTTGTTTACTCTAAAATTGGCAGTCAAGGGATAGGCAATAGATGACATCTTTATAATACGTAATGACTAGGCTAATATGTTGGGGTGTTGTTTGAGTATTTATGAAAATATGTCTTTATATTTGATTATTATCTAGTACATGGTAAAAATCGATTTTTTTTGTCACGCCTTTTATATCATTCCTTAATTAACAATTATTTTAACAAGAGCTTATGATTTCATACACTTGAATTAGTAATAGTTAGTAGTCTTTAATTGAAAACATAAAAGTTTTTATTAATTTGGATTATAGATATAACTAGAACGGAAACTACTTGTCGAAGGAAGTTAATTACCATAAAATCTAGGAAAATTTGTCAAAAATAAGCCAACCTTTGTCCGGTTCGCTCAAAATAAGTCAACATTTAGATTAACTCAGAATAATCCAACCTTTATAGGGTATCCGCTTTAAATGAGTCAAGTGACATGCAACCAGTTATTAACCGGTTATTAATGTTAATTTTGACACATGGCTAAATGTGATTCGCCCATAATCAATTAGGAATTATTATATGATTAATTTTAAAAAATCTAATAATTATAAATTAAAAAAAAACTGAACCCGTCATCCTCCCTCTCCCCTTCACGCTAGGCCGCCGGTGGATGACGACCACCAAATTCCCGGCGTCGATACCGCCCACGACACCCCCACCCAACCCCCATCCCTTCCTCTTCATTCCCCTTTTCTGACCCCGACACGCCCACCCCCTCCCCTTCAAACACCCTAACGAAAACCCTAACAAATTGAATTGGGGTATAAGAGTTTAGGATGTCGATTGACAATGGGGAAGGAAAGGGAGCGTCGACTCCGGCAGAGGGACACGGGACGGGTACGTTTTCCGGCATATGGTGAAGGGGAGGGGGGCTATGTTACGTCGGGGTATGGTCGAGAAAGGGTCGGGGAAAGGGGATAAGGGAAAGGGGAAAGAAAGGGGAAGGGGTGGGGGTTGGGTGGAGGCGTCTTGGGTGGGGGGAGAGTGCTGGCGGCAGAGTAATTTGACGGTGTTTGGCCACCGGTGGCCTGACAGGGGGAGGGTGAGCTGCTGGTGAGGGGGGTTCGGATTTTTTTTTCCCTTTTTTTATATTTTTTAATAATTTATTATTTAACAATTTCTCAATAATTATTATTATAAAAAATGACGAATCGCGCGCTAACACGTGTCACAATTAACCTTAATAACCGGTTACAACAGGTTTTGACTCATTTAAAGTGGATACCCTACAAACGTTGAATTATTCTGAGTTAATCGAAAGGTTGACTTATTTTAAGCGAACCGAACAAAGGTTGGATTATTTTTGACAAATTTTCCTAAAATCTAAATTACCATAAGAATTTAATTCACATTGCAACCAAACAATACCTTACTATGTAAGAGTGTGAACCAGATTAAGTGAGCCAAAGGTGGTGATTAGTAGTATTAGATTATTGTAATAGATTTGTAGTAGCTTAGTTTCAATTATGCCTATTTTGTATTAGCTACTACTTAGTTTAATGCTTTAGTTTTGTTTTGTATTAGTATTGTATTATCTTAGTTAGATGATTTTAACTTAAACTACACAAGTACATAAACCAAGAAACAATGAAAGAAGTAACGAGTGTACAAGACCAGCAACAAGGTCACGAGGTGCGAGCTTATGTCGCGAGTCGCGAGATGCTATTGTCCTACTCCTACGTAAATCTGTCAATTGATGTTGTTACTTGGGCTTTTGATTATTGCTTGCAGGTGGAGTACCTAGCTTTGCTTAGTCATCTAGTAGCCTTACTTAGTGTCATACTAGCTTTGCTTACTCACCTAGTAGCTTAGGGGAGTCATGCAAGTTGGAGCAAGTTGGTGCAAGTGGGTGCAAGTGGAGCAACTTGTTCAAAGTGGCTGGCCAAGGGGGACGTATGCACCTTGTTTAGGCTAGATATTTTGGATTTCCTTTCTTTGTTTATTGCTATGATTATGTAGTAGTAGTAGTAGCCTTAGTTAGTTTAGTTTTGTTATAAATAGCTTTTAATAGTTCTTGTAAAAATGAGATTGGAAATTTTTGAAAAATGGTTTGAAAACATGTGGTTTTCTTTCTTTAGTTTTTAAGTTGTGTGCTTAGAAGCTAGTATGGTTTGAAGTTCTTGGGAGTTGTCTACCTACAAGACTTCGTGCTAGATAAATGATTAAGAGACCGAACTTCTTAATTAATTATCTAGGCTATTAGATTAAGAGGCTGACCCTCTTAGTCGAAGCTAGCCAAACTGATTAATGACTTCGAGAGTGATTCTCATACGAGTTAGTCAGATTTGATTGTTGAGTTTTGAGAGCGATCCTCTTAACTCAATAGTTTATTTAGCAATAGATTCAAGAGGGATTCTTCCATCTATTAGCTAAAATATCACATTTGGAGATTAGTGATCTTTTCTCTAATCTCTAAAATATCCCTTTAATTGCCTTTTAGTTTAGTTTAATGTTAGTGTAGTTAATTACCGGCTACTGATTTTGTTACCCCTAAATTAAGAGTTAAGAGTGATTCTTTTCGTCTTAATTTAGAGATATAAGATTGTTCTGAATGAATTTTTGGAGCATTCTTGTATTTATAGTAGTTTTAGCCTAAATTGCGTGTTAAGAGTGATTCTTTTCATTTAGTTTAGACTATACGAGTTTGTCCACAAAGTGACCTACAAAATTGCGTGTTTTTTTAACTTGTTCATTCGTAAGCATAATCGATCCTGGAACGAGTTTCCTTGTTTCGATATGTTCCAAAGTGAAAGGAAAAAACTAAATTAAATTTTAAATGTTAAAAAAAAATTAATAAAAGTTTTTTACAATTATGTAGAAACTTATTAATTTTATTGACTAATTATGTTGTTAACAAAAATTAATATCGCACTCATTGCGTCCATAATAAACTAGTAATCATATATGATAAGCACATTTTTAGTTCAGGTAATTATTTTTTTTTTGTAGCGTTTTAACTTTGTATTTGTCATTTTATTTTTTATCATTTCACAAGATATAGCAGCATCATATTCGTTAACACAAAATTTCGAGCCTAAATAAACAAGACAGGACATAAAGCAACAAATGATTTTTTTATTAATAATTTGAGTGCGGGTACAATCTCTGTTACAAGTTTATATAAAAATAAACTAAGTCCTCTGCATCCGTCCTACAACTGCAGGTCGCGTGATGTTGTCACACTAATTTGAATGTAGGTTGACGTGTTTGCAACGTCAGCCTAGATTCGAATGTTATTTGAACGTATTCGAACACTTGTTTGAGCGTAGTCGAACGTTTGCTTGAGTTTGTTCAAATGAGAGCTTCTTGAAGCTTAAATATCACTCGAATTTGTTTGAAGGTCTCTGATCAGTTGGCACAATTTTTAGTGCTTAATAGCTAATTGCAGAGAGAGTTTGAGAGAGTTTTGCAGAGAAGTTTTGAGTGCTTTCTAACAAATAAACTTTCTTTCTTTTCTTTTTATAAGGCAGAGGGCTATATTTATAGAGGTAGGTACCCTCTACATGGGCCCTTAATTAGTGTTTGGGCTTTGATGAATTCGGCCCACTTTGATTATATTGGACTCGGTACTTGGAGGATTTAGTCCACTTTCCCCCTTTTTTTTTATCCTTTTAATATTTTATTTGGACCGGCAGTATAAACTGGTTCAAATATTTATGATGACCCGAATTACATTTGTATAATTCAGGAAACCTTTTTGGGATAAATTAATTACATCGAGTTAATAATATTATTTTAACCCTAAAATAATTAATTTGATTTAAATTTGACACTTACAAAATTTTAGTGTCTACAATATAGCAGCATCATATTCTTCCATTTATTAGGTTTGAATTTAAATTCTCACAAGTATTACAAACATTTTTAGAATATATACTCAAAAATTAAGATACAATCATAATACTTGTAACAAATTAATTTTTAAATACTCACAAATAATATTTCGTTGATTGGATTGATGTTGATTGAATTTAAACAATTTTGACAATCATAGGAGTGGGGCCCAGATTGTATCTCGTCTCCCACTAACTTCTTGTAATTTATTTGACTTTGTAAGTTTTTTGTTTAATTACGAAGTTGTAAATTTCTATTTGATTTCTTAAAATTGTAATTTTCAAGCTTTAAGATGCGTGAAGATTAACTGAAAAGACATATGAATGTAGTATTATTTTTATTTTAATTTAGAATTTATCTGTAATTTTATCATATAAAAAAAAAGATACACGAAAAAAGATATAATTGCATATGAGTATTCTTATGGAGCTAGAATGGTTGATGTACAATGGGCGATTGAGACATGGATTACTTTATAAAAAGCCAAAAAATTTTCATTACCTAAACTAGATTATTATGGACTTATAACTTATTATTAATTAAATCTTTTATATTTTTTACCTTTAATTCCAGTTGGTGAGAAACCATGACAATGTAAATTTAAAATAAATGCTAATAATATGGAGGTGAGAAAATACACTTATAAAATAAGTGTTGAAATATGTGCAACATAATTTTAGATGGAAGTATCAAAAGTTCAAATATCTCAAACACAAGCATCTATCATATCATGGACAAAGTCAAAGATTTAAACAATAAAGTGAGACAAAATTTTAAATTTTTTTAAACATATATAATATAATATAATTTATTAATAATTAATAATGAGGACCAACACGTCTTATCTCCCACTTTAATTATTTTTATTCTTAATATTTTGTAGTTTGTTTTATATAAAAAATAACTACAAAACAAAAAACTACAAAATAATGTTAAATTCAATTTAAATTGGTGGTGTGAAAAAATGTACAAGTGAGTTTTATGATTTCATAAATCAATCATTCGACATTAATAGAGGGTGTGAGTTTATAAATGGCAAAGTTGCTTATTGATAGTTGTCGAGAAATGGATACCTATTGCAATAAAGTTGAGTTAAATTTTCTTAGTAATCCAATGTAACATCTTTTTTTATTTTTTATACTATGTTTTATTTAATTATAGTTAATTTAAGATCAATCAATTCAAATTATTGAAATTAAATTTAATTATCTTGTACCAAGAATTTGTGAAGATTGTACATGCAATGTTTTGAAATGATAGTAGCGACTATCGTTTAACAATATGGATTAGAGCGCATGAATTATTCAACGCGAATATCGTGGCTTATAGAAGAATTTTGGAAGCCTATCTTGAAGAAATATTTTTGACGAAGATGTATATTGGATTAATTAGATTGGATGCCCATTCTATTCAGGTATGATTGGAGAAGATATGATACTAAAAATTAGATAAGCAATTGATATCCGAGTTAAAATCATATATATGTCGATCGTTCTTATTCTACCATCCGTGTTTGATGTCGAAATTAATGATGTTTATATTTTAGCATTATTAAAAGTATTTTAATATGACATAATGACAGTAGTAGGATACAGTAATATGGGTGAGGATCGGATAAGATCAGTTGCTAGGTTTTCACCATGGTATCTAATAGTAGCCTTATGTACTTCCAAAATAATTTTCAAAACTACTTTTGAATTCGAGAGTGAAACTGATTATTTATAATTTTTTTTCTTTTGCTAATAACTTTTTGAATGATAGGTTTTTAAAATTACACTAAATTCTTTATTATAATTTGATATGGATCGTCAAATCAATCTTATTTCAACAAAAAATTAGTTCAGTTTAAAATATTTTTAATTAATGTCTTTGAATGTAAATTAACTTTCCATTTTATTTCATTGTAAATCAAAATTTTTATGTTTTAATTTTGTTTATATTTGTTTTATTTAATATCTCCCATATATAAAAAGAATAGGGGAGATTCTTTACAGATCATGTACGTAGCATATGATGGTGCGGAAATAGAAAATGTATCAAATTTCAATGATTACCCTACTGTTACATCAGTTTTAAATTTTACAAGTGAAAATATCAGTACGATTTTTTGATATTTGGATATTACTGATCAAGAAAGAGTGTATGTATTATTTGTAGTAAATTTACATATATTTATTTGTAATATTATTATGTGAAAGTATTGTGTCGGACGTTCCGATCGTCGTACCATCCAACACTTGTATTTTTTTAACAACTCATGAGGGATCCAAATTTAGTAATATATGTCCAGGTCAAAAAAATATGTGTCCAGGTCCAACAAAATTTGTCCAGGTTTAAGAATATTTTTTCAGGTTAAACAAGTTTCACCAGGTTTACAAATGTCATCAGGTTTATAAATAGATTTTCAGGTTTAACAATATATGTCCAAGTTAGACAGATATGTGTCCAGGTTCAACAATATGTGTCAGGGGTAACACAATGTGTCCAGTGTTAATAATATGTGTACAGGTTAAACAAGTTTTCATCAGGTTTACAAATTTTTGTCTAGGTTTAACAATATGTGTCCAGGTTCAACAATATGTGTCCAGATTTAACAATATGTGTCCAGGTCCAACAATATGTGTCTAGGTTTACAAATATGTTTCCAGGGCTGCAAATTTGTTTCCAGGTTTACAAATATGTAACCAGGTCTACTAATACATGTCCAGATTTAACAATATGTGTCCAGGTTCAACACATATGAGTCCAGATTCAATCATATGTGTCCAGGTTAGGGGACTGGTCTGACAGAAACGTTACTGTCAGACCAGTCTGACACAATACCTTCTCTATTATTATATCGTACGTTATTTCCATTTTTATATGTTAAATTTGTGTTTTTTTATTACCATTTTTCCATTATTTTAATATTTTAAGTGCTTTCTTAAAATTATTTTTAAGGTTAATGCTTTTTTTAATGTTATTATATTTTTATAATTTGTTTTATTTTATAACTCTCATATAGAAAAATAGAGGAGATTCTTGACATATCATTCATGATGTAAGTAGGATATAATGGTGTGAAAATAAAAAGTGTATCAAATTTCAACAATTACTCTGCTGTTATATGAATCGTAAATTTTCCAAGTGAACAAATCAATAGGATTTCTTGATATTTTGATTTTATTGATAAAAAAAGGGTGTATGTATTATTTGTAGTAATTTCACATATTTGTTTGTAATATTATTATATCGTACCTTATTTCAATGTTTATATGTTAAATTTGTTTTATTATTTTTTTAATCATTTTTCCCATTATTTTAATCTTTTAAATGCTTCTTTAAAATTATTTCAAAGTATTATTCTTTTTTTAATGTTATTATATTTTGGTATTTTTCCTTTCAACAACTACGTACGTATCGTAATACTTACTACATAAGTATACAATACGAACTACGGATTAATTGGGGAAAAATAATAAACTTGAAAAACTACATATGGATAATATATTGGGCCCACAGTAATAGGCTGTTTTAGTAATTAGTTATAAATTATAAATGACATCAAGTCATATACCTTCTATGATTCAATGAAACTTGTATATAAAATTTAATTGTGAGGATAAAGGAATAGAGAGGGAAAATGGGGTATATGATGAGCGAAAAATAGAAAGAATTTCAAAAATTATAAATTTTAGCAAATAAAAAGAAAAGGTGGGTTGGGTCATATAGGCTTAACTTGGCCCAATTGTTTAAAAAAATATATGTGGTCTAGCCCATTCAAAATCCAACCTAACCCAATCCTGACCCACCTTGTTGAATAGGCCAGGTATGGGCATTATTGCCTCTTGGAGTTTTGGGTTTTGGTATCTATTTGGAGTGTGTTATATGGTTTTACTGAGCAACTTATTAATGATTAAAATGGAGTTCCATACCTGTTTCTTTGTTATATTTGTCCTTTTGAAACAATTGTACATCACTATGCCTCGAGATGATGGAGATTATATATTATAACTATATTATAATTTAATAATGTCTACAATGTTCATGGAGTTTAAAATTTTTATATATAATTGTTTTTTCTTATTTCCATTGATTTTATGAAAATTTGGCAATCGTTGGATCTTGTTGTTCAATTCTTGTCATTGTGAGTTGTAAGTAATTTCAACAAGCCCCTTTCCTTGCTGCACCACCGACCCTTCCCATATGGAGGCGATGAAGCTATGTTTGTATGATTGTATTTGTGATTGTGTGCATCAATTTTTTTTATTGCATGTGTGATTATGTTTGCATTACAATTTATCTGAAAATTGTAACTGACATGAAATTTTTAAAACTAATCTGATATAAAAGTAACAATTGATTTGGACAAAAATATAACTGAGCTAGACAAAATACGCTACGTTACTATAAAAAAGGACATTTGGTGCAGCCAAAATAGGCCTTATTTGCTGCGGTTGTTCTAGGATATAACCACAGTAAATAACACCCCTAGCTACAACATATCAATATATGTCCATTATTTCACTAAAAAAAAGGTCAAAGCAACCAAAACATTGTCAAGAAAGATAAACTATAATATACTCTTTATAATTCTTCTAGCCCTGTTGAATTCAAATAGCTAGATTTAAATTAAACTTGCTAAGAATAGACCAAAGTATGGGCCTAGCGATACATAACATAGAAATCTGCAATGGTGTGGGCCTAAAGTCTAATGATAAGGCAATTACCATTATTCCCATCAGCCTCCTTGGTAATTCACCTGTTCTCCTTTGGGACAGGTGTCAACATCTGCCCTCCCAAGAACTGGTGTTATAATTCATATATGTCATCAAATTAACTACCCCCAAAGCAACAATCAATCAAGCCCCCAAAGGGCACTTATAAATAGCCCTCATTTACTACATTTAAGGTAATTTATTTAACAATTCCCTAGAAATTCACTCTCTACGCTTATCTTTCTCTCTCTATCCATTGCCTTGCTTACTTAAGCATCGGAGAGGATTTCCCGAGTCCCACCCCCCGTGTTAGTCACCCTTACTCATTTTGCAAGATCCACTCAATAGGCGTCAGCTACACCTCAAGTGATCTAGTCAGCATAAGGCAACCACTCATCTCGTACCAACTTAGCATAAACGGATCTAGTTAGCATACATTAAGACGCCCCCCATTTCTTTATTCAGCTTCTTTGTATCTGTTTCAAATTGATCGAATAAGTTTTATAATCTTAAATATCATTATCATGTCCAAGAGAAGCTTCATCATTCTAGACAAGCAACAAAAGTGAATTTATATTAATTTAAAGGTGCCAAGATATTTACATTAGGAAAAGCTTGCGAATCCAATATATTAATGCATAGCTAGTATCTAAAACTATATTAACACAGAACTACCCAAAAATTAGCCTTATAGGCACCAAAACAATAAAGCAAAGTCTAAAACGTAACATTAGCACAAAATATAAGCTTAATGCATATTATTCAATTTCAGATGTCCATGGATTTAAACAAATGATAATATAATGCATTAGTGGGTTCATTGCATGTTAGAAAAATGGTGAGTAGGATTGTGGATGATACCCTCCAAGGCCTCCAACACGCTGAAGCTACGCTTTCCTACTAATTTGCACTACAAGAAAATTGATTTTTGGTAACAAATTTTTCGCAACAACAAAAATTTTGTTACTAAAAATGATATTTGGTCACGATTTTTTTATCTCGTTGCTAAAGATTGTTACCGTAAATGAAAATTTTCCTTCCACGATGATTGAAAAAAGAGAGCAAACTTTAGCAACGATTGTGTCGTTGCTATAAATCAAATTATATATGGCAACAATAGCAGCTTGTTACCATAAATTGTTTTATTTTTGGCAACGAAATAAATTGTTGCCAAATATAAGTTTCCTTATTTTATGAAAAAAAGTAAAAATTTCACTTTATGAAATTTGATTTCTTACCCAACATGTTTTAAGGCGGGATTAGGCAAAAAAAAAGGTATACTAATTAGCAACAACAATTTCGTGGTTTTAAATCTACTTATGTATGGTAACAACTAAAACTTGTTACTACAAATTTTTTATTTTTGGCTATGAAATTTTTGTTGCCAAAAATAAATTTTCCACTTTTCATCCACCAAAACTACGGGGGCAGGATAATTCGAAATTTCGTGAAAATCTCACCATTAATGAAATTTTGCCTTCCACTATTATTGAAAAAAGAGAGTAAACTTTAGCAACGATCGTGTCGTTGCTGTAAATCAAATCATATATGGCAACAACTGCAGTTTGTTACCATAAATTGTCTTATTTTTAGCAACGAAATAAATTGTTGCCAAATAGAGGTTTCCTTATTTTATAAAAAAATTTAAGGAGTATAATGCTTTTAGTACATACGCAAATAAGTAAACAAAGCTTTATTAAAATAAAAATCAAACACTCGTATGGTAACAAAAATCCTTGTGACTATATATAAGGGGGCATAAATCCTTAAAAAAGAGACCTAGCTTTGACAACAAAAATTTTGTGACTATATATGAAATTATTTATAATAACAAAGTTATATTGTTACCTTAAATATTTTCTTTTTAGCAACACTACCTTTTGTTGCCAAACAAAGTTTTTAAAAAAAAACCCCTTAAAATCAATTTTTTTAAACCAAAATCGACATTTTTATCGTAACACAACAAAACACAAAAACCTCAATTCCTCTCTCTCACCTAGCCAAACCCACGCACTAAACAAACCAGTCGACTGTTGGCCTGAGAGAAGGCGACCAACGACCGGCGACTAACGACAGAAGACATCGACGACGACGACAATGGTAATGGTCGAATTGTGCGAATTCCCCATTTCCCCTTCTTTTCGTTCACCTGCTACAATATTGCTGCCTTTGAGCGTTTCAACTTTGTGTGAATTCCTCTCTCTCACCGGTGGGCGACAGCCAACCCACGGCGACCCTGCGACACGGCCGGTGCGACCCAGTGCAGCATCTAGGTGCAGAGACCTAGCGCAACACTCAACCAGGTGCTCGAATTTCTGATTTTGTCCTTCAAATTGGTGTGTTTGTTCATTTGGAGCGAATTTAGTTTGAAAATTGTCATTGTGTTTGTGCAAATTTCTGGTTTAGTTGATTTAGTTGATTTTCCTGTTGTTGTGCAAATTTCTGGTTTAGGTGATTGTGATTGTATATTCCCATTGTTCTCATCATATTTTCCCCTAAATCTGAGTTAAATATGCTTGTATAGTGTTGTAGTTGTGTTAAGTTGAGTTCTTAATCTTCAACATTTTTCCCCTAAATCTGAGTTATTAGTTTATCTTAGTTCCAATTTCAACAATTTTCTGAAATGAAGTTATGGCTTGTTTGGAAATACTGAATTCATTTCAAATTACAGAATTGCCGCAAATAGGATGTTTGGCAACTAAAAAAAATTGCATTTGGATTTGATTCAAATTCCAACCTTTATAAAAATAAGCCCATTGTGTGTAGACTTTGAAATCCAGACTCAATTGACAACATTTCGATTCCGTCAATGACTCCTCAAGCATCACTACCACTTTTCGAATTGCACAGCTAGTCGAAAATCATGCTATACTACTAGCTTTGAGTCTTATGAAAAATGAAGCAAGGTTTTTTATGTCTTAGATATATCAACCGAAATTAGTTGATACATTGTATATTGCTGGTGGTATGGTATAATTGTTGTAAAGTGAGAGAAAGAGAGAGAATTAGGTGCTTAGAAATACAGGAGAAGTGGTGATGATGGCATGTACAGACCATAAGTTCAAATTTTTCCAAAAATTATACTGCTTTTCCCCCAACTTTGAAATGATTAATTAAGAAATTCTTAGTTATTTCCAAATAGAGTATTTGGAATTTAAATCCAGTATTTGAAATTTCAGGTTTAAAATACAGCATTTCAAATTAACAGAAACTATTGAACTAGGTACTGGAGGGGAAGAAGCTTCTTTATTTGCCATGGAGATATTCAAATTAAAATGTCAGTCTTCAGCCTTATGTGGTTTTAAATTAATCAGCAATCGAGTCTGGTTACAATATGACAAAGATGCAATCAATGATACTTGAGACAGGTACAATAGTGTATTGTTTTGAATTTTTGTTTTAATGGAGTGTTTGATCTTTTATGGCTATCTATCAGGAAGCTGTTGGATTGGTCTCTGGTGCCAGTGTGTATGGGAAGCTCAAGTTTGAGAGTGGAACTCATAGAGTTCAGGTATAAATCTGCTTTGACTGAAGCCAAAAGATTTTCACGGTTAATAATCATCATTGCTAATGCCATCCTATTATTACTTTTTAGCGTGTTCCTGTGACGGAGAAGTCTGGCTGCATTCATTCCAGTGTTGTAACGATTGCCATCCTCCCTCAAGCTGGAGAGGTGATTTTATGTTTGGATAATTTCTTAGTGCAATTATAGTCCTTGTTTGGTAATCAATAATCAGCTTATAGATTAGAGCCGATTGTATTAGCTAGTTTGTCTGGCTGATTGTGTTACTTGTTTGCATATACATAATTGGTAAATACCTAATATGTCTGTATGTGCTTTTCCTGAGATACTGCTTGAACATTGCAAATTCAAGGCATAAAACATTCATAATTCTTGGATGTGTTGTTGAGGTTTGCAAAAAATAATATTTTTGCTGAGTACTTCCTTCTTCCTTTTTCTGATCTTTTAGGTTGAATTTTGGTTATGATGATGATGAACAATGAAGAATAAAATATCAAGAGAATTTCATGCTTTTGGGGAAAGAAGATGTCATGTGGAGCTAACAAGTTTATCTAGCAATTTTTTGTACGACTCTTAGGGCAAAACTTTGGTATATCCGTATATGGCCTAATTTTTTGGACAAGAAATGGTTCATGTTATCTCTTGGTATATTTTGTTGGAAAGCTATGTAATGTACTTTTGGATACATTATGAATATATGAATCAAGCCAACGTATTATGGCTATTTTGTAATGAGTGTTTATATCAAATGGATTTTTTTTATTAATTGTATATTATTAGAACGTCCCAAATTTACAATATGGTATTACGATATATAACCAAAAAAGACCATGGTTATATTAGTTTTTGTCAACGCAATTAGTTGTTGCTATAAACCAATTATTATTGGTAACAACGAATTTTGTTGCAGAAAATAGTAAGTCGGATTTGTCATAGTGGGGTTCGTGTAGTCTTTTGCAACGAGTATGTCGTGGAAAAAGATGTTTTTTAACAACAAATCGTATTGTTGCTGAAATTTTTTATTTTTAGTAACAAAAACCTTTGTTGCAAAAAAAAAGCTTTAGGTGCAAAGACCAATTTGAGTTATGGCAACAAGCTATCTTTCGCAACAAAAGTTTTGTTGCAAATAATGCATTTTTGGCAACAAGCGATTTTCGTTGCAAATACCTTTAGCAACGGGATCTCCCATAACAAAGTTAAATTGTTGCCAAAAATAAGAAGTTGTTGCTAAATTTATTTTTAGCAACGAATTCTTTCGTTGCCAAATATCAATTTTCTTGTAGTGGGTCTGATCAACGCCATCGCTGGAGGATATTCAATAGAAGCACCATCAAACAAAGAACTGAAGAGGGATCTCAGGAACTCAACTTTTCAGATTGCTGAAGGGGCCATCGAACCACCCCCATCAGGTCCGACGATGGTATTCAATACATCTCTTCTTCGACCTACCTGCTTCCCTCACAACGACCCCCTCGTGGTCGAAGTAAAAGTAGCAAACTCTAGGGTCAAGAGGGTACTCGTGGACAGTGGGAGTTCAGCTGATGTAATGACCCTGGAATGCCTACGAAAATTGAAGTACGGCGAAGCTGATCTAACCCCGTTGGAAAAACCTTTGTTTGGCTTTGGGGGTCGACCCATCTTCCCCTTGGGGATCATTAAGCTTCCTGTTCGACTCGGAGAAAAGGGGGAAGGACGCAACTTACCGGTCACGTTCATCATCGTAGACATTAAACTCCCCTACAACATCATCCTGGGAAGACCTTTGTTGAACAAAATAAAGGCTGCCATCTCTACATACCAGCTCTTATTGCAGTATGAGATAGATAAAGGGGAGGTTGGAAAGTTGTATGGTGATCAGAGAACAACAAAGCAATGCTACATCAATAGCGTCAAGACAGCCTCACCATCGATTGAGGTAGGTGACAAGAGAAAGGAGCCGGCCGAGTCTTCTGAGGTTGTGTTTCTAACTGAGGATGCCAAACATTACACTCGACCAAGACCAATTGAGGGTCACGAAGAGGTCCTCATCGATGACAATCCTGAGCACACAGTCAAAATTGGCATTGACATGGATCCCACCCTCAGGGAGTCAATCACTCAGCTACTTAGAGAATTTCGAGATGTCTTTGCCTTTGATGTTTCGGAAATTCCAGGCATTGATCCCTCGATTATGTGTGACAAGCTCAACATTCGTGAAGGATTCAAAGGCGTAAAGAAAAAATTGCGGCGGCAAAGCGAGGAAAGAAACAAGGCAGCTGCGGCTGAGGTAAAGAAGCTGCTAGAGCATGGGTTTATCAAGGAGTGCCAATACTCTGATTGGTTGGCCAACGTTCTTTTGGTCAAAAAGCCTAACGGTACATGGAGAATGTGTGTAGATTTTACTGATCTGAATAAGGCCTGCCCCAAGGATGACTATCCTCTCCCAAAGATGACAAGGTACTTTGATCGCAAAGTGTCACCTCGAACCGTATCGGTTGATGATTGGGTACTGAGGAAGGTCGAGGCTACTGGAAAGACTGCTCTTCGAGGTAAATTGGGTCCCAACTGGGAAGGACCCTATCGAGTCAAGGAGATGGTGAGGCCAGGAACTTATAGACTTGTCAATCAAGAAGGAATGCCCTTGCCTCGACCATGGCATGCTGATCATTTAAAGAAGTTTTATGCTTAAGTTTGCCCCACTGGGTTAGTTAGGTTTTAATAAAGTCCCTAGCAGGAAATTGTTTTTTCTTTTTGTCAGCCCTGACCGGGTCAGGTTATTAAGTTTGGATATTTTGTTTCAATAAAGCCCTAACAGGGTCAAATTGTTTCACTTGTTTTTAAAGTCCTAACATGATCGATTTTAGTGTTTATTATTATTCTTTGCAGTATGAAATAAACGCCCTAACAGGGTTGAATTTTTACTAACTTCTAAAACCCTTGCAGGGTCGAGATCATGGTTAATTATTGTTCTTCCTTTGAATGATATCGAACCCTCACCGGGTCGAGTTTTAGAGTGTCATCATCACGCAATTAAGTTAGCAAAAGCAATAAACAAAGACGATAAATAAAGCGATAAATGAGGCAAACACTTGGTCAAAAAGTTGTTTCATTAATATTTCAAAGTTGTTACAGCCTAAGCTAAGTACATTGATAAAAAAAAAGGAAGAAAAACCTAAGTACAAGAAACCTAATCTATACAAATGTTAAGATCAACTAAGAGCTGATCAGGATCCCCTTGTTGCTGCTGCTGCTGCTGTTGTTGGCTGCCTTGCCCACCACTCTTGCCCACCACCCCATCGAGGTCACCTCTCTCACTCGAGCTAGAAGAAAGGAGGTTGGTCTCTTGTTCGCCCTGGAGAGGGGCAGCCTTTTCCTTGGGCTCTTTTTCCTTAGGAGCAACCTCTTGCCCCTGAGCCTCTTCCTCCAGTTCCAATGCTTGGTACCTGGATTCGAAGGAAGCCCATTGCCCTGGATGCAACTCCTCCAAAACCTTCCTGGCCCTGCCAAGGGTATCAGCAATAAGAATACCAGCACCCTCAGCAGCACCATTCAGGCGAAGGCCTGACTTGTACCTCTCCCCAGCCTCTGAATCAAGCCACCTGTTGACGATGGCTTCCTCCTCATTCTTAATTGCGTCGAGGGCTTGGTCCCTGGCCTTTTGAGCTTTTTTCAAGCTCTTCTTGGCCTTTGACAAGTCCTCGAGGGCTTTTTTTTTGGCACGATTCACTGAGTCGCGCTGGGAGATGGCATTGGCCAACTTTTTTCTCCAGGTCAGTGATGGAGGTGTTGGCCGTGGCAAGGTCAGCTTTTGCAGTTTCCAACTGACCTTCTAGGGATGTCACAGTCTTCTTGGTGGTGGCGTGGTCCACCTTCTCCTGGGCCAAGTCAGCCTTGA
Source organism: Salicornia ramosissima (assembly GCA_951394345.1). NCBI lineage: Eukaryota > Viridiplantae > Streptophyta > Magnoliopsida > Caryophyllales > Amaranthaceae > Salicornia > Salicornia ramosissima. Next base: position 12,781,099 of record OX596236.1, on the reverse strand, counting down.
CCTTTTCAGCACCAGCAAGGGACAAGCCCTTACCTTTGTGGGTCAGCATGTACTTGGATGCAGCATGCATCCGGATAGACATCTGCACAAACAAAAAGTTAGTAACAAAGAGATAGAAAATAGAAAAATTAAACAGGTGAATAAGTCCTCACATCCTGCCAAGAGTTGTGGAGCTCATTAAAGACCTCCTCTCCATCGCCCCCCATGATGTACTCTTCGTCAGAAGGGGAGTACATGACCGTGAAAGCTCCGTGGAGGCGACGGTTGCGCTCCTTCTTGGTCAGAGCCTTGAAGTGTCTATCGCTCCCGGCTGGAACCTCATTCGAAGAGGAAGGCCTGATGACCTTCCCAGCAGCAACAAGGGCAGCCTCTGTGGTTGCATCTTTTTGAAAAATGTCCTCTTCAGGCAATGGTGGCTGATCCCCCTCCACCACTTTTTGTTTCTTCTTTTTATCCTTTTGCTCTTCGGCAAAAGGATTAGATTCCCTCGTCCTCTTGATTCGAGGCACCCCCTGGTCAAGGTTTTCTTCTTGTGCTTGGGATCCTATCGAGGTAACAAAGATGTTAGGACATCATCGAGTCAAAGGAAGGGGGCAACATAAAATATCATCGAGGTTAATAATTACCTTAGGAGGATTGGGAATTGTTTCTTCCTTTGAATCGATCTTGCCTTTTACAACAAGAGCTTTTATGGCAACTGCAGTCATGAGGGAGGCCATTTTGGGATCTAATTTGTCTCTTGCTACCCCTGCAATAAAAAGAGCAAGTAAGTTAGAATATCAGGAATGGTCAAAATATTAAGTTAGGACTTAATAGATAAGAGCCCCTACCCTCAGGATATGCTGGGTTTAGCCCCATAGCAGACAAGAAAAAGTCTTGCTTTAAGTCGTCCGTGCTGGGAAGCCAATTAAAGGGGACCATCACTGTCTTCCCCTTTTCCTCTTTTGCTTCGAGCTCACAGTAGATGGCCACCACTGCTTCCTCAGCGGACATCTTGGGCACTTGGCAATTGAGGTGGAAGTTTGGTTCGTCTTCCACCACCCTAGGGATTCTCCACCCCGCGCTATTAAAGACAAAGAAGAATTCATGCCTAAATCCTTCCTGGTTGGTGGGCACATTATTTATAAACCTATAGCCCTTTCTAACCTGAAAGCTATACCAACCCTTCCCATGATCAACACTACGACTTTCTACTAATTTAGCCAAATTCCGCCATAGGCGAAGGGTTGGGGTAATCCTAAGCATTGTACATATCCCAATAAAAGAATTAATCGAGGCCCAAGAGTTAGGCACTAATGAAGCTAAGGATAAGTTATATTCACAAAGAAGCTGTACAACAAAATTGTGTAATGGAAATCTAAGCCCCCTGACCATGGCAAGTTTATACACAGGTACACATCCGTCAGGGGGGAACGGATGGTCTGAAGGTTAATGGGTCGAGCTACTACATATGGCTCTGAAAATTGGAATTGGGCAGCAAAGGAGCGAATATCTCGCTTGAGACGATGGTTGAAAGTTGGGGCTAGAAAGAAATATTTAGGACCCTTCTCAGGGGGAATTTTTGGGTACACAATGTTCTCTGTCTCCTCTTGACCAGAGGTGGATGGACCATCGAGGTTCATGTTTAGTATACCTACAAGTTTTTCATATGTGGAATGATAAATGTTAGGATGTGCTACAGATGGCTCCCAGAGGTAGGGGGTTTCTACCTCTTCTCCCCCAGACACTGACCCATCCGAGTCAGAAAGTAGAGGGATGGCCTCAGGGATGTTTTGGGATTCAATCCCTTCAGCACCCTCGATCCGAAGGACCCCAGTGCACTCTAGGGGTAGAAGGGGTGGAGTACTTGACATGTCCAATACCTAAGTTATTGAAAATAAACTAAGGAAAAGAAAGGTACTCGACAAGACAAGGACTCACTTATTCAAAATAAAAACAAGAAGGGGAGACAATTACCTGGACAAGGAGATTACTGCAAAGTTGCCTAGACACAAGCTTAGAAGGCACCTTCAAGGAGAATGAGAAGCTCTAGAGAGAGAAAATTTGAGGAGTGAGAGAATGATTTTGAGAAAATGATTAAGGGGTTGAATATATAGGGAGGTAAAGAATGTGAAACGGTTTTTACCTCATTACGGTAAAAATCAGATAAAACGACATCAAATTATGAGTTTAGAAGGTGAACAGTGTTCACTAATTCGTTGACTTTTGGTCAAACCCTCCACATCATCAAGTGACAAAAAGGCCTATTAAACATAGGCATCCATTAAGGAGGGTGGAATGGCTGGACATGCATTCAGAGTCCTTGGGGCTCATTAGCTCCTTGGCTGTGGAAAGAGCTCCTTAGGCCAATGATTAAGCCCTGCTCAAGGTAGGCACCCATCAAGGAAGATGGGAGGTTGGATAGGTATCACTTATCTTGGGGCTAATTAGCCCCTAAGGATCAGTTGTTCACCTTAGACCAAGGTCCCACTCAAGGTGGGCACCCATCGAGGCTGATGGGTAGCTAAGATATCTTTCCCTAACACTCGAGGTACAGGGAGACCCTCGAGGTCATCAAGGTCTTTCCATCTTCTACCTCTATCACAGTCGAGGTAATGGACACCCTCGAGGTCATTAGGGGAGGTGGTATGATACTTAGTCTCTGGGGCTCATTAGCCCCTTGGCTTTGAGAAAGCTCTTAAGACTTATAACAAGCCCTACTCAAGATAGGCACTCATCAAGGGAGATGGGGGGCTGGATAGGTGTCAACCATGTCTTGGGACTCATTAGCCCCTAAAGGGATGGTTGGCCACCTTAGGCCAAAGCCCCACTCGATATGGGCATAACAAAGGTATATTAACAAACAAAACATCTCTTGGACTGCCCTATCACACTCGAGGTAATAGGAGGACCCTCGAGGTTACCAGGGTAAACCTCACCTTGCACCTCTATCACGATCAAGGTAGGTAGGACCCTCGAGGTCGTTGGGAAGGCTTTGTCCAAGGATGTGTCATTTCTTACTCTTGTGGTAGGAGGGACCCTCGAGGAGAAAGGGGCAACCCCTGGGGCTCATTAACCCCTAAGTCCAAGTTGTTCAACTCATTGCCCAAGCCCCACTCAGAGTGGGCATTTTTCTAAAGATAGAAGTCTTATTGTTGCCTCTCAAAATACATCCCTCACAATCGAGGAAAAAGGGGGACCATCGAGGTAAAAAGAAGGCCTTGGCAAGATTAACACTTAGCCAAATTTTGATGAAGTTCAGATAAAGGAAGTTCTTCACGATCGCAAATACAATCACGATCGCGGTTAATATCCCCTCAGTCACCTCGTTGAACATACAAAGGAAATTCTTAGGCCAGAGGTATGTTACTCCCATCGAGGTAAATGAAGACCCTCGAGTTGGAAAAGAGTCCTAGAAAACATCAACACTTAGAGAATTTCTAAGGGTTTCAAGGGGTAAAGTTCAGGGGAAGAAGTCCTTCACTCAGTCAAGGTAATTACCTACAAGTCACCACCATCGCGACGCGTTGAACACATGGATCGAGGTAGACACCCTCGAGGTGGAGAAGGAGGAGGACCTAGCCAGACATATGGGTCGAGGTCACCTCGATCGAGGATCCCTCCTTGCGATCGAGGTTCCCTCGATCGAGGTAGCTCCCTTACATCACCATCATACACAAACAAAAGGGGGAAAGACTTACAGGCATTATGATCGAGGCTACCTCGATCGAGGGTCCTTCCTCACGCGATAATGGTCCCCTCGATCGAGGAGAACGTCCCCCTTGGGGACACCCTCGAAGCCATATGGGAGGGGGAGGCCTTACAAGCCTATGGGTCAAGGTCACCTCGATCAAGGTCCTTTCCCTCACGATCGAGGTTCCCTCGATCGAGGGTTGCCACGATCGAGGCAGGCATCTTCATGTCATCGTCAACAAACCACACATCATACTCTTCCTTGCATTCTAGAAGACCCTCGAGGCAAATATGGGGAATTACGGCCAGGGCCACCTCGATCGAGGGACTCTTCCCTCACGATCGAGGTTACCTCGATCGAGGCGCCCTCCTGAGAGACCCCATCGAGGCTTTTATTGGGCCTCCATGGGGCTTAGGTGATCGAGGTTATAAAGAACCTCTGCAAACCCCACAATCAAGGATACCTCAATCGAGGTTCCCCCCTACATTTTTTGTAGGGATTATTATACATAATTATATATATATAGGGTTGGGTTCCGTAATAAACTATACATATATATATAATTACCCAACCCAACCCTATAAACTATATATATATATAGGGTTCCATAATATATATATATATATATATATGTAGTTACCTATAATACATAATTATAGGGTTACCTAATTACGGATATTATAAGGATATACATAATTATAGGTATAATATCCGTATAGTTATACATATATATATATATATATTATACGTAATATACCTATACGGATATATGTATAATATGTATAATATGTTACATATTATAATGTATTACGTATATATTACATATTATATGGATATTATGTATATACGTATATATTACGGATATATACATATATACATAATTTTTTTTTATAATTATGTATATACGTATATATTACGGATATTATATTATACGGATAATACACGTAATATAATGTATTACGTATATATTACGTAATTACATATAATACGGATAATATATAATATACGTATTATATGGATATATCCGTATACATATAATATATTACATATTATACATATATATATGGATATATAATTATAGGTATATATAATTATATACCTATATATATATATATATATATATTATACGTAATATACCTATACGGATATATGTATTATACGGATATTATGTATAATTATATGGATATTATACGGATATTTATTATGTATATATGTATATTATGTATATGTAGTTACCTATAATATATATATTAGGTAACTACATATAAACTATATATATAGGGTTGGGTTCCGTAATATATATATAAACTATACATATATATATAATTACCCAACCCAACCCTATATATATAATAAACTACATTATCTTCATCTCTCTCCCTTAGTTTATTAGGAACAATCGTGGGTAAAACAACATTATTAAACCAAATTAATCAAATAATTTTATTAACCATAAAATGAAGTAAGACAAGAAAATGATGATAGGTAGGTAACAATAATAAAACTAAGATAATGACTTTAAATATACAACAAAATACACTAGGATAATGACATTAAACATACAACAAAATACAAAAAAAAAACTTACTTGTTAATAATCATAAAAAACATAATAGCTACAAAAAGTACAAATAATGCCGCAATTAGAAGTAAATAAACTTCTAATGCTCTTAAATCTTCTTTAATTGAGGATGATGATTGGTGGTTGTTGTTGATTATTTAATGGATGAAGAAGAGAGGAGAGAAAAAAAAATGAATGGTGTAAGGTAAAAGTTATGATAGGATAAGAAAGGTATAGTAGAAATAAATAGGAGTAATCTCCAAAAAAATTGTAGGTTTTTTTTTTTTTTTAGTAGAAATTTATCTGTTTAAGATACAGTATCATGGTAAATTATTGTATCAACCTAATGTGAAAAAAATTGAATACTTTTATATTTTATAGGATCAAAATATATCACACTGGGATGTAAGCCGTAGTGGTCCGAAAACTCTTGATCAGTATAAGAGGTCAAGGGTTCGAAAACAAAAATTTGATGTATCATAAAAGATACATCATTTTTATTTATATATATACATATTTTATCTTTTTATTTTTTTTTATGTTTTTTTTAGTAGAAACAAAAAGGTAAAGGAGCAAAATATAATTATATTATCAATTTATGAAAGAAACTATTATATGATAGGACTATAGATACTAGTTAGTCATAAGTATGGACAATGCAAACAAAATAATACGTAGACATATAAGTATGGTGGTGTAAGAAATAAGTCAAAATGTCATATGACAATTGTAGGAATAGTTTATGTAAAATGCAATAAGTGCATAATAAGATAAAAATATAAATAGTGATGCATAGTACAATAATGTAATATTTGATGTAAATAATACATGAGTAAATAAATACAACAAATTAGAGTAATAAGTGAAGAGTGTACTCTCTTGTATTGTACCATATATGCATGGCTACTTTGTATGAAATTTTTCTCCATAAATCATCAAAATAATTGTCCAAAGTCAAGTCATATATAATATTTGATCATTTAAATATGATGGTCATTCTCCTTTTTAAGTCTAACCTAGTATTATTGTACCGAATTAGTTTAATAAAGCTAGTATATATATAATTTTGCTATCATTAGGTGAGTAAAATTCTTAGAATTATACAATGACAGTTTTTAGCATATTTGGCATTAAATTTTAGCGAAAGTATCATTTTGAGTTTCTGATATAGAAGATCCGAATTTTCGGCAACTATAGAGCATACTTCTCAAAATGATCCCTTGAAAAGAGTAATGAAGTTAGAAATATTGAGTGAATTTTAGATCATTACCTTTTAGGGAATTCAATTCGTGCTGATAACGTGTTAAATGTAGTAGTAGTTGATTAGTAATAAGAAGATGAATGGGGAGGAAGTAGAAGAGAGGTAGATTGATATTGTAGTAGAAGATGTGCATCTTAAGCCTTTACATAAGGTGCCCATTTATAGGCAAAGGTAAGAGTGGTAAATACAATATTTTACAATATATGTGTACTTGTGGGGTAATAATTGTTCACCTCAAGTGGTAATTTCTCAACAATATATATATATAAGGTTGGGTTCCGGTGAGAAATTTCTTATCATGACAAATGTGAGAAGAGATAAATACATTAACTAATACCTAGAGGTACATTGACCACCAACTATAGGTACATTCAACATATACTAAAAATACATTGAATAAAACTACATTGACTTTATGTCATAGATACATTGACTCTAAACTATAGGAGGAGTAAGAAGGGAAATTCAAATTTAATCTTAGTCATTCATTTGTTGATCAAAAGGTTGAGATTGCTTCTCACCATTCTCACCAAAACTACATTTCTCACACGAGCCTACTTCTATATATATATATATATATATATTTAAATTAAAAGGTTTTTTTTATAAAAAAAATTGTAAACAAGAGGTCACGGTTTTCAAAAAAATTGCTTATATTTAAACAAAAAGAGATAATATGGTGAAAAGACAATGTAAAATTAACTTTGGTGAATATACAACAAAATAGTGGTAGGGCCTCGTAGGGGTGGGTGTGTATATAATTATATATATAAAGTTTGGTGAATTGAACATAATTAGTAACACAGTACACATGTCCAATAATAACTACTAATAGTACGTGTAATAATAGTAGTATTAGGGAGAACATCATCAATTCAAGAAAGAAACCAAGAAAAGATGGAGAAATTAAAAATGGCGGAAAGTGACGAGGAAAGAAGAAGAATTGCATCATCAATGTGGGCACTGGTAGAATCAACACAACCAGAGCCATTTGAAAAGAACAAATACTACTGCTTCACATGCAAAGCAGATAACTTGTCAAACTTAAAAGATCATTCTGCAACATCACCCTGTGTTGTATTTGTGAAAAAGTTACTTAATGGCAGGGATTACTGTATCACCAAGAAAGACCTTGATAGAGTTTCTTATGACACTACTGGTATTCGAATTTATAAACAAAGCAAGGAGGATGAAAAATGTTTCTTGAAATCCAAACGAACAACAACAACAACAATAATATCATCACAACCCACCTCCTCCACTGTCAGGAAACCAATAATAGTTCATTGTGTTTCTTGTTATTATCGCATGATACCCCGTCCCGACCATAATGTGAAAAATCTGTTGTATTGTTCGATCGAGTGTAAACTCCGACACACAACACAACAACAACAACAACAACAGATTAAACATCCCCTTTTTATCGATCTTAATGCTGATGCTGATGCTGATGGTGGGGCTGGATCTTCTACCAAGAACACAAACGACGACCACCAAGAACCGCCCCCAAACAACACAATATTTCATTCCCTATTTTACTTCTTCACTCTATTTCTCCCTTGATCATTTCTTTATTAATTTCATTCTTTTCGTAATTTGTACTTACTAGCTAATGATTAGCTATGACGATTTACGATATATATATTTTTAATGGAGTGATTTTTTTGTTATATATATATATATATATATATATATATATATATTTGTAATTCAGGTGTTTGATGGGGTAGAATCTCAATTGCATGCAATAAATTGAAATTGTGGTTTTAAAATGTGAGTTCTAATTTATGTAATTCAGATGAATTACACTTTTAGTGGATTAGGTCAAATTGAGTTCCTATTATTAGATTATAAGTATTCCAATTTTTCAAATTATCATTCAATTTGAGTTCAATTCATAGTTTTCTGCTACTGAAGCTACAAATTTCGAGAAGCTTTTATTGAATTTAGTTTATGTTGCAAATTGTTATGTTACATATGTTTGTTCTTTATTATTTGAATTATGATTTATATATTTTTATAAAAAAAAATATCTTGAATTTTGGATAAATTGTTGATTTGAGGTTATTTGCATGTTTGCCTCTATTTCACTATAATGTTGATTTTGAATTTGGATAATAATTAATTGTTTTTTTTTTTTTTTTTTTTTTTTTTTTTGTATTTTGTATTTTGTATTTTGTATTTTGTATTTTGAGAATTTGTAACTTAATACATCTAAAAAGAATATTAGACTATTGTTGTGATGACTATAACACACATGCAAGTTAGCATGCTATATAGCTATAGTAGCGAAGGGTTGCTAAGAAAAATCTACATTCTAAATTGTAAACCAACAAGGTTTGTTAGTATTTATACCCTCCAAAGAAAACAAACACCACAGACGGATGATCACGATGAGTTTGATCGGTTATTGTTGATTACTGCTCTTTTCATTAGGTTTAGTATTAATTCATTAGTAATGTCAACAATAATTAGGTAATTTATTTATTTTTACTTTATTCACTGCATCATGAGTACAGTACTGTTCTTGATGGCCATGCCCGATTTTAGCCAACACACGCATCTGTAAAGGGGGATAATAAGGAATCCTCGCAAATGCGTGCGGTGAGAATCGAACCCAGGACCTCGTGCATGAAATTCTAAAGCACTAACTACTAGGTTATGACTTCATCCTCAGGCCAGGTATGACATATTACTATAGTAGTGGACTAGTGGTTTATTAGTTTGTTTTTATTTTTGTCTTTAATTTTATTACCAAGCTTTATTTTTATGTGTTATGTGTACGTACATAATTAGCTAAGAGATCTTATCTTATGATAATGTCTCATTAGTGTTGGACGTATGTCCTTCAAACAAGTGTATAACTCTGAACCATATTTTATAGTATATATTGGAAATGAATTCGAATAATTAGTTTAATTAAGTAATCAATATGTTTAGCTGGAAACCACTATTGATTAATGAGCTCCTATTAGATGGGCTTACGACTTAGTTAGAACTAATCCTATAAGGTTGCACACAAACATATACCAGCGGACCATATTATCTAATGGGCCTCTCTTTTGATAAGAGTTTTTTTGGGCCATTAAGAGAAGGAGAAGTAGGGTTTAGATTGTTAGACTAGGGTGTATGTGATTGTGATTCTCATGGCAAAACAACAAGAAAGAAAAACCTACTTTCCTTCTTTCTCTTCACGTGAGTATCATTAAAGGGATATAGAGATTTCTCTTTGATCTATCATTGATCAAAGTGTTGGAGGATGTGTATATTGTTGTAATTAAGTTTGTTGTTTTTGTTAGTTGGGTTGTTATTTGAGTTTGTTATTTTTCCTCACGTGCCTCTCATGTGAAGGGAGTAAGTTGTAGGCTGTATAAATACTCATGGTTCTCTCTTTGATATGTTACTTTAGCATGAATCTCGATGGCCCTTCAACCTCCGGTCAGGAGGAGATGGAGAACATAACTTACCCCAAAATACCACCTGAAAAAGGACCAAAATATTTCTTTATCTCCCCTACCCTTAACCATCGTATGAGACAAGACATACGATCCTTTGGTGCCCAGTGGCAATTTTCTGAGCCTTATGTTGTTGTTCGCCCTATTAACCTTCAAACCGTCCATTCGCCCCCTGACGGATGTGTGGCAGTGTACAGACTCGCCATGGTCAGGGGACTTAGATTTCCTTTGCATCCATTCATTGTACAGCTTCTTTGTGAATACAATCTATCCTTAACCTCGTTGGTACCCAACTCTTGGGCATCAATCAATTCTTTCATTTGTATTTGTAACATGCTTAAAATAACCCCAACCCTTACCCTTTGGAGAAACCTTGCAAAACTTGTAGAAAGTCGTAGTGTAGATCATGGAAAGGGTTGGTTTAGTTTTCAAGTCCGGCGTGGCTATAGGCTTGTAAACAATGTACCCTCTAACCAGGAGGGTTTTAGGCATGAGTTCTTTTTTGTTTTCAATAGCGAGGGTTGGAGAGTACCCAGGGTTGTCGAGGGTGAACCCAACTTCAACTTAAACCGCCAAGTACCCAAAATGTCCTCGGTGGAGGCCGTGGTGGCTATCTACTGCGAGCTTGAGGAGAGGGATGACAAGGGGAAAAGGGTGGCGGTTCCCTACAACTGGCTTCCTTCAACTGAGGACTTGAAGATTGATTTCTTTTTGTCTGCACTGGGGTTAAACCCATCTTATCCTGAGGGTAGGGACACTCAATCTAAAAAATACTAACTTTTTAATCTTTGAGTTTATTGTGCTGATCTTTCTCCTTCTTTTTCAGTCGTTGCTCGTTCGAAACTTGATTCCATTATGGCCTCAAGAATGACCGCGCAAGCCATCAAAGCCAGGGCTTTGAAGAAGATGATCGAGGAAGGAAAAGAGAAAATCCCTGAGCCCCCTCAGGTATTGTATTATTCACTATCATTGCCCCTTGTGTTTTGTTTCCTCGATCGTTGTGGCTGATGCTTTTCTTTTGCAGGACCCCAAACATAAAAAGAAGCCTTCTTCTAGTGTGCCAAGACCCAAGAGGGTGAGGGACACCAATCCGTTTGCTGCAGAGCAAAAGGAGGAGAAGAAGAAGCAGAAAGTCTCAGAGGGGCCTCAATCTATGTCTCCCCCTCAGCCTCAGCCTGAGGTGGAGGCGTTTAACGAGGGCGATGATACTGAGGATGCCCTTGTTGCCGCGGGGAAGGTCATTAGACCTTCCTCCTCGAAGGTGGAGGTTGCTGGAGGCGACCGTCCTTTTGGGGTTATTTCCCATAAGGATCGGTACAGGCGTTTGAACAAGGCCTTCCGAGCAATCTACTCTCCTGTTGATGAAGAGTTCATCATGAACTCTAAGAGCGAGGAGGCCTTCGATGATCTGCATGCAAGCTGGCTGGAGGTAGTTTTCTTGCTTACTCTGCAAACATCCATGTTTTGTATGTGCTTCTTTCTAATATTTGCCTTTGCAGATGTCGATCCGGATGCATGCTGCGTCCAAATATATGCTGAAAGGGGGGACCTCTGATCAGGCCAAGGCAGACTTGGCTAAGGAAAAAGAGGAGCACGACGCCACCAAGAAATCCCTGGCCAAAGAGCAAGAGGAGCACGCCTCCGCCGACACCAAGGCCAAGTCTTTGGACGAGGAATTGGCAGCTGCAAAGGCTGAATTGGAAGTGGCTAATTCCTCCATCCACAGTCTTGAGTCTAAGCTGAAAGATGTTCTCTCTCAGCGGGACTCGATCAATAGGGCCAAGAAAAAAGCTGACGAAGATCTGGCCAAGGCTGAGAGGAGCATCAAGAAGCTCCAGCGGTCTCGTGACAAGGCGGTCGAGGCTATGAGGAACAAGGAAGAGGCCATTGTCAACCAATGGCTTGACTCCGAGTCCGGGGAGACCTATAAGGCCAATCTTCGCCTAAATGGGGCTGCTGAAGGTGCTGGCCTCCTGATTGCTGACACAATGAGCAGGATGAAGAGGGTGCTTGAGGAGAAGTTTCCTGGGGAGTGGGCCTCCATCGAGTCCAGGTACCAAGTGCTGGAGGAGGAGGATGAGGCCCAAGACCAGGAGGCTTTTCCTGAGGACTTGCGAGGGGAAGCAGCCCCAGAGACCAAGGTGGAGGTCACCAAACTCTTTTCTTCTCCTAGTCCAGGCGAGGAAGGTGACATGTCCGCTGTTGGTAAGGCGAAGGAGGGTCGTGGAGGTGAGCAGCAAACCGAGGACCAGCCTTCCAACGACCAGCTGTTAGACGATCTTCACATCTCCATTTAGTTTTTATTTTTGTACTTAGTTTGTATAGTTTCATATTGTTTTTCCCTTGTACTTAACTTAGTTTGTAATAGATGAATGTAATCTGTAAAAAGTTACTTTTGACTAAGCATTGGCCTTTTCATCGCCCTTTTTTTTTGTTTTTTTTTTTTTTATGCTTTCTTTACAGCCTTCTTTATTATTTTCCTCGTTGATACTCATTAATCGTGCCCGGCAAGGGCAGCAATTAAAACTCGATGAACCAACAATAAAAATAGAACGACAATTAGCACCAACTCGACCCTGTTAGGGCTTTAAAAGACAATGTTTATTTCAAGAAAATGCCATGTTAGGGACTTTATTCAAAGTAGAAATCCAACTTCAATGTTTATTACAAAGCAGCTCCCTGCTAGGGATTCTAGTTCATGAAAAGAAAAGCTAAGTATAAAATTTCCTTAAGTGATCAGCATGCCAAGGCCTTGGCAGTGGTGTTCCTTCTTGGTTGACGAGCCTGAATGTCCCTGGCCTTATTATTTCTTGGACTCGATAGGGTCCTTCCCAGTTAGGTCCTAATTTGCCTCGAAGAGCGGTCTTTCCTGTAGCCTCGACCTTTCTCATTACCCAATCCCCCAGTGTTATTGTTCGAGGCGACACTTTTCGATTGAATTGCCTTGTCATCTTCTGCTTGTAGGCGATGGACTTGAGAAGCGCATTGCCTCTTGTTTCTGGCAGTAGGTCTAAGTTGATTACCTTTTCTTCTTCGTTCTGATTGTAGTCGTAGAAGGTGATTCTTGGTGAGGGTATTCCTACTTCGACAGGTAATACAGCTTCACTTCCATAAACAAGTGAGAATGGAGTGTTCCCCGTGGCCTCCTTGATAGTGGTCCTGGCTGACCATAGGATTCCTGGAAGTTCATCCACCCAAGACCCCTTGACTGCCTCTATTTTCTTTTTGATGCCTTGCAATATGACCTTGTTAGCTGCTTCGGCTTGGCCGTTTGATTGAGGCCTTGCCACGGACGTGAACCTGGTTTGTATATCAAATTGAGCACAACAGGCCTTGGTTGGACCACTCTCGAATTGCCTGCCATTGTCTGAGACCAACATCCTTGGAATGCCAAATCTGGTTATGATGTTTTTCCAAATGAATTCCTGGATTTGCTTATCAGAGATCTTCGATAGGGGCTCTGCCTCGACCCATTTGGTGAAATAGTCGACTCCTACAATCAGAAATTTCTTCTGCCCCACGGCTGGAGGAAAAGGCCCGAGTAGGTCCATTCCCCATCTGTCAAAAGGTAGGACTGCTTGAACAGTTGTTAATGCATTCGATGGTTGTCTTGGGATGGGAGCATGAATCTGACATTGCACGCATCTCTTAACAAGTTCGATAGCATCTTCCTTGAGGGTAGGCCAATAGTATCCAGCTCGAAGGGCCTTACTCGCGACCGTCCTTGCCCCTTGATGGTTACTGCAACTTCCTTCATGGATTTCCCTCAAAATGTAGTCTCCTTCTTCAGGGCTTACACATTTCAAAAGGGGATGTGTGTAGGATAGTTTGTAGAGCTCTCCGTCGTGTAACGTGAACCATTTGGATTTTCTTTTGATTTCTTCAGCTTCCTTATCATCCATTGGGAGGGCCCCATGTTTCAGGTAGTGTATGATGGCGTCCTTCCATGTTTCTCCTCGAGCTAGAGTATTGACTTCAGACTCGTTGATGCTCGGTTCTTTCAGGACCTGCCACTGGATGACTCGTGGCTCTTCTCCTTCTGCAGAACTTGCCAGCCTCGATAGGGCATCAGCCTGCTGGTTTATAGATCGAGGGATGTGTTTAATGTCGAAGGATTCCAACTTCGCAGTGAGTGTCTTCAACTTTTGAAGGTACATCTTCATGTTGTCTTCCTTTGCTTCAAACTCTCCTTTGAATTGCCCTACAACCAATTGTGAGTCAGCCTGGGCTCTTACATGCCTTGCTCCAGCAGCTATGCACATCTGAATTCCTAGGATGAGGGCTTCGTACTCTGCCTCATTGTTTGAGGCCGTGAAGCTGAATTTGATGGCATATTCTAGTTTATCGCCGTTGTCAGTCTTGATCAGTATTCCTGCTCCTCCTCCGTTCTGCGTTGCAGATCCATCAGTGGACAACTCCCAAATTTTGGAGCTATCTGGATCTGGGGAGCTTGGCCTGTTAGTACACTCCACAATGAAATCAGCCAATGCCTGGGCTTTGATGGCTCGACGAGGTTCATATTCTAACCCAAAGTCTGACAATTGGTTTGCCCACTCAGTTATGCGGTTTGAATGATTCTTTCCCTCGATGATCTTTCTTATTGGTTGTCCAGTTAGGACTTTGATTGGATGTGCTTGAAAATATGGCCTCAGCTTTCGACTGGCCATGACCAAGGCAAAGATCAACTTCTCAGTCTCTGTATATCTGAACTCTGCCCCTCGAAACGCATGACTGATGATGTAATGACCCAGATTTTATCGGTATTTTTGCCGGTATCTATGTGTATTTATGATTGTTTATGTGTTAGTTCAAATTAATTTTTGAACTATTTATTTTAATTTTATGTGAATAATTTCGATTTAATCGAAATGTTTATTTTCTCAGTTCTTATTATTTATATTAATTATTATTTAATTAATTAGAATTTTTATTATTTAATTTTCTAATTAATTATTTAATATTTTTTTTGGGGCTTAATCGATTATTGCATGATTAGTCATGTAGATTTGGTAAATTAGCCCAATGGATCACGAGAGCACATTTTGAGCCCAAACAAGGCCCATATTCTTCTCTTGGCCGGTTTTCTAAGGCATGGAGTGGCTTGCCACTTGCCTTGTGTTCACACCTTAACTAACTCTATTAATAGAGGAGTTAGTAAGGCATTTGCTCATTTTTGCCATCTTAATCCTTGCCATCACCTTAAAGCACTTAAACTCTCTCATAATACTCCATTCCACACGCCATTTTGGAGCAATTGAAGCCTTCAATTGTTCATCATCTTCCTTTGCCCAAAACTTAAAGATTCAACCTCCATTGATCTTTAAGTATCCTAAACACAATCTAAACTCCATTGTTTCAATCAAGATCATTAGTTTGGGTTGTTTCCGGGTTCGTTCGTGTGTTCTTGTTCGTGTGTGGGTTCGAGTGGTGCACGGTGGGTGTTCGTGTGGTGCTCGTGGTGGTGCAGCAGGCCGTGTCGAGCCGTGTTCGTGCAGGTGAGCCGTGTACTGCAGCCGTGTTGGTGGTGCTGTTGGTGTGTTCGTGTTCGTGAGGTTCGAGCCAAGCCGTGCAGCAGGCCGTGTTGTGTGCTCGTGTTTGACGTGTTCTTGGACTGCATATTTGTGTGTTGGTTGTGTGTAATCTTCAATAAGGTAACATACTAACTCAACTTAATTGGTATACTATGTTTATAGTATGAATTAAATGCATGTTTGGGTTGATTAGTAAATGATTATTCATGATTTCATGTGTTGTTTCTAATCTGAATTTCTATGTGGTTTTCATGATATTTTGATGATGAATTCTATGATTTTATGATTGATTCCACGTTATTTCATGATCATGAATATTATGTTAAGGTTTGATGAGTTTTGGATGTGTATAAGTTGCTAAATTTTCGAAAAGATGATGGTGATATGCGTGTAGTTGGCATGTTTGGATGAGTTCTTGGTTGAAGATCTTGAATCTTGATTGAGTTCTTGATTGAAGATCTTGAATCTTGAATGAGTTCTTTATAAGTTCTTTATGAGTTCTTTGGGTTCTTTATGAGTTCTTGATGAGTTTTTATGAGTTCTTGATTGAATCTTGTAAGTTAAAGAAAATGGTTTAAATAGTAAAGAAAGTTAAAGATTAGGATTGAGTCGATTAAAGAATGAATAAAGATTGATGAATAATTATTGGTTAGACTCAAGAATAAGGCTAGAGGCAGTTCTTGAGAATAACTTCGATGTTTTAGCTAGATTAATTTCGAGAACCGAGGCTTTAGGCAGTTCTTGAACTTAGTTTAGTTAAGTTGAGGTAGTAATGAATAATATGATTAAAATGAGTAAATGAATTAATTAATTACTTAGCTTGATTTCATTTTTAGACGCCTGATACTGAGAGTAAGATTCTTGGTTTTCGGGTTAAGACGTTGCCCCTATTCCATCCGCGGTATTGGGATAGTTGGAGTCATACTATGCGATCTTTGTAAATTCCAGTAAGATTGGATTCACGGGACATGGATTTCCAGTAAGATTGGTTTCATGGGGTTTGGGAGTAAGATTCTCAAATCCGAACATAGTAGAAAGTTCGAGCGCGTAAGATGCGTTCGTACGAGCATAGTCCGGTCTAGAATATGAATGATTGCGCCAAAGATAGTTTATTAGGTTGGTTTGAGTCGAGTTCAAATTTTGGGTTGTTCTCGTACTTTGTTTAATTATGTTGTTTGTTTGATTTATGCTATGTACATGTGTGTTCCCATTAGGGTGAGTCAGTTATGTTACTCGCCACTGATGGTGGACCGTTGTTGTATTTTTCAGGTACTTCAGATGATGATGCTCTTGCCTAGTTTTGGGTTGGGCGAGCGACGTTTCTTTCTTTTGTTATCTGTTGTAATTACTGACTTTGTAGTATTAGTAGTGATAGTTTGTTTAGATGCTACTCTTTAGATTTTGGACTTTTATGTGTTGTTTTAAGACTCTGACATGTAGTTGGAGTTAACTCGTATTTTAGTATCTCTAGTTTGACTTTTGGATTAGTTTATGTACAAACTTGTGGGTATTTGTACGTTTGTGGTTTATTAATAATGTTTCGAGGAATTAGTTTTTAATTTCTTAGGTTTTGAGTTGTAGTTTCTAACAACTCGACTCGTCGGTTTCTTCCGCGCTGGTTTAAGCGAGTCGGGTCGTTACAGTTGGTTTGAACGTTGATCGTTTTAGCACTTGAAAGAAGGCTAGGCTCTTATCAGCAGATCGGGATAAGAAACGACCCAACGCCGCCATGCACCCTGTTAATCTTTGGACCTCCTTGACTGTCCTTGGAGATTGCATATTGATGACGGCTTGTATTTTGTCTGGGTTGGCTTCTATGCCCCGTTCATCGACCAGAAAACCAAGACACTTGCCCCCTTTTACTCCAAAAACACATTTCCTGGGGTTCAGCTTCATACCATATTTCCTTAAAGTCGATAGTGTTTCTCTGATGTCTTTAGGGTGGTCTTCTGCTTGCTTGCTCTTGATTATCATATCATCCACATAAACTTCCATATTTCGCCCTATTTTCTCGGCAAAGATGGTATTTATTAGTTTCTGATAGGTTGCTCCAGCGTTTTTGAGACCAAAAGGCATCACACGATAGCAGTAGACTCCCTGATTAGTGATGAAGGCAGTGTGAGCTTGGTCCTTTTCTGCCATCGGTATTTGGTGGTAGCCGGCATTGGCGTCCATAAAGCTAAACATTGCATGTCCCGCGGTAGAGTCGACTAGGCTGTCGATTTTTGGTAGAGGATAGTCATCCTTGGGACAGGCCTTATTGAGATCGGTGAAATCAACGCACATTCTCCAGGTGCCATTTGGCTTTTTGACCAACACTACATTGGCCAACCAATCAGAGTATTGGCACTCTTTGATGGAACCGTGCTCTAGTAACTTTTTTACCTCGGCAGCGGCTGCTTTATTTCTTTCTTCGCTTTGCCTGCGCAACTTCTGTTTTACTCCTTTGAATCCTTCTTTAATATGTAATTCATGGCACATTACTGAAGGGTCAATACCGGGCATTTCTGAGACATCAAAAGCAAAGACGTCGCGGAATTCTCTGAGCAGCTGAACAATTGACCCCTTCATTGTGGAGTCCATATCAATGCCTGTTTTAACTGTGTGCTCAGGATTGTCATCGATGAGGATTTCTTCATGACCCTCGATAGGTCGAGGTCGAGCGTATTGTTTGCTATCTTCAGCTAGAAATACGTATTCAGAAGGCTCGACTAACTCCCTTCTTTTGTGTCCTACCTCGACCGATGGTGATGTTGTCTTGATGCTGTTGATGTAGCACTGCTTGGCAGTTCTCTGATCACCATACAACTTCCCAACTGCTCCGTTATCTGTCTCATATTGCAACAAGAGCTGATATGTGGAGATGGCAGCTTTTATCTTATTCAGTAGTGGACGTCCAAGTATGATGTTATATGGAAGCTTAACGTCAACGACAGTAAAAGAGACTGGCAAGTTACGTCCTTTGCCTTTCTCGCCAAGCCTGACTGGGAGCTTGATGATCCCCAGAGGGAAAATGGGCCCACCTCCGAAGCCAAACAAGGGTTTTTCCAATGGGGTTAGATCAACTACCCCATATTTTAGCTGTTGCAAACAATCCAGAGTTATTATATCGGCGGAGCTTCCGCTGTCCACTAGCACTCTCTTCACCCTTGAGTTTGCTACTTTTACCTCGACCACTAGGGGGTCGTTGTGAGGAAAGCAGGTGGGTCGAGGAGGAGATGCGTTGAATACCATGGTTGGTGCGGATGGGGGTTGCTCGACCCTTCCCTCAGTGATTTGGAATGTCGAATTCCTGAGATCTCTCTTGAGTGCTTTATTCGAGGGGGTTTCTACCGAGAACCCACCTGCGATGACATTGATCAAGTTATCAGTGTCGTTGCTATCAACGCGTTTTTGTTTCTTAGCCCCTTTGTCCTCTGCTATGTAGGGGTTGAGTTTACCCTGATCTGCCAATTTACCCAGTGCTTTCTTCAACTCCCTACACTCCTTTGTAGTATGCCCACATTCGTGGTGGTATTCACACCAGAGTTTTGGATTTATCCTATTGATAGAAGTTCGCACCGGGGTTGGTTTTGGGAGGATATTCTGATCTTTGATGTCCAAGAAAATCTCTCTTCTGTTGGCATTGAACCTGGACTCTTCACCCTCATCACGAGTATCCTTTTTTGAGGGAGGCACCCTGCTAGGGCCACCCCTCTGAGATTCTTTTCTTTTGTTATCCTTCTTCTTGTCAGACTTCTCCACCGGGTTGTTGATAACTGACGCCTGGACGTATTTGCGTGCCCTGTCCATTGCGTCAGTGTATGAAGAGACTTCATTCTCCAGCAGGGAGAACTTGAATTTTCCCCTTTTTAAGCCTGACATGAATGCAGCATAAGCTACCGAATCTTCGACATTCGGTATTTGCAACAATTCAGCGTTAAAACGCTTCAGATAATCTCCTAAGAGCTCATGCTCTCCCTGTTGACAAGCCATAAGATGAATGCTCGTCTTACGTTGCTTCTTCCCAGCCACAAAATGGTTGAGGAACATTGTTTCCAGTGTTGCGAAGCTTATCACCGACCCCGATGGAAGATCTGTGAACCAAGTGAGGGCAAGGCCCTTAAGAGTAGTAGGGAAATACCTACACCAGCTTGCTTCGCAACTTGTCTGAACCGCCATCTGGGCTTTATAAGCGGCCATGTGTTCAGCGGGATCAGTCACCCCGGAGAAAGGCTCGATGGTGGGAGCTTTTACCTTCCTGGCATCGGCGGTGTATAACAGTCTCTGGCTGATAGGCGTTTGGAAGACGACTTCTCCCGCCGGCCGTGCAGGCTCGATGACAGGGGATTGTCTCCTGTTGTGGTCCCGGTTAGGGACTGGAGAGTGGCGTGCCTCTTTATTGTGGGCGGAGACAGCAACCGGTCTCTGATTCCTTGCGGTAGTGTGGTGAGATCTTTCTGGAGATCGCCGAGGCCGACTTTGACTCACATGCGTCCTCTGATTTGTGACTTCCCTGGCTTTTGAGGCTGTTTGTGCCCGACGTGACTCGATGATAGTGCGGGCGTCTTCACGCTTGGAATTGATAATCCCACGTGCATCGCCAGGCCGTGAATCTCTTTGCGACCGTGCCCCTGCTGCCCGGCTAGGGTTGGGGCCTCTGGATGGACCTGCAGCATGGGATGGAGGCCTCAATTGCCCAATCATGGCAGGTATGCTGTCCCTCAGCTCTTGCAAGCTCTGCTGGAACTTGTTGTTCATCGCTGTCACGATGTCATGGAAGTCCTTGCGCGAGACCATTTGTTCCTCGCGACGGTGACGATCACTCGCCCTATTGGACGAATTGTCATCCGTGACATGTGCTTCTCGCCCGTTAGGCGATTCACGGGGATTTTCCTCTGGCTGATTTGATCTAGACGCCCTTGCTCTAGTGTTTGCCATGACTTTTGTTTGCTTTCCCCACAGACGGCGCCAATCTGTTCCTGTACTGGAACTTCTCTTGAATAGTCAACGATCTTTTGGTATATGATGTGTACTCTGGATGATCCTTAGCGAAGCTGTGACCTGCAAAACAGACAGAGATTGCTAACCCGGGGGGTGGAACCCGGGAACGCCCCTCCGATGCTTAAGTCAGATATCGGAAATAAGGAATCAGAGTCTTTTTGTGTGTTTGAGAATTGTGAATTGCATAAATGTTTGTGCGTCTGCTATTGCGTACCTGAAAAGGTGATAGGACTGATCCTTATATAGGCGTAGATTACCCGGTTTGGGCTCCTACCAGGCCGGTTAGGCTAGCGTATGGGCCGAGCCCATGGAGACCAGGTCAAAACTTGACATGTGGCAGCTCTTTATTGGCCAGAGAGCATCAAGCGTAGACCTCTTGGGCTGATAGCTCTGGGCCGGCAGCTCCAGGCTGGCAACTCTAGGCCGGCGGCTACAGGCTGGCAGCTCTGGGCTGGCGGCTACAGGCTGGCAGCTCTGGGCTGGCGACTACAGGCCGGCAGCCCCGGGCCGGCGGCTACAGGCTGGCAGCTCTAGGCTGGCGCCTACAGGCGGGCAGCTCTAGGCTGGCAGCTCTAGGCTGGCGGCTACAGGCGGGCAGCTCTAGACTGGCTGCTCTAGGCCGGCAGCTTTACGCTAGTCAAGAATGCCAAGTCAGATGACACGTGGCGTCATCCTAGCTGTTGTAGAACATCTGATGTGGACCCAGCCCTATCTGAACTGGGCCTAGGATTTGGGCCCACTAATGCGGGTCTGACCACCTGGGTGGGTCCGGAACAGTTGGGTTGTTATTTGAGTTTGTTATTTTTCCTCACGTGCCTCTCATGTGAAGGGAGTAAGTTGTAGGCTGTATAAATACTCATGGTTCTCTCTTTGATATGTTACTTCAACTAATGTATCTAATTCTTTCTTACTACTTCTCTCTGCATTTTCTTTCTCTGCTTTCTTTAGTTCATTTCTTCCATTGTTGATCCACACAAAGTTCAACACTAAGCTATCAATACTCACGGGTTCGTGTCCTGTGCTAATCATTAGAGGAGCTTTATTTGAGATTCTAAGGAGATTTCTCTTTTGGTATCTTTTTATATATATAGATTAATTATATCATACAATTGTTTTAAATACATGTACATATAGTAATAATATAGATTTGATTTTATAAATTTATCACACGTTTTTTTCTCGTTTATTTTCTCAGAAAATTATATTCTTACATAAATATAAAAAATTTAATACACACAAAATTAAAACATACAGAATAATTACTTTAAGCTAAAACTTGTTTTATCATAATTGTTAGGGGAAAATATAACTAAAATGTACAGTGTTTGTTGATTTTCCAATTAAATTAGAATCCTCGAGTAATGCATGTCAAAATAATAAACCAATGATGATACTTACTACCATAAAAAGTAGGGAAATTTTATTATGATAATATGTATAGCCGTATAGGCAATAAATGTATATTGAAAAAATAATTTTGATTATAAGAATATACAATAAATGAATATATGATCAAAACTAAATTACAATTAAAGTACATTATTATTTATAGTAATTAAATCAAATAATAGTTCTAGAGGTAGAAAATATATTAAGATAGAATATAAAAATTGTTTTTTTTAAGATTAAAGGAAAAAAGAGCAGGAAAATTTTCAATGGGAGATTGACACATGACAAGATATTATTTTAGTTGTTTCTCTTATAGGGTATATATATTGATTATATATCAATGTTTATTAATGTAGAAAATATATATTTTAAGATAGAATAAAAAATTTGTTTTTTTTAGGTTAAGGGAAAAGGGCGATTTTTTTTTAATGAGAGAGCGACACGTGACAAGAGGTAGTTCTAGTTGCTTCTCTTATAGTATTATACTAGCATAGCACCCGTGTGATGCACGGCTTGAAAATCTTAATATTAACTTTGTAAATAATAAGGAAAAGATTTGCAGAATTCATTTCTTGATATAGTGACTTTAACATCATATTAAAATTTTATCTGTATGAATAGCAACCTATATTAATATAGTTTTTTTAATTAAAAGAACCCATAAAAACAATGAGTGTTATCTTTATACAAAATGTTGACTAACCCCCACATAGAATATTAAGTAACCATTACACTAATCACCCAGTAATTCATATATACTACATATATAATAAATTTTCAATAACTTATGTCTACACATGAAAAATGCACGGCTTAAAAAATTTTAGTGAAATTTATTTTGCGTGAAATATTAAAAATAATACATAAAACAGTGAACTTTTTTTTCAAGTTAAATTTAATCCTTAGAAAATTATAGCGGGTTGTGGAAGAGGAGATGAATTATCAAATTTGTGCAACATGAATTAGGAAATACAGTAACATAAATGATGTATTATATTAATATTTAACTACAAAATACAAAATATTATTATATTAAAGAATATTTTTCAAAATGAAAAGAACTTTTTATTTATTTTTTTGCAAGAGAAGACCTTTTATTTTTTATTTTTGCAGAAAAGGACCTAAACAAAAAAATAACCTTTGCGATCGAGAATGAACTTTTTCATTGTTTTTCGACACAAAATTTCCTTCTCGCAAAAAAATAGAAAACGATGGAAATTTCCTTTCACACCGTTTTTTTTTAATTATTTTTTTAGGTCCCTTTCTGGAAAAAAAATTAATTAAAAAGGCTTTCTCACAATAAATTTAAAAACTTCATATACTCTTTACACTTTCATAAAATAGTTACAAATCTCTTTTACTCAAATAGGTGATTAAATCATATTGTAGTATTTATCATAAAAACTTCAATAATATAATTTTAACTCATTATTGTTTTTTTAAATATGTGAACATTTTTTTTTTTAAGAATATTGGTACATTAGTCATGGTTATGACCGGCCTAATATAAGTGCTCGTGCAATGAAATAGTGCAGAATTATATTACTTATAAAATGATGATTGTGACAAAATTTAAAAAATTTATGATATTTATTAGTAATACTTTGATTGATATTCAATTCGATAAGTGTTATACTTAATATATTTTAAAAATCAAGATCAATGAACCAAAAAAAAAATACTCCGTATTAATTTATTTTTCTCAAATTATTGTAATATATGGATAAGAATAAAAAAAATTATGGAAGAAGTCAACGAAATCAACAACAAAAAATATTGTATAAGGTGATACATTATTATATTTAATATAAAATAATTAAATTTAAGGTAAACTGCATGAAGAAAATTTGGAGTCAATTTAAACAATTTTAGCAAAAACTTTAACCCAGAATTTTTATCAAACGTTAGCTAGTACAGTTATTAATTTTTAAAGGATAGTTTTGATTTAAAAAAATGATAATTTAATATGGAGATCCTTCGAATTATATCAAAAGTTTTGTTATGCATGTCAAAATAATAAATCAATAACGATACTTATAATTTCCCCCAAAAAAGTAGCTGAATTTTTATTATGAGAATATGCATAGCCAATAAATGTATAATCGAAAGTAAATTTTGATCATAAGAATATATAGAAAATTAATGTATGATAAAAAATAAATTACTTACAATTAAAGAATAAAGGTACAAGTATTATTTATAGGAATTAAATTATATAATATTTCTAAAGATATTTTATATTATATATCAATATTTATTAAGGTAGAAAATATATTAAGATAGAATAAAAAAGTTGTTTTTTTTAGGTTAAGAGAAAAGGGCGGGAATTTTTTTAATGAGGGAGTGACACGTGGCAAAATGTAGTTTTAGGTGCTTCTCATATAGTATATATATATATTGATTGATTGATTGATTTTTATTTTGGAAAAATTAACACAAATAATCCAAACTATAGTGGCTCTTCTCAAATTAATCCCAACATTGAATTATTCCAAAATAATCCCAATTATTAGTGGTATGTTCTCAAAATGATCTATAACCGGATACAACCTGCACAATGAGTAAACTTGAACACTTGTCACCTAATGATTGGTTCTTTAAAGAATTTTTTTTCTTTTTAAAAAAAAAAAAAACAAAAACCCCTTAAACTACCTAGTCCTCTCTCCTCCAATAGTCCTCCCTCCTCATTTTTGCTCCTCCATCCATCATCATTCAATTTTATGATATCACCATCATCTTCCTCCATCTACCATCATTCATCTCATCACCATTATCATTCTCCTCCATCAATCTGTCACATCAACATGCATGGTTCTCCCTCCCCTTTCCTGCAGTCCTGATCTACCTCATTCTCTCCTCCATCCATCCAACTGCCCAAGACAACCAGCACCGGCCAGTCCACCAACCCTCTCAACCGCCACCGCTGTTACTACAGGAGATCGAGGGAGTCGCGTTTGTTGTCGTCGTTTGATACATTAGCAATTTATTTATGGATTATGAATTTGATTGGGTGGTGATTGGATTCGGGAAATTGAGGGCTGAATTGTTGTTTATGAATCTGATTCATTGTCTCTGTTGATTGGTTTGGGGTCTAGTTCTTGGTGACAAGTGAGTTATGTTGTGGTGGCCTGGATAGGTACAATAAAATTGCATTGGAATTCTTAAGCTAGAAAAGATGCTATTCATGACGAGAATTTCTGTCGGAAAACATGTTACAATAAAAATTGCATTGGAATTCTTAAACTAATCCCATACATAACATCTAGGGATCCTAATAAACTAACAAGCACAAGCACAAGCCCAACCAATAGTTCAAGTCCAACAATTCCACAAGCTCATATGCAAAATAGACATTAATAATTCACAATCAGTGGGAAGTACCAACTAGAATGTTTTCAACTAAATATAACTCCAAGTAATGTAGACCAATTTAACCAAAAAAAAGGATATCATCAACATATATTATATAAGAATAATAACAATCATACCACATCATACATATAATAAAGTCGTAATTGCGGTCCAATGCAACAATCATAACATAATCATATAATACCATACGCTTAATAGTCATAAATCATAAGCTAAGGTCCATACCATAATTCTAATATCATATTATATGTGATCATACCATGATGTTTATTTTAATATCATAACCAATTAACCATAATAAAATTTATACCTAACAAATCAATCAAATTGATCGATCGGATGATCAGTAACAGGTCGATCAATATTATTAAAGACGTTTTAAGTCAAAAATAAGATTCCTTAAAAAATGAGCTTTAAATTCTAATTTTCGATTTTGGGTTCGGTCAAATGGGTCGGTCGGTCGGTAACGAGTCTATCAGTGTTATTTTCGGGTCGATTTTCACATCCATAATCTTAAAGCCATAACCTATCATGAAATATTTTACATAAAAACTTTATAACATACTAACGAATTCTGTTGGAAATGGCCCAAATTTAACCATGATACTTGATCATGACTATTGTAGATCATGCATGCATGATACTTGAAGAATTTAAGCAAGCTAATTAATGATGGTAATCAAACTATTTAAATGTATTAAAAAATATATTATGCCTTACATAATATTTGAATATATTCATTGTATGTTTAATTTATATATTTCGTAACGTTTTCTAAGCATTCCTTTAGTCAATCAATTAGGATCAAATCATTGTACCATTATCCCTTGTCTGTAACTATTAGTAGTGGTAGAATGATTTGGTCAAAGATATGATTACACAAATTAGTGCTAATTAGACGTGTCAATTTTTGACCCGACTTGAATAGCCCGTGTAACCAGACTTGTAAATGACGGAAATTTTGACAAAATTTTTAAGATTTTTGACCCGTTTAAACCTATTTTTTCAAACCCGCTAAAACCCATTAATTTTTAACCCAACCCAGTTCAACTAGGTGGGTTAAATACTTTATAATATTTTTATGATTTGTTGATATTTTCTATAATATTAGACTTTTTAACCTTTACTATCAAATTTCTAAATTGTTATATTAATCGTTTATTTTTTGAAAATGATTCTAAGAGACACTGGTTATTAATTATTTTTATTTGGGATACAAATTTAGACATTTTTTTTATATATAAATGAGGTTATAAATATTAGATTTAGAATACACAGCAACATTGCAATTATAAATCTCTAAACTTATTGGCTGGGTCAACCCGAACCCGGAGAATCTGGGTCACAAATAAGATATCTAAACCCGAACCCAATAATAACGCGCTTTAAGTAAACCAAAACTGGTATGAAATTAGCATAACCCGACCGACCACATCACTGGTTTAACATGTCTAGTGGTAACTAAATATCTTACTCACTGTATATATATAAATTTGATAATGATCTTGAAGTGTAATGGCAGACATAATTAATCTTCACCGATGACTTCCTGCAAGTATATAGAGAGCTTTATTTGTTGGCATCACTTGTGATTATAAGAGTTGTTTTGTTTTGTTAGAATAGAGTCAAATATATTATGTAAGGCCATACTCTAATTAACAAGAACATCGAGAAAGAAACCAAGAAAATATCGAGAAAGAGAGGAAATACATACTGCTTCGTATACCACGTACAATCAATTCAATCAGAATAGGAAATACATACTGCTTCGTATACCACTCCGTGTGTTGTCTCTATAAATTCGTATACCACTAGCTAGTGTCATATATAAACTTGTTAAACCTTTAAAACATCATTCAGCAACATCAGATCACCCTGCGTAGTTATTTGTGAACAAGTTATATGATGGCTGCTGTTACTGTATCACCAAGAAAGACCTTGATAGATCGAGTAGTTTATGACACTAGTGGTTTACGAATTTATAAACCACACACGAAGGATGAAAAAAATTTGCGTAATTCTGATATTGTTATGTTGTGTGTCGGGTTTGCACTCAATATAACATATTTTTTCGTATTATCGTCGGGACGGGGCTTCATGATATTGAATTGTTGTTTGTGTGTTTCTTGTTATTATGGCATTAAGCCCCATCCCGACAATAATCTGAAAAATCTTTTGTATTGTTCAATTGAGTGCAAACTCCGACACACAACACAACACCACCAGAATAATCCACTTCTTATCAATCTTGATGATGATCGATGGTGATGATGATGCTGATGGTGATCAATCCTCTTTTTTTGTGCTTGTTTCCATTCGTTATTGATTCATTCATTTGTAATGTTGAGATTAATTATGTTATTGATTTTCTAATTAATTCACTGCACCCATCATATCTACTATACTATTGAATAAGGTACGTATATATGTACTTAATTGATTCATTTGTACTTATTAGTTGTTTTTATTTGGATTTTGATTGGGAATCCTTTTTCATTCTCGTATACCCTATTATTATGAGCAAGAAGGAATATCAAGAATCATCGCAACAATGGTACTGGAAGGCTCCACAAATTTTCCATCCAGACTTACTTCATCTTAATCATCATTCACTACACTGCAACCCTTTTGTATGCTATTGCAAAATTGGTTTCCAAGGAAACCCTTATTATCTTCCTTATGGTTGCCAACATTGTTCCGCTTTTTAGGACTTTCTTTTTAGATATATATATATGGATTTTTTTTAAAGAACACCCTAACAAATTTGGGCACTTTTGACAAAATTCCCAAAATATCAACTAATTAAACCCACAAAAACTCCAAAACTTGTTTATTAAACCCCAAAATCTTCAGATGTTTATAAAAGCAAAAATCTTTTATTAAAACCGATAAATTGGACGTTAGTGGGGGTGGGGCCCACATTTATTTAATAATTTCTTTTTTTCCCCTTTTTTCTTTCTAGTTATATATTTTTTCCCTTATTTAATCATTCTCCACTAAAAAAAAGATTTAATTATCCCCCACCACTACAACCAAAACAATTCACCACCAAATACACCAACACCACCGAATCTCTCCTCCAAAAGCACCACCACCACTGAATCCCTCTCTCTCCTCCAAAAACACCAACACCACCGAATCCCTCTCTCTCCTCCAAAAACACCAACACCACCGAATCCATCTCTCTCCTCCCAAACCACCAAGCACCACCGAATCCCTCTCTCTCCTCCCAAACCACCAACCACCACCGAACTCGATCTTATTTTTTCTTCTTTGATTTAGGTTTCAAGGGGTTTTGAGGGTGGGTCGACTTGGATTTTGGGTGGATTGTGAGGCTGGGTCAATTTGGGTTTAAGGGTGTGTTGAAATTTGGGCCCCACCCCAATAACTAACAGTTTAACAAAAAAATTAACGTTGTTAGCTTTTGGGGGTGCTTTTATAAACGTCTGAAGATTTTGGGGTGTTTAATAAACACGTTTTGAAGTTGCTGAGGGTTTTATTTAATTAATTGAGATTCTGGGAGTTTTATCAAAAGTGCTCCAAATTGCTGGGGGGTTCTTTGAAAAAAATCATTTTTTTTTTTATGTTTCAATTTTTTATTTTTTTTATATGTTTCATTACTACTTTTTTTTAAGGTTTTTATGTTTTTTTAAATATAAAAAAAAGCCTATCTCCTTTGGCATCAGTTATGTCGACTTAAGAGAGAAACAAGACAATTGAATTATATTATGAGAAACTAAACAAACAAAAGGGAAAGGGGAGTACAAAAAAAATGATGTAGTCCGACATAAGAAGATGAAAATCAACATATTTGGTGTAAATTAATATTATCACACTTATTGTCGCTTATTTGAGTTCATGTTATTATGATGATAAAATAATTTGGTTCAATGAGAATGTTATGATTTACACACATAGGATAAATTATTTTCACAATACTAAGAAGAGGTTGTATTGCTAGTGATCCAAGCTAAGAAATACAATATATATTGTGAGACATAGGAAATAGTGATTTAATGTAAATTTTTGTTGGATACTAAAAATGATGAGATGATGATTTTTTTTTTATCCTTGCAGTGAATGCTTTTAGTATAAAACTAGGTAATACCCATGCGATGCACGACTTAGTTCTTTTTGTAACCTAATATTAAGCCAACTAAAAAAAATTCAACCTCCCTTCTCAATTCTTCAATCTTTGTAAATTTGAAGTTTCATTCAAGATGTAAGAATCAACTATTTTGAGTTTAATTGATTTGAAATTTCCATTATGATCATAAGCAGGGTTGTAATATACAGAGCATAATTCTTTTACAATAATTTCTATGCAATGAATGCCAAATTTTCAGCTACAATGAAGCGCTTACAATAAAAAAAAAATGTTAAATTTGAAGCAACAAAGACCATATCTGGGATAACAATGACAAAATTAGTTTATGCAAAATATCTTACAACATGATAAAATTGTATTCAATTCAAACATTTATTTTATTCCATGCAAAGTTGAAAGTTTAATAAAAGGGGTAAGAACTAATTATATTGAGTTCATATGAAACTATTTTTATTATTAGAATTTGTAATTTGTAAATCCTGTTATATTCATGTTCAATTTTATTTAGTACAAATTAAATTTATGTTGTTATATTTGTTGCAAATTCAGGCTAAATTATATATATTTCAATTTTATTTGATACTTTGGATCTTTTATGCTTGTAACTTATTTTATACAAATTGTGAAAAAAGAAAATACCATCTTAAAAGCTTGGTACATGTTTTAGAGGTTTCAACGGATTATGTTCAAGATTTAAATGATGTTTTAATAGTGGCATATATTGTCAAAGATAAAATTGTAAACATTGATAGGTAAATTCTTAAAACTGTAAAAATTAATTAATTTTTTTAAAAGCAAAAGGTTAAAGTAAATATGTCTATTGGTAAAATATTTCCTAGTCATGTGTATTGGAAGTGATAAAACATAAAAGGTTTGATTTTTTCTAACATTTAGTAATGTGGAAAATATGTCTATTGGTAAAATATTTATGTACTTATTACTTATTTAGATCAGATTAGATCAAATAATTTTTAAAAATTTTAGATCAAATTAGAAAAAAAAGCTTTGAGTAGGCTTGTTAATTTTATACGACTTTTTCAAACTTTATATGTATTTAATTCCGTAAATAAATTATAAAAATTGCATATTTAAAAACTACTCATTAATACAAATAAAATAAAATCTCAATTGATATATTTTTCCTTATTCAATAGCATATATACACGATCATAATTTAGTGAAATAAAACAATAACTCCAGATCTGATAAAAAAAATAAGTTCATCTCATATCTGTAAAATAAGGTCAAATGAAAAAAAAAATGATGAACCAAATATAACCTTAGTATTATTTATAGTAAAAAAAGTAAATAAGTCCCATGGTAATTTTTTTTTTTTTTTTAGTTTCTTGGTAAAGGATATCTAAAAACCAAAAAAAAAAAAAAAAACATTAATTGCATGATGTATTCATTTTTCTATGTATATTTATTACTTGTAAGTAGGAGGGAAAGTAGAATTTGGGAGGGAAAAAATATTTTTTAGTGGTTAACCTTTTAGTAGGATAATAAAGACTAGCCTTTTGTGCACGCTTTGCGTGCGACGATATTTTTAATGTATCTTAAAAAATCGAAGGTTTTTGTTCGAGAAATTAAAATATTTTTTAAATTCACATAATTGTGAACAAACATTGCTCTTTTATCCAACCATTTCACAACAATGAAAAAAATCGGCTATCAAATTTCTACGATAATCAAAATGTATTTTTTTTTGTAACAAACTATATTAAAATGAGTATTTATTTATAGAGAATTCAAAAATATGAATTTTGATTATTTATTTTATTTTTCCGAATTGTATATTTTGTAATATTTTAATTTTAAAAAAATCAAAAATTGTAATAACTTTCCTTAATAAATAAGAGTGATGCTATTTGATTTTTAATAAATTTATAAGGGGCATTATAGACTTTTCGAGGGGGACACCATGGCTCCCTCGGCTTATATAATAGAGATAGATTACTTGCAAGTGGTAAAAGAGTTTGTTAGTCCGCTTTATTTTCTTAAGGTATATATATTTGTATAAGCATAGATTTTCTTCTATTAATATTGTTTTTAAGTTATAGACATGTTTGGTAGTTTATCATGAGGTTTGTTAGTATTGATACACTTTAAAGATTCTAAACATGAGGGTGGGATGTAAGCTATATACAATGATAATAGTGGTACTTGTACCATGGAGAATGAAGTCATGGTGGAGGGTAGGGTAGAGCAGAGATCCGATAACCAAAATTCTGGATATTTCATTTTCATATCCAATTTGAAAAAGTTCAGATATCCGATATGAAAAAAAATTCGCGTAAGTTGTTATATTTTATTTTATGTCGCTTAATTTTAGTTCATTTTTAGAATTTAGGTTTTTAGCTGCTTTTTTTCTCCTACTATTATTGATCACAGTTTGTATAAGATAGTGGGTTACGTTGCTTCAAAGTGATTTATTAGGAACTAGCTTATGATTTTCTTAACATCACTTTGGTTATTTGCAATTTTTAGGTTCTTGAGAAACTACACTACATTCTAGCATTTATTTCAAAGGAAGTTGCTAGTGAGGAACTCCCCTAAAGGACACAGCACACAAGGGTATAGATCAGAGGAGGAAAAAGTATCACTTTTGAGGTCCCAAAAGAAAGTTGTTGCTATGATTTTTATTTAAAGTAATTATACCTCTAACTAATACTCGTACTAAAGTAAACAATTGTTGATAGGCTATGTCATTACCGGTCATGTATTAAATCCTTGTGAAATATTTTCCCTCTAAAATTCAACATGAAATCATTTTTTTTTTCAGTTTTAAATCTTTTAAGGTTTCAAAATCAACTAATAAATGTTTTTTTGAGAATTTAATATGAATCGTGCAACGAACGTGGCTATCCTAATATAATTAGTGTTGTTTTGAGCTGCTTTATTCATTTTATTGTATTAATTAGTACTTTAATTTGTGCTTGGGTAAGTTAATTGATTATGGATCCTTTGTATTATTGAATTGGACGCTTCTAATTGAACATTGCCTTTGTTTTAATTTTGTTATGTTACATTTTTAGTGGTTTTTTTTGGGTTTTATTCAGTTAATTAGTCGTAGATTCCTTTGAATTGGATGCTCTAAAAAAGTTATCTCGATCTATTATATAAGCTAAGGGCAAGCTATGTCGCGCCCATGAAGATGTCTAGGCTACCCCGAAAAATTTTCTAAAAATTTAAATAACATCACACCTAAAAATTAAGGAAAGTTATTTTATGTTTTTTAATGTTTTAAAATAAAAATATTACAAAATATATAATTCATAAAAGTAAAATAATAACACAAAAATTCAAATTTCACATATTGATATATTTTGTAACATAAAAATTTCACCATTTGATTATCGTAGAAATCGATAGTCGATAGAGTGTAGTGAATGATCATTTTCTTTTGTTCATTATTGTGGGATGGTCGATCAAAGAGAAAAAATGTTTGTTTAATTATGATTATGACTTTATGTGAATAAGTGTGGACTTGAAAAATATAAACAAAAAAAGTCTTCTTCTACTACTTCAACATAAGTTATGTCGAGTTCAGAGAGAAACAAGACAAATGAATTCTATTAAAAAAATAACGTATTCCTATAAGAAGCTGAAAATGAAAATATTTGGTGTAAACTAATATCAATAACGAACACTTATTGTTGCTTATTAGAGTTATGTTATTAGGGTGATGCATGATAAAATGTTTTGGTTCAATGAAAATATTATGATTTATACACATATGATTCATTATTTTCTGCATATTCAGAAAATGATGTATTGGTAGTGATCCAAGAACTACGGTATATATTGTGAGAAATAAGAAATAATGATTGAATATATCAGTTTTGTTGGGTATTAAAAGTGATAAGATGATGATTTCTTATCCTTCCGGTGAATGCTTTTAGCATAAAATTACTTGCGAGTGGTAAAAGATTTTGTTATTCCCCTTTGTTTTCTTAAGATATCTATTTGTATAAGCACATATTTTCTAGTAATATTGGATTTAAGTTATAGTCATGTTTGGTTGTTTATCATGAGGTTTGTTAGTATTGATACCCTCCAAAGAATTGTTAACAGGGTTGGGATGAGCTATGTACAATATGATAATATTGGTACTTCTTGTACAATGGAGAATGAAGTTATTGTAGAGTAGAGATCCAATAACCGAAATTCTAAATACTTAATTTTCATATCCTACTTGAAAATATCGGATAATCCTATATGCAAAAATTTTCTTGTTATATGGTATATTTTATTTTATGCCGCTTTATTTTAATCCATATTTTATGGTTTTACGTTTAAAGCTGCATTTTTTCTCCTACTATAAGGCCCATGCACGGCCCAACCAACGTGTCGGGCCGACTCGTAACGTGCCATCGTGTCTTATACTAATTATTATATATTATGAATTTTTAACCAAAATGAGCATGCCAATGTGCGGGTTAGCGCGTTATGCTTGTGCCGGGTTCGTGCCAGACTTTTAAAAGGTAGTTCATGGATGGCCAACAGCCCACTAGTCGTGTCTTCGTGCCAGTTTCACAAAATAAAATTAGACCAAAATCAAAATATAACATTGCAAAATCACAAATAAATCATAATATTTAAAGGAACCCATTAAAAAACAATGCTAGTAACCCACTGATTAGTGTTGTAACTAAAAGTATTGTTAATCATCTTAATTAAGCCATTAAATTAAAGCAATAATATAATTTTAGCCGTCTTTAATTTTCTTACTTATGTATACACTAATCATTCACATAAACTTCATACTCCATCGATCTACCATCAAAATTAGGTTATTATTGTATGGCCCACAGCTTAGAGCATAAGTAAATTAAAAGCACCAAATGTTCATTAATTACATCATATATATATATATATGCCTGCTAAAAACCTATGTTAAGTTGAAAACTAAAAACTTTTAGTTATGACCGTTAGATGTAGATCAAGGATTGTAATTAATTTTGGGGTAAAAAACAATAACCACCCAAAGTTACCATTTTTTTTAAAAAAAAATATAGTTTCGCTTAGGTTTTAAAAAAACTAATTGATTGAACCAGTTCATTCACGTTAATTTCACGGTTTCAAGCAAATTCAAGCAACAATTTAGGTTTTTGTGCATTTTTTTTAATAAAGTTTGATTTTTTTAAAGTGCAGTTCTTCGTATTTGATTTTGTATGTACCCAGTACCCTTGTATTTTTTCATGTAACCCTTTATTATTTTTTAAAGTGCAGTTCTTCGTATTTGATTTTTTTTAGTGTAGTTCTTCGTGTTTGATTTTGTATGTACCCTTGTATCTTTGCATGTACCCCCTTAATTTAGTATGTTTTTGCGCTTTTTTTTTATAAAGTTCGAATTCTTTTTT
Source organism: Salicornia ramosissima (assembly GCA_951394345.1). Lineage (NCBI taxonomy): Eukaryota > Viridiplantae > Streptophyta > Magnoliopsida > Caryophyllales > Amaranthaceae > Salicornia > Salicornia ramosissima. Next base: position 12,746,403 of record OX596236.1, on the reverse strand, counting down.
AAAGTGCAATTTTTCGTGTTTGATTTTGTATGTACTCGTGTATCTTTGCATGTACCCCTTTATTATTAACATGTACCCTCTTATTTTAGTATGTTTCTATGCATTTTTTGTTTGGAAAGTTCGAATTATTTTTAAGTGCAGTTTTTCGTGTTTGATTTTGTATGTACCATGTATCTTTGCATGTACCCCTTTATTATTAATATGTACCCCCTTAATTTAGTATGTTTTTGTGCATTAATTTTGGTAAAGTTCCAATTTGTTTTAAGTGCAATTCTTCGTGTTTGATTTTGTATGTACCCTATCATTGCATGTACCCCTTTATTATTAACATGTATCTCCTTAATTTAGTATGTAAGATTTGAATTAATTTGGAAATTAATTTGTACCTCCTTAAATTAACATGTACCCCTATAATATTAACATGTACCCCTTGATTGTACTACCTCCGTTTTTTAAGTGTACTCAGTTTGACTTTGTCACTATTCACAAAGTCTACTTTGACTATCGTTTGTGATTTATACATAAGATAAAACATAGTCATATGGGGTCTCTTTGGATTCGTTTCAACATGTAGTTTTTTAATATCTAGTTTTTATAATTTTTACAAATACACAATTAAAGATATCAATCTTCAAAGTTTTGCCCCGGCAAGTGTGAAAAGTGAAAAGAGTAAATTTAAAAAAAAAAAAAGATTTTTTTTTCTCTGATTTTTAAAATTAAATCGAAGGTCATGATGGGCTAAACAAAAATCAATGGCCAGGATATTTAGTTTTTAGGTTTTTTAACTTCTTAAAAGGTTTTTACTCTGACACAATACCAACTGTCGGACGAGAACGCGAACCTTAGGGCCAAGACGCACGAGAAAATAAGCCCAATTAAAACACGCGACAAAATAAGCCCAATTAAAACAACATAAGGCCCAAATACAAATAACATAAATAAACAGCAAAAAAACCAAAAAAAAAAAACACGACGCAGTTACTCGTTTTTAATCTCCATTTTACGCCATTAAAATCATCAACTACTACTTGATAAACATAAAAAAAAAAAATGCAGATGCCAGATTTTGAAGGCTCAACTTCAACAAGTTTTCACGATCAACATACATTACACATAGAAGATCAAAAAAACGGTAAGTTTTGGCAAAAAAATTTCTATAATTAATCAGAAAAAAAAAAATTACATTTCAATTATGTACTTTTCCAGATAATTCAACAGAATGCAACAGCAAAGAAGACTCAAGATCAAAATCATCATTCACAAATCCTAATAAAGGTATGTCACAGATTGTAAAACTAGACAGTCATTTTTAAACCTGGAAATATAACATAAAAATTGTACAATAACATCCTGGAAAACATATTACAAGGCCTAGTCGTATGGTATTAAACATGGGAATTTTTTTTGCAATTTTTTACAATTTTTGTAAAAACATGGAAATATATTTTAACACCTGAACAGAATAACCTGGACAGAATTTATATAACATGGACATATTTTAAATAACCTGGAAAAGTATTTTAAAACTTGAACATGAATTTTTAAAAATGGACACATATATTAACAGATGGACATATTTTGTAAAACCTGGACATATTTTAACACCTGAACATGAATTATTGTAACCTGGACATATATTATGAAAGGTGGACAAAATATGTTTTATAAAATAAAACCTGGACATATAGCACAAAACCAGGACACTTAGGAAAAAACCTGGACATATTTTCAGAAACCTGGACAAGAATTAGAAGACCTGAACATGAATTATATTAAAAATAGACACAAATTATTAAACCTGGACCTGGACATACATTATGAAACCTGGAGACTTATTTATAAAGCTAGACAAATGTTTTAATACCTGGAGAAATAATGCTAAACCCACATTCGACAAAATATGTCCAGGTTTTCCAGTTATTGTCCATCTTCCACAAAATATGTCCAGGTTTTCCATTTAGTATTATACAAAATAATGTTATACAAAATAATGCTACAAAACAAGTTTAAAGGTTTAAAACTTTGAAAAAAATTTGTGCAACCTAGACATATATTATGAAAGGTAGACAAAATATGTTTTATAAAATAAAACCTGGACATATATATAGCACAAAACCTGGACACTTAGGGAAAACCCTGAACATATTTTCAGAAACCTGGACAAGAATTAGAAGACCTGAACATGAATTATATTAAACCTGGACCTGGACATACATTATGAAACCTGGAGACTTACTTATAAAGCTGGACAAATGTTTAAATATCTGCAGAGATAATGCTAAACCTAGATTCCACAAAATATGTCCAGGTTTTCCAGTTATTGTCCATCTTCTACAAAATATGTCCAGGTTTTCCATTTAGTAGTATACAAAATAATACTATACAAAATAATGCTACAAAACAAGTTTCAAGGTTTAAAACTTTGAAAATAATTTGTGGAACCTAGACATATGTTTCAAAACCTGGACATATTTTAAAACTTTGAAAAAATTTTATACAACTAATATTAACATGTAAACCTGAATACATGACATCTAACATGTAATGCTAAAAACATGAAATGCAGAAGACGAGGGATACTTGGAATACTTTGATGATGCAAACATAAAGGACAGCCTTGTTGGAAGATCAGTGAACGACATGAAAGATGGATACAACTTGTACCAAGCACATGCAAGGGCACTTGGTTTCAGCATTACGAGACGGACAATGCGAAGAAGAGTGCAGGATAAAACAGTGTACGAGTTTTATTTGGTATGCTCAAAGGAAGGGGCATCCAAATCATCAAAGGGCAAGGGCAAGAAGGGGGAAGCTAAGAAGATAATGATGCCGAAAAACTTGAAATGCCAGACTTGGAAAAGGACACGCCAAGAAAAAAGAGAAAGACGAGAACAGTAAATGAGACAAGAACAGGTTGCAAGGCGATGGTCAGGTTCAAACAACAAAAACCAGGTGATGATTTTGTGGTTGTGACACATGAACTCCAGCACAACCATGACATGATAATTGAAAAAGAGCGACATCATCTAAAATCACAGAGGCAAATAACAGAGGAAAAGGCACAGTTGATTGAGAGCATGGTCGACTCCGGAATAAGACCCATGGAAGCCTACAACTTCTTATGCAATGAGGTTGGGTCTGAGGAAGTGGTAGGCCACACAAAAAGAGATCACCTAAACTATGTAACGCAATACAGGACTAGGATGGTGGATGGAAAGGACATGCAAAGTGTCCTTGATCTGTTGCAACAGCGGGCTGATGAAGATCCCTCGTTCTTCTACAGACTAAAATTTGGAGAGAGCAACAATATTGTAAGCTACTTTTGGAGGGACTCAATGATGCTCGAGGACTACAAAGCATATGGAGATGTTGTGATATTCGACACAACATACCGAACAAACAAATATGGTCTGATATGTGCCCCTTTTGTTGGCATAAACTGCCATCGGAAGACCACAATGTTTGCATGTGCATTCATTACCAATGAGAACGAATAGAGCTTCGAATGGCTGCTAGAAACCTTCAAGCGCTCAATGTGCCAAATGGAGCCAAAGACGATATCCACAGACCAGGACAATGCGATGGGAAATGCTATTGAAAAGGTAAAAAAAAAAATAGTACACTACATGAATAAATACATGAATGCATACATACATACATACATACATATATATATATACATATATATATATATGTGTATATATATATATTAAAACCAGCCCAATATAGTACTAGACCTGAAGATAAAACCTGAACAACTACCATTAAAGGCTGGACAATTAATGATATGTTTTTTTAACTGTAATCTTAATAGGCACTCCCAAACACCAGGCATAGACTTTTTCTTTGGCACATAGAAAAAAACTTTATGAGCCACTTTGGATCCCTAAAGAGCAACGAGGATTTCAAGAACATGTTCAAAAACTGCCTTATGGGATGCCACACGGAGGAAGATTTTGAGGCGTTGTGGGCAAAAATGATGGAGATGTATGGATATAAAAAACCAGACTGGTTTGACCAGATCTATGAGGAGAGGCACAAGTGGTGCACTGCCCTGAACAGGGACATGTTTTTTGCGGGGATCCTGTCCTCTCAGAGGAGCGAGGTGACAAATAAGGCGATATCCTTCAACGCAAAGGCGACAACAAACCTATTTGAGTTCTACCACATTTTTGAGAAAACAGTTAAGAGGTGAAGGAGCACCGAGACCAGTGACAACTTCAGAAACACATCTGAGCATCCTAAAGCGATCAAGTCAAAATCAAGGCTGTTGAAGCACGCAGCAGAAGTATACACTCTGGCCCTGTTCAAGGATTTCGAGACTGAATACGAATGGGCAATGGCATCTTGCCTGAGATCCTTCGAAACAGAAGCTCCTGGACTCAAATTGTTTGAAGTCTCGTCTGAGGAAGACTTCTCCTACTCCCCACAAAGTGGCGTATAATGAAGACACCACTGAGTTCTTTTGCTCGTCCCAATGCTTCTTCGAAACCGGAATGATCTACTACCACATCATAAGAGTGATGCACTTGTACAACATCTTCCAGATCCCTGAAAGATATGTACTAAAAAGGTGGACAAGACTGGCAAAGTCCACAATTTGGGCGACCGAACAGAGTAAGATAACTTCGTTTCATGTGCTAAACCTTTGTCATTTTCTACAAGAATCATAATTAACTAACTAACCTGGCTATACACTGTAATTTCAGATGATTACGAAACAAACCAAAATCCACAGTTGTGGACGCCATGGAGGCACGCAATCACGAGGAATTTCTACAATTTCGCTTCAATATGCCAAGGAGATGAGGAAGCGAGGAAGAAGTTTAACAACAACATGAAAGAGCTTTACAAAATAGTCAAGGAGCTCTACAAGACGGACGAACAGAAGCTAAAGGAAATCGAAGAAGAGGAGACGGGCCTAGAAGTAGTCCAAAACCCAGAAGTAATAAAGACAAAAGGAAGACCTCCAAAGGGGAATAGGAGAATAAAAGGACATTTTGAGAAGAGAAAAATGAGGACAAGGCATCCAAATGAATATGGAACAAAAACGCCAAACATAGAAGCTGAAAACAACTTAAACCCTTGAATCATCTTATTATATGTATAATTTTAAGCATGTACAAACATTGATGGTTCATTTGTGAATAATATATATATATATATGTATATGTATATATATATAAAAAATTCTTGTAACAAGGAGAATTATTGTTTAAGCCTGCACATATTTTATAAAAAATAGATATATGTTACTAAAGAAGGATATTATAAAATATTGAACCTGGATATATAATAATGCAACCTAGACATACACTAGTTAAAACTGGACATATTCAGAGAAACCTGGACAAGTGTTTTAAAACCTGAACACATATCTTCAAAAATGGACACAAATGAAATTATTAAACCTAAACCTGGACATATATTATATAACATGGACACTTACTTGAAAACCTGGACAATTCTTTTAAAACCTGGAGCTGAACAAATATTATATTACTACTAAACCTGGTCATTAACTACTAAACCTGGACATGTATTACAAAACCTGGACATGTACAAACATTGATGGTTCATTTGTGAATAATATATATATATATATATAAAACATTCTTGTAACATGGAGAATTATTGTTTAAGCCTGCACATATTTTACAAAAAAAAATAGATATATGTTGCTAAAGAAGGATATTATAAATTATTGAACCTGGATATATAATAATCCAACCTGGACAAACACTAGTTAAAACTCGACATATTCAGACAAATCTGGACAAGGGTTTTAAAACCTGAACACCTTCAAAAATGGACACAAATGAAATTGTTAAACCTAGACCTGGACATATATTATAGAACATGGACAATTACTTAAAGACCTGGACAATTCTTTTAAAACCTGGACCTAAACAAATACTATATTACTACTAAACCTGGACATTAACTACTAAACCTGGACATGTATTACAAAACCTGGACTAACATTACTAAGCCTGCACTTATATTATTAAGGAAAATTTGTCAAAAAAACCCTGCAAGTTCTAGCTTTTTGTTAAAACCACCCTGTAACTTTTTTTTTAAAATTTAACAACACAAAGTTTTAGCAAATGTTTGGAAGCACAACTTTTTGACGGATTCTGTCAAACTTAACTTTCTGGGTCCCACCAATTAACTAATTCTGTCCAAAATAAATTAAGTAATACCCTTTAGTTAGTAAAAACCCCCAAAATTTCCAAAAAACAAAAAAAAACAACCCCAAATTTTTTTTACCAAGTCACCTCTTTCATCCCTAACTTTTGATCCCTTCATCTCTTCCTCTCATTTCTGCGAAATTCATCATCACATCACTTTCATCTGACTGTAAAAGAAGGCAAAATACGAATCAAAAGTGCAAATTGTAAAAACAGAAAAAATTAAATTGTAAAAACAACACACTTGGAAACCCTAATTTGCTAAAGCCTCAAAATTCAGGTTCACTAACCCCCATAACAAGCGCTAATTCTCCAAATATTCCCAGTAAAGAACCCTAATTAATGTAATGTCGCCAAAAATAAATAAGAAATCTGTACCTTTAATCACTTCTACAGATTCGAGGCTCTATCCCAGAGGTCTTCTTCTCCAAATTCAGTTCTTCATCTTCTTCAATTTGAGGAGTTATTGAGGATTTACTTGGAGTTATAAATAAAAGGGGAAAGAGCCGTTGGGAGTTAATGTTAAAGGGATATTAGCTAATTGGTGGGACCCACAACGTTAAGTTTGACAGAATCTATCAAAAAGTTGTGCTTCCAAACATTTGCTAAAACTTTGTGTTGTTAAAATTCTTAAAAAAAGTTACAGGGTGTTTTTAACAAAAAGCTAGAACTTGCAGGGGTTTTTTGACAAATTTTCCTATTATTAAATATGCACTTATATCAGTAAACATGGACACTGACTTCTAAACCTGGACACTAAGAATTTAAACCTGCATTTACAATTTAAAAATTGAACAATAACTATAAAACATGGAAAAAAGCTTTAAAACCTGGACACATGTGCAAAATCAAAGATATGGCATTATATATATATATATATATATATATATATATAATAAGCATAAAATTTCGAAAATACTTAAAGAAAATTCAAAAAATTCTTAAACAATCCAAAAGCATAAACATTACATTCCAAAAGCATAGAAAAAATAAAAATAAAAACGTTTTCCATCACCATTTTTCATCAATTCAGCCTCCACTTCTGCCCATAGCATATCAACTTCCACTAGCTTTTTTCCCCTTCTTAACCACTAGGAAGCAATGCCTCTTAGGATCTAACTCCACCTCTGAGTCAGAAGATCCACAGAAAGGGATTTCAAGAGTATCATCACTAAGTCCAGAATCAATTTCCTCGTATACATTAAATATTATCAAATCTGCAGCATCATCATCACCCTCATAATACAGATCATATTTTGGGAAGAATCCTTCCTCAAATTTCACATGGCTAGTCCCTTTTACTGGGTGGCAGGTTTTTTGAAAATCTGCAGATAACAGAGCACATACAATCTCACGAGGAGGTTTTTCACGTTTTGTGGAAGTAGGAGGCACCACATTCTTCCCAGCATCTTCATCATCACTAAGGCAGACCTTCTCTTTTCCCTTTCTGCTCCTTGTGATTCGACAGCTTTCTTGAACAACATTCTTAGAAGCCATTTTTGAAAAAGTAAAAAAAAAAAAATATGAGAGTTCAGAGAATAAAAAGTTATAAAAAAAAAACTGAATTAAGGCTCTATACTATTAAGAGAGAGGAGTAACCTGCGTTTATATCAACAAGTCTGGATATATATCACTTAACCTGGACGTAGATTATTAAACCTAGACGAAAACTACTAAATCAGGACAAATAGTACTAAACCTGGACTTTTATTATTAAACATGGACAAATATTATTAAACATGGACATAAATTACAAATCCTGGACTTACATTATTAAACCTAGACAAATAGTACTAAACCTGGACTTATATCTTTAAAACTGGACACTGACTTCTAAACCTGCACTAACATTATTAAACCTGCTCACATACATTAATAAAATTGTACTCATATTACAAAAATTGTACAATAATTAACAAATGAAAGATAAAATTGTACGCATATTATAAATTTTTTAAAATGAAATTTTACAATTATTTACAAATGTATACATATATATAGGGACAATGTGAGAAAAAAGTTATAAAAATTATTTACATAAAAGATAAACTACATAGAAACTACTTCATCTTTGAATTCTGAAGATCTTCTTTCTTCTTTTTATCGAGTTCAATCAGCGCAGCCAACTTGGCAAGCTTTTGTTGCTCTTCTTGGAACTTGACCCTGGCCTCATACAACTTCTTCTCGTCTGCCTTCCTAAACTTCTGCTTCAAATACAGGGCAGGTTTATCTTTCGACCACGCAACACATCTCTCACGTAAAAAACGCAGCGACTGGTTGTAGGGTGAAAAGGCAAGTTCATAGGCAAGATTACACCTGGCCAAGTTCCTATCACTCGCCTAAGCAAACACAAAAATAATAAAAAAAAATTAAAATCCAACAATTATGAATGAGAATTAATAAAAAAAAAATTTACATTTCATATATTTACTTTAACACATAATTCAACAGAATGCAACAGAAATATTTTTTTAAAACCTGTAAATATATTTCAACACCTGGACACATACTATAAAAACTGGCCATTTATTATGTAACCTGGATATATTTTCAGAAACCTGGACATGTATTTTAAGACCTGAACATGAATTATTAAAAATGGACATATATCTTAAGACATGGACACAAATTCTTAAACCTGGACATTTACATCAAAAGCTGGACACTTGTTTTAAAAACTGAACATTTAATTCAAAAACATGGACACTTGTTTTAAAACCTGCAGAAATAATGCTAAACTCAGGTTCTAAAAAAATATGTCCAGGTTGTACAGTTATTGTCCACAAAATATGTCCAGCTTCCACAAAAAAACAATAAAAAACAAAAAACACTTACACTATTAATATCCTTCATTGCTTGGTCTTTTTCATTTTCGCCGTTGAAGTGCTCCATTGCCTTTATTGCAAAAACACCACAGTCGTGGATGTTTGTATTGTTACAAAATGGAAACATAAGTGTCCTTTGATTCCAAGAACGTAGTGTGCTGCAGTCTTTCCGGCTAATGGAGTTCCCGCGCAAAAAGTCCTCAAAGATATTACACTGATAACAATTAAAAAAAATAAATCAAAACAAACAAATAACAAAAAAAATACTAAAAAAGTATGTAATCATGGGGAAATAATATAACGTAAAGCTGACAAATTCAATTAGCGTTCCACCATATCGTGTGAAACCTTTATGATCGCTACGGTTCTCAATATCTTCAATTTGCTTGTATTTCATATTAAAAACGAGAACCGTAAAGTGATTGTCTCTATGTACTGGAACAAAAATCTGGATTAAATAAATAAATAAAAAATTTAAGTCACAAAAAAAAAAAACTAAAAAAAGTGTAATAACAAAAATATAAATCAAAGTATATAAAAAAAAAAAATTACTCCTTACATAATCAGCATCACGAATAAGTGATCGATTGAAGAACGCACTCCAACTGCTGAGTGATTGCCTACATTCTCGTCCATATTTAGGAAGATCTATACTGCTGAGTTCTTGATGAGCTTCTTCAACTTTTGCAAGAGCAGTTGCTACTTGGTCGTCTTCAACATTATTCGCATCAACTTCCAATTGTGCAATAAGTTGTTCTAGCTTAAGCTTCTTATCTTTCTCCTTTTCCCATAAATTCAAGCACGTCTATATTACAAACGGAAAAAATAAACAAAAAGTTAACCTGGAACCCAAACATATAATTGAATAATAGAAACAAAAATGCACTTATATTGTTAAACTTGGATATATATCACTAAACCTAGACATTTAAAATTAGATCTGGACATATAAAACAAAACCTGGACATAGAGTACTAAACCTGGTCTTATACTATTAAACATGGACCTTTAGTACAAAGCCTGGACATATATTCCTAAGCCTGCATTTACATTATTAAACCTCAATATATACTATTAAAAGTGAAAATATACTATTAAACCTGGACTTGTATTACTAAACATGGACTTATGCTGTTAAACCTGGACTTATATTACTAAACCTGGACATATTCTCAAATTACAATTATATTTCACATATATTTAAAATTGGACTTACAAGGCTGCACATAATAGACCTGGGCATATTTATTCAAATTACACTTACACTATTCAAATCAAACCTGGATGAAATAACAAGCCCGGACATATTAAAACACAAACACCCAAGTAAAAAGGAATACATTCCATAACAAATAATACAAAAAATAAACAAGTGTAAATATATAGCATAAGAAATAAATAAAAAAATCTTTTAATTCATTTTGCATTAATAGCTAACACTTACATATGGACATGTGCTGAACCAGAATCTCTTAATCTGCCCTGAAGCCTGCTCCTCTTTTCTATTAAATATGAATGCAAAAGCATCCACAATATTACTTGTGAGCCAAGATTTAGGAGCCAGGCTAAAAAAATCAGCCTTCTGAAGCAATATATTTGGATCATTATAACCAGCTTGATGATGATCAGGAGTTCCTATTACTGTAAGAACATCTCCTAAAAGAGACAAAAACAATTCACATTGATTAATATTAACATAAAACTCAAGCGGTAACAACTCTAAAACTCATTCATGACTCCCATAAAAAATTACCTGAAAGCCTTTCCTGTAGCTCTTCATTTTTTTCCTCTGCCTCGCTGTCATTGACATCAGCAGGAATCTCCATGACCTCTAAAAAGGGATCGTAGAAGAGGAAATCCACCACTGACTTGACATTCGGTTGAAGCACGTCCATGAATTGAAACCCCGAGCTGGAGCCCTGAAGTGACCTCACAAGAATAATATCATTGTGCCAGGTGCCCGTGTCAACAGATTGGGCAATTGGCTCTGCATTGTAGACAACTTCAGGCGAAGAAAGGGTAGCACTACTTTCAGACTCCAACTTGAAAACGTTATCCATCTCACAGTCACATGGATCACTCTCTTCTACTTTGTTAGTCTTCTCCTGACTTGGTTCACGAGTAATGGAGGAATTCAGCTTCTTAATTATATCCTCCACAGTATCGTTAACCCCAAGTGTTTCACCATCATCATCAGAAATATCGATGTGAATGGAAGGCCTTTCAGGAGTAGATTCAAGACGAGGAAGAGTGCATTTTGGAGTCTCATCATGATCCCACCCTTTCATCAGCTCCGCTGACCCCGGAGTGAACACGAGCGGATACTCAACAGAAGGGGTAGAAAGTTTATCACCAGACTGAAACCACGAACGATGCTTAGGATCCTTAAGCATGTCCATAATATCAGAATGAACTGAAAAACTACTACCTTGAACCTAAAAAAAACAAACAAAATATCTAGATAAGAATTTAAAATAAATAAAACATAAAACATATTCACTTAACTTAACAACATGGATAAGTAAGCACAAACATGAATTGCCAAACATGGACATCAGTTAATAAACATGGACATCAGTTACCAAACCTGGACACTAAAAAAGAAACCTGGACATAACTAAACCTGACCATAAATTATTGAACCTGGATACCTTTAAAAAAACCTGGACATATTTAATAAAAGCTGGACATATATGATTAAAAGTGGAAATTAGTAGTTAAACTTGAGATTACAAGACCTGGAATTATATGCTATAAAAACTGGACATATATAATTAAAAGTGAAAATTAGTAGTAAAACTAGACATAACTAAACCTGAAATTATATTACTTAAACTAGAAGTATATTACTACACATGCAATTATTCCACTAAAACTGCACTTATATAAATAAGCATGGAAATACATCATTAAACCTGGACTTATATCACAACATCTAGACACATAGTACAAAATCTAGACATATGTTAAAACACCTGGACATATATTGCAACACCTGGACAAATAGTCACATATATTACATTACTAAGCCTGCAATTACATTACTAAACTGGACACTCACTTCTAAACCTGGACACTAACAATTCAAAAATGGATGTAAAATACAAAAAATGCATAAAACAATTACAAAAACCTTGTCATCAGTTAATGGAGACTTCTCAGATGTCTGTCCACCACCAGGACTGAGAACGATACTAGTGTCATGAATGATGGGGGTATCGGAATTGGACACTTCAACAGTCGGTGTGATCACAGCAGAAGTAGGTCTTGTTTGTTCACATAATAGATTACTACCTTCCACCTAAAAATTAAAGAAAAAAATGTGGTTAAGAACTAAATAAAGAGTTAAATAGATTGAACTGGACATCAAACTTTAGAACATGGACAACATTACAACTATCATGAATTAAAAATAAAATAATGAAAAAAAAGCAAGAAAAAAAAAGACAAGAGGAAGCATATACGCAACTGAAATCACTTGAGGTGTCGAACTCGCAGCAACGCTCACAACTACTGTAGGTTCATCAATGGTAGAAGTTGTGGCAGTGGCAAGTGGAGGACTTGGTGTGAGCAGCTCAAATGAAGGAGAAGGACCAAGAACTGGAGGAGACATAGGGCTATAAGGTTTTCCAGGCCTCAAACGCTTATAAAATTGATAATAAAATCTCTTCTCCAATTTACTATAAGATTTTTCCTTATCACCAACAATACCATCACCACCACTACTATCACCACCACTACTATCAACAACACTACCATCACTACCACCACTACCATCACCACCACCACCAACAGAACCACCAACATCACGAGCACTACCTTCACCACCACCACTAACATCACCACCACTACCATCACCACTACCATCACCACCACTAACAACAACAGAACCACCACCACCACCAACATCACGAGCACTACCTTCACCACCACCACCAACATCACCACCACTACCATCACCACTACCATCACCACCACTAACAACAACAGAACCACCACCAGACACACCATTGAAATCATCATCACCACCATCACCAGCATTGTCATTTTTATCATCATGACACACATCATCATCATGATCATTTTGATCATGATCAGCGTCATTATGGTTATCTACATCCTTATGTACATTATCATTATCTACATTAGTATCAACTACTACACTATGATTACTTTCATTGTCAAAATGAGGCACATCATCATTTTTTTCATCATAATGATGCTCATTATCTACTTAAGGCACATCATAAACGTCTTCAGAATGATGAGAACTCTCAGCACCAGTAGTCCTCTTAATAACAATTGGACTGGCTTCCTTTTGATACTCAAACACTTGATTCTGATCCGTATCAAAGGTAACTGCCTTCCTCACAACAAGACTGGCTTTTGCTGGTTCCATTTTTTTGGCCTGGTACATTTGTGAGATGCAACTAGCAACAATGGCATCAATCTCAGCAAAGAAATCATCATTCATCACAAGATCATCCTCTTGGGACATGCTTTCTTGGGACTGTTGCTTTGCATCTTCGCTAACTTCTTTTACGAGCTCTAAATTAAGCTCGCACATAGCAATAGCATTTCTCTGAACCTTCATCATCTTCTTTGAAAGCTCCTGGAGAAAAAACAATTAAAAACATAAAAAAAAATTATAAAACCTGGACATTAAAAAAGGAACCTAGAAATAAAAAAAAACATAGAACACTGAAACATAAATATAGAAATAAACTACTAAACCTGGACAGATTATTGTAAACATGGACATATACTAATAAACCTGGACATATACCAATAAACCTGGACATATACCAATAAAGCTGGACATATACTACTAAACCTGGAAATATACTACTAAACCTGGACGTATATTACTAAAGCTGAACAAATACTACAAAAGCTAGACATATAATACAAAAGCTGAACATATACTACTAAAGCCTGGACAGTCACTAATAAACCTGAACATATATTACCAAAACTAGACTTTTATTACTAATCCTGGATTTCTGTAATTAGCAAAGACTTATATTAACAAGCATGGACTAATACTCTTAAATCTGAAAACAAAATGTACAACCTGGACACCTTGAAAAACCACAAAAACCTCATACAAATAATAACACCTTGAAATAAACTATAAAACCTGCACAATTACTTTTGTTACCACATATACACATATATTACAAGACATGGACATTTGGTACTGAACATGGAAATATATTATAAAACCTAGACACTTACTTTTAAACCTGGAGATATATTATGAAAACTGGACACTTATTTTAAAACATGCAACTATCAGTATCAAAGTAAAAATTACAAAAAAAAAAAATAACCACATTTATAAGCAATAGCACAAAATAAAAATTACAAAAAAATAACAAAAAAACTTACAGGAACATCTTCAGCATCAATCTCAGCATCAGTCTTCAGGTGAGAAGGAAGCCTCAATATGAGCTCCCTACCAGAATCACCTTCACCAATAGAAAGAACAGGGGACTTCTGAACAGCTTTAGGGGTAATAACGCTAGCATCCTCCTCATAAACCCTCTTTTTGGAAACCTTCTTAAATGTGCGATCGGTTGTGGATACATCATGCCCCAATACAGACCTAGCAAGTGCAGACACATCAACTGCTAGTATTGTACTCTTGATATTCAGACCAAAAACCCTCGCAACATCAGCTAATTTAGACCCCTCTCTCCAAAACAAAATATATGGAGTAGGGGCCTTAGAGAAGTCCATATCACGAACCTTGAACTTGTGAACAACAGTGTTATTTCGGATGAACTACTACAAGAGGGAGTTGAATTGTAGTATGGAACATGATAGTCAATTTTTGCGGAAATTAAAGAACATGAAAGGAAAATAAAGAGAAACGATGCAAGAGAGATTTAGCGAGGAAACTTTCCAGGGCCCAACTGGAAATAAAATCTCGACCCACTAGGGATTTCTCTAAAACACTTCACTATAGGGCAATAAATCAATTACAACCTATAATATTCTACTGGACCCGTAAGTTCCTCTAGGAACTTACTTCTCTATTCTTTGTATTCTAGTGTTCTTTTCCCTTTTCTCTTTCTCTCTTTTTCTCTTTCTCTTTCTCTTTCTATTCTCTGTTCTTTTTCTCTTTCTCTTCACTTCTCTTCTCTGTTCTCACACTTTTCTCATATTCTCACCCCAATTACAAGAATTCTCTCAAACCCTTTACAAATTCTCCATTACAAGAGTTCACTCAAACTCACTTCTCTATTATTAAAATTACAGACTCTTGATAGAATAAAACTCTAATATATTGATCATAAACCTGACTGAAACTTGGAACATAATCTGGAACATACGATAGGAACTTTGAGTGGAACCGACTCAATATGTGGGTATAAAATGGTACGTTTTAGCTCTCCACATTATTGAAGTTTGGCACACCTTAGACATGGTGATTCAAACAGTATTTATAAGAAAATAGGTCGTGCTTCCCAAGAAAACACTAACTACACCATTAAACCCACTCAAAATTCTGTCAGGAACTTGGAACTGCCCACTACATTGCTGCCCATGTTTCCATTAACTACAGCCACGTCCCACTACTCATTGACTCCTTAAACATAGGACACTCACTAACTTATTTTGACCCAAAAAATCAGAAATGAAAAATTAAAAAACTACTCCTAAAAATTAGCTCAGTCAACACTAATAAAAAAAAACAAAAAACGGTTTTTCCTTTTTTTATTTTTCCGAATTTTTCCTTTTTTTCTTTTTTTTAAATTAATTTTAATAATAAAAATAAAACTAATAAAAGAAATCAGAATTAATAACCAACCTAGTCCTAAAAATAAGGAAACTAACTTGACTACTAACTAATTCAAAATCACTTACTAACTACTCCTAAAATTAAGGGAGCACTCTTTCAGTCATCTTTTGAACATTTTAAACAAATTAAAACAATCAAAAAGGTTGTTTAAACTGACCCTAAAAAGTAGCAAAAGTCGTGGACCATAATAACCAACTGACTCGACACAAGTTCCTCTAGGAACTGGACTCGTGTTCCTGTAGGAACTGGACTCAAGTTTCTTTGACAGACAGACCCAAGTTCCACTTGTAACTTAACTCGTGTTCCAGTCAGACTCATGACTCAACATATTTACAAAAGTCTTAGAAAATTAAACTCTTAATTTTCTAGTTTCTTCTCACCTTCAAGATGCTCCAATTCTGGAAATCTTGATTCTCATTTCTCTTGATTTGTTTCTTTACAGGAACTTAACTCGTGTTGCATAGGAACTTTAGTTTAGCTTGCTTGCTTGATTTTGTTTCTTCAAATCTACTCTTTGCAAGGCTTCAACTTGGTACCTCTTTGAGTTGCATTCCCACATTAAAACTTTTCTCTTGTTTGATCTCCCTTGAATACTTGAATACTCCTTCAAGTTCTTCTTGGTTGATCTTCTCTTTGAAGTTCTCGTTTAGGAATACTTCTCCAATTGAATTCCTTCTCTTGAACTTCTTTATTTAGTTGCTTCAACTCAGAAGCTTCTCTTGATTTGTTCCAACTTGGGAACTTGTATTGCATACATCTTCAATCACAATAGGAACTTTCTTCCTTAAGACCTATGAACTTGTTTATGCACATCTTAACACACATGTTAATTAGATAATCATCATTTGTTCATTATCATCAAAACCATACTTGGCTCAACAATTTCCCCCTTTTTGATGATGACAAACAAATGATGCTTATCACAAATTAAATAATAAATCGATGCACATTTATTCCCCCTCAATTAAGCAAGGTAAGAACAATAAAACAAGTCATGCATGTACAACAATAAGAACATACTAGAAGTTCCTTTACCACCGGGAACTCATTATCAATAAACATTCTAGGAACTTGTTACTATTAGGACATTAGATCATTAAGACTTAAACTTGACTATTTAAACAATAAGCATCTTGCATACTCTTCCCCCTTTTGTCATTATTTAAAAGGGTATATTTCCATATAGTTTCTTGTAATAAAGTATGCACAGTTTAAATCTTATATGCCACTCTCACCACCATTAAGGTAAAACACTTGTTTATCCTTTAAAGCCTCAAGGTCTCAGATTTTAACTAGAATGCCACTACTCCACAAATTTCCAACTCACAATCCAAAGGGCAACTTCAAAACCAGTGAAGGAACTTGACAAATAAGTAAATAAAAGTCAAGCAAAAAATAGGTTTTAAAGTTAGCTTGAAGATTTGTGAACAAAAATATTAGGCTCAAAAGATATATGAAAGAAATTATTTGAAACATTTGAGTAGAGGGAATTATGATAATAAAGTGGGTATTGTGCTCTTAGTTTAGCCTTTTAATCGAGGTTCTCAACAATCATTAGAGTTTTTCTATCCACGTACACCTCGCAATTTGCAGCCAAACGTAACACATATTCGCCTAGACATGTATCCACCAGGTTCCCTTCACATCAACAACCAACTTTAATAAAGATCGAACAGATTCATC
Organism: Salicornia ramosissima; assembly: GCA_951394345.1. NCBI lineage: Eukaryota > Viridiplantae > Streptophyta > Magnoliopsida > Caryophyllales > Amaranthaceae > Salicornia > Salicornia ramosissima. The sequence continues at coordinate 12,728,896 of OX596236.1, read as the reverse complement.
AATGGAACTTGAAAAATCTTCACCTTCATACATAAGTTCCTTTGATGTTTTGTTGTTGTTCCATCCACGTTTATAAGTAATAATCTTCAAAACCATCAACCACTTTCTAGGAAAATAAAATTTTGACTACCCTTCATCTTTTTCATTTTTTTTCGTTTTTTTTTTTTTTTTACTTTTTACTATTATTTTTTTCTTTTCAACTTTTTTATTTTGAAGGGTGTCGTTACATGTAGATATAGATTCCTAGAAATTCAAAAACAAATAGAAGATTAAACTTACTTCTCCACTTTTAATAACTCCATCACCAAATATATAAATTATCTTGTTTGTTCCTTCCTTATTCCCCCTGAATTCCTTATCATTCTTCCTTTTGGAACTTAGAAGAATAGTCTCAATAAATAACTTTTTCCAGAAGCATACATAGAAATGCAATAATATATATGCTTCTCATTTCCTCCACTCTTCAATGGACATCACACCACAAACAACATATAACATGAATTTTTGTAAAGATATTAACTAGCTCAAACATCAATCTAGTAATATTAGCCATCCTCATGCATACATCAATCTAGTTATAGAAGCTAAAACATGTGAATTTGGCTTCCACTTATTTTCGATCAACAATTAGCAGTATGGACAATAAGGGTAATATTACAAAGACATCAGTGAGTCATCAATAACTTTTAACTCATGACTATGTATTAAACGTAACTTATTATTGTGGTGACATCTTTTCTTATGAAAGATTATGCCTAAAACCTTCTGTACTCCCCCCTCAATTTGTATTCACCTTTTAATTAAAACTCTTTATGCATCATCGAACCATAAAAGGACAAAATTTATTAAATTTGAGCACACGGGAAATCGAAAAGTAGAATGGGAGGATATGAGTGAAATAAGGAATTATGAGGATAAGGATAATTAAGTGATGTAAAGTGGGTTAATGAAGTTGGCTCAAGTATAGGTTTGTTCTCTCTAAGATATTAAGAAGGGTTAAATTTATGTGGGAACTTACCTATCTTGTTCCATCAGAGTTTCTTCCATTGTTCCTTTGGCAACTTAGGATTTTCATGTTTCATAGCATCCATTGTTTTATTAAGAAACCTCTAATACTCTAAGGCAAGTGAATATGTCATCTTATGACACAAAAATTAAGTGTGACATATTGACTTTAAAATGTACATAAAATACTTTAATTTAAAATTTTTCTATAACCCGATTAGACAAATATTTTGGGGAAAGAATTCTTTAATGCTCAAGTCATATTTCATCAAGTCTAATCTTATTCCTTTTAACAGTCCATATGCATGAATAGGTAAAAATTAGAAAGGCAAATTGATTCATGGAATTCACATAAAATATCATAAGATTCACAATAATGCTCATTACTTATGAAATTACCAAAGATACTAAATTGTGAACATGAACCACATACCTTACTGATATTTTTCACCACATATCATATCTGATGCAAACTACCACTTCTAATTTGATTCCCATCATGAGTTCCTTGATATTGTTCCTTTCTTTGGAGGTTCATATCATGCATCATCATTGGTCTTTCAACTTTCTCTTAATCGTTGACATATAAACCAAGAAAGTTGTATTCCTCCTTTATGCTCATGTATGCAACAATAAACATAAGGTTAATGAACCTTACATTGAAATTTATTAGTTGAACCAAATAAAATATTATCAATACTAATATGCACAACTAACAAATCAGTTCCTTCTAAGTAAAACGTTTAGATTTTTAAAGTATTTTCAAGAAGGAAATTAGAAAATTTCCTATAACATACCCAAGGAACTTGTGCTCATGGATATGAAAAGGAGATGTAGGATTTTTAAATCCTAGATAGGTTGTTCCTTATAAACGTCTTCCATCAAAATATCATAAAAAAAATCATACGCAACATCACTAAACGCAGAAACTACTTCAGTAATGTATTTGCATTGAGAAATCATACGCAAATGTACATTTTGCAGAAGTTCGGGTGTGAAATTACTGAAAAAGATGACATAAAAATTACAATCATAAACTTGGACAAATATATTATTAAACATCCAAACAAAGTACTAAACCTGATCACATATAATTATTAAACCTGGAAAAATAGTACAAAACCTAGAAATATATTATTAAACATGGACTAATATCACTAAACCTGAACTTAGATCACTAAACATGGAAATATATCATTAAACCTGGACTTATATCACAACATCTAGACACATAGTACAAAATCTAGACACATAGTACAAAAACTGGACATATAATATCAAACATGGACTTACATTACTAAGCCTGCACTTACATTATTAAACCTGGAAGTATATGACTAAATATGGACTTAAATCAATGAACCTGGACACATATTACATAATCTGGACATATATTATTAAACATGGACATATATTATTTAACATGGACATATATTATTAGACAATGACATAAATCAATAAAACTGGACATTTACTTGTAAACATAGACACTGACTTGTAAACATGAACATAAATTATTGAGTTGGACTAAATTCATACAAAAATACATGCAATTATGCATAAATATATAGATACAAATAATATATGCACATCAAAATTATTAAGTTGGACTAAATTCAAACAAAAATAGAGCAATTATGCATAAACATGAATATAAATTATCAATAACATAGCCATTTAGTATTAAACCTGGATATTGATTCATAAATTTATACATGCAAATAATACTTGCACATCAAAATAATTAAATTCGACTAAATTCAAAAAAAATTACAGCAATTATGCATAAACAAACAAAGAAACTAAAAATAGAAAGAAAAAAAAATAGTTGCACATCAAATAACCTAGCCATTTAGTATTAAACCTGAATATAAATTATCAACAACAAAGCCATTTAGTCTTAAACCTGGATATTGATTCATAAATTTATACTTGCACATAAAAATAATTAAATTCGACTAAATTCAAAAAAAATTACAGAAATTATGCATAAACAAGCAAAGAAACTAAAAATAGAAAGAAAAAAAAAGCACCAAAAAAATTGCATAAAACAATTACAAAACCCTGAAAACTTACTTCAAATTGAACTCATCACTTTTGTTAGCAGTTTTTGATGGTCTAGCCTTCTTAACCTTGGCAACACGAGAACTAGAACAAATGGAAAAAAATCCAAAAAAACAACACACACAAAATTAATCACAAACAAAAATTAAAAAAAAGAAAAACAGAGTTAAAGTAGAGATGAATTACAACACTACCTGTCAGCAGCATCTCTTGACCTTTTGGATGATAATTAAGATTTGGAAGTTTGACATTGTTGAGAAGCTATAATATTTGAACGAAAAATTGAAGAACAATGCAGCAATTTAATGTAAAATTGAGAAGAAAATTCAAATGCAGAGCAGAAAAATAAGAAGAATGGAGAGAAGATGGAAAATCGCAAATAGGTTTGAGAAATTGCTAATGAAGAATGAAATTTGGTTACTGAGAGAAATAGGAAGAGAATGTGAAGAAGAAAATAGTTTGAATTGAAGTGAAAAAAAAAGAATAACGGACTAAAATCAAAATAAGAATTCGCGATTTTCATATCTAAAAGCCCGTACCCAGCCCAGCCCAAAACACGTCTGACGGAAACTATTGGGTCAGACCGTCTGACCCAATAGTTTCACTATATATAATACAGTTAGAAAAACAAAACAACCCAATTCAACCTACCTGCATCAATTCCCTGCGTGCCCAATTCAAACCACCGACATATACAGCACCTTCAATTCACCTCTCCATATCGATCTACAGTCGTACGTGCGTGTCTTTGTTGTGTTGGTATATATATAAGCATAGGAGTATTAAACAAACATAACTAAGAAATTAAAACAAAACTCCAATTAAAACAAGAAAGCAATTCACTTCAAGAAACAGAGCAAGAAGGGATTAGAAATGGCAGAAAGTGAGGAAAGATCCAAGTTAAAGTACTACTGCTTGACATGTGAGGCAGATAACTTGATAGACAAAGATGTGATGGCACATCATTCATCATCATCATCATCATCATCATCAAAGTGTGTGGTATTGCAGCAGTTAGTGTATAATAATAATGGCCAATACTGTTTTAAAAAGAAAGAAGTGGATGAAGTTTATAAGGAGGGTAAGGATGATATTCTTTTTTATAAACTTACGAAGACTGAAGTTTATTTACTAAAACCACAAGTTTCAGAAGTACCAGAATGTGTTACTTGTGGTGTTCGCATGTTGGCAAGAAATTCTAATCAGAGTCACCATCCCATCTTGTATTGTTCCATCCAATGCAAACTCATCCACCAACAATACAAAATTAACACCGCTCAACAACCACCGTCCCCTGATTTCTTTCGACTTCAAGAAATCTGGGGTTTGATGGAATCCAAACTAGATTTGATGAAACGGCACAACACTTTTTGCTTCACATGCAAGGAAGTGAACATGACACACAAACAAGCTATGGAAAAACATTCTGCAAAGGAGTGCGTCGTATTTGAGAGGATGATAATGACGGGTGGTCGTCACTATTACAAAAAGTCACAGATTGATGGACTTTTTGCCTGTAATGATATTCGCGTTTTTCAACAAAATTTTGAAGACGTTTTTCAACTTAAACCATTACCCATTGACACAACTAAAGAAGTTCGATGTGTTACTTGTTCTTTTCGTATCAAGCCCCCCATCAATACTAATAATAATAATAATAATCAGAAGACTAACTTCTTGTATTGTTCAATCCAGTGCAAACTCAGCCACCGCACTAATAATAATGGTGATGATGTGATTGGATCTTCGTCCACTAGGAAAACAAACGACCACCAAGAACCACCCCCTGATAATGATGATGGAGTTGATTTAGATTTCATACTTGAATCCATATATGCATGATATATGCATTCCTAGCTAGCTACTATATCCTGCTGTATTTTTAGTTTGATTTGTTACTGATTCCGTCCTACTATATATATGTCCATCTATTATGTTTAGTATTATTTCATTTGTACTTAATTTGACTTCATCTAGCTATACATCATGTCTACTTACTGTATGTTGAATAAGGAAGGTACATACTTAATTGATTCATTTTTGTACTCGTTATTAGTTGAATTGTTTACATACGTTTCGTTTTTAATTTGATAATTTCATTAGGATGGATGTTTGTGTACCTGCAGATGTAGCATGTTTCAAATTAAATTTGTTTATTTCTTTGTCTACTTAATATCTCACTTTTAAACAAGCTGGCTAGGAATGCCATGCATGATCCTGTCATAATTAATGTTCTTTTCAATATTGAATTGCGTTGAGTTTGTTGGTGATGCCTGCGTGCAACACCCAAAATCCAATGCCTTGTGAACTTACTTAATTATTTGCTACCACAACCATTATGTATGGATAATTTTGATGTAGTAAGACTACTGACTACTGTAGTGGATGATTAGGATTGCACGATTTTTGATTTATTTTTATTCCGAATTCTCATTTAAAATCCTTTTTTAAATACTTTATATCATTAGATTTTTTTTAAGAAAAGAAATTTTGACTTTTCGAGAGTAGAAACTAATTTTAGGAAAAATCGGAAATTATTAGGTTTTGCAATGCCTTTTTATTACAGAAGGCAGCTGAAGATAACAATTTAACACAATACAATGAAATTAATGGAGTACTAATTGTGTAGCATAAGCAAATATACATGTATATCGTTACCATTCACTTATCAACAATTAGCATAGCTAACTATTATCAATAAGACAATGAGAGTAACATCTTCCTGTATAAGGTAAGATCATAGATTGCCACTTCTGAATTGATAATGTTATATATATAAAAGCACGAGAAGATCGAAAGGCAACCACATATTCATTTTCATCATAACATAGGATGAGGTAGATCATTTTAGCCTAAAAAAGGAAACAATAAGTCCTCTAATAAACTGCTATTGCTCTCACTTCGGGCTTGTTTACTTCAGATTATATTTAGTTTACTTCAATTCAATTCAGTTCAGTTCATCTCTATTTAGTTCAATTAATACATTTCTATTCAGTTCAGTTCATCTCTATTCAGCTAATGTAAACGAGCCCTTCATTGATGGTCTAGCAATCTCTTAACAACATCTAGCACGATCTCATTCCATGTATTGATCGGTTTGAGTAAACACTAATACACGCGGTTGCTGTGAACACGTTCCTTAACCCTGTTGGTAAAAAGATTAGAGGCCTTCTATGATTCATGCAATTTTGTTAATCCTTAATTGCTAATTCCATTATACATTTATACATACGAGTATAGGACCTTTGTTGTCTTGGACTCATTGTTTATTATATTAGTGTTTCACAACTTGATGAAATTTTATTAGCCTCTTCTTATTTTATCTCATTTCCATTTTCATATTCACTACAAGAAAAAGATTCAACAAGGGCAATTTTTATAAACCAAAAAGGGCAATTTTAATATTGCTTTATTTAATGATATAAAAAAAGACAATATTTTTTGCCCTTATTAATATGAACAATCATGGCAATATAATTATTTTGCCTCCTTAAACATTAAATAAGAAGGCAATAGTATTATTTTGCCCTCTTTTAATCTAATGAATAAAAATAAGACAAAATTTTAAATTTTGCCCTCTTTGATATTGTTTAAGAGGACAACATTATTATTTTGCCATTTTTAAAAGATTCAAAGAGGACAACACTATAATTTTGCCATCTTAAAAATAACAAAAATGACAGCATTATAATTTTGCGCTCTTTAGTAACATAAACTTGTGTTAAAATTAAGTTCAATTGGGAAATTAAACAGAAACCCTAAATTTACACACGCCATCTCTCTCACAGTCTCCGGTAGCCAGCAGTGTCGCCGCCGACAGTGCCGCCGCCAGCCGGCATACCGTTCGCCGTCTCGCTGGCCGTCCTCAGCGTGCTTGTTTGTTACTTCGTGTGACTTTGTGAGATGCCTTGAAAAGCAGTGTTCGTGACTTCGTCAAGGGCTCGAGGCAGTCATCCACTCTTCTAGGCCACCAGGCCACCACGCGTGTCTCTACAGCCGTTTGTCGAGGCCGTCCATTTCACGTCTTCTCCCGTCAAGGCCGTCCACTCGTCATGTCGACCACCAGACCACCACGCGGACCAAAAAGTTGAAAGGCATGAATTCTACTTTCTAAAACTTAACATTCTTAATTTAATTACTTAAATTAATAAATTACTTCAATTACTTCAATCATAGTGATGTTGTTTGTTGTAATGTTGTATTGTTATTTTTATGATTTTGTTTGAAATCGGCACCTGTTATTCTACATCTACAAATAGAAAATGTATCGTCGACACTATTGTTGGAACTTGGAAGGTGAATGTTGTTTTTTTCTTCCTATTTCTATTTTTTTTGTCATAAATAATGAAGAGTTGGGGAAATCATAGAAGACTTTTGTAGAATTTAGAGAAAGTATCATGGAGTTAAGGAGATGAATGATGTTTTTGGTCCAACTATATATTGGTAATATAATACTAGAATTTTCATCTGTTATGTTTATTTTGATTTTGACAGCAATTTCTCTGAAATAGAATTGCAGAACAATTTCAGCATGATTTACTCACAAATATATTTAAGTTTGAGCATAAACCAACACTAAATACTAATGACTTCTGCATATGCATATGCATCAGTTTAGCTCAATATTAGTCTAAGAAAGTATCATTTTACATCGTGTATTCTAAGCAACTGTCACATTAGAATGTTGATGCTGGCTATGCATTGGCTTCAATTTCGGCACTACCTTCTTTTTGACTAAAATGTGGCATTTTTATTTGATTTATATGGGCAATTCTTGACTATTTAAGTAAAATGTGTCCTTTTTTAAGGAGATATACTCTTTTTCTTTATGTTCATATTGTCTCTTGTGTGGCACATATGTTATGTTCAATATTTTTTATGATTGTTATTATGCATTAAATACTATTTTGGCACTAACTTCTTTGGGAATTAAATGTGGAATCATTCTTTGGTGTATTTTTTTGCAGGCTGAGCTCCCTTTGGTTGGAAATGTTGCCCCAGATTTTGAGGCAGAGGCTCTTTTGGACCAAGAGTTCATTAATGTAATGTATTTGTAAATTTCATAGCCTATGAATTCTGTCTCATACTTTGTCAATTAAACATTACAGAGTAATTGCTTTATTCCAGACTTTCTATATAAATTTTAGGGTACTTGCCTTTTTAATCATTTTCCACCAAACTAATTACTTGATTTTAGACATAATGGGTCTGGTCATATTTAGATGGGAAATAATTGAATAAATAATTCAAACTTTCACTGATGTGTTTAAATGTTAAGAACTAATTTTCTTTTCTATGAGCTCCACTTACTTTAATATGGGCTTACCGAAGGTGGAAGCTGAAGTAGAATATTGCTCATAAAAACTACGAAAAATATTATTTTAAGTTCTAGAAAAAGGGGAAAAAGGTAAGATCTTAATTAATAGTTAAAGATAGATTTTAGTTTTGTGTAATCTTAGAATCACTTGGTGTTTACCTGGAGGAATATTTTACTTGTGTGATCGCCATTGGTGTATTATTTTGCACAAATTATCTTGAAGTATGTACTGTAGAGTGCAAATTCTCAATGTAGTATTGTTTATTATACTTAAGTGAAATTAAAAGTTGTTTACTACCACTTTTCTTTCCATAATTACCTGCATTACTGAACGCAACCTTTTTATTTTCTTGCAGGTTAAACTTTCTGATTACAGGGGAAAGAAATATGTTATTTTGTTTTTCTATCCTCTGGACTTCACATTTGTTTTCCCAACTGGTGAGTATACTTAATCTAAGAAGGGTTGAATTGAGTTTTATGATTGCTTGAGTTTTTCCTTATTTCTATTGCTTTTCTTCTTGTAGAGATCACTGCATTCAGTGATCGTCATGGTGAATTTGAGAAGTTAAACACGGAAATTCTTGGTGTTTCCATCGACAGTGTTGTGAGTATCTCTCTTTAACCTGCCTGGTTGATGCATTTCATTGTTGTTATCTGTGAATTTTGTGATGTGGTATCCTTGGCTAAAAGCCTAAATATAGTTGCTACTTGCTAGTGGATTTATGGACATATTAGTGACTAAGTTTACTCCCCACCCCTGCAGCCCCCTCCCCAGCCCCCTCCCCAGCTCCCTCCCCACCCCTGCTGCCCCCCCCCCCCCCACCCCTGGCCTGACTTATAAGCTAGCTGTCACTTTGTACTGCATGCTCTAAAAATTATTATTATGTGAAATAATACACAATAGTTGTTGACTTATAATACATTTGTTAGTTCATACATGAAATTGAATCAACTACATGCTCAGGTTAGAACTTAGAAGATTTGACCCACACAACAGGAGTATATATACCATCCTCAAAAAAGTTGTTGCTAAACACATTATCACCCTCTGATTTGGCTGGAAAATTGATGGGCTCAAGGTGATGATCATCCTCTGATCCTTCTGCTTCTAAAGACGATAATTTTGGTGTCATCCGACCGTGGACAAGGGAAAGCAGAATTAGAAGCTTGGTATACACGTAAGACAGTCTACATAGTAATTTTGGTGAGTCTACACATAAATATAAGACAGTCTAGCTTGGTATTCAGCTCTAACTAGCTCAACATGTACAGGAATTTTGTTGTATTTGTGTATACCATATTATTACAGCTTTGGACAATCATTTTTAGTATTTGTATATACCATATCTTTGCTTAATGTTGTGTGAATTTTTGATGCGTTATACACAAATTATACTTGGCAGGGTCTATGGGAATATGTGAATATTTTGGTTGCCTTCTTTATTGTAGCAAAGAGGGTAAAAAAATTTGCCTTTGTTGATGACTAACTAGGGCAATAATTGTTGTCCTTATTGATGACCAAATAAGGCAAAACTTGTTGTCTTGGTTGATGACCAAGTAGGGCAAAAAAATTTGCCTTGGTTGATGAACAAGTAGGGCAAAAAATTTGCCTTGGTTGATGAACAAGTAGGGCAAATTTTTTTGCCTTGGTTGATGAACAAGTAGGGCAATTTTTTTTGCCTTGATTGATGACCAAGTAAGGCAAATTTTTTTGCCTTTGTTAATGATCAAAGAAGGCAAAAATTATTGTCTTTGATGATGACCAACAAGGACAAATTTGGGTTGCCTTGCTTGTGTTGAAGCAAAGAGGGCAAAAATTTTAGTTTCGCCCTCTAAACCTAATACAACGGTTCTACAAGGGCAACATGGGGGCAATATTTATGTTGCCCCGCTAGCCTAAGAGGGCAAACTTTGGGTCTAAGAGGGCAATTTTCGATGCCCTCTTTGAACCTATTTCTTGTAGTGATCCTGCCTTTAGAAAAATAATAATAATTCTTTGAGGTATGTTTTTTAGCAAATAATTCTTTATGAGTTTTCATGATAATTTAGCAACAATTATACACATTAAAATCATGTATCCTTTAAACAAAGGATCATGAATAAAATATCTTACCCTTTGGGAGCAATGATGATGAATTGAATATCTCATTTATATTTTTCTTTTCTATTCAAAATTAAAACCAATTTCAACAATTACTTAGGTAAGAATTTGCTTTAAAAAAAAAAAAAAAACCCACAAACATAATTGGGAAAATTTCGCTAAAAACAACAAAACCAACAAAAAATTACCTAGTAATCAAAATCTTGAGCAACGCTTGGTGACACCTAGACCAATCATGCTCAGGACAACATGGAAGATTGGAAGCTGCATAAGAAAATCAGCTCATGGTATAAAAAGCCAATATAAGTATTTCTAAAATAAGAAACTGAAGACATAAGAGAGGAAATAATACTTCCTCATTCTTTCCATGCTCAAAAGCCAATATAAGAACAAAATTAAAAAGTACAAAATCGGCAATAAAAGATAGCACCATGGCATGGCCGTACCGGGTGGGTGTGCAAGAAGACCCTTCTTGCAAAGGGCCATACATGCTCAAAAATTACAAGCCGGAGCACGATAGAGAAAGAGTAGTATTAGGTAGATAGAGGACTAAGCCTAGATCACGAAATTGCGAAAATGAAACAGACATAAATAGTGAAGTTGCATCAAGGAGAAACGAGGAGGAGAAAGAGTAGCAACAAGTAAACGGATATGAGGGATGGAAATGGAGTAGCCAAATGAAGACGAGAAAAATGTTGGGTTGAATAGTGGAGTCGAGGGGGAGGGGGGGGGGAGGAGGTGAAGATGGGAACGTGACTTGCACGTGACGTGTTACTATTCATTGATGAACAGTAACTGCTTAGCCATTTTGTATTATGTTAAGGATAAGGATTAAGGATAACGATATGTTTCTGATTTTTTTTTTCTTTACATATTTGTTATGCTTATAATTAACTTGTCCAATTTGATTGCTTAAAGATTTTTTGTTGATAGGATGCTCAAAGCATACTTATAACGGCTTCTTATTTGTTAATCTATCACTAAACCATGAGATGACATTAACTACTAAAAATAAGGTTATTTATATATAACAACTCAATTATAACACGCATTCAAAATAAGGATATTTATAACAACGACTCAATTATAACACGCACTAAATCCCGTCATTATATATTTATGTGTCTATATTTTTATATTATGACGGGCTAATTTACCTTTCAGAGTTATTGTATTTCAGAACAAAATAAAGAATGAGGCCAACAAATATTTAGGCCAACAAAAAGGACAGAAGTGAGCTCATACAATTAATTATTTAATTTTATTAAAAAAATAATAATGACGATTCACAAAACAAAGAATTTGGCCATATGTCTTGTTTATTTAATAATTTTTATGTATTGTTGATTAGTTATGATGATTCAAGATATTCAAATTTGTAATGGGGTTATTTTGTTTTTGGTAATTCAGGTGATTAATTAGGTAGAATCTTAATTACATGCAATAAATTGAAACTGCAGTTTCAATAGGACGTGACTTCATATGTTTGTAATTGAGATAAATTACACTTTTATTGAAATTATTGGATTAGTTCAGGGGAAGTTCCGATTATTGGATTACAAGTATTCCTTTTTTAGAAATTATCATACTTAGTATAACATACATCCACTCAAAGATCGATTTCTTCACCAAATAACACATTATTAGAATGATATTTCAAGGGTAAAAAAGGATTGTGTACCTCTTACACTTAGCTCAACTCCAAGCTAGCTAAACCTTTTTCAAACTTAGCTCGATAGCCTTGAACTTAGTTGGTGAGGGTTGCTACATAGGACCTATCTTGTTTCATCAATGAGTTGGTATCAATGCATGTGTTCTTAGCAAGGATGAAATCATGAATATATCTATGCATGTGTTGTTATAATTCTATTCTTGTTTATATTTTAATAATTACATATTTACATCAACATGAGACACTTGTCTTCCTCAAGATTATGTGTGAAAATTTTGGCTTGGTGTATATTCAAGAATTGGTTTCTTTGTCCAATATAATTTGGCACTTAATTGGTACTTGTGGTCCACATCAATCCATGTCTATGTCTAGCTCAGGGTAGTGTACTTCTGGCAATCTCAAACTTCTAATAAATATTTAGCCATCTAAATAATCTAGGCTAATTTACCAGTTGAAACTCTTAACTTAAATACACCCGAAACCTCTTTTTTTTTTTACTTCTAATTAATTCTCCAATCGTCAAACTAGGTTACACTTTTCTCCATTTTTTTTCCTCAGAAAATCACTCATTTAAACTTAATAAATGTTGCTTATAAATGACATATATTTCATTACCGATTATGGCTATCGAAGCTCTAATGTTTAGCGGTTAACAATTACGGATAAAGTTAGCGATTTTCATAAACCATTAACCAATGGTTAACCGTTATTTTTTAAAAAGAAATTAAGCCCAATTTCAAAATTAAGGTATTTCTCATGTTTGGTTGTGGCGTTGCTGGAGCGGGTATAGGTTTTCTCTAGGACATAAGATTTGCTAGGACCTTTCCAAGGGGTACACCATGACTCCCCCCTAGCTTATATAATAGAGATTAGTAGCACAACTGCATAAACGCAAGATTAGGAAACATATATACAATATAATTGAAAATAAGCAACAAATAACCTGCTGGGAAGATAATAAGCAAAAAATTCTAATTTTTCTACATAATTATAAACATAAAAGAAAGTTTAACCATTGTACTCTTTCTCCGATCCTATCAAATAAGTTATGCAATAATACATAATAAAGTAATATATTTGTATGAAAAATTATATGGATATGGGTTTCTCTTTGTAGAGAATTCAAAAATATGAATTTTGGTATTTATATATTTTTTTAATTATTTATTTTGTAATATTTTTATTTTAGAAAATATAATTAAAAACTTTCCTTTGTTGTTAATTTTGATCAAGTTTGATTATTTAGAAAATTTTAAAGGGAATTTAAGACTTTTTGAGGGAGGAAACACCATTGTTCCCTCCTTAGCTTATATAAAACTAGCTTTTTAAGTTTATTAATTACTTAGTAGTAAATAAAACCCAAACAAAACTCTGAAAAATTCGTGTGAAAACTATATTAATATGGGTGTCAATTTGTAGAGAATTAAAATTTATGAACTTAGGGGTTTGTATTTTATTTTTTGAATCATATATTTTGTTATATTTTATTTCAAAAAAATACAAAAACTTTCCCTTTTTAGTTAATATTGGTATAGTGTGAGTACTTAGAATATTTTTAAGGGTATATTAGACTTTCCAAGTGGGCCGTTTCTACTCCAAAGCAAATCCTCGCGGGCTAGGGCCCAAAGAGGACAATATCGTTCAGGTTAGTTATAGTCTTATCTAGGTTAGTGATATTTGATATTTGTTATGTTAGTTAGTTAATTATATTTTGTCCAAGTTAATATATATTGTCCAGATTAGTTACTTTTATGGGGTCAATTGTAATTTAGTCCAGGTAAGTTGGAATATTATCTAGCCTAGGCTAATTGATGGTTTTCCAGTTTAGTGACAAAATTTGTGTGGCGGTCAGTAGACTCATATAACAATAGCTTTTGTAACGACCCGTCTTATAACAGCAACGTTAGCGGAAATAACGTCAAGATCGATAGTCACTTAAACTCTTCTAATAAGGCATTTCAATAATAAATTATGAAACCTATTATAATTGTAATTGTAATTATTGTAAAAGAAATATCCATATGCTAACTTGTAATTGTAATATCTAGCGGTCTCAAGTGAAAGTTTTTATTTTTCAGTAGATCCGAACTTGTAATTGTAAAGAAATATTAATTAGAGCTCACTGCAATCAATATAACCAATTATCCATATGCTAGTGAAACAAATGTCTTAAAACACTTATCAATCTAATGTCTCAAGCTACTTGGACATATAGCTGGCAATCGTGTCGTGTCGTGTCAATTTCGGGTCGACCCGCATATATAAACGGGTTGAACCTTCTAACCCAAACCCGACCCGTTTAATAAGCGTGTCGTGTCGATGTCAACCCGTTTACTTAAACGTGTCAAAGTCCTTGACCCAAACCCGTTAATTTCGTGTCGTGTTCGGGTCGTGTTAGCATGTTAGGTGAAATTTTCACTATAAAATAAATATTCAAGTATAATCGTGTCGTGTCGTGTCAACCCGTTTGTAACGACCCGGAATTTTGGGCCAGAAAATTTCGCGGTTATTAATGATATGTCTTAATTCTAAGTCCAAAAAGGCCCCTTTAATTTTGGACTGTTTTACTTTTTAGCCCATTCTTTTTCATCAAATTCGGCCAAGGACCCAATTTGTTCTTTTATCTACCCTTGGCCGGTTTTTAGTCTCCTTTTTGGGCTATTGGGTATTTCTAGTTTAATTGGGTAATTATGCTAATTACCAATTAAGAAGGCTTAAGTATTTTTCAACCAAGCCCATGACTTGGCCCCTATACTTAGTCCACATGGCCAGCCCTCACTTTCCCTTATTTTAGGATTTGCAACACTTCATCTTGTTCTATAAATAGGACTCTTGTCCCTTGTGTTGCCATTATGCATTTAAGCACTTAAAACTCCAAACTCTAAAGATCATTTTTCTCTCCTATTATCCCCTCAAAAAGTCGAACCTTCATTGTTTTTCCTTGGATTAATTAAGCGAATCCAGGTAACTATGCTCTCCTCTTTAATCTATGGGTAGAAAAACACATAGTTAATTAGGAATCATATCATGAAAATTGTAGGAAATTTAATATTGTTTTACTTGGATATGTCGAGCATGAAGCATGAATTTCTTGATTGATTTTTATGTATTTTCTTGATTTTATGTATGATCTTGTATGAATTTATTTACCAATCAAATCTTGTTATTTCTTGATGAACTTTTCATGGTATCTTTTTTACTGTTTGATTATTAACCATGATTTATTTCGTGGCAAAATTCATCCGTTTATTATTTATAAAAATTTAATCTTTCAAACCGGTAAAACTGTCCAGAATAGGTTTACGAATTTATTAATATATCTAACCAAATATAATGGCTACGAAATTTTAGGTGGAAGTCAGTAATACTGTTTTAAAGCTTTTGTAATTTTTTCGTAATTTTTAAAGATCTTTTGCTATGGCAGAAAATTCTGAAACCGAATTCAGCCTAATCTGACTGGTTAGTTATAAAATCACTTAAAAATAGTAAAAGATGTTATTTTTAGACGAAATTTATGCACGTTAATCCTTGAACCCATATTTAGCTCCCATAAAATTTCCAGTTTTTTTAGAGATCTTTAGATGGTGGTTTTTAATTTAATTCTTTAAAAATTAGATTGTATAAAATAGGGCAATTGAATTATTAAAATATGCTATTATTCATTCTTGAATTTTCGAGTGACCTAAGTATTAAGAGGGAACTAAAAATATGATTTTTATGATGAATCTTGATAGTATTGAATTATATTGATTAATCCTGAATTAAAAATTAAATCTTGTTATTATCTTCTAATTGTCGAGTGTATAGAAATTAAAAGAAGAGTTAAAAATATTATTTTTATGTTAATCTTGATGAATGTTGTTGAAAAATATGATTTTTATCTTATTTTGGTAATTTTTGTAATTATATTGATTAATTAAATTAATTCTAGAAAATAGTTAATTATTGTTATATTTTTAATAATGCCGTGTAGAATTGATGAATTAGTCAAATTTAGTTAATTTTGTTTATTATTAATTTAGGGAATAATTATTAGTAAAGGTTACGGATAAAATAATTATTAGGGATAAGTTGTAAAGTGAAGGGATAAAAAAAGGATATTATTAGTAATATAATTAAGAGGACCGAAATACTAATAGTATTATTAATATAATCATATATTTGGATAAAGTTACAAAGTGGTATATGACGTAATATTAAGGTTAGTATCCGAAAGGATAGGATTATACGTATATATATATTTTAAGGATAGCATATTATAAGATTTGAAGTTGCATAAGATACTACTAGGGATAAGAAAGGAAACAGAGTGATAGCTATACATGTTATGTTTCGGTCTCTGGCTAGGAAGGACTTGGTATTTAAGGTGGCCAATATACGTGCCGCACCTCTCTTTCCTGGGACTCCGAACATTTCATTTCCTATTACGGTCACCTAGTATTTCCCAATATATGATATGATATGATAAAGGTATAAGATATAATATAAAGAATTGAAAGATAATAAGTTAAGATCGCCCCTGCGATGACGCAAAGGTCATCAATCGGGTTAATAAGATAGGACGCCCTTGCGATAACGCAAAGGTTATCAATTGGGTTTAGTCGATGCCACTGCTCACGTGGGACGAACGCAAAGGTTCCCCCGCGCAGTTCTTGGTTCTAGAATATGGAGTCGTCTAGGTAGTTCTCGCAAAGGAGGACTATTTAGGAGTTATGGCCATAGCTTAGGCTTAGTTCTCGCAAAGGAGGGCTACGGGTGGGACGCAAAGGTTCACCCCGACATGTTTTAGGAAAGTTGCGAACGCAAAGGTTCGCTACGAGCTGAAGAAGACAGTCCGCAAAGATGATAAGATAAGATGATTTAATGTAATAAGTACATATGTTAAGATAAGAAGTTATTATGTTCTTATTATGGAATTTATGTTATGATATAAGGTTAAGATATGATCATATATGATAAGATATGATATATAAATTAAGAAAGAGTATGATAAGTATGAATATGGAATGTTAAGATATAATATATGATGGGTATGGCATAAGTTAAGATCTTGAGTTAATTAAGTTGTATAATATAAGTATTTGGGTAATTCTAAGACTTCCGCTGTGTATAAATTAGTATTATATATGTATGCATGTATATGATTAATGGGTGAGTATTTGTACTAACCGTATTTGCAGGATTGATTGCACGTACATTATACGTAGATTATACGTATTCTAACCGTATCTCTGTAGGTGTATTTATACGTATTTTTGTACGTACTTGTATACGTATTTCTATACGTACTTTTATACGTATTTTTGTACGTACTTGTATACGTATTTCTATACGTACTTTTATACGTATTTTTATACGTACTTTTATACGGATTTTTGTATGATTATATAAAAGCATGTATTAAGTTTCTTTACAGTTTTTATGTGAATTTCTATGCTATTATGTGTTTGGTGGTCCCTCGATTAAATGGGACAGCCTAGTTACTCGCCACTGACGGTGGACCCCCCCTCAGTTTCAGGTGACAATGCAGCAGAGTAGAGCGGGCTTCGTTGGATGGGCATTTAGTTGTTTACTTTGAGTATTTAGTTTTCCCAGAACAGTTTGAGGCATTTATTAGTTTATTTTATGATCCCAGCATGTTGGGACAGTATTTTAGGATATTATTTGTAATAATGACTCTTGGAATGTTTTGGATAATTGGTAGCTTATTTAATAAAAGTTAATTCATTTAATCATTTAAGTTGATTTATTGTTATTTAAGTTGGTAATGGTCCGATTGTCGATTTCCCTTCGTAAATCGACATATCTCAAAAAGTCGGGTCGTTACACCGTTTATATAAACGGGTTGAACCCCTTGACCCAAACCTGACCCGTTTAATAAGCGTGTTGTGTCGTGTCAACCCGTTTACTTAATCGTGTCAAAATCTTTGACCCAAACCCGCTAATTTCGTGTCGTGTTCGTGTCGTGTCAATTTTTGACAGCTCTTTGGACTTCCCTATTTAAAGATTAATTAACAATTAGAGCATAAGGAAATCAATCGCCTAATCTTGAATGTATAGATGCAGTGAATGAATTAATACTAATTAAAACAACCCAATTCAACCCACCGACATACAGCACCTTCGTTTTCACCTGGCTCTCCATATCTACATGCAGTCTTTGTTGGTATATAAGCATTGGAGTATTAAACAAACATAACTAAGAAATTAAAACAAAAGTCCAATTCAAACAAGAAAGCAATTCACTTCAAGAAACAGAGCAAGAAGGGATTAGAAAATGTCAGAAAGTTGGTACTGCTTGACATGTGACGCAGATCATTCATCATCATTATCATCATCAAAGTGTGTGTTACTGCAGAAGTTGACGTATCATCATGGTCAGTATTGTTTTAGAAAGAAAGAGGTGGATGAAGTTTATAAGGAGGGTAAGGATGATATTGTGTTTTGTAAGTTTAATACGGAAGACGTTTATTTCCTAAAACCACAAGTTTCAAGTTTACCAGAATGTGTTACTTGTGGTTTTCGCATGACCGCAACAAATGCTAATCAGAGTGGCCCCATCTTGTATTGTTCCATCCAATGCAAATTCATCCACCAACAATACAAAATTAACACCGCTCAACAACCACCGTCCCCTGATTTCTTTCGACTTCAAGAAATCTGGGGTTTGATGGAATCCAAACTAGATTTGATGAAAGGGCGCAACACTTTTTGCTTCACATGCAAGGAAGTGAACATGACACACAAACAAGCCATGGAAAAGCATTCTGCAAACGACTGCGTTGTATTTGCGAGGATGATAATGCAAGGTGGTCATCACTATTACAAAAAGTCAGAGGTTAGTGGACTTTTTGACTGTAATGATATTCGTGTTATTAAACAACATTTTCAGGACCTTTTACACCTTAAACCATTACCCATTGACACTACTAAAGAACTTCGCTGTGTTACTTGTTCTTGTCGTATGAAGCCCCCCATCAATACTAAAAATAATAATAATAATCAGAAGACTCCTTTCTTGTATTGTTCAATCCAGTGCAAACTCAACCACCACCCTAGTAATAATGGTTATGATGCAACTGGATCTTCTTCTACCAACAAAACAAACGACCACAAAGAACCACCCCCTGATGATAATGAAGATGATTTAGATTCAATACTTCAATCCATATATGGATGATATATTCATTCCTATATCCTCTATTTTGAGTTTGATTTGTTACTGATTACGTACTATAGACTAGCTATCTCGATCGATTAGGTTTAATTAGTATTAATTCATTCAAGATTAGGTGATTGATTTCATTTGTACTTAATTTGACTGCATCTATACATCATGTCTAGTTACTTACAATATGTTGAATAAAGAAGGTACTTAGCTGATTCATTTTTGTACTTACTATTAGTTGTTTATATATTTCGCCTTTACTTTGATTTCATTAGGATGCATGTTTGTGTACCTGCAGATGAAGCGTGGTTATTCCACTTTTTAGGTTTGATTTTTTTGGATTTATATATCTTTCAAATAATCTTGTTCAATAGGGCAGGTCAGGGCCGAGGTGGGTCATATATGTAGTGGGCCGGGCCGGGCTGCACGCATTGTTTAGTGGGTTGGGCTAGGTCCTCATACCCTATTTAGTGCAGTCCGGACCGCATTTTCTAAGGAGATTGCAAAACCATATTTATAATAGTGAAAAGACTCAGTTCAGAGTTTAAACACAATCCATTATTCCGCTTCGATTTTTTATAGTATACATATCTGTCAAGATGAATCAAGTAATGGCACATTAGTAAATACCATAACAACAAGTGAAACCACGAATAAAATCAGAATAAAAAAATTGTAATTAATATTTGAAAAATCAATTAAACTACCATAGTCATTATATGGCTATCGACTACTGTAGTGGATGACTAAGATCGCACGATTTTTATTTATTTTTAATTCATTACTCTAATTTAAAATATTTTTGAAAATAGATTAATTAAAATTCTTATTTTAGGAGAAATAATTTATGATTTTTCAAGAATAAAACCTAATTTTAGAGAAAATTAAAAATTATTTTCCTAAAATAAAAAAAAACTAATAAAGGTATTTTAAAAAATAATTAGAAATTAAACATAAATAAAAAAATCGTGCAATCCTAACCAATCACTACGGTAGTAATAAGACTACGCATGAATTTTCAAATACATGGTACATTAGCACACAAAATGCAATGCCTTGTGAACTTAATTGTCTGCTACCATTGGCATTATATATATATATATATATAGGGTTGGGTTCCGGTGAGAAATTTCTTATGGTGAGAAATGTGAGAAGAGATAAATACATCAACTATAACCTAGAGGTACATTGAGCACCAACTATAGGGACATTCACCATACACTATAAATACATTGAGTAAAAATACATTGACTTTATACCATATATACATTGACTCCAAACTATCAAAGGAGTAAGGAGGGAAAATTAAATTTAATCTTAGCCCTTCATTTGGTGATCAAAGGGTTGTGATTGTTTCTCACCCTTCTCACCAAAACTACATTTCTCACATGAACCTACTCCTATATATATATATATATATACACACAAATGAGAAGGGTCAGGATCATGTGAGAGACCTCTTTAGGTGAGAAGGGATGTTTATGTGATAATATATCTAGAGCGTCAATTCAGTGAGATCTAATGGTTAGGATTTAATGGGCTAATTTTTTTAATTAAAAAAACATTTATAAAAAAAATAAAACTTCTTTTTTTATCAAAAAAAATTAAAATTTATATTTTATCAAAACAAAACAAAACTTAAATTTATGTTTTATAAAAAAAAAACAACTAAAATTTGGAACGTGTTAACCCGTTATCCTCTCATATAGTCAATTAGTCATATAGAATTTAGAATATGTCATATACAATTTAGAATATGATTAATAAAATTTAGGACATTAAATAAGTTTTTTTTTATGGGTTTTATAGATCAACTTCAATACAAAATATTAAGAATATTATGAAATGATATTCAATTGTTCAGGTATATATTTTATTATATTCTTTGTATAAAAGGTCAATAATTGTATTATAATTGTATCATTTTATTTATTTTTTAAAAAATAAGTTTATTCAATTTCAAACATAATACAATTTTGAAAATATCTTATAAAATTTAGAAAATGATTTATAATTTTTTTAATATTTCATCTACTTAAAATAAAACAAACCTTAAACTATTTTACAACATGGCTTTTTAATATTTTCAGCACACATACATATTAGAACATGATAACTTTCAAACATGGATTTTTAAATTTAGAACATGATGTTTAAAAATTAGAACAAAGCTTATAAAATATTGAACATGGCTTAAAATTTTTAGATCTGACTCATAAAATTTTGAACATATTAAGATGTACTTTCGAACAAAAAAACATGGAGTACAATTTTAGATAAATATATATATATATATATATAAAGATTTTAAAAAAATAAAATAAAAAAATCATGAAAAACGTAACATAATTTTTTTTTTAAAAATTATAAAGAGGATTTTTTTAAAATAAAATATATGTTATGAAATAAGTATGGATGTCCATGAAACCATTGTATCACTTGGAATCATTATGTCCTTTAGAATCATTGTACCATTTGGACATGTATATATATGTGACATCCTATGGAATAATATATACTTAAATAGTTACATTTGGTTTTCCCTCTCTACATCATTCTCGCTTTATTGTCCAGACTTTGTTATCTTATTTATAACACGTTATCAGCACCATTTGCTCTATCATTTGGTAAATGTGAAACAGAAAAAATGAAAGAAATGAATTCACAATTTTAATCGATATATGATAGTTGAAGAATTTTAAGTAAGAATTTTCTGATTTTTTTTAGTAGTTTTATCAAAATATTCTTTTCCGTGGTATTTTTTGTCATGTTATTGATATAGGAGGTGTTATCTTTAGAGTTAAGATCACACTTATCCAACAAAAACAATGGTGAAGGGAAGAAGGAGGGGGGAGACAGAACAGAAAACAGAGAGAAAGGGAGAGAAGAACAGTAGAGAGATAGAAGTAGGAGAAAAGAAGGTATATTATTGTATTTCTTATTATCTTTCTGAATTACATGGGTGTATTTATATATAGAGTGCCCAAAGAAGACATCTAATATAACACACTTATTTCACTTATTTCACTACTTTAACTAACTTCAACAATTATAACAAACTTTTAACTAACTCCTAATTTGTCCTTATCAAACCTCCCCTGACAAGAACAGACTTGCCCTCAAGTCTGAGTTTTAATCTTGAAATTAGGAAAATGTTGCTCAAACTCTTCTGCATCAATCCATGTAGCCTCATAGTATGGACAGCCTTTCCAATGCACTGAGTACTGCTTCTGTGTTGCCACCCCATCTTGGGTAATCCTTTGATCCAGGACTGTAGTGGGCTCCATATCAACAGTTATAGCAGCATCTTCTGACCAATCTGGCATAGAATGAGTAATGGGTGTTGTCCCAAAGTAGGCTTTTAGTTGTGAAACATGAAATACATTGTGAATTTTAGCAGCTGGTGGCAACTGAAGTTTATAGGCCACCTTACCAACTTTAGCCAATATTTTATAGGGTTCATAGTATTTCTAACTCAGCTTTTGGTTGCCCCTTAATTGGACTGAACTTTGCCTATAGGGTTGCAGTTTTAGCCAAACCAATTCTCCCACTTCAAAACTCCTATCAGCCCTTTTCCTATTAACTAATTGTTTCATTCTACATATAGCTTTATTGAGGTGACATTTGACCATGGTTATCATGGCCTCCCTCCTCTGTAGGCTTCTGTCCACTTCATCATTAGCAGAATCACCAGCCAAATAAGGCAAGTGCAAGGGTGGTGGTTGATTGTAGACTATCTCATAAGGAGTAAGATTAGTAGATAACTTGAAATGTGTGTTATGCCACCACTCAGCTACTGGAAGCCACATACACCAGTCCTTAGGACTTTCTCCACACATGCATCTCAAATAAGTTTCTAGACATCTATTAACTACTTCATCTATTAAAAAATAATTAGAAATTAAACATAAATCAAAAATCGTGCAATCCTAACCAATCACTACGGTAATAATAAGACTACGCATGAATTTTCAAATACATGGTACATTTGCACACAAAATGCAATGCCTTGTGAACTTAATTGTCTGCTACCATTGGCATTATATATATATATATATGGTTAGGTTCCGGTGAGAAATTTCTTATGGTGAGAAATGTGAAAAGAGATAAATACATCAACTATAACCTAGAGGTACATTGAGCACCAACTATAGGGACATTCACCATACACTATAAATACATTGAGTAAAAATACATTGACTTTATACCATATATACATTGAGTCCAAACTATCAAAGGAGTAATGAGGGAAAATTAAATTTAATCTTAGCCCTTCATTTGGTGATCAAAGGGTTGTGATTGCTTCTCACCCTTCTCACCAAAACTACATTTCTCACATGAGCCTACTTCTATATATATATATATATATATATATATATATATATATATATATACACACACACACAAATGAGAAGGGTCAGGATCATGTGAGAGACCTCTTTAGGTGAGAAGGGATGTTTATGTGATAATATATCTAGAGCGTCAATTCAGTGAGACCTAATGGTTAGGATTTAATGGGCTAATTTTTGCCTCATGTTTCCCATCACTTCCCTGCCAATACAAATTCAGAAAACATTTTCAAGGCCGGTCCTAAAACTCGAACCCACCATCAATCTTTGTCATGCACAACACATCCCAACTAGCTTAATGAATCTTTGGCATCTACCCTTTATAACCCCACCAAAACTTCCCAACCAAATATTGAATACTTTCATAAATGGACTTTGGCAACATAAAAAACACTCATAACATAAGTAGGTATTGCTTGAGCTATAACCTTTATTAGCAGTTCCCTACTTGGCCATGATCAAATATCCATCAATCCAACCATGAAGTCTTTTTTTTTTTTTTTTATACGGTCATTCGGAAATAAAAAAGGTCATTTAATTTTTAGACTTACCAATGTGGGTGGGAAGTCCCAGATACAAAGCATCTTGAGCAACTTCCTTCACCAAAATAGTATCAACAATCTCCCTTCTTGTACCCTCATCAACTCTCTTACCAAAGGCTACCTCTATTTTCTCCAAATTAATTTTTTGACCTGCCGCATCTTCACAAGTCTTCAAAATATTTTTGATACACATCGGATATCTTGCTCCATAGTAGCCTTGCAGAAAATAATGGCCTCTAATAAAAGTGTTTTCAACCCGAGTTCTACTTAAGATCATCCTATTAGAGATAACATTTAGAATATTTCAATATTTTATCTCTGTAATATAATCTTCTATTTAGCTACTGCATATCAAATATATTTGTCAGAATATATTCTTTGTAATATGTTATATTAGGTAGTCTTCTTATTAGCTGTACATAATATTCTTTTCCTAAGTTAGTTTATTTATGCACATAGTTAGCCCTCTCATGTATTATAAATTGCCTTCGTGCAAATTGAATAAATATCTTCATTTTCACTACTTGTCACATCCTTCCTTTCAAATTTGAAGCCTGAAAGTGGACAATCAG
This sequence comes from Salicornia ramosissima, assembly GCA_951394345.1. Classification (NCBI taxonomy): domain Eukaryota; kingdom Viridiplantae; phylum Streptophyta; class Magnoliopsida; order Caryophyllales; family Amaranthaceae; genus Salicornia; species Salicornia ramosissima. The sequence continues at coordinate 12,704,106 of OX596236.1, read as the reverse complement.
ATATGTCTTTATCCAAGATTAATCAACATAGCCTCTAATAAAAGTTTTTTTTAACCCGATTTCTACTTATTGTTTCTGAATAGGTTAAAAAAGGGGTTTATTAGGTTAAAAAAAGGGTATAATATGTTAAATGCGTATAAATGGGTAAACAAATGTTGGGTAAATGAGTAAATGAGTTGATTTTTATTTGGAGAGGAGTTGAATAGGTTAATTTGGAGATAATTGGGTTCCAAACCGTAAAAGCAATGCATTAAGTGTATCACCAGCAAAAAAAACGTGAGGGTCAATGTCTGAATCAGGTTAATTAATGGTGGCGGTCAACAAGAAAATATATCACAGAAGATGGTTTATTTCAAAAAAAATTTAGAAAATATAGTTTTTTTTTTTTTTTTTTTTACAAAATCCAGCCTACAAAGATGGTTTTTGGCAATTTTTCCTTTCTTTTTATGCATTTCAATTATTGATAATATGCATAATTTCAAATTTTTAGTCATTTTCTTGCCTATATTGCTCATTTGAGAGTTAGGTTTTGTTATCTATCTCGATCGCTTTTTATTATTATTTTTGCAATTAATCATTTGTATAACTTTTTTTTAATGCGAATGAATTTAGCATGATGTAGATTTGTATTACGTTCAAAAAACGTTTTAAATATTACCTGATACTTGAATTGGCTCCAATGCTAATGAAGATTCTACATTTGAATATTAAATTTGATTTTCCTCCATTACTCTAAGTAAACTAATGACAACATTTAAAGATGAATTTTCGTGTTCATGATATTCATGATTTGAATTTTCTGTGGTTTGATTTATGTTTGCATAATCTGGAATTGAAATTGTTGAAATTGCAGGAAAATATAGAGTTTTCTGTCGTGAGATAATAGGTGGGTTTAAGTATTTTTTGTTTATATTTTGCATTATATTTTAATCCTTGAACTTTTAAATATATTTATAAAAAGACCCATGGATGTACGTAAGTCTATGCACATCCGGATGCGTGATAATCTCATTTCTACGTTTATATCTAAAGATATTCTTTGTAGTTATTACTTACTCCGTTTTTTTAAATTTACTCACTTTCCTTTTTTGGATGTTTTTTTTTTTAATTTACTAACTTCGTACATTTATTAATTTATGATTTCCAAGTGCACTTTCCATACTCTCTCTCATACTTTTGACTAAGTTCAATAAAATTATCCAATTTTCTCTCTTTTTCATACTATCTCTCTTACTTTTTATACAGCTTTTAATCATCATTTATTCTTTTTTTTAACATACTTTCTTGATTTTGATAAAAATTCAAATAAGTAAACTAAAAAAAACGGAGGGAGTACTCTATAATATTTGTTTTCTTGTAAACAATTAACTAGTGAGGAAATAAATCTATCGTGTGAATGTATCTTCTAAGATATAGGCTTTAATGATATTGTATCTTTTCATTTTTTTTATAAAAAAAGCAATATATATTGCAAACAATTAACTAGTGAGGAAATAAATCAATCGTGTGAATGTATCTTCTAAGATTGGGCTTTAATGATATTGTATCTTTTATTTATTTTTTTTTTTTAAATTAATATATATTGCAATTAAGCCAGAATTAAATGGAAAGGCTTTAATGATATTGTATCTTTTCTTTTCTTTTTAAAAAAGTAATATATATTGCAATTAAGCCAGAATTAAATGGAAAGAAATCATATTGATATCACAGAATAACACTACAATAATTTAATATAATAATCAAAATATTTTAAAATATTTCAAAAATTAAGAAAATTCTACCGTATAATTAAGTAGTGAATGCTTGTCATATGCCTTGAGAATTCTTATAAAATTCAAGCACTAATTGATAGTTCATCTTTGTGAAGTTTAGTATAATAAAAAAAAAAAAAACTTTTTCTTCAAAATGGTAGGGAACACGAAGACACTCTTCATGTGTTTCATAATAATTTCATTGATCATATTTTCATTTGGTAAGTAATTTACTGTAAATTTTTAAGTCATAAAAAGTTTATTCTATCCAAACGCACTGTAAAATAATAAAGTATATATTTATGAATAATGTTTTTTTAAAAAAAATTTTCAGATGTTCGACTTAAATATTTTCTTTTTTCATAAACAAATTCATCATGTACAGTTCCTACAATATTTTTTGTGTCTACCTACTACTACACGTTTGTTAATGTATGATATTATCACTATTAATATATTTTTATAAATCATAATACTTTTATATTCTTTTATTACTAATATAAATACAATCATTCTACTTTGTGCATAAGCATGTATATAATGAGAATGAAGTCATAGCCCAGTGGTTAGGGCTTCAGGATTCCATGTACGAGGTCCTGGGTTCGATTTTCACCGCATGCATTTGTGAGGATTCCTTATTATCCCCCTTACTGATGCGTGTGTTGGCTTCACTATCCATATATACTTACCAACATATTTATGTCTTGAAATCTTATTCATGCATAACATGAGTACTATATTTGATATAAAAAGTAGTCTTTGGTAAACATAAACTAGAATTTATGAAGTACTCCCTCCATCCCTTAAAGAATGCCCCAAATTGACGTTTGCTACTGTTTATGTGGTAACTTTGACACTCTATATATAATATTATACATGTAAGGAAAATATAGTCAAATGAGATCTCATTTGATTCGGCTCAAAGTGTATTTTATAAATATGCAATTCTTATCATTTTTTAATAAATGTATATAAGGATATTTTCATTTAAAGATTTGCCTCGTGAGATGAGAAAAGGTGAATGGTGCAATCTTTTAGGGACAAAGGGAGTAGGTACAAAGAAGTTGTCTAGAAGACAATTAAAACTACTAGAATTTTATGGAAAATTATTGTCCTAGTCCTTGAAAGAAAACTTTCTTTTGCTTTTTAGCATAATCAATACAATTGTTTAATTAATATCTTTTAGTATTTATGACAAAAACATACGTTGATCAGCATTTAGCATAAAAAATACAATTATTTAATTAATATCTTTTACTTTTAATTTCCTTAATGAGCAACCTCTGAGGCTTTCGTTACATTTTTTCTTTTTAAATAAGGAAATAATTTAAAAAATCTATGCTGATAGTTTTACAATTATTATCTTCTCTTATTATATAAGCTAGGGGAAAGTTATGGTGTCTCCTCTCGAAAAATCTAAAATACCTTTCAAAAGTTTCTATATGCTAAATTTATATCAGTATTAAATAAAAAGGAAATTTTTGTATTTTATTTTTAAAATGAAAATATTACAAAATATGTAATTCAAAAACATAAAATACAAACACTACCCCCAAAATTCATATATTTTAATTCTCTACAAAGATATACCCACATTGGTGTAGATTTTAACACAAATATTTTAATTTTCTATTATAAAATAAATTTGATAGGAGAAAGGGTATATTGGATAAACTGTTTCATTTATTTATTGTTTTAAGATACGAAAAGGAAAACTTGTGTTTATATTTATTTTATAAGCGAGAGGAGCCTTGGTGTCCCCCTTGAAAAAATTTCACGTTACCCCCCTTAAAATTTCTAAAAATTCAATTAGCATCAGTTGTAATATCCCGAAATTTCGGGATATTTTAAATTTTTCATAATAATTAAATGTATAATTAATTACCTATTTAATTAATTATTGATTTGTGTAGCAATTTAATTATTTTGTTCCGGCTCGAACCTTTTTTTATCTTCTTGCCAAAACCCGAGCCCAATTATTTTCCCTTTTCCTATCTTTATCACACGGCTTTCCCTTGCATTTTTCTTGCTATTAATTTATTTCTTTTATTTTAATCCATATTATTATTAGCCTTATCTATTTTGACTAAGCCTAAAACCCTAATCTTTGTTTGCCCATTCTTCGTGCTAGATTTTAGGAAAACACCAACCCCCTTACTTCCCATACCTCACGGCTTCCTCTTGATTATTTTCCTTGAATTAATTTATTTATTTTAACCAATATTATTATATGTTATATCTATTTTTGACCCTTTCCTAAAAACCCTATTTTTATTCCAACCCTTCCTATTCTTGCTACTAGATTTTAGGAGGTCAAAACCCTATTAATCCCCATCTACTCGGCCTTCCCTTGCTATTTCTTTAAATTAAATTATCTATTTTGTTTACCCAATTTAATTAATTAATAAAACTACTTTGGACTTATTCTAAAAATCCTAATCTTTCTCCTAACTTCTCCTATATTCCTACTAGATTTTAGGAAACCCTAGACCCCCTCTCCTATACTAAAGTACACGGCCAACCCTAGTAAGCAATATCAAAATTGTTTATTTATTCTTTCTTTCAAGAAACAACTACTGCCTATCCCTAATTCTTCCCTATTATTCCAACCCTTAAAGATTGATTAAGAAACCAAAGAAACTTCAAGAAAACACCCAAGAACCGTGACCCCTTGCTAGATATTCGAACCCCATCCATAATCCAAGATAATTAGATTGCTTTACTTATTCAATAGGATAGATTAATAATATAGTTACTAGAATAGGTTAAATCATGTATAGAATAGGATTAAGCATGTTTAGAACTATTTATTCTCTTGTTCTTATAGATTGCCGATTTGAGTGGTCAATGTTAAAGTATTGTTTTCTTGTTTTTCTTGATATTTCTTGTTGACTTTTATTATAATTTACGATTTAATTAGCGTATATGCATATTCATGATATTGGTTTTACATTGGAATTTTGGTCTTTTGTTGTTGATTTAAGCCGAATGGTGATTAGATGATGATGAGTATTTTCTTGATTTTTATGCTTTGTTAATGATCTTTAAGTAATCTTTAATTATAATCTTGAATTGAATCTTTAAATCAAGTATGATATGGTAAATCTTGAATTTAATCTTGCAAATCTTGATAGCCCTGATGAGCCGTGTACTTTATGTTCATAATAAGGATTTATTTTGTTCTTGTTTAGTCCATGCTTGATGATTTTTTGTTTAAAGTTTAATTTATGATTTATTATAAGTTTATATGATTGAATTATGATAATTATGTTTAAATAATTTAAAGTATAAATCTTGATATTGTTCTATGAATATTGTCGTGTGGTACAAAGAAAGAAAAAGAGGATTTTTATCTTGTTTTATGTAATATTAATTGATGATTGTTAGATTAAATGTTTTATTGATCATTGAATTGACTTATTTAAATTGTTATAATGTTATTTAAGAATCGGATTAGATATTGAATTATTTTGAGAAATGTCGTGTGGTATAGTTATTGGAATAGAGTTTTGGGTCAAGTTAAGATAAGCTAGAATTGAATAGAAGTGAAGTTGAGTCAATAAGGAATTGAATTGTGAAAAGGAACCAAGAACAGAACAGAACAGAATTGAATTGAAAAAGATGATTAACTATGAAGTGACCACCTATCTAGTGGCTTAAGTTGCCATGAACATAGGTATAGTCGAAGCCACTGTCCTATCCTCGGATTCGGGACAGTTCTTGGTCCCAGTGCTGGGAAGTAGATTTCCGTGGTTGACGTGGCATGAGCAAGGAAAGTTGGGGAAGAATTAAGGTTTCCCCTACGAGCATATGACTGGTCATGGATTAGCACCTGAACTGAATAGGATAGAAGAGTCAATAGTGATGCCAAGAAGTCTAGAACTGAACAAGTTAGTATAGAAGGTTTTGGTTTACTATGTTGTTATGATTATTTTCCGCTGCGTACTTGAATGATGATGTTTATGAATGATTTCCTGATGATGTGTTTTGACTGTTTGATTGACTTGTTCTAATGATTATGTTTCTAATTGTGTTCTACTGATTAAGTAGAACAATCCAATTACTTACCACTGACTGTGGACCCCCAAAATCCTTTTCCAGGTACAGGTGATGACTGAATTGGGCTACGCAAGGGCTGGGATTGTGAGCTAGCCAGCTTAGTAGTTGACCCTGATGTTTAGTTCTAGCCTATGTTTTATAGTTATCAGTGGATTTTCCTTATTTTGTATTAATAATGGACTTTGGATTATTATTTATTTTGGATAATTTAACCGTTTTATGGAACAATATGATTTAAGTTTAGAGCTTCCGCTGCGATTTATGAATCTAATATTAAAGGTTTTTAAATGATAATGATCTGTAACGTTGTTTTCTCCAAAAACAACGCTGCTAAATTACGGGTCGTTACATCAGTACTCCTAATTATTATGAAAAATTATTGCAAATTTTGAAAAATTTTAAACTGAAATATTACAAAAAAAAATAAATTTCCTTAAAAAAAACTCCAAAATTCATATTTTTGAATTTTTTTATAAATAGATATTGATTTAGTTTGTCACAAAAAAAAAAAAAATATTATTGTGGAAATTTGATAGCCGATAAAGTATAGTAAATTAACTATTTCATTTGTTCATTGTTGTGGGATGACCGAATGAAAGGAGAAAAGTTTGCTTATGATTATGTGAGCACTTGTGAATTTGATTAATATTTCAATTTTTCGAACAAACAAAAACGAAACATTCAGTTTTTTTTTTTTTGTTTCTTTAGAAAATTAAATGCTAAGACATATAATATATTATTGAACGAAAAGCATGCATACAAGACAAGTATACATAGATTTATGTTTTTTTTTTTATGGGTCAAACAGGGGGAAATTTATTCATTAAATAAATAAAGCATACATGTCTGAGGCTGCCAAATTCAAAATCGACTCTGCTAATTCTCCGAAGAAATTATTTCCCCTAGGATCGTTAACTGGACTAAACTTGGCAATGGAATGAGCAACTATGTTGGCACTTCACCTCACAAAGGACCAAGAACAAAACTCAAAGTATTTAAAACAAGACAAAATGTCAGCAATAATAAAACCAAAAACAAAATTAGGAACAAAAACATTTTTCAACATATAATTAAGTCTAAACAATCCGACTCCACCACGACCCTTCTATAGCCCATCTCCCAAGCTCTTTCTAAGACAAAGAGAAGTACCTTTGGCTCATGAATTGGAGGATCTAACGTACCCATCCTCTGGCAAGCCCTCGCGACCACCACATCGCCGGCCTTCCCCATCTTGAATAACAAAACTGCACCCAATACCACTCTCCCCAACCTCCTCGGCATCCGAATTAATTTTTTACATCCCATTATTTGGTTAATTTGATCTGACTTGCAGATGGTTTATTTTGTTAACGGAATAATGTCACTATAAACCTAGCATTAGAATGTGCAAATTAAGAACTCTTTCCCTAAATAATGTTAAGAATAATCTTAACTCCCAAAATACTGCTACTTTTTCTTCAATTCCCAAATTACCGTCCATGTAGATGATTCAATGAAATTTTTTTTTCCAATTTTCGTGACAAAACCGCTACTGGGAGTAGCGGTTTTACTGAAGAAAACCGCTACTCCCAGTAGCGATTTGTCCTAGTTAAAAAAAATTCCAAATTTAGGTAACCTATTGGTTTTCAACCTTTATAAAAAAAAATATTGCACATAAACCACTACTGGTAGTAGCGGTTTTTAGACAAACCGCTACTGCCAATAGCGGTTTATCATTTAAAAAAACGATTTTTTTTCCTATGCTGTCAAACCAAAAACAAGCTTATATTAATAATGTTTCCCATCTATTGTTGACAAAACAGTTTGTTGAAGGAGAGATTAGTATATTAAAAATGTAGCATAAGAACAAAATTGTTACAAGTTACCCAACCTAAAACTTAGCTAAATTCAACTTATATTATTGACCCAAAAATTGACTTGACCCAATCCCAACCCCAACCCCAATCCCAACCCCAACCCCAAACCGACACAAATTATCCAACCATTAATGGTTTTTTTTAAAAAAAAAATTATTATGTCCTTTATCCAACCCGACTCGACCTGGCACCAAAAGCCAATGAACCAAAATTCACCCAATCCTAATCAATCCAATACATACTGAATTGATTGCCACCTCCGTACAGGCCTCCGTACTTTGCTTGTACTAATCAAAAGACCACAACACTATGTCTTAAAAAAAAAAGGGTAGATATGAGACAGATCTGTGTTGCACAATAATACTACTGTACTACCTTACACTCTTCATCATAACGCTACTATAGCTAGTGTCACCATAAACAAATTACTAGGAACAAGCATTAAACAAGTGCTATCAAGAATACAACTAAACACCTAAAATACAATCACTTCATCAGAAGTAAATTCAATGGTTGATTTTCTCTTCACCAGCAGCCTCAGTAGATTGTTCTACACTGGTTGTATCTTTCGAGGAACAATGAGCTTCTGTATCATTTCCTTTTTCTGTAGACTCTTCTGCACTGGTTTTATCCTTAGAATTTCCAATAGCTTCCGCATTATCTACTTCATTACTCACCTCATCAGCTTTAACTCTTCCAGTATTCTCCTGAGGATCCTGCAGCTGTGTAACACATCCGCAAATATTACTATTAAATCCTATTGATTTGCAACTTCAATTTTGGACATCATTTTTTTTCCCCTTGTTTGAGATTTGGAGCAGTGTAAACAGATAGTTCAGAATATAAAATTTGAAGACTGGCTTACCCCCAGGTTTTTCAAACTAGTGGCCACGTCTTCTTGTTGCTGCTGCAGCGTTGTTCTCAGATCTTGAAATTCCTGAATGAAAATGGAATGAAATCTATGAATGTTGGTCCACTTCAAGTTTCAAATTTCAAGTAAATGCTCATATAGCCAGCTTAGTTTTTGCAAAGTTTGATGATCCTTGGATATTGTGCAAATCTTTATTCTTCTTGCGTTGCAAGGTTGCATCTTAATCCCAAAGTGATGGCATGAGAACTTCCTAAGAGATCACTCATCCTAGTACTTGAGCAAAACTTTATTGTTAACAAAATATCTACAATTAGAGAGTAAATAATCAAAGAAAATCTTGATACATTATTTGCAAGCCTCTCGACGTGAGTTCAATTATGCTTGGCACATGAAATTCCATGGCCAAGTTTTAAGTAGCTTGCAAGCACAGTGCACTGTTTAATACCTATAATAATGGATATTTGAAAGGAATAAAAACAAAGAAAAATTACTTTAAATAATCAAACTTTTTTGGCAATTCTATTTAATAACCAAACCTTTGAATTATTCACTAATAACCTAACCAGTAACCATTATTCCGAATTTTTTTTATTGACTAAAAATGTTATTGACCTGTTGTAACTGATTAATTCCAACAAATCTTATAAAAGTTTTTGGTCAATAAAAAAATGGTCATAAATGCTAGGTTATCAAGGAATAAGAAATAATTCAAAGGTTTGCTTACTAAAACAAATTCTCCAAAAGGTTTGGTTATTAAAAGTAATTTTTCCTAAAAACAAACGCTAAAAGTAAATTTATTGATGGATAATTGAAAGGTAAACTTACCGATCGAAGTTGATCTACTTCGACATTCAGAGATTTCCTGAGTTCTACCAGATCCTAAAACGCAAACATATTTCATCAGAGTTGAAATAAAGCACTCACACAAACTAAATACTTAGTCCAAAAAAAAAAAACTAATCAAATTAATTATCAAAAGCAATCAAGTCACAAAGCAAAAAAAAAAAAATATTCCTCGTCATGAACATTGGAAATCTATTATAACCAAAAAGTATTATTTATTGAAAAATATTTATATTTTCACCTTCACTTCCATAAACTACTTAAAATAGTATGCCATAACGCTAATGAGTAGACTGGGTTATTAGTCAGAGTAACCCAATGAGAATGCGGTTAGGGTAAACACTGAACAAGACCTTTAATGCACATGGCCTTATTAGTCAGGATGAATACGGGGCCAAAAATGATAGCCTGGTAATTTTGCCAAAAAAAGTTTTGAAAAAAATCTGTACATTTATAGAATTATTATATACACGTGTTTTCACTTTTGGTTACCTTGAATTTTATTTATTTTTAGATGTTTATTGGCCCAATCGCTAACGAGCCGCTATTAACCCATTTTAAGTGGCCCCACTAATGACTCGAAGGCACCGACTCTGACCCTTACCCAATCCGTCCAATAACTAGTGAGTAGTGATTAACTTACAGCACCAAAATTCAGCAATATGTTTCTGGATTCCCAAAATTATGAGCTGAGCTTCCAATGCTACCTAAGTTTTAAAAAGTCCAATATAACCCAATCTAAACAGATTTCAGCAGTCCTAATTCCATCCAATCCCACTTAAGATTAACTTATTCTTTCATGTTTTAGTCCCAATAAAAACTTGCTCACTCCCAAATAAATTGGATTTTGAACTCCAAATGGTTAATTACTTAAGTCAATATCCAACCACAAATGTTGGACTCAAAGAATTGACCTCTTCCAATTCACTTGCACCCCTAGCATAGACAAGTTTTAGTACTAACCCATTTTAATATAGGTGATAGCTAGGAATAAATTTTAAATACAACCATTATTCAGAAACGTTCCAAACACTAAATCTAAGTGTTGTTCATTCCCTAGAAGATAATTCAATCTTATGTCACCATAAAAAAATTATTTATAAAAATTGTCGGAAGGAAATTTTAGCCACACACCATAAGAATAATGTTCCTAATAAGAAATATTAATTACTTTTAGCTTGGATGCGAAAAAAGGGGAAATAATGATCCAAAAACGATTTACTCCGTAATTACTTCCAACTTAAATGAAAAAAGGAAAAAAATAAACAACTACAAGTTCCTATAATTTAAATTTTATTCCTTCAACATGGTGTTAAGAAAACGACTCCTTATATCCTTTATGATTTGCTCCATTTATATCAGAATTATGGTAAAACTACAATCACCATTAATGTTTTATAAAAAAATTGCCAGATTAATCATAAATTAGCTTGCATATATTGATAATATTACTCTATAGAAACTAAGTTTTTTTTTTAAATTCAATATGGTGACATTAAGTCGTTTTATTTCATAAAGTGCTATTATTAATGCATCATTCACTAATTATTAAACTATTTACCTTATTTTTAATTTGGTAAGGAAGGCTACTAACCAAAGCTAGTAATGGGTTACTAACCCAAATACCTAAATGGTCTTTGTAATGAAGAGGTGGATAAAGGGGAAATTCATCAAGCTCCTAGTTGATAAGGTTTAATTACTTACCAGTTACCACTTGGGAGAAAGATGGACTAACTTACACTAATCTATTACTACATCTTCATTCGACTATTTTTGTTATAAAAGAAAATAATAATCAATCTTTATTATAATATAATCTGTAAAAAATAATATGAAATATTAATCAACCTACAAAATCAATTTTTTTTAAAATACAAATATCTGATAAGTGCAGAAATCAAAGTAAGCAAAATATCTGATAAGAATAATCAATTGATAGTTCGATTTTGATAAGAATAATCAATTGATAGTTCGATACAAAGACGTATTCAGCAAGCACACATGTTCCTTGCCCTCAACAAATATCATATGATTGTACATGTAAATTTCATTCATCCTCAACTTGGCCGAAAGTTGATTGGCTTTATATTTCATTTGATAGTGGCCTGTATACTTAGTTTATTGATTTTTTTTCTTTTGGAATGACCCGCCTCCATAACTATGTCTAGCTTTGCCTTGAACTTATTTTAAATGGTTTCAGTCCCTCTAACATGCCAACTACAAAAACCATTTTTGATTAATGACAAAGAATAAAATATTAACACCATTCTAGCAAATAGCCAAATATACAACACTTAGTCCAACCCATCTACTTGTGCAAACTCATTATTAACGATGAAGAGAAAAATACGGAATGCCATTGAGATTGGGGATTAAAAATGGAGGAATACATGATAATCATTGAGTCTGAGTGATAGTACCACGGTATAATAGATTAGAAATTTAGAATGTAGCTTGATTTAAAGAATTATATTAAGTTCAAATGTCCAATTTATTTGATGGTGAAAGTGATGTGAATAGCCAACCGCTCCTAACAGAGATCATGCTAGTTTAATGTTAAAGAATACTTCTTGGCAATTCCGATAAGTACATTAAATTCTACCCACCATGGAAGTAGACCAGTTGTTCTACATTTGGCAGATCCTTAGTATAATTCATTTCCAACGGAACAACAAAAGGCATTGTATGTATGGGAAGGCAGGGAAAGAGAACAAGCAAAGCAAGAAAATGCAAATCAAAACTTACAGTACGGTAGCTCTGAACTTGAGTATCTAACTTAGACCTCCAATTTTGCAAATCCTATGCAATATTCAAATGAGGGCAAAATTAAATCATGTGAAAACAAGCTGAAACACATAAATCCAAAATTTCAGGGAAAAGAAAGTGACGATTGAAAGAGATATTCACCTGTTTCAAACTCTGAATCCTACTCAACAACTCCGTTCTCGATTCATTCAGCTCCTAAACCGCAGCACAAAAACCAAGAAATTAAGCATCACAGATTCAAATTTATTCAAAAAAAATGAATGTAAATTGTAAAGAAGAACCTACCGTCAGTTTAGTTTGTGTGGGTACCAAATTCTCCTTCTTCTGCATAAAAAATTAAAATAAAAATGATATCAACAAAAAAAAAAAAAAAAAAAAAAAAAAACTGTTCTCTTACTTAATAAATTGACTAATACGACTCAAAAGGCACGGATTCCGAACATAAGGGGGAGTGTAAGAGAAAGAAATCTCACGGAGGACTCGAGTGGAGTTGATTCTTGGTTCGCCATTTTTGATGAATTTCCAATGAAGTGCTAGGGTTCTCCGGGGTTAATTGCTGGGTTTTCTGCTACTTTTAGGAGTTAGGGAGTACGAGTTAGTAGTATTTTTGTAAGTTAGCTTCGACAACCCAAAAAAAAAATTCAAAAATGAAGACAGGAAGGAGATGATCCAATAAGTAATACTAGCCTCACGCCTTACTTATATTAAAATAGATGTCTATTTATAGAGAATTCAAAAATATGAATTTTGATTATTTTATTTTATTTTATTTTTACGAATTGTATATTTTGTAATATTTTCATTTTAAAAAATTCAAAAATTGTAATAACTTTCCTTAATAAATAAGAGTAGTGCTATTTGATTTTTAATAAATTTTTAAGGGGCATTATGGACTTTATGAGGGGGACACGATGGCTCCCCTTGACTTATATAATAGACTAGCCTTGTGTGCACGCTTCGCGTGCGACAATATTTTTAATGTATCTTCAAAAATCGAAGGTTTTTGTTCGAGAAATTGAATTTTTTATTTTAAATTCACATTCATTCACATAATCATAAACAAACATTCCCCTTTCATACAACCATTCCACAACAATGAACAATGAACAAAATCGGGTATCAAATTTCTACAATAATAAAAAGGTAAAATTTTTATGTAACAAACTATATTAAAATGGGTGTCTATTTATAGAGAATTCAAAAATATGAATTTTAATTTTTTTATTTTATTCTTCCGAATTGTATATTTTGTAATATTTTAATTTAAAAAATTCAAAAATTGTAATAAATTTCCTTAATAAATAAGAGTGATGTTATTTGATTTTTAATTAATTTTTAAGGGGCATTATGGACTTTTCGAGGGGGACACCACGGCTCCCCCCTTAGCTTATATAATAGAGATATATGGATCCGGGACCACACAATTATTTGTGGTCCCGCGCGTCCAGGTGCGTCACAAAAACAATAAAAAAAAACACGCGTTACGCACTTACGCCTACCCCTACCCTATAAATACTCCTGTCTGACAACTTTTAAAACTTTTCTCCATTTCATTTTAAAAAAACTGTAACGATCCGCATTTTTAGCAATGACGTTAAAGATGATAACATCGTAATCAGGCAATTACCAATCAATTTAATGACGGAAAATATGACTAAAACTCATGGTAAAAAGATAATCGTTGTTATTATTATGAATCCCAAAGTCAAATTAATAAACTAAACCAAAGTCATAGTTCTAGAACACGAAATAACTCTATAACTACTAAAAACAGGAAAGAAAACAGGTGCCTAGATCTCTCGTCACGATCCCGACTCTAGACTTCATTCCACTCACCTGCAAAATGAAAGTTGGGGTCCACCGTCAGTGGCGAGTAACTAGACTTGTAACGACCCGACTTTTCTAGGCTGTCGATTTACGAAGGAAATCGACAAATGGATCATTACCAACATAAAAACTTAACAATAATATTATAATTAAAGTCTAAAATTCCTTTTATTACTTAAATACTGAAATAATAATCCCAAAGGAATATAAATAATACTTAAATTACATATTAAATGAGGTCTTTCCCAACTAGCTGGGAACAACTAACTAATGAACAAAAGAAAAATACTCAAAACAGACTACGGTTGCTCTAAACAACTCTAAAACACACAGCCCGAGCCAATGCAAGCCCATTCTAAGTCTCAGCATCATCACCTGAAATGGGGGGGGGGGTTCACCGTCAGTGGCGAGTAACTAGGCTGTCCCGCTTAAATGAGGGACCGTTAACCATATAATAGCTTAGAATCAAACGAGGAAATCATACAAAAATACATACGAAATACATACAAAAATACGTATAAAAATATGTAGAAAATCACGTATAAAAATATGTACAAAGTACGTACAAAAATACGTATAAAATACGTACAAAGTACATACAAAAATACATATAAAAATATGTATACAATACCTGTAGAATACGGTTAGAAATACATACAATATACGTATACAATACAGATACAAATACGTACAACATACGAATACAAATACGTACAACATACAAATACAAATACGTACAACATACATATACTCAGAGATACACTAATAAAATACAGACTTACCAGACGTATGCAGCGGAAGACTTAATATTACCAAATTAATACATATATACACGAAAATACACATATACACATAACCCTTCCTGTAACGACCCGACTTTTCGACTTGTCGATTTACGAAGGGAATCGACATTCGGATCATTACTTAACCAATTTAAGCTATAAATGTAAATTATGTACTTAAAATAAATCAACTTTTATTATATAAAAGTAGTCTCAAATCCAAAGTCAAAGGCATCTAGCCTAAAAGTTACATAAATAAAATAAATGTCTTCCCAACAGGCTGGGATTATAACATAAACTAAGTAAAATATCCTTAAAACAGAAATCATCTAATAAAGCTAATTAACTAGGGTTCTCAGCTACTCAAGCCCATCCACGCAAGCCCGTTAATCAGCAGCATCTTCACCTGAAACTGATGGGGGGGTCCACCGTCAGTGGCGAGTAACTAGGCTGTCCCGCTTAATCGAGGGACCGTTAATCACATAATATCATAGGAAGTGCACGAAACATCCATAGAAAAATAGAAGAACGAAATACAATAATTATACAAATCTCGTATAAAAATACGTAAGAAAGCACGCATACATGTACGTATAAAGTGCGTATAAAATACGTATACATACACCTGCAGAAAATACAGTTAGAAATACGTATACAATACGTATAGATATACGTATACCACACGTATAATAATACCTGCAAAATACAGTTAGGAATACGCATACAATACGAGTACAACTCAGACATATACGTACACAATACATACGTTTACAGATACATATAATCATACAAATACAAATACATACATTCCATCATACGATGACATACATACATAAAATGTACCTGCTCATATCATATACTTAGAATCATACACAGCGGAAGACTTATACATTAAATACTTAGCTTATACTATATGGTTCCATACTCTCGTAGATATATCATAACTTAGAAATATCGTAGCTTATCCTTTATCAGTCATATCTTATATTTCCATAACATATCTTATAATCATTTCATATCTTATTATATCATATCATTTCATATTATATCAAATCATATCATCTTCATTGTATCAAATCATATCATCTTCATTATATCAAATCATATCATCTTCATTGTATCAAATCATATCATCTTCATTGGACTGGTCACTATAACTCGTTGTGGATCTCGTGTTTCACCACAACTTTCCTAGAACATGCCGGGGTGAGCTCGTGTACTCAACCTGTAGCGGATCTCGTGTTTCACCACTAAGCCTAAGCTATGGCCATAACTCCCAAATAGTAGCTCGTGTACTACTACTCAGCCGACTACATGTCCTAAGACCCAGAACTACTCGGAGGAACTCAGCCTGACTACTCGGGTCATCAGGTGCGTTCGTCCCATTGAGCAGAGGCTTCGACTTAACCCAGTCTGACTACTCGGGTCATCAGGTGGGCGTCCTTATGGTATCTTATATCTTCATTTAATCATATCATATCATATATTGGGAAATACTAGGTGACCGTAATAGGAAATGAAATGTTCGGAGTCCCAGGAAAGAGAGGTGCGGCACGTATATTGGCCACCTTAAATACCAAGTCTTTCCTAGCCAGAGACCGAAACATAACATGTATAGCTATTACTCTGTTTCCTTTCTTATCCCTAGTAGTATCTTATGCAACTTTAAACCTTATCTTATACTGTCCTTGATATCTTATCATATACTTATAACTTATCCCTAATAATTATTTTATAAGTCCATAAAATATACTAAAATCCCTTTTAATAAATTGTCCAATTCGACATTTGATGTATACTTAAGTATTGTTGATCTAAAATTAATTAATTATAAACTCTAACTAACTAATTATTCAAAATAAAATATTTATTCAAACTTGTTACAACTACCTCCTAAATTCATGGTCAAAAACCCTAACTTTGATCTAATACTACTCGACATTTTAGGGAACAAAACCAGAATTAATATCTTTTATTCCTTTAATTATTTAAATTAATTAATCATGTAAAATACATAAAAACAAGATAAAAATTCTATGCTTTCATACATTTGACATACTCGACATATATATATATATATATATATATATATAATTTAGCAAAAGTTCATACTTTAAATTGATTAAACACAATCATCAAAAATTAATAAATCAATTTCAATAATTATTTGAAATAACAACTAACAACAATAATTAACTAAAACATGATAAAAATCCTATTTTTATTTATTCAATCTACTCGAAATATATATATATATTACCCAAAATTCATGCTTTAATTTAATCAAGTACAATAATCATCTATTAATCATATAAACTTATATAAACAATTTAAATTACACTATTTTACGCAATCTGATTTTAAAGGATTAAATTAAGATCAACCATCTAAAGGTCTCGAATAGTCTGGAAATTTTAATGGAAGATAAACGTAGGTTCGAGGTTTAACGTGCATAAATTTCGTTTAAAAATAACGTCATTTACTAATTTTAAGTGATTTTATAACTAACAGATCAGATTAGAAAGAATTCAGTTTCAGATTTTTCTGCCATAGCAAACGATCTTTAAAAATTACGAACATTTAACACAAGCTGTAAAACACTATTACTGACTTTCACCTAAAATTTCATAGCCATCCGAATTGATTAAGTATATTAATAAATTCGTAAAATAAATCTGGACAGTTTTACCGGTTTAAAAGATTAAATTATTTCAAGCAAGAGAAGGACGAATTTCGCCATGAAATAAATCTTGATTAGAGATCAAACAGTAAAGAAGCTCCTAAAATTATTCCAAGTCACTCGAAAAATTAGAACAACAAGAACAAAAATATTCATGCAATTATTCATACAAAATACATAAATAAATAAATTAATTTATGCATAGAATACCTTAAAATAATAAAGATTCATACTAAAATCAAGAAATATCATATTCATAAAATTCATATGGTTCGAAAATCAAATTAAAACATCTCCTAAATTCTACAAATTTTCATGATACAAACCTAATTAACTATGTGATTAGATTATACCAAAATTAAACGAGAAAGCTAGTTACCTGGATTCGCTAAATTATTCCAAGGTAATAGAGGGGTTCGACTTTTTTTTTGAATGGAAGAGGAGAGGAAATAATTTCTTTAGGGTTTAAAAGCAAAATGCCAAATAGCAAATTATGGGACATGAGCCCTATTTATAGAACAAAGGAAAGGAGGTGAAATCCTAAAATATGGGAAGGGGGAGCCGTGTGGGTCAAAGAAGCAAGTGGGCTTGGTTGATCAAATCTTTAAGCCTAATGAAATTAATTAGGTAATTAGCATAATTACCCATTAAACTAAAACACCCATTGGCCCAAAGAAGACACTAGAACCGGCCAAAGGGAAAAATAAAAGAACAAATTGGGTCTTTGGCCCAACTTGAGGAAAAAGAATGGATTAAAAATAAAACAGTCCAATATTAGATGGGCCCTTTGGACTCAGAATTAAATAAATACAATTAATAACCGCGAAATTTTCTGGCCCAAAATTTCGGGTTATTACACTTCCCGTGAACTACTTATTCATCATATTTTACCCTTAAACCCTCTTTCAACCTTCTTATCGGACCGGTCATAATGCTCGTTGTGGATCCCGTGTGCACCACAACTTTCCTAAAACATGCCGGGGTGAACTTGTGTATTCAACCCGTAGCCCTCCTTTGCAAGAACTAAGCCTAAGCTATGGCCATAACCCCTAAATAGCAGCTCGTGTACTACTACTTAGACGATTACATATCTTAAGATCCAGAACTGCCCAGAGACCGCAGTAGGGCAATGGCTTCGACTTAACCCGACCTGATGACTCGTGTATCATCAAATGGGCGTCCTTACGTATCTTGTCTTTTCTAAAAGCCATCGTGAGACCACTAATTAACAAGCAATATCTAAAGGCCATCTTGAGACCACTAATTCATATCATCTCTTATTACTTTCCTTCTTATTCATTTTGTTACATTCCTTCATATTATAACTTATCTTCTTTAATTCCTTTAATTATATTAATTCCTAAAATTACCTTCTAATATTATTATAGGTCAAAAATTAAACCAAAATTGATCAAAATAAAAAGGGCCACTCGACATTTTTAATTATAATACAATAATTAAATTAATTCATTAAACAATCATATAAACAATTTAATAAATCATTTAAATTAACGATTAACAACAAATATTACCTAAAACATGATAAAAATCCTATTTTTCACCCATTGCACCACTCGACATTCATGATCAATAATGCCAAAAATTACACTTTAAATTAATTAAATACAATCATTAATAATTAATTCATATAAACTTAATATTAACAATATAATCATACCTCAAACATTAAATCATATAACATGGATTAAAACAAGATTAAAAATCAACGCTTCTTGGACATAATATCACACGGCATTTTAGACAAATTAATACATCAAGAACAATTTCATAATATCATGATTAAATTAACAATTAAATAAAGATTATCAATACCAATTCAAGATTTAATAATAAAAATTAGATCTTTAATTCCCTAAAATAATTCTTTACCACTCGACTTTTTAATAATATGAACAAGAATTTGTAATTTTAATTCAAGACTTTAATTTAACAATTAAATAATCATAAACATCAAATTAATTCAAGAAAATATCATGAAATCATCATCAAATTAAATATATACTACTTGACTATTATTCGAAATTTCAAGATCAAGTTTCGAAATTTATCATGCAATTATTCAACATAAATATAACTAAATAAACTATTTCATGCATAGAATTAATTATAACAATCAAAGATTCATAGAAATTTTGTAAAACATCAAGAAAAATATCATGAACAATACTTCATATGGTTCGAAAATTTCACCCTAAACATGATACTAATTCTTTTAATTTTTCCTAGTTTTAATCCTAATTAATTATATAGAAAACTATACCAGATTCAAGGGGGTTATTCTAGTTACCTGGATTTAGCAAAGAAAATAAGAAAAATCACCCCTTGAATTCGAAAAATACACGGCCAAGCTAGAGGAAACTTTAGGGTTTTCTTTTGAGTTTTGAGTTGTATTCAAAAATATGTAAAAAGAAAAATAGGTTAAGAGCTTGTTCCCTATTTATATTATAAGGAACCAAAAGAAAATAAAATAAAAAGAAAAAAAAGGGGGGCCATGAAAGAGGAGGAAGAATAGGGGAGTGGGAATGTTTTTAGGTAGACTTAGTATGGAGGTAGACTAGGTTTATACAAATTTAAAATATTATTAATTAAATAAATAATAAAATTATTAATAAATTAAAAAGAAAAACAAACCCTAGTTAATACATAAGGGGGCCGGCCAAATGGAGTGGGTATTGGGTCATAGGCCCAATTCCGATTAAGGTAGAGAAATAAACATAAACAGTCCAAAATAAACGGCCTTTTGGACCAAGAATGGTAAAATAATTCTAATAACCCGAGAAATTTTCTGGCCCTAAATTTCGGGTTATTACAAGACTGTCCTACTTAGAAGTAGGACCACATTACATAAAACAATAGATTAGAACACAGGGAGCCATACATTACAATAATGAACATAGCAAACATACAATACAATCATTAAAGTTACACAGCGGAAACAACATAATCATAATCATTCAACATTTACATCATAACTCAATAAACACGACATCTCAAGATCAATTCACAAAACAATGACAAGACTCTGCTCGGTCTACAACCGATAACATGACCAACAAACACAAAAACTTGTCCCGCTCAATTCATCACCGATGAACCGATAGACACAACTCGCTCGGTCTTCAACCGATCGATAGACACAACAAGACATCAAACAAACAAACATGCCCCTCTCAGTTCATCACCGATGAACCGATAGACACAACTCGCTCGGTCTTCAACCGATAGACACGACCCGCTCGGTCTTCAATCGATATACACGACTCAACTCTGACAAGACTCAAAGACGCCATCCAAAACAACACACGAGTTCATATACAGGCATCATCACACAATCGTATCAACATACCAAACTTATCAACGAGATCATTACACACTCAATTAGAACACAGGATAACAGGCAACATTCCATACACTGATTTCATGATTCATAAAACAAAATCATATCTTTTAACCATCAAATAATTAATCAATAACTCAAGTTTATAAAAGTTTATTTGGTTTGGTCCATTGACCCAAATATGCGTGTATAATACATTAAAAAAAATGCAAATTGCTTCTTCTACTGTATTACAAAAATACTATTAGTCAAAGCTTCAAGCTAAAGCATCAATTTCATGCATTCTTTAACCAAGTTCCAATCTTTATCAAATGCTACATCATGCTCTATCAACTTTATCATCATGGATTGATTAAGTCAACAATTAGATCAAATTCTTGCATCAACATCAAAGAGTTAAATGGTGCACAACTCATTCAAACAATATACATTCTATGTTGACATATATCTTCAGAGCCAAAGAAAAAAGGCCACCAATCATTGTCAAAATTATAAGAACTAGGGCACACAACAAAAAGGAAAAAATTCTTCCAAGGTACATATCCATATTTGTTCATGTATTTCCTATAATTTACAAACTAATATTTAAATAATTCTCTGCAATTATGATAATAATTGTACAAACTAATATGAAAATATTAAACAGAAATTCAAAAGAAGCGGAGCAACAAGAAGATGCTCAACCACAAGGAGAACAACCACCACAACCAGAAGAACAAGAAGATGAACAACTACAACCAGAACAAGAAGAAGATGAACAACCACAAAGTGAAGACAATGAATCTGAACAACCACCAAAGAAAAGAAGAATGAAATCAGTTGCAGTAAAAAAAGCCAAAATTCTGATGAAGAAGATAAAGAAAGAAGAACAACAAAAAGTTGCACAGAAAAAACAGTTGGTGAGGGCACCAAATTCCAAACCACTGAAATCTAAAGCTGCAGCTGAAGATGAGAAACTTCCGATTGAGGAAACAACACCAAAAAAAAAAGCAATTGAACAACCAGAAGAAAAACAAACAAAAAAACCAAAGAAGGAAGAGAAATTGGTTGAATATGAAGTCAAGAAAAAGATTGTCAAAATGGGAAAACATCAACTGGTATGTTTAACTATACTTTTTAAAAAATATATGAACTAATATTACTCATAATCATATGAACATTACATATTCTTTTGAGTACATTGCTGTGAATATTATTTATAATCATGTGAACATTAATTATCATCATATGAACATTACTTATAATCATGTGAACATTACTAATAATCATGTAAACATTGCATAAAATTCTGTGAACATTACTTATAATCATGTGAACATTACATATTATTTTGTGAACATTGCTGTGAACATTATTTATAATCATGTGAACATTAATTATAATCATATGAACATTACTTATAATCATGTGAACATTACTTATAATCATGTGGACATTACTAATAATCATGTGAACATTACATAAAATTCTGTGAACATTACTTATAATCATGTGAACATTACTAATAATCATGTGAAAATTACACAAAATTCTGTGAACATTACTTATAATCATGTGAACATTACACATAATTCTGTGAACATTACTTATAATCATGTGAACATTATACATAATTCTGTGAACATTACTTATAATCATGTGAACATTACATATAATTCTATGAACATTGCTTATAATCATGTGAACATTACATATAATTCTGTGAACATTGCTTATAATCATATGAACATTACATATAATTTTGTGAACATTACATATAATCATATAATTCTGTGAACATTGCCTGTGAACATTTCTTATAGTCACACTACTAAAAAAAGGGACCAATATGGACGCTTTTTGTGTCGTATAAGGACATTAAAAAGCGTCCCAATTTCCTCTTTGGACGCTTCAAAAAAGCGTCCCTAATTTCAACGTGGCTATATAGGGACGCTTTTTGGGGTCTTAATTGGCAAATATTGGGACGCTTAAAGATGTCTCAGGGTAATTTATAGGACACTTTTTTTAGTCCATATTGAAGAAAATTGGGACGCCTTTTTCAGTCCATATAAATTGGGACGCTTTTTTTAGTCTTAGTACTTATACAATCATTGTTGCTTTAAGGTGTACCATGCAAAATGCCTTGACGCAAAAAAGCGTCCAAGTTTACCCTCTTTTTTTTACTAAAAACAATTATAAGTGACCAATAATGTGATCATATATGATATATCGATCAAAATCTAATGTTTATAAACAATATATATATACATACATAACACACACAATATCTGCAATAATATATATATAATATAATGTAATTATAAATTACAATTGTTCATGGCTATCAATATAATTATATGCCAAAAGTTGTAGCTACCAAATCTAAAGTACCTTAAAAACAGGGCAAATTAAAAAACCATCAAATCCTATATGGCATCTAAATAAGTCTAAGCAAAACAAGTATATACAATCCTCCAATCCGAATATATGATGACGTTGCTAATTACATAATCTTCTAGCACTTCAAAAGATGGTGTCTAGCTAAGAAAATGAAGATGCATTTCTAAATCAACTTCCGGCCATCATTGCTGCTTGAAACATTTGGAATCTATTTAAGAAAAAAGAAGGTGAATAAGTGAAATATCTATACAAACATATATAATAAATATGAATATAAGTTTAGATGAATTAATAATGGAGGAGACTCCACATGTGACCCTGGATATAGTGAGGCAAGTATATTCAGTACAATAATTCGTATCACTTATCATATCTTTTGCAAGCATATATATGAAGTGAATATGATTTTAATAGTTAATTTGTGCCTGCTAATTGCAATTATAAGATATAACACCAAAACAAATTGCAGACAAGAATTTCCCTCCCATTTGACGCCAAATGATTGCCAAAAATTGATGCATAGCTTAAATGCCGCAGAAAATTCATATTACCCACAAACATAAATTGTTAGATCGCATGGATGCTGTTATTACCAAGCATAACATGCATATATACCACCATGTCCATGTCTTCTATGAAATATCGAACATGAGATCAAATGCACACGCAGATATGATCAAAATTATGTTCTATCAAAATCCCGTTCACTAATTGAAGATGATCAATTGGCATGAAAGGGATAATAATCATGTCTATTTCCTGCCTCTCACCTCACTATATATACAAACCCAAGTTATGTATACGTACAAACATCTCAATTATTATTAGTTATGACTGAAACCATTTGAGCTTCTCAGGACCAATTCCAATGCATTGTAAACCCAAGAGATGTTCAATGTCTCAATCTCATCAGGCATCTACATGGGTGCAGAATCAATCTTTTGCTCAATCAATTCAACATCATTGCCCAAGACAACATTGAGAGTATAGTATAGCTAAGCTTTGTTAGTGTTGAAGCAATCTGGTGAGAAATTTTAACAAATTGACTAATAAGCGTTCCATATACATAAGGAAATAGTAGCAATGCTGGAGCAAGATATATCATGTCAAAGGTTAAAATAACTCAATGCCATCTCCAACGACGTATGCGCTTAAGATTAAAATACATTTCCCACTTAAAGCTGAATTTCAAAGATTTAAATAACTTTTTTATAATTCTATAATGTTTTTCTAACTTTCTTACATTAAGTTATTCATTTTTATTTAACAAAAATTAGAAGCGAATGAGTATGGGATCTTAGTCATTCAGCTAATAAATATCATAAAGAAGGATCCTTTTAAGAGAAATCATCAATCTCTTACTTCAAGCCAAATGGTATCCCAGGGAATTAGCTTTCCACATAAACTTCTTAGGCTTCTCGCTAATTATATCTTCATAAAAATGATAAAAAAATCCCAATTCAAGAGATGGAACACGTGGTTAACGTGGATATGGGCACCGATGTGACTTTTTATGCAGCTCTACTGCCTCTACAACCTCAAGGTACACCACACCTACCTCAATAATCCAACAGGCCTTTCTGACCTACTAACTCCATCGCCAACATGAGATTTGAGAAATTATTCTTATTAACAACACCATGCTAGAGCCTAAAAGTAGTAAGGAAACTGAGGCAGATCTAACAAAAGCACCTTAATGAATCAACCAAAGAAAGACTAGTGAAAAGAAGGGGCCCATTCTGCTGAAAACAAATAGTCAACCTCAAATTTAGTGTCTAAAATTCAGAACAGGTACATACAAACATACAAAAAAATTTATTAAAAAAGATATCAAAGCTTTGCTCAATCATAAATCAATTCACAAACCACATGAAAAACTTTACTCTTTTAAGACCTAATTCTTTTAATCAAAAGCAAACATCCAATTTAATGAGAAATAGTTCTATGTATATAAGATACACACATTTATCTTTCATAGTACTATTACATTTGGAAAACAATATTTGAGAGAGCATGGATGTGTATCAGACCAATTTCTATGCCATGACCTAAGGCTACAAAGAAGTTTACAAGCTTCAAAGAGAGATGGAAGAGAAAAAATTGAGTGTTAGCTAAAAAAATAAAAAGGGTAATCGGAAACAATACCAAGATGGAAATCAAATGGCAAATAAGAAGGAAGCCAGTGCTCCAATTCCCCAACCCATGAATAGCACAAAATAGCAGGGCAAAATACAAGAATTGAATCTCCATTGGCAAAGCAGCTTACAATAACAATGAGTTGATAACAAGATGATGGTATATAAATGATATAAATTACATTCCAACAGGAAAGAAACAACAAACAAGAATTATTTTTCTCACACTAAGCTTATCAAGGAAACTATTCTTGATAATCCAGGTCTACAAAAGCACCCTAATGAATCAACTAAAGATAGACTAGTGAAAAGAAGGGCTCGTTCTGCTGAAAACAAACACTCAACCTCAAATGTAGTATCTAAAATTCTGAACAAGTACATACAGACATACAAAATCTACTGCAATTAAATTAAAAGAGGAAAACACCCCAACAAGTTTACTGTCATTATCATAGGACTACTACAGATTTCCAGTTTAACATGTGAAAATCTTGATAATAACCATAACATTGGACCAAAGAAACCCAAAAATATGTAATGGCACTGACGACAATTCATATATATGCAATTCGAACATATATATGCAGTGACAATTGATCAATTCAAACAAGGTAATTTTCGATTCGTATATCTCTATCAATTGCAGTAGTGCTGTTCAAATTTCTTGGAAAAAATTGCAAATTTATACTACAATGCATATACGAACAACATGCCAAATTTGAAAGTCGGTCAATTCGAACTTAATAGCTAATTTTCACAAGCTAATTTATACTGCAATTCGAACAACATGACAAAAGTGCAATTGATAATTAAACATCTATCAAGAAATTGGAACAACACTATTGCACATACGACGATTCATAGATGAAAGATATTATTGAGATGGTAGAATGATTTGAAGTGAACGAAGTGAAACATAGCTTTTGTAGAAATCTTGGCAGAGAAATGGCATGCAACTGATCAATTTTTTTTTTTTTTTAATAACTGCCGCTTGTTAGAAATGGGAGCAGCAAAGAGTGTAGTCGAGCGTGGAGGGAGGAAATAGCGGTTTAGGTATTTGACTGAAAATTAAATTATTTTTGTTTCAGCGCCAATTGAAAGGAAATGTGAAACTCATCAAGTTAGTTTTCTCTAATTTTAGGACGCTTTTCAAGGTCCATACATACAATGACTGAAAAAGGTGTCCAAATTTGCACCGCAAATTTCACCGCCTAAAATACACAAAGGACCCTTTGCAAAAGCGTCCATGAAAAAGTGTCCCAAATTACACCATTTTTTTATAGTGTCATGTGAACATTACTTATAATCATATGAACAATACTTATAGTCATGTGAACATTGTTATAAACATTTGGTAGTACATCTATGACAAATTGTTTTTAAAATATTGTTTAAAATATTCATCTTTTTTGTATTTCTAATGTATCAAACATAGGTCATGCATGATGATGATATTAATGTTGAAGAAAGCAAGCAAAAAAAAAAAAATCAAAGGCAAGAGTCAGAGGAGGACACTTGCTATTCATGAAACTAGCTGCTGAACTAACAAAGGGAAAAATAGAGGCGGTCGAAAGGATTGGCCTTGGAGCATGACTAAAGATCGACTTCCCTTCTAGCAACCTCAAATTCAATGCTGCATTGATTGCAGCATATGATCCAGATGGGTCTGTATTTCATCTGAAACACAACAGCACAGTAGTAGTAGATGAAGAATACGTTCATTATGTAATGGGTCTTCCAAAAAGAGAGATAGAAATAATTGAGCCACAACTAAACTTCTACACAACAGAATTCAAAGCTTTCTTAGCAAGATGGAGGGAGTCATTTGGGATTGGGCCATAAGCTGGAAGCCCTTCAGTCAATCAGATAGTGAATCGATACATTGGTGAATTGAAAGATGCACCGGCTGATGAAGACTTCCTCTACAACTTTATTGTATGTGCTGTAAACTGCCTCATGGTGTCAAAAGCAAGTTCAAAATGCAACTTCAAGTTCTTATACTCAATGATGAACTTGCAAGTTGTAGCACACCTATATTGGTGCAAGTTTGTTTACCAATAGCTCATACAAACAACCAAGGATTTCAAGACTAAGAACACTACTACAAAACTATGCTATAACAACGCTTCAAATATGTTGCTATAGGGCTTTAAAATGTTGCATAAAGCCAAATGCAACGCTTTCAAAAGTATTTCAATAAGTCTTGTTGCATTAGGTTAATGCAACACTTCTCGAGGGATATTGCAACGTTTTATTAAAGCGTTGCATAATTTTTTAAATGCAACGTTTTTTAGCATATATGGAAACACCTTTTTAAATTCATAGGTAAACAATAGCAACATTTTTTTGGCAAATGCAACACTTTTGAAAAAATTTATGCAACAAATTGCAACATTTTTTCCAATTATATGCAACACTTTTGAAATATTCATGCAACATATTTTTCAATTATGGGCAAACAATTTGCAACACTTATATTCCAAATTGCAACACTTTTTTTTATAAAATATAAACATATATATTATACCGTATGTACTTGCTAATTCCCTGTAAATACTTTCGTCCGAGCTTTTGAACAATTGAAATTGAATACTTAAAAAGTTCGTAATATTATAAAAGATCAGAAGTATATGCCAAATGATACAAATACTAGTTTCGGATCAGTAACATTTTGAACTATGAAAGTATTACAAGATGAAAGGATGAAAATTTGTTAATCCCTAAAAGCTTATCCAAAAACTAACATAATATGTCAATTCTTTATTTGTCAAACCACATATACATATATGTACAATAAAAACCTTATAATCCTTCGATAAGCTAAACATGCCACATGCGTCTTCATACCCTATGAAAAAAGAAGAATTATACCGTTTAGCACTTTGTCTAGTTAGTTACCTGAAATGAAAATGAAGTGCTCTCTACTACACTCTCAATAACTATTTTCCAAAAGAACGAATACCACAAGTAGCATATTCCTTTCACTTAACACCTATTTCGCAATATGTTTTAGCAATTAAAGAAGTTATAATATAAATAAAATCAAATCTAAATGCAATTTCAGTTAAAATCCTACCAACAAGCAAGATTTATAAGTAAACTCAAAACATCAATATGAAAAAAGATATATAGACACCATCAAATATTTAAGCACAAATAAAGTAAGAGAGAAGAAGTATCCCCTGATGTTGTGACTCAGATTAAACAAATCAGGTACTCGAGCTTATCAAATTTTATTCGACAGAAGTTGTACAGAATAAATATATATATCAGTTTGGTTAGAGTCATTTGAAGATGTTACTAATTTTTCTGAGTAATTAAACAGCTCAAAGTTACACCCACAAGAAATCTGTGACTAGCAATTATAAAGCCTATGAAGAAAACGTGTGTGTATATATATATTTAGTTATTTATTGCGATTAATTTATCATCATCATTGGGCCAATTGTTATAGTGCAATGGACAGCTTTATGAGTCATCCATTGAGTCGCTATACGCCTTTACACTATAATAACACATAGATAATAGATTGAATAGGCTAGATCAAGCTATTTCATCATATATTACATTGAGCTAAAATTGTTGGATAGCTATGCAAGCTTGCTCATCTGAAACAAAAAACACTAAAATCACATTGCTCACCATTTGTACCCTTCAACATAGTCATAATTCATTCCATGTTCTAATGTCTTACCATTTGTACCTTTAGATAATCAATTTAACAACACAAACACCAATCCCTAACAATTTTAATAACAAAAATTGTGGGTGAAAAAAATGAAGTGAGAGAAGTTCAAAACTTCATTCTAGAATGAAAGTGTATAGAGCCCTGCACTGATGTACCCACAATGTGTTAAGATCCCTTCCACTACTCAATGACTATCCAATCACCCTAAACCACTATTGAAACTTAGGCACGCCAGGACCCAGGTCCTGCAACAAACTTGTAACGACCCGTATTTTATCAGCGTTGTTTTCAAAGAAAACAACAATACGAATCAAAATTATTCTAAGTTATAATTCCAAATTATCAAAAATATCGGAAGCTCTGAACTTAATTCAATTTATTAAACAAAACCATTTAATAATGTCCAAAACAATCGAAAATCCGTAGTCCATTATTATTGTCAAAGCTACGTAAAGTCCACTAAAATACTATTACAAAGGCTTGGAAAGACACGAAAATAATCTAAAATCTTCGCTTGCTCACAAACCCAGCCCTTGTGTATGCCCAATCATTCTTCCTCCGTACCTGTAAAAGGGATATTTGGGGTCCACAGTCAGTGGGGAGTAATTAGAATGTTCTACATAATCGTAGAACGCAATCAATAATATAATTTACAGAACATAACACACTCATCACTTAACAATATCATGGTTACATATTAAAATCATAAATCACGAAACACATAACACAATCAAATACGCAGCGGAACATTCATAACATAACCAAACCAACTCTCTTTAGCTAAGGTCTTCTCAAAACTCTAGACTCCATAGACTGTGACAACTCATCTTTCATTAACATTCTTCGATTCAACTTCAACGTACACCAATCGCACTCCATCGTTTCAATGGTCCAACTTCAACGTACGACAAATGTACTTCATCGTCTCATTGGTCTAACTTCAACATACGATTATTGCACTCCATTGTCCCATTAATCTTTTCATTGGTCCAACTTCAACTTACGCCAATCGCACTCCATCATTCCAATGGTCCAACTTCAACGTACGACAAATGTACTTCATCGTCCCATTGGTCTAACTTCAACATACGATTATTGCACTCCATTGTCCCATTAATCCTTTCATTGGTTCAACTTCAACGTACCACAGTTGCACTCCATCGTTCCAATGGCGTACGAAAAATGTACTTTATCGTCCCATTGGTTCAACTTCAACATACAACCATAGCACTCCAATGTTTCATTAACATTATCTTTCAATCACCCATTCATTTATTTTACTCTAAGTCAACCCTTTTTAACACTAGTCAACTCTAGGTCGAACATCCTAGCTTTGACTTCTAGACACTTCAACGCATTCATATCAATCAAAACTAAACTTCAAATTCATACAACACAATCCAACAATTCATTCTTTGATTCATACATTATACATAATACAACAGTTAAAATTCAAACACCAAATTGATATAATACAAGTCGAAACATGGTTTATATTCCCTCAAGATATTCGGCTTTTCACACAACAATTCCAAAATCAAATCTTTAACATAATTTCTTAATTAATCAATTAATAAAAATAATAAACCTCCAAATTAAACCAGTTATAATAATTCCCTGAATGAGTTAAAAATCCAATCTTTTATCAGTTTAAATAATAAAAATTGTTCCTTTAATCCCTTCCAATACTCACGGCTATTCCAAGAATTAAACAATTATATTTCAAGATTTTAATTAATCTATTCCTAATTTATAGTAGTCAAAATATTTATATTAGGCTAATTTAATAAAAATTCATGCTTTAATAAGTTTCTAAGATTTTCGAATACATCATCAATACCACCATCATTCGACATTCTTGATTAAGTTAGCAAAATCAATTCTTTAATTCAAGAACTTATGTAATTAGCAATATTAATTCAAGATAACCATAAGTAATCATAAATTGAACAAGATTGTAACAAGAACCAATTATTGAATCATGATACATCACTCGAAAAATCCAAGATTAACTTCATAACAATTCGACAATCATGCATGAAATTATTCATCAATTTACACATCAAGATTCATGGCAAGAAACATCTTATGAACATAAAATCATGATAAACATTAAATAAAAATAACATATAACTTTATAAATAATTCGGCCAACATGACATAATCATTAAACAAGTAACTCTAATCTATTCTAAAATTACTCCAAGCAATTCTAAACCTGTTCTATGAATTATAGAATTAATTGATTCACAGATTAGGTAAAGCATCTAATTACCTCAAGTTGATGAAATAAAAGGGGGATTGGGTTGGAAAATCTGATAAGATGCCGTGATATGTAGTGGGGAAAAGGAGGAGTTTTTATTTGTAGTTTAGTTTTTTTTTTTTTTTATTTGTAGTTTAGAATTGGAAAAGAAGAAAATAAAAACAAAGGGGCCGGCTAGGGAAAATAAAAATAGAGTTTTTAGGTTTTAAACAAAATAGATGTAATTGGATAATTAAGGTAAATAAATAAATCAAATTAAATTAAAATAAAGGAAAGGCCTGTTAGAAGGGAGTCAAAGCAAGGGCTAATTAAATAAAAATTAAGTCTTTAGGCCTAAATCGAATAATTCAGACTTTAAGGCTTAATCTTGCACAAAATTTTACGGCCCAAAAATCCGGGTCGTTACAAAACTAGATAAACTAGAATAGACCACCAAACCATCCACTATTGTCTACTGACCTGGCCAGTGGCCAAGACACCACGCAGACCATACCAGAATGACCAAGCAAGCCAAAACAGATAAATTGACACTGAGAATTAGAGATTTCTTTACATATAAATTTGTTCTATTATGCTAGGCTGTGATAACTGAGCGAGTTTTGCTAGGTTCACAAACAAATTTAACAAAAGAATTCGCTAACAAAGCGTATACAATTAAAATTCACAATTAAATTAACATTAAACAAAATTTGATGAGCTCTGTACAAGTCAAGAGTAGTGTATATGAGTAAAATTTAGTTAAAAAGAACATACTCTGAAATTTACAAACCCGAATGTAGTAACTTACTGTGGCACTTTACAATTGAGAAAGATTTGTAGCATTTATCATGAACCTACAAAAAATTTCAAAAACAAACCAAAAAAACACTAATAAGAACTTATAGTAATTTAAATTGTATGTTGCTTGACTAATTATGGTGAAAACAAAGAAGAAAAACTTGAATTTTTAAAAGAAACTAATTAAAACTAGTCTAAAATTTGCCAAATCTCCTTAAATTTAAATGCATGTTATGCAAATTGCTTAGCAAAACCTGAATTGTGAGAAATCTGAGAAATTGTGAGACCAAAGTGTGGGAGAAATCTATCGAATAAAAAGAACATATGAGACCAAAGAACGATTTAGAGAAATTTGAAGGAAATTTCATGACCAACCTTTATATATACTCACTGAGTCATTCGTGGACCACCGCGGCACCGCCGACGCCGTGAAGAAGTGAAGAATGGACCACCGCATCCTCAGGAAAACTCTAAAACCCACGCCCCCAACCATGAACGGACCACCACAACGGTGCCAACAATGAACGGACCACTATATCCTCACGGAAACCCTAACCACGAACAGATCATCGTCCTCTCCGATGGCCAACTCTCCAGTGAACTGGGTGCGTGGGAGTGTGGGTGCTGGTGTGAAGTGAGGGTGTGTTTTGGGAGTAGAGTTTGGTGGGGGGACTGCTGTTGTTGCTCCATATGTGAGGGAATGAACTTGTTTAAAAATATACTTCAATCCCTCATATTAGACTATTAGTTGCAACGTTCTTTTTTATTGCCAATGTATAATTTATATTCGTAATATTATTAATTTCGTTTTATCAAAAATTATAAAAATTAGATTACAATAAAATACACATTGAGACGATTCAAAAGAGATCGCACATGATTATATTTATTTACATGTATATACAACACAAAAGCGAATTATAAGAGTGTTTATGAATAGTGTCCAATTTGGCAACGTTGCAACTAATATATATACAGTTTATTATAGGGTGCCTTTGATTCATCTAATTTTTCATTATCTGCGATAAACGTTTCTAATTTGATCTGAATTTTTTATTTGATTTAAATTTTTCTAATATGTTTCGATCTAAACTTTTTAGAAATTCTTTTGTGCATTATTATAATTAAAAATTATTATTAATATTATTTTAATTTTTAAAAATAAATATTGGAATAAAAAATTAAAATTAAATAAAACCCATGCCAATTATTTTGGTGTCCCTTTTTTTGTGTAATGCAACGTTTATTAGGAAGTGTTGCAAATAAATGTTGCTTAATTCATATCAAATGGCAACACTTATTATAAAATGTTGCCTAAGTAATTTAAAGTGTTGCATAATTATTAATATGCAACGTTTCAATTTGAAGTGTTGCAATATTTGATTTTTGGTTAAAATATGGAACAAATTTTAAAAGTGTTGCTACTTAATTGTTGCCTTAGGCTAGTTTTGTAGTAGTGGAAACAAAGTTTCTTTAAAGGACCGATTTGCTTTTTAACTGTAAGTATATTAACTACCTATTTTATTCTTCATAAAATCATTCATAATGCTGCATGTGAACATTACTTACAATAATGTGAACATTACTTATATTATAATCATGCAAATATTACTGAGATTAGTATGAACATTACTTATAAATATGTGAACATTACTTATAATCATGTGGCTGTGAACAATAATTATAATTGTTTGATCATTGATCTCTGAACATTTTTGTGCACATTACTTATAATCATGTGAATATTACATATAATTCTGTGAACATTACTCATAATCATGTGAACATTACACATAATTCTGTGAACATTACTTATAATTAAGTGAACATTACATATAACTCTGTGAACATTACATATTATTTTGTTAATATTACTTATAATCATGTGAACATTACATATAATCATGTGGACATTGCTGTGAACAATACTTATAATTGTTTGATCATTGATGTGAAAATAACTTATAATTCTCTGAGCATTTTTATACACATTACTTATAATGATGTGAACATTACATATAATTCTGTGAACATTACTTATAATCATGTGAAAATTACACATAATTTTGTGAACAATTATTTTGTGAACATTACATATAATCATGTGAACATTACATATTATTTTGTGAACATTACTTATAATCATGTGAACATTACTTATAATCCTTATTTTTTACTTTTTGATACAGCTCTGCTACTTTGATAGAGTTAAAAGACAAGAAATCTCACAGCCAAGGACATTCCCGCTAATAGCAACATGAGACAAAAAGATGATATATGATAGGATATCAATTGAAGTTGCTGAAGGTTTTGGGAAGGGGGAACTCCTTAAAAGGAAAAAGCGCAAGCCTGCTAAGTATAACTCTGCTGAAAAAGAAGCATGATGAGAACAAGCCTGCTGAAAAGCAACATGCTGAGAAGAAGGGTGCTGAAAACCAGCCTGAGGATAACACACCTCAACAACAAAAACAACAAAAACCATCTGAAAGAACAATTCAGGTAATACTATTTCACTTAGCAATTCAGGTATTTCTAACAATGTTTACTGTATTGCTTACAATGTTCACTGTATTGCTTACAATATTGACAATCTTAGATTTGCTAACAATGTTCACTGTATTGATAACAATATTCACAACCATACATTTGCTATATTTGCCGGGGTTCCTCAATAAGTTCCTTGAAAAATTAAAGATGATTGGACCTCATGTGAGGAAATTGACTTTAATGATTATTGAAGCTTAAGAGGTAATACCAGACAATACACTAGCACAAACAGCAACTGACTTCATTCAAACAATGAAGAAACAGGGAGCAGAACAAGTGTATTCACTGTCACAAGACAAAGACATATATGAAAGTCCTTCCTTTCTAAAAGAGATCGAAAGGATTGAAAGGAGCATAATAGCTCAAATGAAAAGAGAAGAAAGAGTTTTGCTTGTGGAAAAAAAAAAGAATTTGATCCTGAAAACCCATTTGACATTGGATTCATGATTCTCCCAACTCCCGATTCAGAGAAGCAGCAAACCCTATCACCAGAGCCAAACATTGACACAGATTTGAGATTGGGAACACCAATGTCAAGTACAAATGATGTTCTCAAAATGTTTGAGAAAGAAGTACTTTCAAACTATGAAGAACCGGAAACTCATCTTGGAGAAGATGAGTAACAACAACAACAACAACAAGCAAAGCAGAAGCAACAGCAACAAGAACAACAGCAGCACCAAGAACAACACTAACAAGAAAAGCAGCAGAAACACCACCAAAAACACCAACAAGAACAGCAACAGAAAGAACAACACCAACACCAACAAGAACAACAACAGAAAGAACAACAATAAAAGCAACAACAACAACAAGAACAACAACAGCAGCAAGAAAAACAACACCAACAGCAGCAATAGGAAGAACAACAACAAAAGCAAGAAACACAACAACAACAAAATGAACAGCAACAACAATAGCAAGATGAACACCAACAACAACATCAAGAACTTCAAGGGTAATACATAATCCATAATACTAATTTTACAAAAAACATTTCTTAACAACTATAAAATGTTCACTAATTTTCTATCAAATATTCACCAATGAACAGATCAACCAGACCACAAAGAGTCATTTAGAAACCTAAAAGTTTCTGTTCACCTTTCATGGTGAGATATCAGGATTTTTTAAAAAATGCAGATGCATTACAAACTGCTGTCATGGACTACTCCTTTTCAGATGGTGACGACGGGTAATTCATGATGTATTCTTTATTTTGTTCTAAAATTATTAATTCCTCAATTACTAGTATTGTTTAATGACACTCCTTAATCAAAATACAGTGAAGTTTTTTACTTTGATGGTGAGAATACGATAAATCGTGAGGAGATTAGAACAATGGCACTAAATGAAGAAGTAGCCAACTCTATCATTGACTCATGGGCAACAATTCTCAACATTAGTGTCATTAGTGAAAGTCAAAAGAAGCGTGACAGGGTTTACTTCGGCACATTGCCTTTTGTAAGTGACATTTACTAATATTCAAACATTAGTTATAATGGTATCTTTAATCATGTGAACATTACTTATAATATTGTGTACATTACTTATAAACCTGTGAACATTACTTATAAACATGTGAACTTTTATGTGTACATTACTTATAAACCTGTGAACATTAGTTATAATCCTGTGAACATTACATATAATTGTGTGAACATGTCTGTGTACATTACTTATAAACCTTTGAACATTACTTATAATCATGTAAACACTAGTTATAAACCTGTGAACATTACTTATAATCCTGTGAACATTACTTATAATCATGTGAACATTACTTACAAACCTGTTCACATATACAATATTAAATGTTTACAGATCCAAATTTGCACAAACAAAGTTTGTCCAACAAATATGGCAATGAAGAATAGGGTACTAATTGCACTTGCTCGAATGGATGAGGAATTTGAAAATTCCAAGATTCCCTCCATCAATAATTTGAATAAAGTAATTAAAAATTAAATTAAAGTAAACAATAAGTGTACAATTGATATCTAACATACTACTCCTTGTTACAGTTCTTCTTCTCTTGTTTGTATGAGGGACACTTCTATCTGATGTGTGTCGACATTGAACAGAAGTCGATATTCATCATTAACAACAGATTATTACCAGAAAAAGTGAGTCAAAAATCAAAATACGAAGATATGCCAAAAAAATGGTAAGATGCTAATCAATCATGTACATAATACTTAAATAAAAAATGAATGCTTAGATTATAACAAAAAATTCCGTGTTCCAGCTCAATGTTGTTTCTCAATGGTTGAAGACAAAGAAAAAAGAAAACTGGAAAGCTGTAAGTTCTTTCAAACAGAAGCTATTGGAAATATCATGGAAATTGGATACAAATATCACAAACTGTGCAATATATTTGATGCATCACATGGAAACGTTCAATGGGGAAGATGATTGGGAATGTGAATTTAAAAACAAGGATCAAGTAAGATGCTCGAGTACATTAACATTTTTTTATAATTTTAATGAAAAATCTTTCATAAAATAGTGTTACATATTCAAGCAAGATGCTCTAGTATACGAATGTTCATACTATTGGTTGAAATGTTCACCATTATATTTGCAATAGTCAAAGGACACTGCTATAATTAACCTGAGGTCCAAATACTGCAGCCAAATAATCCTCAACAGGGGCAATCGCAACAAGGTTGAAATAATGGAATCTACAAGACTGAGGAAGATCAATTTCAAAGACACAGGTTCTTCGGAAGATGCACAATGATAGTATTTCTATGAACAATATATTTTGGTTAATGTATATATAGTTATCTTAGTATTAAAAACACAAGCTTAGAATTGATATGTTTGCTAATATTTTGGAATGAAGATATAGATAGAAGTAATATTTACCTTCAAAAGTTATTATATATGGCTTAGAATTGTTATAACAATTATTCTACTTTCAAATGCTTTCAATATTAGAAAATGTGCACAGTCTCTTAAGTAAAATACATAAATGTTCATGATATTATTAAAAAATTGTTCATGATATTATTAGAAAATGTTCACAATATAAAATACATAAAACATGAAAAAAAAGTTCACTCTTTTTTATTTACAATATTATGATTCAAAGTAAACATTACTATGAACATTACTTATAATCATGTGAACATTACTTATAATTTAGTGATCATTGCTGTGAATATTACTTATAATCATGTGCATATTACTTATAAACCTGTGAACATTACTTATAATCATGTGAACATTACAATACTATGATTCAAAGTAAGAAAGCATTACATCAAAAAATGGATCAACCCTATGAACTTCATCACGTAAAGTACAATCACCATCCACACTCTGCCTACTTGTTGATGCTTGAAATCTATCTGTATCATGAACTCTATCCTGATGTATAAATTCTGAACCGACATTATGACTTTGTTCATGAACTCCTTGAGAGCTGTCATTTGCAAAATTTTCTGATGCTTGCGCCTTCTTTTCTCGTGCCCTTTCTTCTGAGGACGCACAACCTTTTTCCGAACAGGAGCAACCTCACCATTGTCTAAAATACCAACCAAATCTGAATCTTCAACCATTGGATGCACATAACTAACAACACCTGGATCAAAACCCTTCAAAACAAACATTCACATAAATCAAAGACACACAAAAAAAAAACAAAAAAAATAATGTTCACAGCTTTAATAGAAATGTTCATAGCCTAAACAAGAATGACAGTAAATTAATAGGAATGTTCACAGAATTAATAGAAATGTTCACAGCATAATTACAAATTTTCACCAAAACGTTCACATCATAAATTTTAATATATTAATGAATATTGAATGTTCACAATTTATGATAAATGTTCACTAAAAATATAAGAAATATTCACAAATTACAGTTGAAATATTCACACATACCTTAACTGAAGTTTGTGTTGTACCCTTAAGATAGTCGACATATAAACCCGCTCGCTTCCTCTAAGCATTGGCCTTGTTCCGAGACTTTTCAACAGCTCCCTTGGGTCTAATATTCCTTTCATAATTTTTTGTAACCACAGGAGGATCCTTGATATTTAAATGTGACATGTCAATAGCTACTTCCTCCTCTTCAACTTCACTAATCTTTATTGATCCCCGGATACTCTCAATCTTTTCCATCAACCACTTCATACCACTATCGAACTCGTCTCTACAAAGTGGAATATCAGCACAGGCCATAACAAAGTGAGAAAGGAATCTCATCTTCTGAGCCCTCCACACAGATGGTTGGACAATATTTGACTTGTCACATAACTCCTCAACGGATTGACAAGTCATTGCAGTTTTACACCAACGCTTCACAATGTATTGCTCTAGTATGAGGCCAACACAATGCAAGTGGTATAGACGTAATGAATGGGAACAGAGAAGTCCCATCTCACTAAAGTACTTGCATGTGCATCTAATCTCAACACTCTCTTTATTAAAGCACACTTGATGCTTGATCAAATCAATCTTTGACCTCCATATATATAGTACAAATATTGAGGCAACTGAATCGAGTTATTCTCATGATCACAAGTAGTTCCTTTGATAAACTTCTCCTCAAAAATCATATACACCTCACGTGCATGGCTAAGTATCGAAACGTTTGCAAAAGCTAAATGACGGTTTCCTTTCAAGCAATTGAAGTCTTGTCCATTTTCCCTACTTCTCCAATCAGAAATCTCAACAAAAACATAAAAGTCAGACAAATCATGCGTCGCCTTCAACCGATGAGAAATAGAATGGTTTGTCGATTCACTTCATTGTGATGACAAAACACCTCTCGAAAAATGATCTTTGGAGTACGCCGGGCACCACATCTCCTTAATCATGTACAAATTATGAAGTCATCCATTGCTTGAACACCCATACTTCAATAACATTCTGAAATGCATCAATGAATATTAAACATCAATAAATAACAGTACTTATAATCATGTGAACATTGTGTATAATCTTGTGAACATTACATATAATCAACTGAACATTACTTCTTAAATCTGAAAAACATTTTATTACCTAATGTTCACAATAAAATTGAATAATGTTCACCAATTTGTTACAAATATTCACAAACTTTTATTCACAGTGAAAAAAATACAAACCTATTCCTGTAGTGTTCAAACTCAGCAGGAGTCTCAACATACTTAAGGAGGTAGTTAAAAATCTCATAAAAACCCTCCAATGCTCGTAATGCACCAATATTTTTCGCCGAATTTTCACCAAGATGCCAAGTGCATAATCGATGGTGAACGTTGGGCATGACAATCTTAATCGCAGAAGCCATGGCAGCACATTGGTCAGTCATCATTGTGATAAGACATGATCCTCCAACTGAACTCAAAAAAGACTCGAAAAGCCATATGAAAGATTCAATTCTCTCATTCAGAATAAAACCCATTCCAAACATGACATTATTACAATGATGATTCATGCCCACGAAAGGAGCACAAGTCATACCATATTTGTTAGTGCGATATGTTGTATGAAACACAAGTAAATCCCCAAACACTTGATAGTCCCTCTTCATCCTTGAATCACGCCAAAAAAAAACTGATCAAATGGCAATCATCATCAAGCTCAACTCGTAAAAAAAATCAGATTCCTTTGCTTACCTACAATATGCAAATTTAAATTGTGTTATTCTAAATTTTCACAAAATATGAAATAAATATTC
Source organism: Salicornia ramosissima (assembly GCA_951394345.1). NCBI lineage: Eukaryota > Viridiplantae > Streptophyta > Magnoliopsida > Caryophyllales > Amaranthaceae > Salicornia > Salicornia ramosissima. Next base: position 12,663,848 of record OX596236.1, on the reverse strand, counting down.
ACAATAAGTCTATCAAATGTTCACCATACCTCTGGGAAAAAATCTTGATCAGGTGCTTACAATCAGAACCCTCAAGCTCCTTCTGCTTGTCCGCAACCATTGCATTATAGGCATCTCTTTTAGTAAACCCAATCATAGGAGAACCACCAGCTTCTCTACTCATAACACGCACGGCATCAGACACTTTAATCCCACTAGAAGTCAAGTTACTCGTGAAATGTCTTTGATCATCCGTTATTTTCAGTTGAGACCTAAGCAAGTGTCTCTTGTCAACGGGAACCATTTCATGGTTATGAACCATGTCATGCCTAGAACAAGTCCAAACCCCATCTGTCCCAATACTAAATTGGACAAATGCTTTACAATTTGTTCTAATATCAACACTATCATAACTTCGTGTCATTTTTTTGGAATCATCTTTAACCCCAGCATTTGAGCACAAATACCTCCTCATTGTCCAACCTTCACCACCAGCACGACATTTATTCTTACCCTTCCTTACACTAAAACCTTTGAGAAAGCATAGTCATTGTACAAATTATAAGCTTCATCATCACTACTAACAGTTTTGTATAACAACTCAAAAGAATCAGCTTCCCTAACAGCAACTTCTTCATTACCACCTAAAATAAGAATGTTCACCAATGTGAATAAGAATGTTCAGTAATTTGAATAAGAATGTTCACCAATTTGAATTAGAATGTTCACCAATTTGAATTAGAATGTTCACCAATTTAAATAAGAATGTTCACCACCTAAGAGAAATAATATGCACCAAAAAATATAAACATAACATACCACATTCTGCACATTAGACACTTACATATTACAACTAAATATAAATATTCATGAAAACACGATAATATGAAGAAAAATTACGAGCTCAAACAAAAACGTTCACAACAAAAGCACAATGTTCACAATAAAAAGTAATTAAAATCTTGTGAACATTACATATAATTCTGTGAACAATCCTTACAATCATGTGAACATTACATATAATCATGTGAACATTACATATAATCCTGTGAACATTACATATAATAATGTGAACATTACATATAATTCTGTGAACATTATATATAATTCTGTGAACATTAATTATAATCATGTGAAAATTGTCGTGAACATTATATATAATTCTGTGAACATTAATTATAATCATGTGAACATTGCGGTGAACATTGCTTATAATTGTGTGAACATTACTTATAATCATATGAACATTACCTATAACCCTTTGAACATTACTTATAAATATGTGAACATTAATTATAAACCAAAAAAATAAACATAAATTATTCTTTAGTAGCATCACCAACACAGATTTTTTTTTTAAAAAAAATTTAAAATTACCTGGATCATCAATTGCCAATGCAGAATCATCAATTTCCAATGCAGAATCATTGATCGCCAACGAAGAATTATTAGAAATAACTCCATCCCAAGTCAAATTATCAGCCATGTAATGAAAATCAAAATGAAATAAATTCGCAAGCCATAAAATTTGATAAAGATAAAAAAAAATTGAATTCGGGAAAAAAATAATGAAGATTTAAAGAATAAGAAAAAAAAAATGGAGAAGCAAAAATGTCGCGCTACAAAAATGGAGAAATAATAGAGCAAAACGCGTGATTTTTTTTTTTAAAAAAAGGTGCGTAAACGACGTCGTGTTGGACCAAGCCAGCGGGTCCAGCTAATAATTTGCGAGTATACTAGAATGGAAACAAATGAGAAATCTATTACTGAAAAATGATTTCCAAGACTTTTTCAACAATGACAAAATATTTAAGTCGTGTATCGCAACAATATTATACTAATTCAAGTGCTAAAATACATTAATGATATTGTTTAAATTGTAATTCCGTAATAATAAAAATTAATTTAAATCACTACATCTTTAAGTCTTTTTAGGAGCAACTCAGTGATTTAGACTTGTTCGACTTGGCATGATAGAATTAATGTCTTTTAGAACAGACGAAAATAAGTGTCTACAATAATATTTCAAAACTGCAATAACAATTTAGAACGGTGTATATATTTCATGACAACATTTTTTCTAGAATATATTGTTAATACAGTGCTCTTTGCCTGTGCATCGATTGAAAATTTTATTTACGCCTTCATTGTACTTACATTAATCTTAGAAAAAGATAATTTTAATAATCTCACTTTTTGATAATTTGCTCAAAATTATCACACCTACATATTTTACTATTTAAAATAATAACGCCTTCTTTATATATCACTACTTAAAATAATCCCACCTTGTATTGGTTTATGTTAGTGCTTGTTTGGTTTACCATGGCAAATAAATTCTCACATGAAATCATTATCATAGGAAGTTTTTTCCCTTTGTTAATTACATAAAAAATGTTTGGTTGACCTCATTGGAATTTTTATTTCCTAGGAAATAACTTTCTATGCATTGTAAGAATTCACTCACCAAGAGGGGACTTGGTGAGTTATTTCTCATGCTATGTTAGAATTTAAATTCCCCTTGAAAAATTTGATTTCCTAAGAAATTTTTAACCAAACAAAATATTCTAGTTATTGCCTAGAAATTTATGTTTTCAAAGAAAATACCTCCCAACCAAACAAACACTTAAAATGGACAAGATTTTTGGTAACATAGTACATATCAAGAAGATAGTATATAGAAATGATATTATTTTGAAATAAATTAAAGGTGAAAATATATTAAGCAGAATACCAAAAGTTGAAATTATTAAAATTAATTTTTCCTAGACTAATGGAAATAAGAACAACGAAGGCGTAATTAAAAATTTCAGTTTCTATCACTTCACCAAAGAACCAGAACAATACCAATGTGAAAAAGATAAAATAAAACTAGTAACATCAGGATCTTCTACCAGGATCTTCAGATCCTGGACACAAGTCCCCAACAAAATGAATACAATCGACCTAGTCATTCATAGAAAAAATGAAGATTTAAAAGGCACAAGTTCCCAACCACGGGGAAGAAACACAATATATAAGCAATCCAAACAGAGGTGTCAGCTGACATTCCATATGGTTCACAGCCTAGACCAAAGAATTTCTGTAGAAATCAATTAATACATCGAATGCTGCAAATCTCACTTTGAATCTTCTGCAGTACCATCCTCGGCCTTACCCTCTGATGTCTTTACCCTGGGAGTTACGGAAGGGGAAGGCGAACCACCCTCTCCCATCTCTGCTTTGAGCTCATTGATACCTTGTTCTAGCTCTTCTATTCGGCCGCCCATCTCATCAAGTGCAATGTAGTTAAGGTAACAAAACTAAGGTACTTCATAATTCATATAGCTCAATCAAATTTTAATTGTAGAAATAATGTCATAAGTAACACATCCAATTCACATAGTAATGTCAAAACTAACCTACTTAAACAAGGTTTTTGGCTCCCATGGCGATTTAGCTAAGATTTGGTTCTCCATTGGTCATTGCACCTAGGCACTATAGGAAAGGAAAAGACGAATAATTCAAATAACAGCAATAATTCACAACAAAAAATGGCCCCTCAGCAGAATTTGGAGTCTGGCTTGAAGGTTGCCAAGCCTAGGGCTAATGGTGTTCTGGTGCCTTGGTTGTTATTTGGGTGACTCTAATGCTATGTTAAGTTCACAGGACAGGTTGAATGGTAATTTTGTGGCTGATAATGAAATTGCTGCCATTCGGAACTTGTTGGACACCACTGATTTGGTCACTCTGAGGAATGTGGGACATCATTACTCTTGGTGTGGTATTGGTTAGGGAGAAAATCGGACTATTAGTAGGATTGATTGGGGATTTGGTAATTATTTATGGATGAATCAGTTTGGAATGATTGCTGTTGAGTATCTGAACCATCTATTTCTGATCACTCTATTATTGACTAAAGGATAAATTAACAAATCCCTGGATCAAAAAAAAAAAAAGAAACACAAATCCCAACTTTCGATGTCAATCAAAAAATAATCTCAACTTTCAACTAAACAAATATAATCCCTACTTTGAACCTTTTTTATTTTTTATTTTTTATGCATTGAATGGATTACCTGCTAAGCATGTTACATCAAGGGTCCGTTTAGTTGGACTGAAAATTGAAATGGAAAAGTTAAACTGTAAAATGGTTTTACACCATAGTTGAAAATGGTTTCCTTCCAAAATCAAAGAAAAACTGTTTTTCATTCTCTCTCCTCATGACCTCACAACACACTCTTCTCATATACTCCCTCCGTAACGAATTACTAGCAACAATTTCTATTTTTAGGTGTAACAAAATACTTGCAACAATTTTTTCCAATTTCATTTTATTCCTTTTTTGGTAAAAAAACAACACAATACCCCACTTACTTTTCTCTTTCTTACTTTTCTCTCTCTTACTTTTATTATATTACCACATAATATCCCATTTACTTTTCCTTCTCTTACTTTTCTCTCTCTTACTTTTATCATTATACCACCTAATACCACTATTACCTTATTTCACCTAAGAATTTGTGCTAGTACAAATGTTGCTAGTAATTCGATACGGAGGGAGTACATATTTTCTCTCTCCTCACCAACCACATAACTCAGTAACTTTCTTTCTCCTAGAAAATCTTTCTCTCTCCTCAAGAACGCTTAAAATGGAAAATCATTTTTCATTCAACCAAACAACGGAAAACTCTTTTGAAAATGAATTTTTCGTTGTAAAATGATTTTCATGGAAAGCCATTTTACATTAAAAATGTTTTACACCCTACCAAACGGACCCCAAGTCTAAAATCAACTATTTATCTCTTCTTTGTTTTGCACTTGATTTTACATTGTTTTTCTATCCTCCCAAGATCAGATTGGATTTGGTATTTAATCATTCACCATCACAAACCCTTCCCCTCTTCCAAAATATGAAACAGAAAAAAGGAAGAAATAAAACGCATTCCATCTTCTTTCAATTGTAAGTTACCCTTTCACTACCAAACCTCCCTTACTTTGCTCTCTCTCCTGTAGTCATCATCATTGACAACATCAACATAAAACAAATCATCAAACCTTGATCCACCCTTGCTTTAAATCATCATCAACATCTGATTTTTCTTCAATTCAAGCTTCATTTCTCCCCTCTATCCTTACCACCCCGTTTTAACTTTTAACTGCAAGCATCTCACTATTGTTGCCCAGTATTCCTCCATTTGGTTGGTATGTTTCAACTTTGCCCCTTAATTTTGGGTTTCAAAAAAGCTTAATTTTTTCATGGGAAAATGACTTGATGTCAGATTACATTTGGTAACTAGTGACTACAATGATGAAGGGTTGATGTAATAATAATGGAGGTAGGTTGGTGGTGGGGGAACGGAGTTGAAAATGCTAGTTGATTGGGGGTAATAAATTAACGGTAATAATGGAGGTGGCCAAGGAGATGGTCGATGAAGGTGATATAATGAAGTGGGTCGGTGATGTAGGTGTGGGTGATCCTGGTTGTGCATGTAGAGATTGGATTGCAAATGGTGACAAGGGAAGTTGATGTTTTGAATAATTACTATTTAGGTAGATTAAATAAGGAGACTCTTACCAATGAAGGTTGGTTCAAGTGGTAAGCGACTTGATACCGCTTAAGGAGGGTCTCGAGTTTGAGTCCTACTGTATGAAACCTTCATTGGGAGACTCACCCACCACAAGCCAGGTGCGCAACTCGAGTCGGATCCCGATGTAGTCGGGGTGTTAGTAAACCCCGGTGAACCGGGTGGGCATACTAAAAAATAAAAAATAAAAAAATAAGGAGACTCTTTAATGTCAAAATAAAGATTACTTAAGGGTGACCTTTAATTAACTGTCATAGCAGGTCAAAAAACACAATGTAGTAAAATGAGAAGATGAGGCTCAAAGTTTGGATTATACTAGGTTAATTCAAAGCTGAGATTATTTTCAGAAAAATGTTGAAAGTTGAGATTATTTTTGTTAATCTTTCCTTGATTAAATAAATGCCAAGGTTTTGAAGAAAAAGGAGGCAGGCCGTTCCAGTTCTTCAACTATATGGCTAATAGTGAAAGGTTTTCAGAGGTTCTTTGTGGAGCATGCATGGCATTCTGAGGTGCATGGGGCTGCTATGTAGAGCATTTGGAAGATGGTGATGATGGTGTACCACCGTTCCCAGCCAATTAACATTCACCGCCGCTACACCATCAACACCACCGTTCTCAGCCAATCATCATTTACCACCACTGCTGGTACACCATCAACACCAACACTACACCATCACCCACCAACATCGAAATCAACCCACAAACTCAAAATCGAAATCAACCCACAATTAGTTAAATCAAACCGCAAGCCTTCGATGTTCATGAGTTTTGGGTTGCCGTTCCAGTTCTTCAACTATATGGCTAATAGTGAAAGGTTTTCAGAGGTTCTTTGTGGAGCATGCATGGCATTCTGAGGTGCATGGGGCTGCTATGTAGAGCATTTGGAAGATGGTGATGATGGTGTACCACCGTTCCCAGCCAATTAACATTCACCGCCGCTACACCATCAACACCACCGTTCTCAGCCAATCATCATTTACCACCACTGCTGGTACACCATCAACACCAACACTACACCATCACCCACCAACATCGTCGATATCGAAATCAACCCACGAACTCAAAATCGAAATCAACCCACAATTAGTTAAATCAAACCGCAAGCCTTCGATGTTCATGAGTTTTGGGTTCAACGATGGTGTTGGGTTTGGTTGTGGTTGGCTCGGGAGATTTGACTGATTGTGGGGGTTCATGGATTTGGATGGTTTGGTTGCGGTGGCATGGCAGTGTGGTTGGGTGATTGGGATGGCTCATGGGTCTTGTTGCAGTGGTTCATGGGTCTTTTTGGATGGTGGCTAGGGTTCGGTTGGCTGGAGTTCTAGTGGTGGTTTATGGTAGTAGACTACTCGGGTTAATGTAGTCTTAATGTTTACTAAAAATGTGGGGTTAATGTTTAATGAGAAATTATATTTGATAAGTAATGACAATTCGGTAAATATTGTGACTTTTTTTTTTACTGAAAATTGAAAGTTTGGCAATTGTTGAAATCTTTTTGTTATATCCAAAAATGGAAATTGTTGAAATTTTATGTTATGGAGGGAGTACTTGTACTCTAAAGTGTAAACTACTACTCCCTCCGTAACGAATTACTAGCAACAATTTCCATTTTTAGGTGTAACAAAATACTTGCAACAATTTTTTCCAATTTCATTTTATTTCTTTTTTGGTAAAAAAAAACACAATACCCCACTTACTTTTCTCTTTCTTACTTTTCTCTCTCTTATTTTTATCATCATACCACATAATACCCCATTTAATTTTCCTTCTCTTACTTTTATCATTATACCACCTAATACCACAATTAACCTATTTTATCTAGGAGTCTGTGCTAGTCCAAATGTTGCTACTAATTCGTTACGAAGGGAGTACTACATATTAATTATGCATGATATGATTATGCATGACAAATTTAGAGTAGCCAAATACTTGGTAGCATTAAACATTTTGAAAAATAAGGCAGGTTATAAAACACACTTCATACTAAGCAGCATAACAAAGTTTAAAGGATATTTTTTCCGATGATTGACTCTGACATAGCCTGGAACCTGGTTTGCTGCACCAGAAAAAAAGAAAAAAGATTATGGCAAAAGTATAACAAAACTGAAAAAAATAGGGGCTAAACAACTAACGGAGGAGGGGACACTTAATTTGCTGAAGTACATACAGCTTACCATTTGTTGAAGTAAATTTTGCACCTGAAACAGAAAAGAATATTTCAGTAAAATGTCAGATATTTGCCATCATTTGTAGTTTAGCAAGATATAGCAACTATATCCACCATTGCTTCCCGTATGGTAGAACAGAGCATATTCTCAATATTAAAAGCTAGACTGTGCATTTATATCTGGAAAAAATGATAAAATCACTCCCAACTATTACCAGTCTTCTAAAACAAGATTCAACTATTGATTATCTCATACCGGTCCAAACTTTAAGGGATTTTTTACAAAGATGGTTCCAATCATTTCTTTTCTAAAAAACAGTCCCAATAGTCCTTATTTTGAGACTGTTTTTAGAATACATAAAATAGTTGGGAGTTGGGTTTTTTTTTTTAAAAGAACCTCAAAGTTGGGACGACTATGAGATAATCAATAGTTGAGACTGTTTTTAGAAGACCGACAAATTTTCCCTTATATATATATTTTTTTAAACTTTCCACAACTTGACACTTGGCCAAATTTTAATGGTAAAAGCCTCCGCCATTGAGAATAGCACACCATATAATATCAATTTAACATGCAAAAATGAAAAAGGCTATTGAAAAAATGAAGATCCTTGATGCATAAGACAAAGAAGGTCAAGTTGCATTTCAATTCTGATCTAGTAATATCACATGAGAACTTTCTTCAAAAAATATTCACACCCCATGCTCATAATCTAGAATATCTTTGCATCAATGACATTACAATAAGAAGGAAGCTAGTTTAGATTCCGGAACATAAACGAAAAATACAAAATAAATATTTGTCCACCAATTATTTTAAAAAGTTTTAAAAAACAGGTAGATAAACATACTATTTTTCAAACAAAATATTATGTTCTCTTTCTTCTTTCAATTATTTTAAGAATACTTTTAAATTATATAGGAGATATTTAAATAAGTGATTTCTAATAAAAGTAAAATAATCATTTCAATTTGTGTTAAAATGTATGTAAAAGAACAATCATTCTATGTCAAACTAAAATTAGGGGTGTTTGCTAATGATCTGCTGCTTTTGGCTAGGGTGACGTTGCTTCAATCAAGCTGCTTTTTGATGCTTTCTATAAACTCTTTTCTGCCTCTGGTCTTAAGCTAACCTGGGAAAGATTAATATTTACTTTGGAGGGGTTGAGCTTGCAGAGAACGATGTATTAATGAGGGCTTTTGGTATATCCGAAAGAGAGATCCCCTTTATATATCAAGGTGTTCCCATTTCCTCTAAAAAGCTCTCTTATGCAGCTTGTAAACCCAAAAATTGAGAAGATCTTGGGGAGAATTAGAAGAGTCTTCAAAATTCTTATCTTATGCAAGGAGGCTTTAATTGGTCAAATCAGTTCTTTTTGGGATGCAAACCTTCTGGACTCATATCTTTATTTTAGCTAAGAAGCTTATCAGGGAAATTGAAGGAGCAAGTAGGCATTTCCTCTGGACTGGTTGCTCCACCCCTTTCCGGAAGGCCTATGTAGCTTGGGAGCAGCTTTGTAAAGCTAAGGTTGCAGCCTTGCAGGAGGATGGAACCTCAAGAATCTAGCTATTGTTAGGAAATTGTGTTTAGGGAATGTAGTTGCCACCCTCCAAGGCATGGAATCTACACATTCCTTCTAATCTAATTTCGCCTCTAATATGATCACCGGTTTACCACGAAATGATTAGTGAGATACAATGGAGAATTATACACTCTATGTAATCCTAAGAGTGTATCCTAAAAGACTTGTGTTTATTTTGTGTATGGACACACTTAGAACAATTAGTTAGAAAATTCTAAGTGCTAACAAGTTGTATAGAGCGATTGATAATTTTTGATTTTTTTCCACACCAAACAAGTGAACATAACATGTCTATTTATAGGCATAAACACAATGCTTCCCAGCGAAGGGACTCCTCGATAGGAGGCCCGAGTGCGGGGGAATAAGCTAGTTATTTTGAAATAAATTTAATAAGTCAATTGATTAGGATATTGGAATATTATTAAATTTTAAATTTTATTTGAACTTTTTTATAAAAAGAAATGCATTCTTAGGCAAAGTATTGTCCAAATAACACCCCATATTAAAACTTCTTAAAAACTAAAAGTAGCAACTAAAACTCGAGCTTTCAAAATACTAACTCTTCTAATAAAACTGAAAATATGATGTGAAGCATACAGATACAGATATCATGGCCAAAGAATGCATCCTAGATAACCACTATCAAGATCATTAATAAATTTGAAAGGCTAAAAGAGAATCTAATTAGGTAAAAATTTTGGTTATGTGGCTCACAAAGACTGTCATGTCAGCTGGACTTTGTTTTGCATCATCACCATCATGCCCATCCTGAAACATCAAGACATGATAACAAAAAATGAATATTACACATTTCTAACAAAGGAAGAAGGCACGCCAAACATAAAGTAATTAACTAGATGAAATGATTGTGTGGTAGTGAGAGGATATGATTAAAAAAAAAACAATCATAACACAAATGATCCTATGACCATATGAAGGTCAAAAATTATTATTAAAACGTTTTGAGAAATATCATACACCACGCATGCAAACAACAGAAAATTATAATAGTTTAATTGGCTTTCACCAAACACATCACATTAAAAAAAAATAGGCATATCAATCTCAAAAAGAAGTAAATCATTTCTCTGTCCCAAGGGAATTTTTTTGACTAATTTAAAAATAAAAAAGAAAAAAATGCAACAAGTCACACTAACTTTGTACAACAACATGGTGACATACTGCATGATATTCTCAGCCAAAATATTCAAGAATTGAGATCAAAATGAAAATGGCCAAAAGTAGAAGATCAACCAAAACTTCTTTGCCTAAAGTCGAATTCGCATTTGACCCATTGGAATACATTATACTTTCACATCAAACTGATTTTTTACATCCAATGGTACTTGAGTGATCAAGTAGAAGAGGGAATTTGTTTCACTCAATTTCATTCAATTAGAACTCATATGAATACTACAAAAGCTTGCATTGACGCTCTTACAAATAGGTTCAGTTTACCTTGTGCTAAACGTCAATCTCAAACATTAGAAACTATGCCACTTGGGCTCTTCGTTTTACCTCACGTATCCATGTTAGACACTCCACTCATTGACATTGAGAGGGAAGATCGAAGTGTTCTAACTACCAATTTGTGATTATATCACCCACAATAACAATTAACAATCACCCAAGAAGATATTCAAAAAAACAAGCAAGCAAACCAAATAACAATGGAGAAATCAAGAATAATAACACAAGGAAATTACCGTGGGAAACCCGAGCACCGGGAGAAAAACCCACCAACTAGCACTATGTGAATCAATGAAGAAGATGATGAACAACACAATTCAAGCATCAATGGCATACCATTGCAATGCACTCACAAACTCTCAAACCCTAACTCTTAGTGTTTATGATTTGTGGAACAAGCATTCAATGTATGACCCAACCCAAACCCCTCTCAAGATTGCTCTCAAACTCTCTTTCTAGTGTTTACAATCTTAGGGTTTTTGCTTCTTTGCATTCTTGTTGTTCTGTTTCAGATTTGGGGAAAGAGGAGTATTTATAGTAACATCACTAAAAGAGAGATATCGTGCGTACCGCTCGAGGGGGCGCTCCCCGCGCCACCAGGTCAGTAACACCAAGAAGCTACTGGAAGCAAGGCACTCCCAGCGCCCTCCTAGGCGCGCCCAGCGCCCTACCGTCTTTTCAGCTCTTCGTAAAACGGCCATAACTTTCTCGTTTCTCATCCGAATCAAGCATATGACCTACCATTGGAAAGCTCTTGAAATAAGCTATCACCTCCAACTTGAATCACCTCAAAATCATGTATAGATTTTGAGATATGACCATTCAAAGTTGGTTCACTCTATAAAACCATCTCTACAAAACCCAACAGACATTGGTATGATGCTGGATTGCCTAGTGACTTGGACACTTCATCATGCAAATTCTTCACAAAAAGGTTGTTTTCTAACATTTGGACCCATACCCATGTCGAAATCTCTAGCAGAGTCCCACGAAAGATTGATCCACAGCATTGTTGAAACCTAATCAGTCCACGAAAATGATGAATGAAACTCCTTCAACTAGGTTAAATTACTCTTCTATAATCTACATCCTAACATTGCCTTCTGTTTTTTTTCCCTTTCTATTGAATAAACCAATGACCTAAGCACTATTTACCTAGTAACAAAAATTCACATCACAACAAGTCAATGTATAGCTAATTACAAATTAGTAATACTTCTCAAAACAAGCTCTGTAACCAAAATCTAAGCAACAAAAATCTGCTCCCCACTTTCATAACTAGTATACAGCAAAACAATATGAAAGATGGAAACCAACAAAACAACTCCTGAATCGTTCAATAATTGTTCAGACTTCAGATTTACTCAAATTACTTGCCTTTTGGTTTCTCATAGAAACCTCGGAAAATTAGGGTGTCATAGTTCAATGCAATTCGGCAAATAAGCATCTGAAAAGTGCACTATTTTTAAAAATTCAAGCAGACAAAGAAAGAATGAAGCCAAAACTAAGCTAAAAGCACCCAAATTTTGATTTAGAACATATAAAAAACAAGTAGCGAAATCGAGAAAAGTAATTAGATCGAATCAAAAGAGGATAACGATCATCAGTTGCAGCATATCAAATTAAAATTAAAATGCAAAATGCAAAATTGGCATATAAAAGATGAGAAAGATTGTTAGTATGTTTACCATGGCTAACTTCGACGAGGAGGGTGTTTTGTACTTAATTTTTGAAAATGAAGCAATAGCACTACCAAACACTTCGAACAATTCTTATAGAGTACATACAATACAGTGGAGAGTGGACCCTTGACCATATCCTAAGCTATGCCTTAAGTTGTGTCAATGTTTTTCAAACTTGTAAGTAGAGTGGATCAAGATTGGCTCGAAAATTTTACGGGCTTTGACACACTTAAAATAGCAGTTTTTAGTTTAAAAACCTGACCCGGCCCGAAAAGCCCTTGCAAGGCCCGTCGAGCCGTCTAAAAAATCCGGGCTTTGGGCATAGTTATTTAGTTAAGGCTCGGCTCGGCCCGACTTTTGATTACCTCTACTTCTAAGTTATGCCCTCCAATTTAGATTTTTTAATTAACAATGTTCACTCCGTTAACTTAACATTAATGGATTTATTAAAAGGAGTTGCATTACGTGGGAGGGTAATTTCTCCTTTAAAATTTTAGGGTTTTTGGCTGATTTTCACCTTTTATAATTTTTGTATTTCCCTAAAATAAATGATGCATTGCCCTGTAAAAGATGCATTTTCCTAAAAAAAGATGAAAATCAGTTAAAAGCCCTAGAATTTTAGAGGGAAAATTTCCCTCCTACGAAGGGTCCGTTTACTAGAGCCAAAAATGTTTTCCCTGAAAACAGTTTTCCTATTTTACATCGTTTACTTTGGGTGAAAAAATAAAATGTAAAACATTGGGTGAAAACTCATTTTACACGATATTGGAAACATTTTCCTCCAAATTTGGGAGTAAAACTTATTTTCCGTGCAAGTAAACAATGGAAAACTTCTATGAAAATGAGTTTTTCAACGTAAAATGTTTTTCATGGAAAATATTTTTACATCGAAAATGTTTTACACCAAAGTAAACGGACCCGAAATGCAACACTTTTTAACAGATCCATTAACGATGGGATAACGGAGTGAGCAATATTAATAAAAAAATAAATTGAGGGGCATAGCTTAGAAGTTTCAAAAAGCAATAGCACAACTTAGAATAGCGAAAAACTCAGGAACATAGCTTAGAAAAACCCTTTTTTTTTAAATTGCATTTATTTCTTTCACCTTATTTTACAAATTTTCTTTGCTTATTTTTTTAATTTGTTTTTCCCAAACTCTTTCAAATCATTCTTTAAAAAAATCCTTCAAAATCTTCAAAATATTGTTCGAAAAACGTGATTTTTGTTAAATTTGATTGAATATTAGAAACGGGCCTGAGCAACCCAATATGAAAGATACTCTATCAATTTTTCATACAAAATCATCAACTTTTATCTGCAAAAATAGAAAGAAAGTCGTAATTCGCTGCAAATTCAAGTAAAATAGTAAAAAAAAAAAAAGAAAGATGGTATTGTGTCAAACTCGTCTGACAGACCTATTATTTTTAGACGTGTCCAACTGAATTGGAAGAAAATTAAAACTTACTTGGACAAAATTTAAACTTATCTGGAAATAAGTAAGACTCACTTGCACAAAAAAAAAATGACTTACCTGGACAAAAAAACAAAAACTTACCTTGACAAAAAAAGACTTACATGGACATAATTAAAACTTACATGAACAAAATTAACAATCAACTGGACAAAATTAACATTAACATAGAAAACTAGACACTTACCTGGAAAAACTTAACATTAACCCGGGAAAAACTAAAATTGAGTTGGAAAAAAATGGAAACTAACCTAAAGAAAACTATAACTCACATGGAAAAAATTTAAACTTACCTGGATAAAAATAAAATTGACCTCGAAAAAAGTCAAAAATTACATGGGCAAAAATAAATTGACCTAAAAAAATTAAAAATTATCTGGACAAAACTAAAATTGATACCTGAAATAATAAAAATTTGACTTGAAGAAAAAAAGAAATTGGCCTGGAAACAAAAAAAAAAAAAAAAAAAACTAATCTAGAAAAGTTTGACTTGAAAAAAATCTCCAAGTCAGTTTGTTTTTTCTCCAAGTCAATTTTTTTTTTATCCAGGTCTTCCATATACATTCTTTATTTATCCATTGTTCCTCCACTTCCTCTCATCCTTCTTTGCACTCAATCCCCTTTATCCCCTCTAATTGCACATTCTTCAGCTCACTAACCAAGTTGTGATGCTCCGTCTTTTGACAATAAAATTAGTGGAAATAACATCGAGACGAATTGCCACTCAAATAAACAAAAGAACTAAAATAGGTTTGAAGCAAAGAATTAACTAAATGAATCCAAAGTTTAATGTGCGAATTTAAAGAAAACAACCCAAAAACTTAGTCTAGTACAATTCCGATTAAATTATCCAAACACGGATAGAAACTAAATAATAAATAAACCAATCAAAGTCCAATTCAAACTAAAAATGTCCAAAGCATATTAAAGGGAAAGGCTCCTAAGTTGCTCACAAGCACACAACCAAACCCCGCAATCAAACGCCAATATCTAGCTCACCTGAAAAATAAGTCCATAATCATTGGGGAGTAACTAGCTAGGTTGTTCCACCTAATATGGAACTAACCAATCGCAAGATAGTTCAATCAACAAATCAAATAATTACACACACATACAGTCATAAGATACAAAAATTACCTAATGAACCATTGTAATACCCCGAAATTTAGGGCCAGAAAATTTCGCGGTTATTAGTTCTATTTATGTATTCTAAGTCCAAAAGGCCCAATTAAATTGGACTGTTTTATTTTATTTCCCTCTCTTTAAACTCAATTGGGCCAATGACCCAATCTTTTTCCTTTCTTTGAAGCTTGGCCGGCTCCCTCTTATTTTTGGGCCAAGTATTTTTATCTAATCAATTTAATTTGATTAATTAAATTAATTTAATTAAATTATATATATATATTTTTTTAAATTCCTAAACCTATTCAAACCTAGCTAAAACAACTACCTAATTTCACTCATTTTTTTCCCTATCTTCCTCTAGTCTCACGGCAGCCCTAAGGATTTACTAGGGTTTGTTTTTGCTTTGCTCAATCTATAAATACTAGCCTAGCATTTGTTGTTAGTCCATTATTGCTAAAGTTCTAACTCCAAAAAAAAAAAATATTCTTCCTCTTCCCTCACAAAATCCGACTAAATTCACCAAAGTGTGAATATTTTTGCCTTGGATAATTTAAGCGATCTAAGGTAACTATGCTATTTCGTTTAATTTCGGTACAAGTTAATCACATAGTTAATTAGGATTAAAACATGAAAATTGTTAGGAATTAGTGTCATGATCACCTAGAAAATTTCGAATCATATGATAGGATATTATGTAATTTTTCTTGATGATAATATGTAATCTTTATGAATTATTATGAAATTTTCTTGATTATTTTATGTAGTTTCTTGAAATCTTTAATTGTTGAATAATTACTTGTATGAATTTATTTATTAATCAAATCTTGTTATTTCTTGATGAATTCTTCGTGGCAGTTTCTTTACTGTTTGATTATGAATCATGATTTATTTCGTGGCAAAATTCGTCCTTTTATTGCTTATAATAATTTAATCTTTCAAACCGGTAAAACTGTCCAGATTTGGTTTACGAATTTATTAAGATACTTAATCAATTCGGATGGTTACGAAATTTTAGGTGGAAGTCAATAATAGTGTTTTACAGATTGTGTAAAATTTTCGTAATTTTTAAAGATCTTTTGATATGGCAGAAAAATCTGAAACTGAATTCAGCCTAATCTGATTTGTTAGTTATAAAATTCCTTAAAAATAGTAAAAGATGTTATTTTTGGACGAAATTTATGCACGTTAAACCATGAACCTACATCTAGCTCCCATCAAAATTCCAGATTATTCGAGACCTTTTAATGGTGGTTCCTAATTTAATACTTTAAAATCAGATTGTGTAAAATATGGTGTTTTAAGGATAATTTTAATGTTTATTATAAAGTTCGCTATGATTTATTGGTTATTGAATTTAATTAATTAAAGACGTAATTTTTGGTATTGTTGTTCATGATTTTCGAGTGGTATAAAATATGAAAGGTAGAATTTTTATCATGTTTTATGCAATTTTTGGTGATAATTATTAATTATTCGAATTATTGTTAATTGAACTGATTTTGTTAATTATTATGTTGATGAATTTATCTAATTAGTAAACTAACCCTAAAATGTCTAGTAGGTTAGTTATTTTTGACCAATTTTAGTTTAATTATTTTGGCTTATAATAATATTGGAACAATTTTGGGAATTAGTATTATTATTATAATTATTAATATTTCCTAAAGGAACTATTAGGGATAAGTTGTAATATGAAGGGTAATAATAATATGACAAAAGGAACAAGTTGTAACATAATAATAAAAGGATTTCAGGGATAGATATTATATTTGTCACCATAATATTTATTGTTATTATTTTTATTAAGGAAGTCAATAGGGATAAGTTACAATAAGTAAAGTATAATAAGATATTATTAGGGAAGGAAAGGAAACAGAGTAAAAGGGTAATTATTTATTTCGATCTCTGGCTAGGAAAGACTTGGTATTTAAGGTGGCCAATATACGTGTCGCACCTCTCTTTCCTGGGACTTCGAACATTTATTCCCGATTACGGTCACCTAGTACTTCTAGTTATAAGAAAGATAATAAGTTAAGATCGCCCCTGCGATGACGCAAAGGTCATCAATCGGGTTAATAAGATAGGACGCCCTTTTTGATGATACACGAGTCATCAGATCGGGTTAAGTCGATGCCACTGCCCCATGGGATGAATACACGAGTTCACCCGGGCAGTTCTGGGTCTTAAAATATGTAGTTGTCTAAGTAGTAGTACACGAGCTGCTATTTAGGAGTTATGGCCATATCTTAGGCTTAGTGGTGCACACGGGATCCACTACGGGCTGAATACACGAGTTCACTCCGGCATGTTTTAGGAAAGTTGTGGTGCACACGGGATCCACAACGAGCTATAATGACCGGTCCGTTAAGAAGTAAAGATGAATGATATGATATGATATGATTACAAAGTTAAGATGGACGATATGATATGATTACGAAGTTAAGATAATATAAGGTTCAATATGATAATTAAGGTATAAGATTGTATAAAGTATAAGTTAAGTATTAGACGTAATGTATTATGATTGGTATAAGTCTTCCGCTGTGTATGTCTGTATATGTATAACTCTGGAATGTACGTATGTATAAATGTATTTCGTATGTATGCTTGTATTGTATACGTATTTTGTACGTACCTCTAACCGTATTTTGCAGGTATTGTTATACGTATTGTATATGTACTTTTATACGTATTGTGTATGTATTTCTAACAGTATTTTGCAGGTAATTATTATACGTATTGTATATGTATTTTTATACGTATTTTTGTACGTATTTGTATATGTACCCCGTATGTACTTGTGTATGAAATGTTATTTGTATACATGTGTTTTCGTGTGTTGTCCTATGCTATTATGTGTTTAGCGGTCCCTTACTTAAACGGGACAGCCTAGTTACTCGCCACTGACGGTGGACCCCCCCTCAGTTTCAGGTGACGATGCAGCTGCGTAGTCGGGCTTCCGCTGGTTGGGCTTTGTTGAGGCAGAATTTTAGTTCCACCTTAGTATTTCTTTTCTAGAATTCAATAAGACATTATTACATTATTTCATTTATGATCCCAGCATGTTGGAAAGACATTATTTCAGTTTATGTAATTCTTTAAGTATTTTGCCTTTATTGACTTTTGGGATTAATTTCAGACTTTTAAGTTAATAAAAGATGTTTCTATTTTAAATATATAATTAATGTTTAATTTAATGCTTAAGTAATGATCCGCAAGTCGTTTTCCTTCGTCAAACGACAGCTTTAAAAGTCGGGTCGTTACAACCATCCTGCAAATTAGTCATAATATCATATATCAATCAGGAAAGAAATAACATAAAAATTAAGATACGATCTCAAAATCTCAAATCACACCTCTCAAACTAAGTCTGGACTTCAGGTCGGTCTATGCTCGTATGGCCAAGTCAACATGACCAAACTTTCTTAATACGCTAGGTTGGGCATTACATACACCCTTCCCTTGACAACTACTGTAACGACCCGTATTTTAGCAACGTTGTTTTCGAAGATATTATGATAAACAAGTCTTAAAATATCAGCGGAAGCTCTAACACTTATCCTTTTATTATTCGAAATTATTCAAAACTAAACAAGAAAATGTCCAAAATTTACTTTAAAATACTGAAGTACTACTACAAACTATTGAAATTAAACACTAGGCTAGGACTACTAGAAATGGATAGCTAATACTGCTTGCACGCTCATGAATCCCAACCCTTGCTGTTACCAAGACTATTCTTCTTCATTACCTGAAAAGGGAATGGGAGGTCCACAGTCAGTGGGGAGTAATTAGAATGTTCTACCTAATCGTAGAACGTAATCGAAAGTTAAATTATCAGAACACAATATACCTAATTCAAGAGATCAACAAGACAAACACATTCATAATCACAATTCTATCACGTTCATAACTCAATCAGACAATGCAGCGGAACATGCATAATGTAACCAAACCAACTCACTAGCTAGGTCACTTCACCATAGACTGTGATAACTCACCGTTCATTACTCATTTCCTTATCCTTTATTAGTTCAAACTTACGAATTCCATTTACTTATCAACGTCCCAATGGTCCGACATTCACGCACAACTGATGTACTCCATCATTCCGACATTCACGCACCACAGATGTACTCCATCATTCCATTGGTCCTCTTATTATCTTTTATAGGTTCAACATCCACATACAACAATTGTACTCCATCGACCCAACGGTCTGACATTCACGCACAACAGATGTACTCCATCATTCCATTAGTTTGAAATCCACATACAAAAATTGTACTCCATTGTTCCATCATCATTATTATTAACTTCTTTTAACCAATTTGTTTACTTTGACTTTAGGTCAACTCAATTAACATCTAGTCAACTCTAGGTCAAACATTCATCTTAACTTTGACCTCTGGACTCGACAACAACCTTGACTTTACTATTACTCAACAATCCAAAGATTACAATTATTCGAACAACTCAACTAATTAAAATAGCATATAATTCAACAATACATAATTCCAATAAAAGGTTCAACATCTAATAATTAAACAAAAATCAATATTTACTTTATTACATTAAACTCGGCAATTTTAGAGAATAAATCATAAATTTGAGAACTTATTTAATTAATTTAAAACCACGAAATTAAATAATTTAAATGAATTTAATTTTATAAAATTCGAACCTTTGGATTACATTAACAATTCGAACCAACTTCATCATGCTCGGTTATTTCCATAATTATTTTAATTATATTTAAAATTCCAGATTTTAATTTAATTAAAACAGAAGATCACGAATTAAATTAGACCAATTTAATAAAAATTCATACTTTAACTATTGATCAAAAATTTCGAACCAAAATCCTCACAAAAACATCACCACTCGACTTCTTTTGATATTTCCAAGATCAAAGTCATATTAATTCAGGAGTTCAAGATTAAAACATGATAATTTAAGAACTTAGTTTAGATGGTAAAATAATTAAAGAAAATTATCAAGAATAATATTTTGTACAAGATTATAATTGAAAGATTCATTCTTGAACAACCCATACACTTCGAATTTTTAAAGCAATAAAGAGGCACAATTCGGTCCACATACAAACATGTAAAATATTATATCGTTCAATAGAAATCATGGCAAGAATCATATTCCATGCATAGAATCATGTCAAAACATTAATTAAAATTATCAAAATCATCAAGAACCATTCGGCCATCACACGAAATCATGAGCATACAATTTCATCAATTTGCAAAGTAATTCTAAACAATCCTATACATGTTCTAACCAATTATAGTTTTAATTCTATTCTAAAATTAGATAAAACACCTAATTACCTTATTGAAAGATGAACAGAAAAAATTAATCCAAGCCTTCCCTATGGTTCGGCCGTGTACGTACTACTCAACAAGGGCTTGAGGTTCTTGGTTCTTTGCTTCAATTTTTGAGTAATTTGGTGGATTAATTGTTGAAAGTCTTGAAGGTTTGATGATCAATTGATGTTTGACGAAGAGAAGGAAAAGATTTTTTAGGTGGTGATTATGGTAGGTGGGTGCCGGGAAGTAGCAAAGGAGCGGGTTTTATCCTCTTTTCCAAGTTATTGGGTGATCTCCTAAATTTTAAGAGACAAAATGAGGGAATAAAAGTAGAGTTTTTAATTTAGATTCACCTAAGATTAGTTAATGGAAACAATTATTAATTAAGGGAAAAAATATACAAGGGTGCCGTGTGGGCTTATGGGGTTAAGGGTTATTGGGCTTCGGCCCTAAATTGGCAAAGCAAGGTAAAAAGTTCGGGCTCGGAATTTAATTTGGGCTAGATTAACTCAAATCATTGACAAACAAAGGATAATTAAATAATAAATAAAAATGTAAAATAGCCCAAAATTCTGGGTTATTACAACTACAGATAGCGTCAAATTGCATCGATATAACGACGCATTAAGACTAAACTGTCCAGAGACCCCTGTAGGTACAGTGGTTGTGACTTAACCCAAGTCTTAGAATCTAACACTAAGGTTGGGAACCCTACTCCACTTCGGTACAAACCATACATACCTCAGTGAATCATGCAGATCCTAATTTCACACGCAAGTAAACCTATGACTAATCGATTCTAAAGTCATGATCGAAGCCCGAAGGCCAGTTTAATCCAAACGTGTCCAAAGGATAGATCGAAGCCTAAAGGCCAAATATCAACGAGTCTAAAAGACAAATCAAAGCCCGAAGGCCAATATTCTATACGAGTACTACTAGTACTATCTAATCAACGACTAAGAGTCCATTGATGAACAATAACGTTGCAATTCGACAATTGATGATACGTAGCTAATTTTCAATAACATCAATTCGTTAGCTATCCTAAGTCCCAATTCAACAAAGATCGAGCAAGAAAATCAAGGGTGCAACACTAGGATATTCAAACCATAGGTTCGAATCGCATAAATTCTAACATGCGAAAACTGAATCAATAAGTCATGCGATAAATCAAATAGCGATAATTCAACAACGAAAAACAATCAAACAATCATTTGAACATCAAATTGAGCAATAAAGGTTCAACCTTTATAGCTCAATCCATTCGACAATCACAAAACTAAACCATATTCAAGGTTCATCAATTCATCAACTTGCAATTAGGATTCACTCAAAGAAATATTGCAACAGCATCAAGATTCGACAAGATTTATAAAGATTAGCTAAGATCATCAAGGTTCAACAATTAAAACTCAAATTCATAATTGAATGAGTTGAACTCTCAACTCATCTCACTCGACAATTTCAAGAATCAATCTTGAATTTGTCGATGTAATTAATTAAAAAGAAACATGATCATAATCCAATCAAACATGCATAACAACTTAGAATAGGCGTCGAAAATACATTCTTTGATTCAAGAACATGTTCGAAAAAATTCGAACATGGCCCTAAACCACTTGACATTTTCCAATATGAAATCTTGGATTAAACTCCTACATTCATCAACATGCGTATGTTCATGCAATCAGTTAATCAATTTAAAATCATAATTTAAGCTATAAAGATACAATCTTTAAAAAAAAGAAATGTTTTTTCGAAAATCATCATCCAATTCATCTTGATAGTCGACAAAATCAAGATTCAATCTTGAACAAATTCAGGCACAACTCATCATGCAATCAATCATGGAAACAATAAATCAAGGGCAAATTTCATGAATTAATTAATAAAAATCCAAACTTTGATCAACAAAATGCCTAATCACTACTCAAAGATCACTCGTCCATCATTATCATAATTCAAAAAATCATCATCAAATTCATGTATTAAATCATGCAGAAATTCATGCATTATCATCTTAATCTTAAAACAATTAAGCAAGTATAAAATCATGAATTATACAATAAAGATTTGAAATTCATCAAGGACAACCTTCAATCATCACTCGAAAATCATGAAGGCTCACTAAAAAATTATATAACAAATCATCATGCATAATCATGCAAAAACCATACTTTAATTATCAAAATTCATCAACTAAACTATTCTACAATTGATTAATTACAAAATAGCTGGAATAACTAGTTACCTTGAGTTAATTGAACAAAAATCGAGCCTTTGATTAGCCTTCAAGATTGGCCGAATCTGGAGAGAAGAACAGGAGGAGAAAGATCAAATGGTTTGCCCAAAAGATTTCAAAGAATTGTTTAAGGTTGAATAATATTCTTGAATATGAGTTGAAGGTTGATTGATGGTTGAAGATTGAGAGAATTTTCGAGTGGGGTGTAAGGGTAAGGCCGTGAGGTTTGTGGGGAGCAAGAAAAATATGATGGTTTTAGTTTAGGTGAGTTAATATAGGTTAGTGTTTATGTAATGACTATGGGTTGCCCAATCAATTAGCTTGCACTAATGATTGGTTGGTGTGACGACCCGACTCACTTAAACCGGCGCGGAAGAAACCGACGAGTCGAATAGTCAGTTCTAACATACTAACACACTTAAAAATTAAAACAAAACCTCAAATTGATTATATACTAAATCCAAAAGTACAACACCCACAAGATTGTACATAACTAAACCCAAATATCACTACTTCTACGAACAATATTAACTCCAAAATAAATGTCAGTGTTAGAAATTGTAAAATACAACTGAGTCCAACTAGAAATCGTACTACAACTAAAAATAAAGCATAAGTAACAACGGCACTCGCCCAACCCAAAGCTAAGCAAGGACCTCATCATCAGAATTACCTGAAAAATAACAACAGTCCACCGTCAGTGGCGAGTAACATAACTGTCCCACCCTAACGGGGATACATAATCAAGCAACCAAATTGAAAATCCAAACACACCAACATGCGAACCAACATATCATACCACCAATAATTATAATAACCAAAATAGACAACAATGTTGACTCGACTAACCTTAATCATTAATTAGCAATTTTAAACTTTGGCGCAATCATTTACATATTAGACCGGACTACGCACATACGAACGCATCTTACGCGAACGAACTTTCTACTATGCCAGGATTGAGAATCTTACTCCCAACCCCATGAAACCCATCTTACGGGAAATCCATATCAAGAGACGACATAGTAAGACCTCCAACTATCCCAATACCGCGGATAGGATAGGGGCAACGTCTTAACCCAATTCTTAGAATCTTACTCTAAGATTAGGCGTCTAATAGTAAAATCAAGCTAAACTTTAACCGAAATTTACATTCTTAGTTAATCTTAAGTTGCATCTTACGCCTTGACTCAAGAATAACATGTAAATCAACAAATCTTGGAACCTCATATATCATTCTTTACATTTTCTTTAACTTCCTTTAATTTTCTTTAACTTTCAAGACTCGGCCAAGAACTCATAAAGAACTATCAAGACTCATAAAGAACTCATCCAAGATTCAAGAACTCAATCAAGAACTCAATCAAGATTCAAGAACTCAATCAAGATTCAAGAACTCATAAAGAAATCAACCTTATGAATATTCATCAAATTCACGAATGAACTAGGCAATTAACAGCAACAATTTCATCATCTTACAATCATCAAAACTTCATGTAATTGAACATGGACATAAACAATCATGAAATTATCTCAAGTAAACATAATGTACATAAAATCATGGCAAAAACAACATAAAAACATCTTCCCAATCAGCCCAAGAACACGCATAAACAAGGGTCAAAATCATCAATCCCGATTTAATCTAATCACTTAATCTACCCTATGAATCATAGCATACCTACTAGGATTTGGATAGTATGTTACCTTAATGAAGATTAAAAAAATTACACACAAAAACTTTATGTCCAAAAGTCGAAACCACACGGCCCAGATTCACGGCTTCACCACAGCACACACAGTTTCACCATGGCAACCCTCTCGAACCCGTGCAACACCGCGCACACCACCGTGCACGACCACGTCTTCACACGAGCACCACCGTGCACCCTTGATCACCACGCAGCACCACCACGAACCAACTCGTTGCCCACTCGAACTAAACCCAAAACCCGAAGTCTTGATTAAAGCAATGAATGCTAATGTGTTTTTTAGTCACTTAAAGATCAATGGATGTTGAATCTTTAAGTTTAGGTTTTGGAATGAAGATGAATAAAAGATGGATGATGAAAGGCTAAAAATGGCGTGGAAGGGGAGAGAAAATGGAGGGAAGTGTTTGGCTTTTGATTGTGGCAAATGTGTTTAAGATGGCAAAAATGAATCCTAAGCCTTACAATCACCTTCTATTTATAGAAGCGATTATAGTGTGAACATGAAGCAAGTGGCAAATTAAGCCACATCACTCAAGGGGGCCGGCCATGTCACGAAAAATGGCCTAATTGGGCTTTCGATAAATAATTGGGCTAATTGCACTCTTGCATGTTTAATCATGCCTAAATCGATTTGGCCCAAAAATATTAATTAACTAATTAGAAAATTAAATAATAAAAATTCTAATTAATTAAATAATAATAAAATAAATAATAAACAATAATTCATCGAATAAAAAAAATCAAAATAAGCAAATAATCAATAAATAACAGTCCAAATAAATTCAGACTATACATAAAATCACATAAATAAACAAATAAATCGACAACAGAAATACCGATAAATCTGGGTCGTTACAGCCGGCCATAAGTGTAACGACCCGACTTTTTAAGCTGTCGTTTGACGAAGGAAAACGACTTGCGGATCATTACTTAAGCATTAAATTAAACATTAATTATATATTCAGAATAGAAACATTTTTTATTAACTTAAAAGTCTGAAATTAATCCCAAAAGTCGACAAGGATAGAATACTTAAAGAATTACATAAACTGAAATAATGTTTCCCCAACATGTTGGGATAGTAAAAGAAATAATGTAATATTGTCTTATTGAAACTCTAGAAAATACTAAGGTAAAACTAAAAAAACTCTGCCTCAACAAAGCCCAACCAGCGGAAGCCCGTTCTAAGCAGCTGCATCGTCACCTGAAACTGAGGGGGGGTCCACCGTCAGTGGCGAGTAACTAGGCTGTCCCGTTTAAGTAAGGGACCGCTAAACACATAATAGCATAGGATAACACAAGAAAATACATGCAAACAAATAAAATTCCATACACATGTACACACAAGGTATGTATAAAAATACGTACAAAAATACGTATAAAAATACGTATACAATACGTATAACAATACCTGCAAAATACGGTTAGAGATACGTATAAAATACGTATAAAAGTACGTATACAATACGTATAATAATACCTGTAAAATACGGTTAGAGATACGTACTAAATACGTACACAAAACAAGCATACATACGATATACACATATACATTCTGGTGTTATACATAATCAGACATACACAGCGGAAGACTTATACCAAACATATTATGTTACAACTAATGCTTAACTTATATTATAATCCATCTTATTCTTCAATTATCATAATATACCTTATATTATCTTAAATTCCATAATCATATCATATCATTCATCTTTACTTTATAATCATATTATATCATTCATCTTAACTTTATAATCATATCATATCATATCATTCATCTTAACTTTATAATCATATCATATCATATCATTCATCTTTACTTCTTAACGGACCGGTCATTATCGCTCGTTGTGGATCCCGTGTGCACCACAACTTTCCTAAAACATGCCGGGGTGAACTCGTGTATTCAACCCGTAGTGGATCCCGTGTGCACCACTAAGCCTAAGTTATGGCCATAACCCCTAAATAGCAGCTCGTGTACTACTACTTAGACGACTACATATTCTAGAACCAAGAACTGCGCGGGTGTCGTGTATTCAT
The DNA here is from genome assembly GCA_951394345.1 of Salicornia ramosissima. Classification (NCBI taxonomy): domain Eukaryota; kingdom Viridiplantae; phylum Streptophyta; class Magnoliopsida; order Caryophyllales; family Amaranthaceae; genus Salicornia; species Salicornia ramosissima. The sequence goes on along the minus strand of OX596236.1, from coordinate 12,637,486 downwards.
CCCATGGAGAAGTGGCGTCGACTTAACCCAATCCGACGACTCGTGTATCATCAAATGGGCGTCCTTATCTTATCTTATCTTTCATATCTTATATCTTTCTTAAATCGGGAAGTACTAGGTGACCGTAATCGGAAATGAAATGTTCGAAGTCCCAGGAAAGAGAGGTGCGGCACGTATATTGGCCACCTTAAATACCAAGTCTTTCCTAGCCAGAGATCGAAACAATTCAAATTCCTTTTACTCTGTTTCCTTTCCTTCCCTAATAATATCTTATTATCTTTAATTCCTTATTGTAACTTATCCCTACTGACTTCCTTAAATAATAATAATAATAAGTACAACTAATTGACCAAAAATAACTAATCCCTTTTAAACATATTATCATTACCCTTTTTGGTTATATTACTACTACCCTTCATATTACAACTTATCCCTGATGATAAATATAATATAAATTCCTAAAATTATCCCAAAAGTATTATAAGTCTAAAAAAATAAACTAAAATTGATCAAAATCAAAAGGGACCATTCGACATTTTCATAACTAAAAAATAATCAAATAAATTCATGAAATAATCATACAAACAATCTAATAAATCATAAACAATATAACATTTAACAACATAAATTGCCTAAAACATGATAAAAATCCTATCTTTCACATAATGTGCCACTCGACATTTTGGGAGGTTAAATACCAAAAATTATTCTTTTAATTAATTAAATACAATAGTCAATAATTAGTTATGTAAACTTAACAATAAACAAATAAATCATGCTTTAAACACTAAATTACCAAGATTAATCATAACACAAGATTAAAATCATCTATTTATCATGTTAAACCACACGGCATTTAAGGCTAAACAATATCAAGAACAATTTCAAGACTAAATAATAACATGATTAAATAAAGATTAAAATCAAGATTAAATTAAAGATTAGCAATATCGATTCAAGAATTATCAAGATTAGTCATAAAAATTATATTTTTAAACCTACTCTAAATTTTGTGTCACTCGAAAATTTTGGTACATAAACAAGATTAAATTTTAATTCAAGATTTAAATTATACTAATAAAATTGATCATGATCATGCTTTTAAATTAAAAAGAAAACATCTCAAGAATCATTACAAATACATAAGGCCACTCGACATTTTATGATCAAACAAGAACAAAAATTTAACAATTAATCATGCCTTATTCGAATAACATTACATAATTAAATAAAATTAATCTATGCAATTTAATTAATTAAACATTCAAGATTAACATAGAAATTCAAGAAAAATACATGAAATAGATCAAGAAACATTCATAATCAAATCCATATGGTTCGACATTTTCAAGTTAATTTCCTAACAATTTTCATGATTATACCCTAATTAACTATGTGAATAACTAATACCAAAATTAAACGAAAAAGCTTAGTTACCTTAGATCGCTTAAATTATCCAAGGCAAAAATATTCACACTTTGGTGAATTTAGTTGGATTTTGTGAGGGAAGAGGAAAGAATATTTTTTGGAGTTAAAGCTTGAGCAAAAATTAGGAACAACAACAATTACCAAGCATATATATAGAAGGAGAAAAACAAAGAAAACAACCCTAATATGCCTAGGGTAGCCGTGTAACAAGAAAAAAATAAGGGAGAAAATAGACCTAGTAAATGGGCTTAGAAGACTAGGTTTTAGGATTTCAAAAATAATTATTTAATTTAATTAATTAAATCCTTTAATTAAATAAAAGAAGTAACATTGGCCCAAAAAGGAAAGGAGGGCCGGCCATGTCATAAGGGGGAGGAAAAATTGGGTCATTGGCCCAACTGAGTTAAAAGAGAGGGAAATAAAACAAAACAGTCCAATTTAAGTGGGCCTTTTGGACATAGAATGCAAAAATAGAGTTAATAACCGCGAAATTTTCTGGCCCTAAATTTCGGGTTATTACAATAAGGTTATTATAGGCCCTTTGATGGCTCTTAACTCAATTATTAAGACAAATTTTGTTAGCCCAGTTGCACATTAGATTGCTGATTCATAAGTGGTCGATCAGGCTAGATTAGTTTTAAAGAAATAAAATAGCATAAAAATTAGGGGTAATACACAAACAATTTTCTACTGAATCTGATGTGCACCAATTCTCCTGCTCCATTAAAAAATTGTCATCTTCCCACCATAGGCTTACTGCCTTGCCTCAAGATGCTCTAAGTTGGGTAAATATTCTAAGCAAACAACAATTCCTTGCACTAGTTTGTTTTCAATGGTGTTAAATTATGAAAAATTGTCATATTTCCATGGTGAAGTCGACTGAATATATTGGTTCAGTTACGAACTTGTAGCTCAAGGTTACCAACACTCGATATTTTTCCCAAAAATTATGGCACCCGATTGAAATAGTTATCCCCTCCATCTCGTAGGTTTAAATCTACCCTCAAATCAAAACAAGCACCAGCCGTCTGACAGTAACATTAGGTCAGACGACTGACCCAATACTTTCACACTACAAGAAAAGAGGGATATGGCAACGCTGCTTTAAGCAACAATATTCTATGTGTTGCTATAGGTATGTTTTGGTAGCAGTTTTTAAGTTTGATTTTTTTGTTTGGAAAACTGTTGCCATATTAAAACTATTGCAGCACTTGTTTTCTAATTGGTATAGAGCCAAATCTTTAGCAACAATTATAACTCTATTTAGCTTTAACCTCTTTAATAACCAAATAAAATAAAAACATAAAACAATTAAAACAATTTTTAACCTCTATTTTTAAGTTTTAAACATAAAAAAATAGAGCCACTATCATCACACTCGAATTAACTATCATCAGTTCATGCATCACACTCGATCCATTCAATTCAAGAGATTTCTCCAAAAAAACCCTCAATCGATCTCTCCTGCACTCGATTAACTGTCATTCTTTAATCCAATTCAAGAGAATTGTTCAATGCTCCAAAAAAACCCTCAATCGATCTCTCCTGCACTGCCACTGCTTATTACAATCCTTAATTAATCGCTCAATCGATCACTCCTTCGCTGCCAGTGCTTACAATCATCAATCCATCACTCAATTAATCGCTGCTGTGCTGCCACTGCTTACAATCCTCAATTAATCGCTGCTGCGATTTCGTCATTCTTCAAGTCGGCGATTCTGGTGCATCTTCTTGTTGGCGATTCTACTGCTTACAATCCTCAACCGCTGCTGCGGTGCTACTGCTTCGAGTTGGCATCTTCTTGTTGGCGATTCTTTAATTCATCTAAAACAAGGTATCTGATCTTGATTTATGGTTCTTTTATTTAATTTATTGGATATAAGTGCTATAATTTTCAATAATTATGCGATTTTCATCTGCTGTTGTTGTTTTTTGTGCAATTAATCTCAATTGTGAGTTGTTGGTTTTCGATTAAGGTGTGAATTTTCATCTGATTTTTTCGATTTTCATCTGTTGCTGTTGTTTCTTGTGAAATTAATCTCAATTGTGACTTGTTGGTTTTCTATTAATCTCAATTTTAAGTTGTTCTTGATGATGGAAGATTTATGTTATAATTATAAGGATAGTATGTTACTTGTGAGGGTTTTTGTTCTTGATGGTGGAAGATTTATGTTGTTGTTTTGAGTTGTTTTTTGACTTGATAATTTTTTTTAAGTTCAATTAGATTTGATATATTCCAATAATAAGTATCGACAACTTAGGAAAACTTCACGTTAGTCTGTATGTATTAATTTCTATACTTTAGATTAAAAAGACAATCATCTTATCAGAAAACATATATATCTGTCTCTAATTAATATCTGCACTTTGACCAAGATTGTGAGAGCTTTTTTGTTAAAGTGTGGCTACTAAAAAGAAACGGAGGTAGTAGAACAATAGTTAAAATTTCTTTAATTTAATTGATCTGAATAATATACATATAATCAATTATTTCTCTATGTAAAATTATTTTTACCATTTCAGAATAGTTTCTTTGATGGATCAAAATTGGATGAACTATCCTAGAGGATCGGAGCAATTTAAACAAGGTTTAAATACATTTCTAGATGATACTTTTGGTGAGGATGGTGTTGGGGGCCAAATCTTTTGCCCTTGTAAAAAGTGTTCAAGACGTTTTTGCTTTTATAGAGATGATGTGTATGTTCATCTTATTTTCAATGGGTTTGTAAAGGGCTTTAATGAATGGGTAAGGCAAAACGAAGCATCTTCTTATATGTTCAATGATGGAGAGTCAAGGGAAGAAAGTAATGATCAACATATGAATGATGATATATTTGGCTTATTGCATGATACATTTAGAGGGGTGGATGAAGGTTCGGATAGTGGTGAAGGAGTTGCAGGTGAGCCAAATGAGGAAGCCAAATTTTTTTATAAATTAGTGGAAGAAGGGAAGCAAGAACTCTATCTAGGTTGTAAATCTTTCTCCAAATTGTCCTTCATGATCCATTTATTTCTCTTCAAATCTTTGAATGGAATAAGCAATGTAGCCTTTGGTGATCTTTTGGAGTTGTTAAGGGAGGCATTTCCTATGGCTAAGCTTCCAAAATCTTTTGAGGAGTAAAAAAAAATTGTCACAGATTTGGGTCTAGACTATAAGCATATTCATGCTTGACCCAATGACTGTGTTCTTTTCTGGAAAGAATTGGAAGGAGAAGATATATGTCCTAAGTGTGGCACTTTTAGTTGGAAACCTGATAAAATCCCTACAAAGGTCCCTGCAAAGGTTTTGAGACATTTTCCACTAAAGCCTAGATTGCAAATATTGTTTATGTGTTCTCAAACAGCTAAATCTATGGATTGGCACAAAAACCAAAAAGTAGAAGATGGAAAAATTAGGCATCCATCAGATGCACAATCTTGGAAGGATTTTGATAAAGAGTATCCTAACTTTGCAAAAGATCCAAGAAATGTTCGATTGGCTCTTGCTAGTGATGGCTTTAACCCATTTCAAACAATGAGTGTTGCTCATAGCACATGGCCGGTTGTGTTGATTAATTATAACCTTCCACCATGGTTATCTCTAAAACCTGAATATTTCATGTTGTCTCTGTTAATTCCCGGGCCAAAGTCACCAGGAAATAGTATCGATGTATACTTACAACCATTGAAAGAGGAACTAGATGAATTATGGGAACATGGAGTCGAAACTTATGATGCATTTAAAGAACAATCATTTCAGTTGCATGCATCATTAATGGGGACCATAAATGATTTTCCAGCGTATTCCATGTTGTCTGGTTGGTGTACTAAGGGTAATTATGCATGTCCAAACTGTAACTATGATGTGAAACCTAGATATCTGCCTCACAGTAGAAAGAATTGTTACATGGGCAATCGAAGGTTTCTAAAAGTGAACCATCCTTGGCGACAAGATAAGAAATCATTTGATGGAACTATAGAAGATAGATGTGCACCTTCACCTTTGTCGGGTGATGCTATATTACATGAATTAGTGAAATTTGTGAATGATTTTGGGAAGAAAAAGAAAGGTGAAAGTATCAAAGGTCCATGGAAGAAAAAGTCTATATTCCTCGAGTTGAAGTATTGGCGTCATGTTCAAAGTCGTCATAATCTTGATGTTATGCACATTGAGAAGAACGTTTTCGATAATATTATTGAAATGTTGTTAAACATTCCAGGAAAGACTAAGGACGATACTAAGGCACGACTTGATTTGGTGGACCTTGATATTAAACCACATCTCCATACTTACTTTTCACAAGATGGTAAGAGCTTGTTGATTCCACCCGCACAATTTACAATGGGTAATGCAGAAAAAGATTTGTTTCTTCAAGTTATAAAGAATGCAAAACTACCTTATGGATATGCATCAAACATATCTAGATGTGTAAAGATGCAAGAAAGAAGGTTAATTGGCTACAAAAGTCATGATGCACACGTACTACTTCATCATTTGCTTCAAGTTGCTGTTAGAAGAACATTGCCAAAAAGTGTCTCAATACCTTTAATAAGACTTGGGAATTTTTTTCGCCATATATGCAGTAAAGTAGTTGAACTCAAGGAATTAGATATCTTGGCATCAGAAATTGTCGAGATACTTTGTCAGTTGAAGATGGTTTTTCCTCTGGCTTTCTTTGACGTTATGGTGCATTTACCAATTCACTTAGTACATGAAATTAAATTTGGTGGCCCTGTACAATATCGGTGGATGTACTTTGTTGAGAGGTATTTATCAAAGTTGAAGTCTTACGTACGGAATAGGAGCCATCCAGAGGCTTGCATAGCACAAGGGTATTTAATAGAAGAATGCTTGACCTTTTGTTCAAGATACTTGAATGATAATTTGAAGACTAGATTGGATAGAAGATGTGCTAGACATTATGCCATGTAATAGAGTGAAAATGAATCATCCTTTTTCCCAAAGATGGGACATCCTATTGGAGGAAAAAAGAAGAGCAAAGGAAAGGGTTTTATGTTAGACCAAGAAAGTATGAAGCAAGCTCATAGGTATATCATCTTCAATTGCAACAATGAAACAGTTAACAACTACATCAAGTAAGAACATACATTTATTCCTTAGGCGCATAATAGATGCCACCTATTATGTTATATAATGTATAAATTGATATTATTTGTTTATTTGTTTTAAAATGCAGCGAACATGAAAGTTTACAGAATAGTCAACGTCGAAAGCGTAGATGGGATAGAGCTCAAAGTCATAGCAATGACTTTATTGCTTGGTTTCTGGAAAAGGTTAAGGTTGACCAACATGGTGGAGACATATTCTGGTTGGCAAAGGGTCCTAATCCTAAGGCTAGAAGGTTCACCGGATATTATGTGAATGGGTATAGGTTTTATACAAGGGAGCATGACTCACGTATAACGACTCAAAATAGTGGAGTTTGTTTAACAGCCATAACATCAAGTTTTGCTAGCTCAAGGGATGAAAATCCTATTGATGGTGATGTTACCTACTATAAAGTAATAGATGATATAATTGAGTTGGACTTTTGGTCTAATTTCAGTGTGGTATTATTCAGGTGTGATTGGTTTCTTGCTGAAATTGATGATTGTGGTCTTACATTTGTCAATTTCAAGAAGAAATGCTCTAGAAATGATCAATTTGTATTGGCTTCTCAAGTTGACCAAGTTTTCTATGTCCAAGATCCAATAGAACATGATATTCAGTATGTTATGAAGAGGGTCCCTAGAGACTTGCTTGATTTTGAGGAAGCCCTAAATGAGGAAACTTATTGGTTAAAGCCTGATGATTTTGGGTGTAATGTGGTGCCTACTGTGGATGTGAATGGAAGTGAAACAAGTGCTGGTGGTGATGTGCAATCCGTAGACATAAATGAAATCCTAGATAATGGGGATGTGACTGTTGACATTGACAACGAGCAAATTGAAGATAACTTTGACTATGATGATACAGATTGGGATTGGATGCATGCTACTGATGAGCCATATTAATTCTTTAGTATTGGGGATTTTATTATTTTGTTGAGGAACATTTTAAATTTCTTCTTTGTTTTCTACTATTTTTTAAATGTCATATTTAATTATAGAACATCTTGCTTAGTTAGTGTGCTTATTCATTTTCTATGAATCTATGTTTTCATAAAAGCATCATTATCCTTATTTACTTGTTACTTTACAGTTTTTATTGTTAAATAGTGTAGATTATTCATATTAGTTTTAATAATTGATTTGATTGCTTAGATTTTATTTTTCTTCGATATGATCTAACTTTTTCCATGTATAGAATGGTGAATAACAAGCAGATGTCATCTTCAAAAAATCGTGTTTATCCCCTGGAATCACCAGTGATAACACCATATGAGAAAGTCAGGTCCTATACCATTGAAAGAAATGCTAAAAAATTTCAAGAACTTGGGTTGGATAAATTTGCTAAACATACTACTACAAAATTGCCCTATTGTGTCGCCCCTTTAGTGTCCCCTCTGTATAATGTGGGACACATAAACTATTAGTGTCCCTTCTTATCAAATAGGTGACACATAAAGTGATAGATAGATTGTGCAAATAAGTTAATGTGTCGTCTATTACATAAAGTGGGACACTTAAACTTTATGTGTCACTTCTTTCAATGAGGCGACACTAAAAGTCTAATAATATGTGTCACTTATAATATAAAGTTGGACATGTAAAGTTTGTGTCTCACATTTTGTTTCAAGCGACAAATAAACTTTTGACCCATATAATTAGAATAATTACTTTTAAAATACATATTATTTGTAATTACTTTATGTGTCACCTTTTATGTAAAATTGGACACATAAACTATATGTGTCGCCTCTTTCAATGGGGGGACACAAAAAAGTGTAATAATATGTGTCGCCTAGAAAATAAGTTGGACGCGTAAATTATATGTGTCGCCTATAAAATAAGTTGGACGTGTAAATGTGTCGCTTATAAAATAAGTTGGACATGTAAAGTATATGTGTCTCTTATATTATAAGTTGGACACGTAAAGTATACATGTCGCCTATATTATAATTTGGACACGTTAAGTATATGTGTCTCACATTTTATTTTAGGCGACACATAAACTATTGACCTATATAATTAGACATATTCACTTATTGTGTCCCCTAATAATATAATATTGTATTGGACACTAAAACTAAGATTAATAAAAGGAAATTTATTCCATATAAAAAACAAAAACTTTTTTTTATTAATTAAAAGAAAAAGGAAAAAAGAAAAAACCAAACCCATCAAAATTTTAAGGGATAAATTAAAACCCCAATTCCCTCTGTTACCAAAAAATTCAGAAATTCCCTCTGTTACCCAAAAAAAACCTTGCTCTCTAAACATCAAATTAGTTATAAAAAAAAACCCAATTCCTTTTCATCTTTGTTCGACGACCGACCTGCAGACAAGCTAAGGGAGACCAACGACCTCCTCCAGTGCTGACAGGGAGACCGACGACATCCTCCGGCGCAGACAAGGAGACCGACGACATCCACCGACGCAGATCTTTTCATCTTTGTTCGAATTTTGGTATGTTTTTCACTCATTTTTGTTTTGATTGCTGCTGGAAGAGACGATGATCCTTGTTGATTCTTTGTTTCTTTGTAATTTGCTGCTTCTGTTTGTAAGTAATTCCAATTTGTGCAATTTTTTCTTCTTTTTTTGGGGGGGGGGGTATGTCTGTGTCATTGTGTGTGAGAGCTGAGAAAAAGCAGGTTTTCATAACTTTTTTTTTTAAAATTTTCTTTAAATTAAATTAGGGTTTAATTTAGAGGTTTCATCAATTTTCAATTATGATCTCTCGTTTAATGATGTATGGGTGAGTGAGTGTTTGTTTGTGTGTGTTCGTTCTTTCTCCAAGGGGAGTAAAGAGCTTGTAGGAGTTTTCTGTTTGATTGATTTTACTCAATTTTTTAGGGTTTTTAGGGTTTGGGATTCTGCTCTTTTTTTTTTTTGGCTCTGCTGATTGATGGTTCACAGGAGAACGAGAGAGGAAGATGAAGAAAATAATACTTGGTTGGGTAGATGGTGGTGAAATTCATTGTATAGTTAGCAGCGTTTTTTATTTGTTCAATTTGTTTGTATTTTTTTCCTCCAAATAAAAGAAGGGTGAGGAAAAACCAATGGGATGGAATTTCCTCACTATAACTATAATCATAATCATAATCATGAGTGTGAATCTTATGTAATTCTTGCATTGCCAGTTTGTTCAATCGTATGATTCTTTGTTTTTTGTTTGTTGTGTTTACTGTTTGATTGTTAGAAGTTTGTAGAGAATGCTTTGTTGTTTCTGAAGTGATAAGAGATTATTTAATTGCATTGGAAAGATTACTTTGCTGAAGAATGAAGTTACTTATCTCGTCCCCAAGCACTCACAAGTTACTTATCTCATTCAATATCCAAGCAACGTACGAAGCAATATATACTTGCACCATTTCATCAAAAGTAAGTGTACTTAGTGCTTATGGATTTCACTTTTATACCTTATTATATAATTATAATTATTATAATAATGCTTTAATTTTTTATTTTTGACAAGTCATCATTGGATGCTAGTTGTGATTTGTCTTCAAAAGGGTGAAGCATTGTTATTCGATTCCATTAATGGAGCATTAACAAATGTGCAAGTGAAAGGTGCATTATCAGTGTAAGTTTTTTTTTTAATTCTTTGATTATTTAATTGGTTTTGGAGATATTTATTAATTCTATGTATATCGATGGTACTTGTTTGACTATGGTTGAGATTTTATTATATTGGATTGTTTGATATGAATTATTTAAAGATTTTTATGCTTGGAATGACTGTTTGGTTAATCTTTATTTGGAAGTACGTGATGTGGGGGGAGTGTTTATTATGTAAATGCTTTTGTGTAACCATCTAATATCTTATATTATTTGTCTCTTTATTAGTGTCATCAACAACCCGGGGGATATGAGAGTGGCTATTATGTCATGAAATATATGGATCAACTAGTCTCATCACTTCCTTTGTCACAAGAAGATAACAACTTGCAAAACGTATGTTTGATTTACAAGTTTATTATTTTGTATCTAAGAGATTCTTCTATCTAGTTGTGTTTTAACTATAATTTTAATAATTGTTTATTTGTAGCATTTTTCACAAGAATCGTATACTCAAGACGAGATTGATGATGTTCGTGAGCGATGGGGCAGATTTTTCATTGATAGTTGCTTATAGTTTGCATGTCTCCTGATGGTATATGAACGATCTAGTTTGTCATACTCTCTATGTAATGGGAGGTCCTTGGTCAAAGCTTTTGTAGGTAGTACAATATGGCAGAAAGGAATTGAATTTTAATAATTGGTTTGTTTTTGTGTTTGTAAACATAATATTTGGTATTGAATTATCTAAAAAGCATTTACATTAATTTGTGTTTTCATTTTATTTTTATGCAATAATGGTGATCAGGTATATAGTATTGAATATAAGTGCACATTATGCAAATGAAATGGTGCCGGTATATATAATTAAAAAAATAGATAGAATATGTGTCCCATCTTCTCAAGAGGGGACACGCATAGTAAAGCATAAGTGTCCCTTCCAATTTGTGTTGGACTCATAAAGCGTTTTACGTGTCCCATCTTATAAGGAGGCGACACATATAGTAAAGAATATGTGTCGTATATAATTTGTGTATGGCACATAAAGAATTTTACGTGTCCCATCTTATAAATTAAAGAGGGGACACATATATAAAAGCATAGGTGACCCTTCCAATTTGTGTTGGACTCATAAAGTGCTTTACGTGTCCCATCTTATAAGGAGGCGACACATATAGTAAAGAATAGGTGTCGCATATAGTTTGCGTATGACACATAAAAGAATTTTACGTGTCCCATCTTATAAAGAGGGGACATGTAATACCCCGAAATTTAGGGCCAGAAAATTTCGAGGTTATTAATTTTATTTTAATATTCTAAGTCCAAAAGGCCCGAATATTTGGACTGTTTTATTTTATTTCGTTATCATATCCTGAAATTGGGCCTATGACCCAATACCCTCTCTTACCTCACGGCCGGCCCTCTCTTGTATGGCCAACCATTACTTTCTTTTTAATTTACTATTAATTAGATAGTTTAGTTAATTATTTGATTAATAATATATTAAATTAATTATTTTAAAAGTTCAAACCTAATCCACTAACCTAAAACTAAGTCTCCCTATTCTTTCTCCTCCCCCCTATTCTTGCTCCAACTACACGGCCCCCTTCCCCCTTATTTGTTGTTTCTTTTGTTTTTTTTTTATTTAATTAAACATTACATGTTACAACCCTCCTAATTTTTACCCTAATCTCAAAAGCTCTTAAAACCCTAAAACTCTCCTAGCCTAGCCGTGTGGTGTTCTAAAGTTCCAAAGGATGAATTTTTCTGATTTCTTTCCTAATCCAGGTAACTAAGCTCTCTCATTTAAATCTGGAACAAGTTAGCTATATAATTAATTAGGATTAAAACATGAAAATTGTTAGGAATTAGTGTCATGATCACCTAGAAAATTTCGAATCATATGATATGATATTATGTAGTTTTTCTTGATGTTAATATGTAATCTTTATGAATTATTATGAAATTTTCTTGATCATTTTATGTAGTCTCTTGAAATCTTTAATTGTTGAATAATTATTTGTATGAATTTATTTCTTAATCAAATCTTGTTATTTCTTGATGAATTTTTCGTGGAAGTTTCTTTACTATGAATCATGATTTATTTCGTGGCAAAATTCGTCCTTTTATTACTTATAATAATTTAATCTTTCAAACCGGTAAAACTGTCCAGATTTAGTTTACGAATTATTCAAGACACTTAATAAATTCAGATGGCTACGAAATTTTAGGTGGAAGTCAGTAATACTGTTTTGCAGCTTGTATTAAATTTTCGTAATTTTTAAAGTTCTTTTGCTATGGCAGAAAAATCGGAAACTGATTACAGTCTAATTTGATTTGTTAGTTATAAAATCTCTTAAAAATAGTAAATGACGTTATTTTTGGACGAAATTTATGCATGTTAAACCTTGAACCTATATCTAGCTTCCATCAAATTTTCCAGATTATTCGAGACCTTTTAACGGCGGTTCTTAATTTAATTCTTTAAAATCAGATTGTGTAAAATAGTGTGATTAAATTATGAAAACATGTTATTATTGAGTTCTTGGATTTAATCTCGATAATTTTAATATGCCAGAATGCCGTGTGATGTTACGCATAAAAAGAATTAATTTTGACCTTGTTCTTGATTGATCTTGATGATTTAATGTTTATTGTATAATTTGTTTGTTATTGTTGAGTTTATTTAATTAATTATGATAATTGTATTAAAGTATAATTTTTGGTAAATTATGTGAAAATGTCGAGTGGAGTAAAATTTGAGGAATAGAATTTTTATCATGCTTTAGGTAATTTATGTAATTAATTGTAATTTTTATGTAATTTATTAATTAATTATATGATGAATTTATGAATTTATTTAATTTTTATATGTTTATTTACATATGTCAAGTGGCCCTATTTTATTTTTGGTCAATTTTAGTTTAATATTAATATTGATATAATTTTAGGAATTAATATTATTATTATAATTATTAATAGTTACTAAAGGAACTATCAGGGATAAGTTGTAATATGAAGGGTAATGATAATATAACAAAAAGGAACAAGTTGTAACATAATAATAAAAGGATTTCAGGGATAGATATTATATTTGTCACCATAATATTTATTATTATTATTATTTTTATTAAGGAAGTCAATAGGGATAAGTTACAATAAGAAAAGTATAATAAGATATTATTAGGGAAGGAAAGGAAACAGAGTAAAAGGGTAATCGATTTGTTTCGATCTCTGGCTAGGAAAGGCTTGGTATTTAAGGTGGCCAATATACGTGCCGCACCTCTCTTTCCTGGGACTTCGAACATTTCATTCCCGATTACGGTCACCTAGTACTTCCAAGTATAAGAAAGATAATAAGTTAAGGTCGCCCCTGCGATGACGCAAAGGTCATCAATTGGGTTAATAAGTTAAGGTCGCCCCTGCGATGACGCAAAGGTCATCAATCGGGTTAATAAGATAGGACGCCCCTGCGATAACGCAAAGGTTATCAATCGGGTTAAGTCGTTGGCACTGCCAGACTGCAGTATCTGCGCAGTTCTTGATTCTAGGATATGTAGTCGTCTAGGTAGTTCTCGCAAAGGAGGGCTATTTAGGGGTTATGGCCATAGCTTAGGCTTAGTTCTCGCAAAGGAGGGCTACGGGTGGGACGCAAAGGTTCACCCCGGCATGTTTTAGGAAAGTTGTGGACGCAAAGGTTCACTACGAGCTATAAAGACCGGTCCGCTAAGAAGTTAAGATGTATGATAAGTTAAGATATATGATAAGTTATGTCATGAAGTTAAGATATGATGAAGTATGATATGTTATGAAATAATGTTAACTAAGTTATATGTATATTTATAGTATAAGATAAGTATGAAATGCAACGTACTATGAATAGTATAAGTCTTCCGCTGTGTATATCTGTATTTGTACGACTTAAGTATGTACGTATACGTATATGTATTTGTATGTGGTACCTGTATTGTATACGTATTTTTGTATGTATTTCTAACTGTATTTTGCAGGTATTATCATACGTATTGTATACGTACTTTTATACGTATTTTTGTACGTATTTCTATCTGTATTTTGCAGGTATTATTATACGTATTGTATACGTATTTTTGTACGTATTTTTATACGTACCCTGTATGTATTTTTGTATGAAATATTATATGTTTGTGTATGGTTTTCATGTACGATTCTATGCTATTATGTGGTTAGGGGTCCCTCATTTAAGCGGGACAGCCTAGTTACTCGCTACTGACGGTGGACCCCCCCCTCAGTTTCAGGTGATGATGCAGTAACTTAGAACGGGCTTTCGCTGGATTGGGCTTTGTGTGGCTGAGATTTGTAGTTCAACCTTGGTTTATTTAGAGTTTTCAATAAGACTTTTATGTTATTAATTATCCCAGCCTGTTGGGAAAAACATCTTTAATTTATGTAATTTAGTATTTATCCTTTGTAGACTTTTGGATTTTGATTATTAAGCTAATAAAAGATGCCTTAGTTTCTGAATATTTAATTAATGTTTAGTTTAATGTTTAAGTAATGATCCGCAAGTCGTTTTCCTTCGTCAAACGACAACTTAAAAAGTCGGGTCGTTACAGGACACATATAGTAAAGCATAAGTGTCCCTTCCAATTTGTGTTGGACTCATAAAGCGCTTTACGTGTCCCATCTTATAAGGAGAGGACACATATATAAAAGCATAGGTGTCACTTCCAATTTGTGTGGTACTCATAAAGCATTTTACTTGTCCTATGTTATAAGGAGGCGACACATATAGTAAAGAATAGGCGTCGCATATAGTTTGCGTATGACACATAAAAAATTTTACATGTCCCATCTTATAAATGGGGGACACATATAGTAAAGTATAAGTGTCACTTCCAATTTGTGTTGGACTCATAAAGCATTTTACGTGTTCCATGTATAAGGAGGGGACACGTATATTAATGTTTAAGTGTCCAACTTAATAAATAAGGGACACGTAAACTAGCTGTTCTGGTAAAATAAAAATTGATAAAAATACTTTACGTGTCGCCTGTAATTTATAAGGGACACGTAAAAGTCACTTTATGTGTCCCTCAATAGGCGATACATAAAGTAGCACTTATAGTGTCCCCAACTATAGTGTCAACCAATAAGGGACACGTAAAGCTGTTTCAGGGGACACGATAGGGTGTTTTTGTAGTAGTGACAACTAATGGAGAAGAATAAGGCTGCCCTCAATAAAGAGAAGGAGAAAGTGAACAATATGGAGGTTGATGAAGTAAATGGTGATAAAGAGTATGTGCCTGATGATGATGGTGATCATGAATCTAATGAAGTTGTTCTTAATTCTTCTGCAAAAGTTGTAACTACTTCAAAGTCAGCTTTAACTAAGAAGGTAATGACCCGTTACTACAGCCACTGCCCCTGCAGCCCCCCCTCCCCACCCCCTGCAGCCCCCTTACCCCCTCCCCACCCCCACCCCCAGCCCCTACAGGCTACAGTCCCCACCCCCTGCCCCTACAGCCCCCCTACCCCCTCCCCACCCCCTACCCTTGCAGCCCCCCTACCCCCTCCCTACCCACAGCCCCTACAGTCCCCACCCCCTACCCCTACAGCCCCCCTACCCCCTCCTCACCCCCAGCCCCTACAGTCCCCCTCTCCCACCCCTGCCCTTGCAGTCCCCCTCCCCCACCCCTGCCCCTGCAGTCCCCCCACCCCCAGCCCCTACCGTCCCCCCTCCCCTTTACCACCCTCCTCCCCACCCCCTACCCCTGTAGTCACCCCCCTCCTCTGCCCCTGCAACCCCCCACCCTTTAGTTCAATAAAAAAAATAGGGCATTTGTCATCCTTTGCATCCATAGTTAGAACATGAAAAAATGACAGCTTACGAAAAATATGTAAAATATATGGCATGCTAATTATTCTTTTGCTGTTTATGATGATTTTGTCATTCAATAGTTTTTATTTTTATGGTGAAATGTTCCATATCCTTTTCTTGACCTCGATAAAATTCTTATTTATGTTATCTTCAGGAAATGACCTGAAATGACCTGCAATCATTTTTAGGAAATGACCTACAATCAAAGTTCAAAGGACAATTGAAATGACCTGCAATCATATACATACACTAACTTTTTTTTTTTTTCACAGAATGTAAGAGTTCGAGAATCACAACAACAAAATTGGACTCGGCCGACCGCCAGTTACCGACCGTTAGTGGTCGGTAATTGGATTTACCGACCGTTTGTAGTGGTCGGTAATTGGATTTACCGACCTGCAATCATATGCACCAAGGAAGGCAAAAAAACAGGCACTATGTCCATCTTTGGCAATGGAGGATTTCCTACAAATGCAAGAACAAAGTGATCCAACAGAAGCACGTGATCTAGAGCTTGAAGTTCAAAAATTAGAACAAGAACATTTAAAATCGAAACGTCAACATAATGCCATTGCTCCATCAACAAGCGAGAAAGAGATTGTAATATGTGAAAAGCAAGGTTTTTTTAATGACAAATGAATAGCTTTCAATTTATCTCTCATATGCTGTTTTATTTTCATCCTAAAACACATATCTTTTTCTATATTTGTGGATGGTAGGTCCTCAAAAGAAAGGTCGAGGGCCAACAAATCTGTTTGATGTTCATGCTCGTAAATATGAAGATCGTGTTGTGATATATTGTAATGACAAAGGACAACCAATTAGGCCCGAAAAGGCTAGGAAAGAGCTTACCAGGTTCTTAGGAACCATTGCTCATGATTACAATTGGGCTCCTTTGACGTTTACAAATTGGCAGAGTGTTCCAGATAAGGACAAGATTTGGGAATATGTGAATGTAAGTTTTAGCGAGAAATGATATCTTTGTTATATAGTACTGTAAAGAATTTTCAATTTTTTTAATTCTCTATCTTCAACTAACATAAACCCACCATTCTAACAGAAGAAGTATATTCTTCCTCCTAAGTCTTATGATTGGACAATGGAGACCCTTGATGCGTCTTGGAGAGGTTACAAATGTCGACTCAAAAGAGATCATTACTATCCATATGATTCATTTGAAGAGAGGTTGGCACATCCTCCCGAGAGAGTTCCTGAAAAACATTTTAAAGTACTTCTAAAATATTGGGAAAGTACTGCAGCAAAGGTAAATAAGAAACAATTATTATTTTGCATCAAATATACATTATTCTCATGGTGACGATTAGGTTCTAACTTTGACTTTTATGTTAGAAAACAAGTTTGCAAAATTCTGATAATCGCCTACAACAAGACAATATTCACACAAATGGCTCTGTTTCTTTTGCTATGACTTATGACAAGATGGTAAGAAAGGTATACCAATTAAATGTCAGGAATACTAATTTTTGTAATGATAACTCCTAACTTGTACTTATTTTAATCATATACTTAGCTACGATAAGATGGTGTAGCAGCATCTAAAAGAAAGATGTTTGAGACGACTCGCTCGCGGAAGGAAGGAAAAATTTATGCTAAGCCTTTTGATGAAACACAAAAAAAGATTGTATGCACCTTCCCTTCTTTTTGAAATGATAAATACCTATAGTTTAATTTATTGTACATTAATATTTTTTTTATTTTCTATAGCAAGCAATGAGGCGATTGGAAGCATCTCAAGATGATCAAAGTAGTGACTCTCCTATAGACCCATTTGATGAAGTAATGGGTGATGGGCGTCGTGGTTGCAAAAAACTAATTGGATTAGGTGTTTCCCGTCAAAAGCCAAAGGAGAAAGGAACCGACAGCTCTCTAATCTTACCACAAGAGGTCATGGACTCTATTAAGAGTGCTGTAACAGCAGAGGTGCAAAAGGATTTGAATGCTGAAAGAGAAAAGTGAGCTAAGGAAAGGGAAGCTCATGAAGCTAAAGTTGTTGAAATGAAAGCTACATCAAAGGAGGATGATTCATCAAATGATTGTGTTACTCTTGATTCCATTGCTTTGGCACTAGCACACCTACGCCAGAAAGATCCTACCCTCACATCAAAGATGATTGCAAAAGCTATCGTGTCAAGTGCTACAAATACTGGATAGTGCAATTAGTTAACACAAACGGATTTGAAAATCAGGTATTTTTTTTCTTAAAAAAAACTAGGAAGAAACATTGGTTTGAGTAATTGAAAAAAAACATGGTTTATGGCTATTTTTGTAAGTAGATTATGTCTGTTTTTGGCTGCTTTTGGATGATTGTTTGATGTGGTTTTGTGGGATATTTTTGGAGGCAATTTTGGGTAGTTTTTTGGATGTGTTAATTTGGAGCGGTTTAAAGGCTGTATTTGCATGGTTTTGAGGGTGCTATTTGGGTGTGAATAAGAACAATCATAGTCATAGTCCTAGTCCTAGTCCGGTGGGCAATTGAGAATGAAATGGATCAGGATCAAGATCAAGATGAGAAATTATAGATAGTACAATAGTATAGTAGAGTATGTACTTGTAGAGTATATATATAAGTGTATGTGTGTGTATATACATATAAGTGTGTGTATATATATATATATTTTAACCCGTACTTCACAACGCGTCGCCCATCTGGCAACGGCCACCGAACAGCAGCCACTGCCAGGTGAGGCCGCCACCACCAGGTTGTTGTCCAGCAGCAGCCCAGACCTGGCAGTAGCAGCCGGCTAGTGCAGCAGGTTGGCCTCTGTGCAGCAACAGCAACCCTACAGCCAGCGGCAGCAACCTTCGGTAGCAGCAGCAGTTCGGCAGCTGCGGCTGGGCGTTTCTGACAGCCCCGGCAGCAGGTTGCTGGCCTCTGTCTCGTGGTTCTGTTCAGCCTTCAACTAGGACCTGATTTAGTTTAACAATTTTATTCAACTTCCATATTCAACTCACTACAACACAAGTAATAAATCATACATAAATCCAATGGTTTTCTCATTGTAAATAACACAATTGAGAGTTGAGCCAAGTGTTTCAAGCATATAGTTTGCAGAGTTGCTTTACCTTAGTTGTGTTTTTTACCAATAAATAATAATATCCATTTCTTTTACTCTTTTTTTTCTTTTTTAATTACAAGCAATTTCCTTAGTTCATATTTTAATTGGTTTTCGTTTGTTTCATTACAGGATGAAGAGAAGATCAACTATTACAAGGTTCAAATATGAGAAATTCTATTGGAATTGGGTTGTGTAAATACTTATTTAGGTTTTCATGATATGACTTTCAGTCATTTTTTGGAATTATATCTAGTTTTTTTTAGATTTGAAACTTTTCCACTAGCTAGAATAATGGATGTAATGGATGAAAATGTTATCATTCTTTATATAAAGCTTGTTTCTTTGCACTCATTTTGATCATCTATGAGTGAGTGTTTGAAATAGATTGGTTTATTTTATTTTATTTTATTTTATTGTAGTATTTTTTTTAAAATAATGCTTGGGATTGGATTTATATATCTTAATAGCTTGTGAGCAATGCAAAGGTATTTAAACATTGCTACTATATGCGTTGCCAAAATACTAACCATTACCACAAAAATTATTTCAACCGTTACTATAGGTTACAAAAATTGTTGCCTTAACTTGGAGTAAAGTTGTTACCTAAATATTGATCTGTTGCAAAAAATTTAAATGTAAACGTTGCTATAAATTGAAAAAATGTAGTCATAGTTTGGTAATTAATTGTTGTCTAAAGTTTCCAAGTGTTGCTTTAACTTCAGATATAAGTGTTTCTTAAAGTCAAAAGCGTTGCTAAATTAAAGTGTTGCTAAAAATATCTATGGCAACGGTATTTCAAAAAGTGTTGCCTTATGCAAAAAAAAATGTTGCAAGAAAGTTTTAGCAACGCCACCTATTGGTAGCGATTTTTAAACCGTTGTCATAGGGCTTTAGTAACAAAAAGCATGGCTATAACAACACTTTTTTGCTGTTGCTATAAGGCTTCTACCTTGTAGTGGATCATAAGAAATAAAAAAATAGACCCAAAAAATGAAACCATAGTATTATTCATTTCTTTGAAACACAATATATACATTTCTCTTTATGTGCAACGTAACTAATGCTAATTGGGAACCCTATTGTTCAGGTTCAATGTGATATGAATATTCATTTTATAAGGAGTAATATCCATTTCTTTGAAACACAATATGCATTTCTCTTTATGCGCAACTTAACTAACAAATCTAATTATTCCTCACTAAGCACTCAATTTGGTGAATATTCATTTTCTAAGCTGTAATATTCACTTTTTGAAACACTATTTATTTTCTTTCACCCTAACTAACAAACCTAACTGTTCCTCGTTCACTACGTACTCAATTTGATAAATATACATTTTCTAAGCTGTAATATTTATTTTTTTGAAACATTATATTCATTTTCTTTTACCCCTGACTAGAACCTTTTTTTTAAGGAGGAGAAAGATTAATTAATTGATAGTCATACGACATCTACAATAGAAATCAGTAACAGCAAAATAAATATCAAAATGAAGCAAATTAAAATCAACTTTGATAAAACATAGATCACTATAAGAGATATCTGCTAGTACAATCACTTATCTTTTACATCGCTGCTTCTTCATACAGCTTTTTGCAAGGGTTGTTTAATTTCTTTTGATCTTCAATAGTTTTGAAGTAGATCTTGATTAAATTCATTTGAATGTAGTGGAAGTGCGAAAATTTGTTGTGATCTCGCATAAATCACCATCAAAAAATTAGTTTCCATAGAAAAACAAGCACACATGGCCGAAAAAAGTCTCATAAAGGAAAATGATAAATCCGATATAACATAATAATAAGTCTCACGAAGAGAAAAATAGATCTCATAAAGAGAATAAAACAAAGTCTTATTGTAAACAATAAAAACAAAAGAAAGAGAAGAGAGAAAGGGACTTACCATCAACCTTTAGAATATTGATGCATGGTAGCCCGAAAACAATGAAGGAAAATGAAGTGTTTTTTCTTTAGAGAGAATAGAGAAAACGACTAGAACCTTAACTGTTCATCTTTAATCAATTAGTGTTCTAATAAACTGTAATATTCATTTATAGAATGCTCATTCATTTACTAAGGGATAATATTCATTTTATTGAAACATAATATTCATTTTTTGTACGTATATACAATTTGTTTCAACTATAATATTTATGTTTTGCAAGTAGAATATATATTCATCTTTTCAAAAGGAATATTCATTTTTCAAATTATCATTATGCAGAACACCCAGTTGATAATAAATTTTGCTACACTATAATATTCATTTCTGTAACGTATAATATTCATTTCTTAACAAGCAATATTCATTTTTATAACTAGTATTTCCCACAGAATAGCCAGTTGGTAATATTTTGTCGTTCTATGAATGTCATATTCATTGTTGTAAGTAGAATCTTGCATTTTCAAAATATCCAATAGAATCATCATATCTTAAAATACAATATCCATTTTCTTTAGATATTCATAATTGAATCAGAAATAAACAAAACAACAATAACAAATATTTTACAATTATTGCATGCAAAAACAAAATATTCAGGATGAAAATAAGAGAAAAAGATGGAGAAGAATGAGCAATTTTGCGTTAGAGAGGAAGCGAAGGACTGAGAAAGAGAAAAGAGGAGGAGAGAAAAACTCATCCCGCTATTTATGAGCTGTAAACAAGGAATTTAAAAAACACACACAAAAAACAACGTCGTTTTGGATTCGAAAGCACAAAAGGCTAGTTGGTTCCTAGTCTACCTAATAATTTGCGCACTTCGAATTCAGTCTTGTCAAATGGATATATGGATCCTTTTTTTTTTGAAATGTTATGGCGAGTTTATTTAAAGTGGTAGAGAGGGAAAATGAATAAACGCTGCAATGAAAAAGAAATAGTGATAGTATCATATAAGCCAACGAAAGCTATAGTGTCCTTTGTGGAAGTCTATCATAACCTTAGAATTATTACAATTTTTATTATTTTAAATAAAAATAATACAAAGTATATTATAATCCAAAAACATAAAGTACGAATACATAAATTCATACTTTTAATATTCTACAAATATGCACCTATATTGACATTTATTTACATAAAAAAAATTAACTTTTGATTATAGTGAAAATTTGGTAAGAGAGAAAATATAGTGATCAACCTCTCATTTATTCATTTTTTTCGGTACCAAAGAAATTCAATTTGCATGTTTATTTTCGTATTTTTAGATTATCACAAAATGAATGAGAACTCAGATTCAAACCTTATTTGTTTGTGGTTTGTTTTACTGTTGAGTAACGACTACATCACAAATGTTAATGCATACACGCCGTGCATAAAAACTTCACACACAGACACCCCTATATGTATGTATATTAGTGTTGGCACCTCACGTGATGCACGTGGTGCCTACAATGGTGCTTTTCTTTTGGGTAGTGTGTTGACGACGTATTTAGGTAGCCATGGTGTTTTTTAGGAAATTAATTTGGTGTATTAGCAATAATTAATTTAACAAAATGTCTTGATTTGGTGTATGCAATATTAAAGAGATTGTCTTATTAGCCCTAACATGTACATTAATATTAAGATATAATCTTTATCATTAAAAGCAAAAGAATAAAAAAAAAATCATTACAAGAATCCAAAGCGTTAAAATTTATCTTTATAGGAAGGAAACTAAATTAGGCGAAATTAGGCTTAGGAAAAAAAATCGATCTTTATTATATAAGCCAAGGGGGAGCTATGGTGTCCCCCTCGAAAATTCTAAAACGCCCTCTACAACATTCCAAATATTTAAAGTATATCAATATGAACAATAAATGAAAGTTTTTATATTTTTAAAATGTAAGTATTACAAAATATATAATTTTAAAAAATAAAATACAAATACCGAAATTCATAATTTTGAATTCTCTATAATTAGACACCCATATTGATATAATTTTTGATAGGAAAATTTCAAAGTTTTGGTTTTTATTTTTTTTATATACCGAATAACAATTAAGCTCAAAATTTGACGCATGTATAGCGTGCATAGAAAGCTAGTGAATAAATTGATGCATGCACACGCCTAACATAGTGGTTAGGACCAAAGTCTAGTTTCAACTGAATATGGACATGTTATAATAACACTATAAAATATAAAATCACAATGCCTACTCCTTCCCCTCCGTTAAGGTCGCCATCATTTCCAATAATTGTTTTACCATCTAAAAATCAAATATACATAACCAGTCTTGTCAAAATGAGCATATAATGGGGTGTTTAGGAGTTAGAGATTTGAGGAAAAAAGAGAGGGAAGAGAGGTTTGACCAACTCAAAAATTTGGGTGTTTGGTAGTTAGAGGTTTGAAAGAGAGTTTTGGGGTGAAAAAGCTCTTTTTCAAAAAGCTCATGGGGGTGTTTGGCAAATAGCTTTTTGCTCAGAGGTTAGAGTTTTGACTATGTTTTAGAGTTTTTGACCCATTGAAACTCTAAACTCTTGTTTGGTGGGGAGAGTTTCAATTTAGAGTTTTGATTCCAAAACTCTAATTTTGAAAAAGCTCATCCTAGGAGCTTTTTCATTAGAGTTTTGCAATTGCTAAAGTTTTTGGACAAAATTACCCACATTGATTTATGATTTCCAAAAAAGATAATTTAATATATTACAAAAACAAATGTCTATAAATGTCATTTTACACAAACAACTTTTAGCAATCAGCTAAGTGTTACCAAACACAATTATTAAAGCAACAGTCAAATCAGCAGTCAAATACTCTAAACAAAAAAGTAAAAAACTCTAACAGCAAACTCTAAAATCTAACAGCAAACTCTAACTGCTGTTTGCCAAACAGAGCCCATATGAGGAGCTTTTTGGAAGAGCTTATAGCTTTTTGGTTCTTTTTACTCTGAAACATCTAACAGCTAACCACTATTTACCAAAAACTTTTACACAAACAAGTAATATAAATCAGTTAGTCAAATCAGCTATCACAACCAGTTAGTCAAAACAGCTAATTCAACGAACTAACCTCTAACAGCTAACTTCCAAACATGGCCAATATATTCCCACCTTTTGAATACCACCTTTTTTTTTTATAGAGAATTTGTATACTGCCTTAGTAAACCTAAACTAGATAGAATTAATATATGGAAGCAATTAGTATCAATTATTAAGAGATCGAACTAAATGCAAATCTTTGGATCACTCTTTCTCGCTAATCATGGAATGAAACCTAACTATTCAACAACTACTCCGATCCCCTTTTTTAAAAAGGCTCATTATTCCTATTTTTTACCATCGGCACAAATATAATAAATCGCCCAAACTAAAGCTCACCCGAATCAGAAGATTATAAATTTATAATGGATTAATTAATTGGAAAAACATTATAAAAGATTAAAAAATGCTTTTCAAATCTAACCCTAAGCATTCAATTAAAGGGCTGAGCATCTAGTTGCACCCAAAAAAAGTGAAAAAAAAGTTCAGTTTTCATGAATTTATTATGGATAGCAGCTAGCAACATCAATAACGGCTTTCAACACTCATAGGACAGCAAAAGTCTAATGAAATTAGGCATCTCCATTTACCAAATCAACTAACTAACCAAGAACTTATTCATCACAACCTCTAATATAAAATTATAAACTCATGTAATCACCAGGGCTGTTCTTAAAAATTTGAGGGCCCGGGGCGAACTAATAAGTAAGGGCCCTATAAGGTTGATTAGAAGTATTGAATACTTATTATTTTATAAAAAAGGCTTGATATAAAATGAGGATATTTTTGGTCATACTACTACAGAAAATTGTCCTATTAACGACGGGTATACATTAATAACGCGTCTAAATCTCGTCGCAAATGTAGATGATTTATAACAGTTTTTTAGCTCGTTGCTAAAATTCATGTAATACTGAACCCAAACTCTACTAAAATTGACTCATTTACGACAGGATCACGATGGAAGAAATAATTTACGACCACCCTTTCTACGACGGGTCACAATTTTACAACGGAAAAATCATTTACGACTCCCCCTTATTGCGACGGGGTTACATTTTTGTGATCGTAATTCTTGTCGTAAATAACAGTTTTTCTAGTAGTGTAATCACTATATTCCAATATATATATTTGCCATATGGACCACTTTTGAGTAAGATTTCTTTAGGCCAAATGTGGTAAGGATAATTTGTTTTAGGACAAGATAAAGATAGTAGAATGGAGTGAATATTTTAAACATTAATAAGCATTTAACATAAATGTTTAACTCCACTTGAATTTGAATGTAGAAACTTTTCTCTTCCATGTAAAATATATAATTTTCCAAAAAAAAATCCTATAATTTTTATTAATTGCTCCCATTAAAATTTATCAAATGCATTTTGATCTCACTAAACATTTTTTTTCTTGACTGCCACTATAAGACTATGCAGAAAGAATAAAAAATTACTGAAACGAACAATTATTGTAAATAACAAGGTTTAATGTACGGAAATAATTAGAAATACTATTAACGAAAAGATTGATCTAATGGTTAAGAAGGAAAATGCGGGTAACAAAGTTTTTGAAATTTGTTACTTTAATAGTATTTTTTTTTTTTGAAAGGTTTAATAGCTTAATGATTAATGACATAAAAAAAAGTGTGGAAAAAAGGGGAAAAAAGAAGAAGATAGGAGGAGTAGTGGATTTATCCCAATATGCAATACAATACTAATTGACAACTCCTCACGCAGATACAAAAAACAAAAAACAAATAAAAATATAAGGCAAAGTAAACGGGATTGATCCCGGGATCAACAAGCGCAGCAAAGCTAGGAATCATTAACATCAAACCAATCAGCTAGGAAAGTAAATATATTATTCTACTAATTTATTTTGTATATATTTGATTAATACGAAATTGGGCTTTTGAGCTTGGGCCTTGGGCAGCCGCCGTGCCCGCCCATGCTCAGGACCGACCCTGGTAATCACTCCAAAAACATGACTACATCAATGACTACTTGTTGAAACCCATATATTGCACTAGTGAGTGTCTCACATCGGAAGATGATGAGAGACTAAACTATCTTATAAGTCTAGGAGTTACTCCTCCTCAGCCGTGGGCCATGCCACCGTGTCCCTACCCCACTGTCGGCTGGCAACAACCTCGGCCACCTCGTCCACAACCACCTCAAGCTGGCATTCTCGGTGCTCGTCCATCACAACCATACTTCACGGCCTCATCCCATGTTGATGCTACACCAACTGATATTAATCAGGCTTTGCATACTTTCTCCATGTATCCTCCCGATGAGCAATTTTACATGGACACCGGAGCGACATCTCATATGACTAATTCGCAAGGTAATCTCTCATCTTATTTTCAATTGAGCAATAATAAAAATAATGCTATTATTGTTGGAAATGGTAGTATGATTCCGGTTCATGGCTTTGGTAATGCATCCATTAATTCCTCCACCTGTTTGTTACATTTGAAAAATGTCCTACATGCTCCTAAACTCATTAAAAATTTAATTTATGTTCGTAAATTCACAAATGACAATAAAGTGTCCGTTGAATTTGACCCTTTTGGATTCTCTGTGAAGGATTTGAAGACGGGGAGACGTCTCATGAGGTGTGAGAGTTCCGGGGAGCTTTACCCATTCACCACCGCTTTTCGGGCTACTTCTCAATCCTTTCCGACTGCTTTTGCAGTGTCTTCTTCTAGTCTGTGGCATTCTCGCCTAGGCCATCCCGAGGATGCTATTCTTAGTTCTTTAAGTAGTAATAATTTCATTTCATGTAATAAAGCTCGAAATAATGATTGTCATTCTTGTCCTTTGGGAAAGTTAGTTAAAACTCCATTTTATGAGTCTCTTTCTATTACTACTATGCCATTTGATATTATTCACACTGATTTATGGACATCTCCTGTTGTTAGTAGCCATGATCATCGATATTATGTTTTAGTTCTTGATGATTACACTAATTTTCTTTGGACTTTTCCTATATCATGCAAATCACAAGTATATAATATTTTTCTGATTTTTCGCCAATATATACGTACGCAATTTGAACGAGAAATCAAAGCTTTTCAATGTGACAATGGTCAGAAATATAATAATTCTTCTTTTCAAAAATTTTGTGACAACCATGGCATGACATTTCATTTTTCTTGTCCTTATACTTCCCTCACAATGGGAAAGCTGAGCGTAAAATTCAAACTATTAATAATCTTGCGCGTACAATGCTAGCTCATGCTTCTCTTCCTCATCATTTTTGGCATTACGCTTTAGAGACGGCTACTTATCTCTTAAACATCTTACCTTCCAAACTCGTAGAACACAACTCTCGCACTCAACTTCTTTATCAACGGAATCCATCTTATTCTCACTTACGAGTTTTTGGTTGTTTGTGCTTTCCACTCTTTCCTTCCACGTCTATACATAAACTTCAGTCTCGATCTACTCCGTGTGTCTTCTTAGGATATCCTTCTAATCATCGAGGATATCGGTGTTACGATCTTTCTAGTCGTAAGATTATTATTGCTAAGCATGTTCGGTTTGATGAGACTAATTTCCCGTTCTCTCAGCTCCATACCCCAACTCTTGATTCCTATGATTTTATGGATTGCACGAACTCCCCTCTCCGTTTGCATTTACTTCATGACATTGCACACAATCCTCAAACTGTGGTTCATAATGATCTTCCTCCTACTTCCCATACGGACCAACAACTCAACCCCTCCTCATCCCCTTGTCCCCCACCATCACCACCACCTCGTATGACCACCCGAATTCAACATGGAATTTATAAGCCTAATCCCAAATACCAAAATCAAGCTTTGAGCACCTCCGTATCTTCTATTTCTCCTATTCCTAAAAATCCCTTGGATGCACTCAAAGACATGAATTGGAAAAATGCTATGCAGGATGAATATAATGCTCTTATTGAAAATAAGACTTGGGAGTTGGTTCCTCGACCTCCTAATGTGAATGTTATTCGGTCATTGTGGATTTTTCGACATAAAACAAAGTCTGATGGTTCTTTTGAGCGATATAAAGCTCGTCTTGTGGGTAATGGAAAATCTCAATGGGAAGGCATTGATTGTGATGAAACTTTTAGTCCTGTTGTAAAACCTGCTACGATACGCATCGTTCTCGGTCTTGCTTTGTCAAAATCTTGGTCTATTCATCAATTGGATGTCAAAAATGTTTTCTTGCATGGAAATTTAAATGAAACTGTTTATATGCATCAACCTTTGGGGTTTAAGGATCCGATGCGTCCTAATCATGTTTGCCTCTTACGCAAATCACTTTATGGATTGAAACAAGCTCCTAGGGCTTGGTATCAGCGTTTTGCAGACTTTGTGGCCACTATAGGCTTTTCTCACAGTCATTCGGACAATTCTTTTTTCATTTATCGTCAAGGCTTTGAAACAACATATCTTTTTCTCTATGTTGATGATATTATTCTTACAGCTTCTTCAGACTCACTCCGGAAGTTCATTATGATGCGTTTACACTCCGAATTTGCTATGAAGGACTTAGGTCCATTGAGCTACTTCCTTGGTATTGCTGTTTCACGTAATAAACATAGTTTATTCTTGTCACAGAAAAAATATGCAGGTGAACTTCTTGATAGGGCTGGCATGTCTAATTGCAAGCCTTGTTTCATTCATCTTGACACTAAGGGCAAGATGAGTGCTGATTCTGGGGTTTCATATGAGAACCCAACATTGTATCGACGACTAGCCGGTGCTTTATAATATCTAACTTTCACGAGGCCTGATATCACATATGTCGTTCAACAGGTTTGCTTATTTATGCATGATCCAAAACAAGAACACATGGCTGCTTTGAAGCGCATCCTGCGCTATGTTAAAGGTACTCTTCATTTCGGCATGCATCTTTACAAATCTCCTACCACTAGTCTCCTGTCCTACACAGATGCTGATTGGGGTGGGTGTCCTGACACTCGTCGTAGCACCTCTGGTTATTGTGTTTTCCTCGGTGACAACTTGATCTCTTGGTCATCTAAACGGCAACCTACCTTGTCTAAGTCTAGTGCCGAAGCCGAGTACAGGGGTGTTGCTAAT
The DNA here is from genome assembly GCA_951394345.1 of Salicornia ramosissima. NCBI lineage: Eukaryota > Viridiplantae > Streptophyta > Magnoliopsida > Caryophyllales > Amaranthaceae > Salicornia > Salicornia ramosissima. The sequence continues at coordinate 12,608,451 of OX596236.1, read as the reverse complement.
GTTGTATCTGAATCTTGTTGGATTCGTAATTTGTTGCTTGAGCTTCATCATCCTATTTCAACAGCAACATTGGTATATTGTGATAATATTAGTGAAATTTATATGAGCTCTAATCCTGTTAAGCATCAACGCACTAAACATATTGAGATGGACATTCATTTTGTCCGCGAAAAAGTGAAACGTGGCGAAGTGTGTGTTCTTCATGTGCCTTCTAGATATCAAATAGCTGACATTTTTACTAAGGGTCTTCTGCGCGTGCTTTTTGATGATTTTCGGGACAGTCTAAGCGTTCGTCCTCCTCCCGCTTCGACTGCGGGGGTGTGATAGAGTATAAATAATATGTTTATTTATTATTTTGTATTATTTATGTAATTACCATATTACCCTTAGGGTTTCTCAACACATGTATATATATAATTCATTAATTAATAAGAGAACTCAAGGATTCAATTCTCTCAGTAAGTAACCTAACTCTCTTCATCCATATTGTGTTGCCTAGGCCCGTTTCTAATATTCATTCAAATTTAACACTACTATAATTACATAAATAATGCAAATAAATAAATCAACAAAATCAAAAGTTGTTCCGTATAGTATTTATAACCAAAAAAAACATTCATCCCTAAAATGAAAGATAAAACGCATTTTTCATCCCAAATTTTGAATTCGATCATGTGATGAGGAACTTTCTTCAATGTAGGAGAGGAGACTATAATTTCTAGGAGAGGAGACTATATGAAGGAATTAAAAAGAGATGTCTAAACGAACAACATTGCAACGCTTCATTTCAATATCCATAGCATGATATTGAGAAAATAAGCATACTATTAGAATAAACTAGCCTTTTCTTACCCTTCTTCATTGCCTTATGATATGTTTCATGTCTTTTAATCATATGTGTTAATAAAACACCATTTTCATAAATCATAAAGACATATCTCAAAAATACATCAAAACATTCGAACCTTTTATAAATTAATGTTTGAAAATATAACATCCAATAATCCATAAAAGAATAAAATCGTAAACTCATATGTAAATAATAGGGTAAACCTTTAAATATAATATCGATAATCACATTTGTAAATGGGACCGTAGGTGTTATTAATAAATGTCACCAAATTAATACTTTAAAACATAATAAAAATGATTTGTAAAAGTCACTAAAATAAATATAGAGTACGTTCAAAGATGCCAGCAATATTTGTTACCTTGATCTGTGGTTAGTACAAAACTCCCTTAATTTCAATGGCCCGTTCTTCCTGATCTTCGAGGACTTTTTTATTTAAATAAGTAAATAGAATAAAGTAGCTTATTTGAAAAGAGTAATTAATATGTTATAAAAGAAGTAAATAAAAAGCATTTAAAAATGATTTTAATAAAATAATCATATGTATACTTTTGTTAGTAAAAATATTTATAATAAAAGTATTAGTACTCTCTATTACTATCGTTTTTTAATAAAAACAATACTAATAGAGGATCCATTAGTATCGTTTTTTACTAAAAATGATAGTAATAGACTCCATATAATACTAATATTTTTTTATTTAAATTAATATTTGATTTTTGGGCCAAATATATATATATATATATATATATAAATATGCATCCTTTTGGCATTATCTGCAGCTCTGTTCAATTCTGTATAATGTACAATAATATAATATTTTTTTAATTAATTAAAATTTTTAAACGATACATATATAATAGAAGTTCGATGTATATATTCATATAAAATATAGTTTACAAGAACGTTGGATACGATCGATGTTTACGACGTAATTATAAATAAAATGTATAAATAATGTGCTACTAATACAAATTTTATTTAATTAGGATCGGACAATAAGAAATTTAGCCTGAAGAACCTCGCCCAGTGCTCGCGAACCTCATCCAACTCTCCTTTGATATATGGGGCAGACCTTTGAATGTAGTCCTTCAAAATCAAAGATTAAAAAAAACATATAAGTAATGTTATAGACGCCATCTTGCTTAGACTTTTAGGGCCACAATATTTGCAAACTTAAAAAAAAAAAGATGTTCTGTTGTAGACCTACCTAAGCTATGACGAGCAAATGAAAGATAATTTGCACTAAATTAAACTTAGAGTAATCTTAGCTTAAAACCTGATTTGCTACTGTTTTTAAGGTTTATCCATGTTCTATACCATTCATGAAACATTAAATGACTTATTTGCATGTGTTTGGCAGAAAATAGGGTGTTTTGAACAAATACAAGGCAAACACAGTTATTTTAGCTATTTTTGGGGTTTTCATGGCAATTTTCCTACCAACCAACCTATATCCTGGTTTTAAGATTTATCCATGTTCTATATCAATTTTGTAAGCATTAAGTGACTTATTTGCATGTGTTTGTGCGGAAATATGACGTTTTGGAACAAAAATAAGATAAATATGACATTTTTTTTATGGTGTTTTCGTTTCCATATTCCTACCAATTAACACATATACTGTTTTTAAGGTTTATCTATGTTCTATATCATTCGTGCAATCATTAAATGACTTATTCGCATGTGTTTGGGCGAAAATAGGGCATTTTAGAACAAAATCAAGGCATATAAGTCATTTTGGCTAGTTTTTAGTGCTTTCGTTCCCATGTTCCTACCAATCAACCTATATATTGTTTTTATGGTTATCCATGTTCTGTATCATTCATGTAAGCACTAAATGACTTATTTGCATCTATTTGGGTGAGAATAGGGCATTTTGGAACAAAAATAAGGCATATAGGTCATTTTTGGTAAGATTTTGGTGTTTTCGTTCCCATGTTCCTACCAATTAACATATATATTGTTTTTAAGGTTTATCCATGTTCAATATCATTCTTGTAAATATTAAATGACTTATTTGCATGTGTTTGGGAAAAAATATGGCATTTTGGAACAAAAAAAAAGAAGCATAGGCCATTTTTGGCTAGTTTTTAGGTGTTTTAGTTCCCATTTTCCTACCAATCAATATATATATATATATATATATATATATATATATATATATATATATTGGTTTTAAGGTTTATCCATGTTCTATATTATTCTTGTAAGCAATAAATGACTTATTTGCATGTGTTTGGGGGAAGATATGGCGTTTTGGAACAAAAACAAGGAGCATAGGTTACATGTTTATTAATTATTAGAGTGTCGCGATTGGGATCTCATGCCACAACTACGCCCCCGTTTAAGAATCTAATCATTTACCATGTCAATGGGCACCCATCCCCCATTCATGATCGACATAGTAAGATTTAGATCCTTGAGACGGCCCATGAAAGCGACAGTGAGATTGTGTAAAACGATAAGCAAGAGTGTTTAAAATTAAAATCATGTGATTGGTTACATGTTTATTAATTATTAGAGTGACGCGATTGCGATCTCATGCCACAACTACGCCCCCGTTTAAGAATCTAATCATTTACCATGTCAATGGGCACCCATCCCCCATTTATGATCGACATAGTTAGATTTAGATCCTTGAGACAGCCCACGCAAGCGACTGTGAGATTGTGTAAAGCGATAAGCAAGAGTGTTTAAAATTAAAATCATGTGACTGGTTACAGGTTTATTAATTATTAGAGTGACGCGATTGCGATCTCATGCCACAACTACGCCCCCGTTTAAGAATCTAATCATTTACCATGTCAATGGGCACCCATCCCCGATTCATGATCGACATAGTTAGATTTAGATCCTTGAGACGGCCCACGCAAGCGACAGTGAGATTGTATAAAGCGATAAGCAAGAGTGTTTAAAATTAGAAGCAAGTGATTGGTTACATTGATTTAAGCAAAAGCAAAGCAAAGAAAGCAAGTGAAACAAAAGGAAAAAAACCAAAACCAAAGTAAAACAAAAACAAAATAAAACAGGAGTAATTCAAAAGAAATCAAAACAAATCAAGAGAATCGAACCACAAGGCAAGCAAATTAGGCACATAGTTCCCAAAATCATCAAATAAGGTTGTGGCACAACGCCATCAACCATCCAGTGTCCTCAAGTCGGGAACCTCTTGCCCCTAACAAAGCAAATATCCTCAAACTATCGTCTCAATCCTATATCTAATCCTAAAAAACTAAGCAACCAAGAAATAAAAGGGGAGCTGAAAATAACTCACTGAGGCATCACCAGCTTCAACTGTTTTACCCTCTCCATCATAATTCATTCTAGCATAAATAAAAAAACAAAAACCAATAAGGACATGGGATTAAAACATAAAGCACCAAAATAACATAGCACTAAAATCATGAGAGCAAGCTTCTACCACCTCTAGCAAATGTGTCCTTCACCTTTTTTTGTATACTAAAGCACAAATTAGAGGGGGAAAGGGGGCGAAACGTAAACAAAATTATTAAAGCACAAATTATTAGCCATGATTCAAACTTAAGAATACAATAGTTCACAAAAGCTTGTCGCAGGCAACCTAGCAACGACCATAGCAATAAGGAAGCAACCCCATATACAATAGCTCATTTCTATGGTTTAATTTAATATATGGATGTAAATCATAGCTCTTTTATTGATATCCTGTTAGGCAAATATTGAGTCTTTATTATGCTCTCGATGAGGTAAAATCGGAAAACTAAACTTGGCATAGAATATGTAAAAACAAACTAAACAACGAAATGTTGATAATTATAATAAATAAGAAATCAATTAATAGACAAATTTCCAACAATTTTAATTCACATAATTGGTAACAACAACAAAAAAATGTATAAAATTAGTCATGATAGTTAGCCATAAATTTGATTTCTAAGACCACAATGTGTATTATTAAAAAGTTCATGTGAAAATTGAATTACTCGACACCACATAGAAAAATTGAAAGTATAAGGCTACCAAATAGAATTTCCTTACTAATTATCATTCAAGCATTTTGACAAACACCTTGTGGGCATGAACTAGTAGTGTGATTTTTCACATAAAGAATATAATAATAGTGAATCTAAAGCATTTCCATTAAAATTCAACCACAAATCAACAATAATAATCACATATTGAAACTAGTTAAACAATATAACAACAATAACAACTTGTTTAAATGAAATGAAAAAAAAAAAAAACAGAAGCAAACAAGTCAAACCTTCGAGCAAACAGAAGCAAACAGCAAGCAGTAGTAGTGGAACCCAATAGCCCTCCAACCTTCGAGCAGTAGCAGCGCAGTCGAACCAGGTCGAACCTTCGAGCAGCAGCAGTCGAACTACGTCGAACGTGGAGCAGTGGCAGTCGAGCAGAACTAGTCCAACGTCGAGCAGTAGCAGTCGAGCAGAAGCAGGTCGCCGACGAGCATAACCACGGAGGAAGAAGCAGCGGTGGTGACGATTCTCAGTGGTGGTGCTGTGCGTGGGTGTCGAAGGAAAGAGGGGTAAAAAGCTAGGGTTGTTGGGTTTTGGTGAGAGTATTTGGGGGTTTTGGTTTTAGTAATTTTAATTTGGCTGTGTGTATGTTTTTGGCTGTGTGTATGTTTTTGTCGAGCCAGCTTTTTTTTTTAAAAAAAAAAAACTTTCATTTCTATCGTTTTTAATAAAAACGATAGTAATATATACACTATTAGTATCGTTTTTATTAAAACCGATACTAATAATGTTTCTATTACTATCATTTTTGGTAAAAACGATACTAATATATCATTATTACTATCATTTTTATTGAAAATGATACTAATAATTTCTCTATTACTATCCTTTTTACCAAAAACGATACAATTATAGCATTATTACTATCGTTTTTCAAATAAACGATACTATTGGGGCGATACTAATAGACAATTTTCTACTAGTGAATAATAATATAATAATGCTTATTTGAAAAGAGTAAATAATATTTTATAAAAGAAGTTAATAAAAGGCATTTAAAAATGATTTTGATAAAATAATCATATGTATACTTTTGTTAGTAAAAATATTTGTAATAAAAATATTAGTAATATTAATGTCAAAATAATAATAATATAATAATGGTAATAACAATAATAAGGCTTTGGTCTCTTTCTAGTTTGCATGAAAATAAATACGGATACGGGTAGTGATACGATACATGTACGGGGAAACGCAAATTCAAATGTTAGGGATATGTGGACACGGAAAAATAATATTAAAAAATACATATTTCTGTTATTAAAGTATTAGAAAATATACAATGAAGAAGAAAAAATATTTTTTATAATATTTGATTGTCAATATAATGTTAAATTTTAATAAATATTCGATTATGTTAGTGATTTACATTTAACTTTTATGAATTCACTTCACACATTATAATATAAATTCCCATTCAGACTAAATATATAAGTTTTAAAAGAAGTTTAGAATGTGTCTTATAAATGTCCAATATGTGTTTCATAAGTGTCCATATAACTAAAAATATTGGACACGTGAGTTGGTGTGTCCGACATATATTTAGGCGTGTCCAACGAGTATCGATGTCCGATACGTGTCGGATACGGGACATGTCACTTGTTAAAAGTGTCCGTGCAACCTAAGTTTCTTTAGAGGAGGAAAGAGATAAGGGGGTGTAATGAAATAGCATTGCAGTAGGGTGCGTGGCAGCAGAGTAGTGGCGGGGAGGATGAAGTGTCTGCCGGTAACTCGCCGAAGGTGTTGGCGGCGGACTGCAATTGAGGAGGTGGTGGTGCTGTTTGGGTGAGGAAGAAGAAAAGGAAAAAAATGGGGCTTCTTAATTAAGTTGGAACCTTGATGGGTGATTTTGATTAAAACTAAGCTAATGATGTGTGAATTGAAATTGGAATGAGTTTGAGTGATGAAATTAGACGCAATTGGAGTTAGCACTATTTATAGTTAAATTAAAACATTAATTTAATCAAAACTCCATTGTTAATTGGGCAACAATTGAGGTGCGGAGGAAAATGTGGTTGATGATGGATGGTTTGCATGCAATACAAGTGGAAGGAGGAAGATGGATTTGCTTGGAGCCCAAGGTGGATGGTGGAGATGATGATGATGGAGATGGTGATGTAAGTGGGTGATGATGATGATGCAATAATCAAATTATGATTCCCTTTTGTTTTGTGATGAATTGGATGGAAAGAAATGGGCTTGAATGAATTAAGTCTTGTGGGTTTAAGCACTTAGGAAATTATTGGACCTGAAGAACTTTTACTAAATTATTTGTATATACAAAAAATAATTAATTATGGAAAATATTTTATCAAGAAAAAAAAAAGTTTAGGAAAAATGCTTATTACTTTGAAAATAATTTATCATTAGAACCTTAAAAAGATTTATAAAATCATTTTTGAAACTCATTTTAGTTTTGTAACAAATATAACATTGTTAATAAAATAAGAAAATAAATTTGAAAATATAGTTTAAAAAATACATTAATTAGGCTCATCAATTAAATAATATTAATTAATTAGATTTTGAAAACTCGAAGTATTACACGTTGCCCCGTCTCACTATTTTTAAAAAAAAAAATATTTTCTTTGTCGTTGATCTGCAAATAAAATAAAATTGACATCCGCACATGAATTTTATCCCAACTTTTTAATCAATGTTTATCAACCAATTATCAAATTTAACCATAGAGAATTGGGACCAATAAGTTCCACAAAAATTAATTCACTATTTTAACTAAACAAATATGTGATAACAAATTTTAAACACACCCATATATAGCATAATCAAATAAAGATGGTAAAACATGCACATATATACTCATTATAGTAGGGGTATAAATTGGATGGACTAGATTGGACTCGGCCAAGTCCAGATCCAGTTCGAAAATAATTTGGACTTGAGAAATTAAGTTTGAATCCGATCCAAAAAGTTATCAAGTCCGATCCAATCCAATCCGAATAAAATTTCTCAAATCCTAATCCAATCCGATACAATCCAAATAACTAAACTTATAATAAAAAAAATAAATATCATTGATAAATCATAAATGAAAATCTTTTAAGGGTTTTGAGCCTAGTTGTTTTGTGTATGATATAAATCGATTTGTTTGGAGCTTAATGAAATACTTACTCTTGCTTGCCAAAAAAAATCATAAATGAAAATCTTATACATAAAAATACTCAATTAGTTGTTTAAAACGAAAGCAGTTTACTAGTTACAAGTCCTTAAAAACATAAAACAAGTCCTTAAATGTCAAAATACACCAAAACTCATTAATTCTTCTCATCCTTGGCCCAAATTGAATTTTGAAAAGGCACCAAAACAAAAAATTGAGCGGTACATTTGTTGCCAAATTAAAAAAAAAATAGTCTATATTTTAAAATAAATATGGACTATAGTTTGGAGTTTGGACTCCAATAGGTTGAATCCATGTCTAATCCAAAAACTTTTGGACTAAAAAATTTGAGTTCGAATCTAATCTGAGTTTTTTAAGTCCGATCCAGTCTACTAGATTTGGATTGGATTGGACTTTTGCAAATCCACTTACACCCCTACATTATAGATGAGAAATTGCTTGCCAAGATTAAGGAGTGAAAAAAATAATGTTGAGTAAACTAAGGAATTAACAGCTCGGATTACATAAACCTAGATTACAAAGGGAGAAAAGGAGAGACAAAAACATATTGAATCTATGTGTTCCGTTGCCTAGTGGGAGTGATATATATATGATTGATCTCATGTCTCATCTTCATTTCAGTTACAAAATTGGGAAGACGAAGGAGAAGGCGGCTAAATTAGGGAGGAATTGATCGATTAAACGGATAATTAGAGAAGAGATTGATAAATGAGCTACCATTAATTTGAATAATTAGAAGTATAAGTTGAGATGTCTATTCTTTTCAGAATGCCGACGGAGAAGACGATAGAATTCAAGAGGAAATGCAGTAATTGAATGGGCGCTTGTTTGTTATAATATACATCAACTTTAGCTGGTTTATAATTATTAAAATCCTCTTTTTAATTACAAGGATAAGATGTAGACTAATGGTTAAAACCATTAGTGTGTGAAATTGGGGTTGCGGGTTTGAGTTTTTGTTAGGCCCTCCTGATGACATGACATAATGACTGGATACCTACATGGCGTAACACAGTGCGAATAACGTCTTATAATAATATTGTATAGATAACAACAATAATATTAATAATAATTATCCAAAATACCAATTTAACAAACTAATTCAAGATTTATCACATTATTCAAAATTAGGCATGACATAGATTAATCTTGGCGTAGTTCTTTAAGCAACAATCATAGGCTAATCCATCATTATAACATGCGCTTAATATTTAGATTTGCAATTATGAAAGTGTTGTTTTGCATATATGTGTCCACCTACTCCATTAGTATGAGATATTTTGAGAAGATGCCCAAAAACAAATTCGTATGGGCTAGGCTCAAAGCAGGCAATATTATATTAATGGTGGAGTCCACGTGGTATGGTGGGGCCAAACACTTAAATGTACTGCTACTTGCACAAGAGACCAGATCCTCAATTTACTCAACAAAATTACAATCACACACAATATAAGGAAAAAGATAAATAACAAAGGTTAACAACACTAAATATAGGGAATCGGTCTAACTTAACAAATTATTATTATTTTATTATCTCCTAATAAGCTGGTACCCAAAATATTATTATTACTAGGTAGATAATACCTGAGCAAATACTCGGTTTTAATGAATGATTAGGAAAGATTTTTTTAGTGGTTTCTATATTAGTATAAAAGTATTAATATACTATACCAAATAGAAATATTGATATGTTGGGATGGATAATACGGGTTAAGAAAAAAAAAATTGTTACTACATTAGTCTTAACTCTATATCGTAATACTCACAACTTTTGCAATTTAAGTTGTAACATAATGTTTACAAAATTTTTTTTACTATATTTAGTAAAAAATTTATCTATGTGTAACTTTTTTATTTTTTAAATCGACCTTACTTTCTTTAGTGGGCCTAATTAATTATTCATTTTTCACTCTATTTCTCTTTAAATCTATTTTTTATATAGGAGTCCGTATCACATACTTATGTAACGAATATTACAATGCGGAGGTAGTATAAAAGATTAGTAGAGATATAGGAAAAATTAATTATAATAAAATACACCCCCATTTTTTATTATTTGCTCGTTTGTGTTTTCATCAATACCAATAAATTAATAGAGTAATATAAAAAGAAAAAAAATCATAAATTATAATAAAAGTTGTGCAAAAAAAGTAAGAGAGAGAAGATGATAAAGTAACGTGAGAAAAATATACGAAGTATTAATAAATATAAAAGAATAAAAGTTTACTATATTTAGATAATGTAGGAAGTTAGCAAGTTAGAAAATTAAAATGAAAATAGCCCAAAAAAGGAAAGTACGCAAATTAAATAAAGACAAGTGAGTAATTTAATTAGTAAAAAAAAAATTATGCAAATGTTTGTCAATTATATGTCAAAGTTTTTTGTTATAATATTATTTTAGTTTAGGAAGATATTTGTTTGGTATTTTATTTATTTATTAGAGTATTAATTATGGCAATAAATATAGAGAGGTAGAAAAATGAGATAGAAGATAGATATAGATTTTTTTTTGTTAGGAGAGAAAAATGGTAGTTTAGAAGGGAAAGAAGGTATATTTTAGTGGTAAGAGTTTTAGTAAGGTATATATATACATATATATATATATATATATATATATATATATATATATATATATATATATATATATATATATATATAGATAGATAGATATAGATAGATATAAATATCTCCTAATAATCTAGTACCTAAAATATCAAGGAGAAATAATCTAAAGTTAGTGGCCCTCAGCCGTGTTGAAATATTGGGAAGATTCATAAATTTTAGCTAACATTTAATAAATAATAAGCTCAAATAAATGATCAAATTTTTTTTTTTGGACGGGTAAACAAGTGATTAATTAATCCTTTAAAGAAATGTCATTGTCTACAAAAACTTGAATTGAAGTAGGAACTTCCTCAATCCAAACCACACAATCAGAATTAACATTACAATACTTAGCAAGATTGTGCCACAATATTACCACTACGTTTAACATGAAGAAAATTTATAGACGAACATCTATTTGCGAGCTGGAGAATATCAGCCACGATGCAGCCCAACTCAGAGGTTTCAAGGACACCCTTCTTCAGCATATTTACCACTTTAATGCAGTCCATTTCCAACGAAACACAGTGGAACCCAACCTCCGCAACAATGGTTAAAGCATGTCTGGTCGCCAAGGCTTCAGCAACATCCACTCTTCCCACCTCCATCATAGTGTAGTAGGTAGCAAGCATCACATCACCAACTGAATCTCGAACCATCGCGCCACAACCCATTAAGTTATTCCCTAAGAAAGCCACATCACAGCTAATTTTGTACCTTCCATGGGAAGGAGGAGACCACCTATTCACCATAGTTGCATTCAATTGGTGTGATGATTCTCCAACATTGTTCGCCCTTTCATATTCTTCAACAAAACTCACCGCTTTTTGTATTACAGTCATTGTAGGAGTCCTCTTTTGTTCAAATTCCCACCTATTCCTTTTATTCCATATACCCCATGCAAGACACCACAAAATGCACCACCATTGTTTATCCTTGTAGATGGCACTTAGAGCCCCAAACCACTCATTGAAAGAAGTCATGTTTTGATTCATGCTCTAAATTCGAAGAGGGGAAGTTTTCCAAATAAACCACGCTTCCTAACATCTAACGAGACAATGGAGCACGGTTTCTTCATCTTCACCACACATCGGGCATACACAATCCACATCCATTCCACGCCGCCGTAACTGAGCCATCACTGGGATGTCATTATGTTAAAATTTTTGATTTGCAAAAGAAAACTATATTCTTATCAAGAGATGTGAAGTTTTATGAAAATGTTTTTCCTTTTATGGAAGAAGCTACAAATCCTAAAACTACTAATTCAATTCCTTTAGTTTCTTTTGGAAATAATCATGAAAATCATCTTCCATATATGACTGAAAATAATATTTGCAATGAGCATTATAGTACTACTTCTAGCACAGAACAGCTCCAGAACAGAACATCTATTGCTCCTGTTGTTCCTACTGCTACAGATGATCAGCTTCATGCTGATACAGATCAGCTTCTTACTGCTGATGAGTACAACTCTTCAAAAGCAAGTGAGGGCATCAGTCAGCATGAGATTGTGCCTATTGACAATAGTCTGAATTCAGGTAATGTCTCTGATTTTTATACTCTTTGCAATGAAAATTGTACACCTGTGGCACCAAGAACTTCTACTAGAATTGTGCAAAAATCAACAAGGTTAGATGGTTTTGAATGTTCCTATTTACCTCATAAAAATTTAAATGATTCTAATTCTTCCAAATCTAATTCTTTTTCTGTAAATACTTCTAAAATTATTGAGCCTAAAACCTATAATCAAGCTAAACATTATAAGGAATGGTCTCAAGCTATGGAAGAAGAATTTAATGCTCTTGAAGAAAATAAAACTTGGACTCTAACTACTTTGCCAAATGGAAAACAAGCTATTGGTTCTAAATGCGTGTTTAAAACTAAACTTAATCCTAATGGCACCTTAGAAAGATATAAAGCTAGACTTGTTGCCACTGGTTACCAACAAAAGGAGGGACAAGATTATAACCAAACTTTCGCTCCAGTTGCTAAGCTTGCCACTATAAGAATTATTATTGCCCTAGCTACTATTAGAAATTGGTCCATTTGGCAATTAGACATAAATAATGCCTTCTTACATGGTCACCTTGATGAAGAAGTCTATATGCTTCCTCCTTCAGGATATACTAAGGCTAAGGAGGGTGAAGTTTAGAAACTTCACAAGTCCTTATGTGGGCTCAAACAAGCCCCTAGACAATGGAATAGGGAACTTACTATGTTTCTTAATTTTCATGGGTTTATTCAATCTAAACAAGACTACTCCTTATTTACTAGAATGCTTGATAATGAGTTTTTAATTTTAGTTGTCTATGTTGATGATATCTTGATTACAGGATCTTCAAATAGTCAAATTGCTAAAGTTAAAAAGGATCTTGATGATACGTTCACTATCAAAGACTTAGGCCTATTGCATTACTTCCTAGGAATTGAAGTCACAAGAACTAACTCCGGGACTTTTTTTTCTCAACAAAAGTATATATCAGACATTTTAGAAGATGCAGGAATGCAGAATTGTACAGAAGCTACTACCCCTCTGCCCATTGGTCTTAAATTAACCTTAGAAGATAGTTCTTTTCTTGACACCCCTAATGTGTATAGAAGACTTATAGGGAGGCTGCTTTACTTGAACTTTACCAGACCCGATCTATCTCACTCAGTACAACATCTTTCTCAGTTTATGCAACAACCAAGAACCCCTCATCTCCAGGCTGCTCTCCATGTGTTGAAATATCTTAAAGCTACTAAAGACTATGGATTGTTCTACTCCTCTACCACAACTCCTAAATTAACTGCTTACAGTGATTCAGATTGGGGTGCTTGCACTTTTACAAGTCGTTCTCTCAGCATCTATGTTGTTCTCATTGGTAGTAACTTAGTTTCTTGGAAGACCAAGAAACAAACTACATTCAGCAAGAGTTCTACAGAAGTAGAATATCGAAGCCTCTCAAGTGCTGCTAGTGAATTAAGTTGGATAGAAGGCCTTCTGCAAGATCTTCAATTTGAAGTCCAGTTACCTATTCCTCTTGCTTGTGATAACATATCCGCAGAGCATTTGGCTCGAAACCCCATGTTCCATGAAAAATCAAAACACATCAAACGTGATATGCACTACATAAGGGAGTAAGTTGAGAATGGGTTTATTGATGTTCATCATGTCTCGAGTTCCGATCAACTAGCTGATTTACTTACAAAATCTCTTGTCTCTTCAAGACATTTTTATCTATGTAACAAGCTTGGTGTTATTAATTTATCAAGCTTGGGGAGGGGATATTAGAGCAAGTGGGTTTAGTTTATTTTGGTTTTGGTTGCTCCTTTCTCTTCTCTTCTCTCTATATATATTTTCCTCTCTGCCTCTTGTGGTGTTGTATGAGAGACAACTGATCTAATATAATTCTCTGATGCTTTACTCTTCTTCTTCATCTCTACTTCCTAATTTTTCTTAGTTGTGTTTAGCTTTCCATCCAAAGAAGCGGACTTTAGGGGGGATTTTGACATTCCCTAACTTCATCCAGGTTTTCTTGTCATGACTCGGATCACTACTTGATTGGGCGCATATCCTTCCTTCAAGTTCTAAAAAGTATGCTGACCTCACACTATAACATCCATTTTTGGTGTGGTGCCATATCCATAAGTCTGTCGCCACTGAATTAGAAAGTGGAATTTTCCTGATTGCAAGTACTTCTTCAGCAGTGAACCAGTGATTGAGGATCTCTAAATCCCATTTGTTTTGAGTGATTAATTCAGCTACAACCTGCGGTTGGCTTGCATCAACAATAGATAGAAGAGTAACTTTAAAATTTGGGAGCTTAGGGACCCAAGGGTCTTGCTATATGTTGATTGAAGTGCCCCTAGCTACCATTTTTCTAGCACCTTTTAAAATGAGATCCCTTGCTGACATTATAGACTTCCATGTGTAACTTACATTTGTAGAACCTAGCTTCTAGAAAGTCCATATCAGGGAAATACTTTTTCTTGAGAATTTTCACCATGAGAGACTCTTCATTTGTGAGGATTCACCACGCCTGTTTAGCCAACAAGGCTTTGCTGAAAGCTTGCATATCTCGAATGCCCAGGCCGCCACTTCTTTTTGAAGGAATCAATTTTCTCCATGCTATCCAGCTTACCTTTTTCTCATCATTTTTTTGTCCCCAAAAGAATGCCCGAGCCATTTTCTCCAGCTCATTCAAAATATTTGTGGGGAGAAGGAAAACTTGCATAGCATAAGTTGGTATAGCTTGAACCACTACTTTTATGAGAATCTCCTTTCCTGCTTGTGAGAGAATTTTTTCTTTCCATCCCTTCAACTTTTTCCAGACACGATCCTGAATTGATTGAAAAACCTGTTTCTTTGATCCACCAATGTAAGTCGGAAGACCCAAATATTTGTCATGCCCTTCCACAACCTTAAAAGATAACTTCTCCTGAAGCTTATTTTTCTTCTCTGGCCCTATATTTCGGCTGAAGGACACCTCAGATTTTTCTAGATTCAGCTTTTGGCCGGAAGCAGTTTCATAGATGGATAAGATTTTCTATCACTCTATCAACCTCCTCCTCTGTTGCTCTCACAAATAATAGACTTTCATCTGCGAAAAACAAGTGAGAGACCGGTTGCACATACTTTCCAATTTTAACACCATGGATGGAACCATTATTTTCCGCTCCCCTAAGAAGAGTAGAAAGCCCTTCCGCACACAAAATGAAAAGGAAAGGTGAAAGAGGGTCCCCTTGACAAAGACCCCTTCCTGGTTTGAATTTCCTAGACGGGTGCCCATTCACAAGCACAGAGAAAGAAGCAGAAGAGATACATCTCATAACACATCCAATGAAAGACTCAGGAAAGCCCAAACTTCTCATCATACCCTCCAAATATCCCCATTCAATTCTATCATAGGCTTTACTCATATCAAGCTTTAGACCCAGGAACCCCATTTTCCCTTGATTCTTTTTTCTCAAAAAGTGAAAACATTCATAAGCCACTAGAATATTATCTGTAATTGATCGGCCCGGCACAAAACCACTTTGAGACACATGGGCAACAACAGGTAAGACCAATTTTAACCTATTAGCTAACACTTTAGCCACCAATTTATAAATAACATTGCATAAGCTAATAGTTCTAAAATCAGCTGCTGTTTCACAAACTTTTTTCTTTGGGATTAGGGAAATATAAGTATGATTTAAAGAATCAACCCCACCCCCATCATTTAGAATATGCAAAACTTTTCTAATCACGTCATCTCCTACCGTTGACCGAAATTTTTGAAAAAATAGAGCACACATACCATTAGGTCCCGGAGCTTTAATGGGGTGCATTTAGCTAAGTGCATCTTGGACTTCTTCACCCGTAAATGGGGCTGAGAACATCTCACTCATGGGCTCTGTGACTATATGGTATAACTTTCTCACATAGCACCGCCAGATCCACGAACTCCCCAACCACAAATAAATTATTGAAATATGAGAGCAGAACTTCTGTGATTTGAGGTTCCTCTTCAGACTCATTCCCAGCTTCATCTTTGATCACATCAATGGAGTTCCTTTGACATCTTTGAGCAACCTTTGCATGAATTTTTTTTGTATTTTTGTCTCCATGTTCAAGCCATGATTGCCTACTTCTTTGTTTCCAATAGACCTCCTCGCGACCTTCTAGCTCTTCCATCCTTGCATCGAGGGCCCTCATCTTCAAAATCACCTCATCAGTTTGAGGTTCCTCCATTAAGCGATTCATTTCCTGTTTACATTCACGCATCTGTTTCACAAAACTCCCAAAAGTTACCTTACTCCAAGTTTGCAGCTTAGAAGCCGTCTTTGATAGGTATAAAAGCACATCCCCTCCTTTGTCCCAGGCTTCGGTGATGACATCCACACTTGTTTCTTCCCTAAGCCACATTTCCTCAAATCTAAAAATTGTCCTCTTTTTCTTCTTGTCTACCATGGGATATCCCTTTAAAGTAATTAGAATGGGTAGGTGATCTAACTTACGCTTTGAAAATGGGTCACATAATTAAGAGCCACAAAAAAATTCTTTCCACACAACGTTAGCCGAAAATCTATCCAATCTCTCTTGTATATTTCAATTTCCTCTCCACCCCTCCCATTTGACCAAGTGAAATCATGGGCAATAAAACGAATGTCCTCTAGCCCACAATATTTAATGGCTTCTCGAAAAATATGAGCTTCACTATTTTTAAAACCATTGCCACCTTTTTTCTCTTCCGAAACCAGCATCAAGTTGAAGTCCCCTCCACATAACCATGGAATATTGTTACCTTCTCCAAGAGCCTTGATCATGTCACCAGTTTGTGGTTTGTTCTCATGCTCGGGGTATCCATATAAACCTGTAAATCTCCACCCTCCAGCAATACTATTATTAATCATTACATAAATATAATTTGGGGAATATGATTTGACCATAACATCCAAGTTATTTTTCCACAAAAGAGCAATGCCAGCCTTCCTTTTCCTTCCATCACCCTCACAGTTCACTGCCAAGAAACCATCAAAATGCAACTTATTTTTTAAACCTTCAACTTGCTTGTATTTTGTTGAGCCCCATATGCTACACTAGTAAGTGTCCCACATCGGAAGATGAAGAGAAACTAAACTAACTTATAAGTCTAGGAGTTACTCCTTCTATTACCAATTGGTTTTAGGATGGAACCTCCTATGGCTTGTAAGTAACCTAACTCTCCTCATCTATATTGAGTTTCCCGGACTCGTTTTTAATATTCAATCAAATTTAACATGGTATCAGAGCCCAGGTTGTCGGTCTCTTCTAAAATGGGTGTTATTAAGCACTGGAAAGGAGTTGACTCGATAGGATGTCCAGCCCCTAAGAGGATTTGTTTCTAATTTCCTTTCCAGATATCGGAAGATGAAGAGAGACTAAACTAACTTATAAGTCTAGGAGTTACTCCTCCTATTACCAATTGGTTTTAGGATGAAACCTCCTATAGCTTGTAAGTAACCTAACTCTCCTCTTCCATATTGGATTGCCTAGGCCCGTTTCCAATATTCAATCAAATTTAACTTATTTTAATTTAGTTTCAGATAGAAAAAACAAGCTGAGGGTTTTAAGTTGAGAGTATGCCTCGTACGTAAGGCGTTAACTGCGGAGGGACTCCCCAGCCCTCTACCATTCCAACAAACAAATGCAACTCATTTCTCCTGAAGAGCCCTATGCGTGGGGCCCGCCACATTTTGCGAGGGTACGACATCAGTGTTTAATTTCTCTGTGGCCACATGGTATTCTATCTCCATTGCTTCCCCCTCTTTCTCATAGGCTTCTCTTTCCTCCCTTTTGGTGCCACATAATTTTGTCTTAGCTTCCTGTTCCGGCAACCTTTAACTATTTCCGTATGGGGTGGCGTCCTTGGTGGTTCTTGTGGTGTTAACCTGTCAAAATGAACAAACGGTGAGCTGACCCCGGGGTGTTTCCGGGGAAAGGCCCTCCGATGCTTAAGTCAGTAAAGGGTTTTAGATTTAAGAGAGACAGAGAGAGAGTTTGTGAGTGGATGAATTAATGTCTACCCTCTATTGGTGGGTTCATCTCCTATTTATAGGAGATGAGTTGGTTTCTGGCGGCCACGTTTAGGCCGGCGGGCGCGCGTGCTCCAACGGGACCGGGCGTATAAGTCGTGCGTTTGGAGCCAGTTAGCTTGTCGATGGGCAGGGCACGTATACCTAAATGGCGTCCTTAAGGGCCACCAGGTCGTTATACCAGAGGCCGCCGTTAATATGCTCTCATTGGCGTCTAGTAGCCGTCAGATGTGAGACCGACAATCTTGCTGTTGGAGTTTGGTAGTGGGTTTAAGATCATGTGAGACCAGCACCGTTAGGTACTGGCGGTAGATATCTTGGTGGGGACGTTAGTAAGGTGGCCCTGCCGGTGTACCAGTAGGCCCCTATACAACTAGCCCCCCCAAAAAGGATCTGCAGTTTGTAAAAGTGGGGATGCTTTTGTAAAAATAAGTCGCCACAAGATTTCGGCTTTCAGTAACTTTGGATTTTTAATTGTAGCATTTACCTGCACGTGTCCGTTTGAAGTTAAAAAGTTTTTGGTGGACCCAGTACTTGGTATAAATAGGTTGTTTCAGCGTTTACCCGCCTCTTCATTCATTTTTTTTCAAAAAATTTCGAAAAAATTCCTCAACTTTTCTGCTTCCCTCTCCAAGGCGATTCGTTTCGGACTTCGACCTTTCTTCTTCCTCTTCCACCATTTTCGAAGCTACTTCGATATTTGACTTTTGAAGTTCAATTCTTCTCACCAGACGCCAGGTAATTGACGTATTTCGAATTTTTAACTGTAATTAAGAGTTTAATTTTCCAATTTTTGAAATGTGTTTGAATTTGCATGTTGATTTTTTACCCTTCAAAAGAAGTTTTTGGCTTGACGAATGTAGTGTGTGTCGTAATTAGAGAGTTGGGGGTATAAGAAATGGTTTGCGTACTTCCATTCCCCTCAATTTGACAAAAAATTTTGTCTATCTGGGCTTCTTCGTGGATTAATTTGTCGTATGACAGTTTAAAGAAAAATGTCGGACGCTAGTGACAGTCAGAACGACAGACGGATACTGGAGAGCGACCCCAATAGTGGCGGGTCACCGCAGAAGAGTGAGTCAGACGATTTGTTGCTGTCGTCTCCTGCGGAGGAGGGTCAAGCAGGTAATTCTGGAAATTCCCTGGTATACCTATCTGATGTTGCTGCCATCCCTAATGGGCTTGGCGGTATCATGTGGAAACTTGCATACTGCCCTCCAAAACCAGGATATCCAATTCAATTAAGAAAGGATATCTTGGATAAAAAACCGCCGGCCAAAAAAAATAGAGGGAAAAAGTTCGTTAAGGTAAGACGGCTTCCTCAATTTTCTTTGGCGGCACACAATTTGGCAGATTGCGAGGGGACGCGTGACTCGTCTAGGTTCAATCATGAGCAGCAAAGGGACGTGAGGGTCCTTCGTAAAGTGTTACGCTGGACCGGCAGATCCTTGGAGGTGGGGGTGTCAGAGCAATATTGGTTCTTGTCCATTCGTTCCAGTCTGGAGTTTGACCAATACGGCTCCAACGAAGATCCTTCATGGCCTAATCCTTTTGCTGCTCTAGGTAATTGTTCTTTGTCTATTCTTATATTCTCACTGCTATTTGTCTTCCTTTTGTGCTACTCTTCAGAGAAAATGACGGCAGCAAAGGCTGTTGCGGAAGTAAATATGGCTTGGCAAGAGGTTGACCGCGAGCGGCAGGAGGGCTTGCTTCATATACCTGCCCTTGAATATGAGGACCTGGATTTTGGTGACGGTGCATTCCGTAGGGATCACCCGGTTGTGTTGCATCCGGATATTGATTGGTATTCCGAGATGGACAAATGGAATGGTGGCAGGGAAGGGTATATGAGGTGGTTCAAGAGGGAACACTATTTTCCCAGTAATTGGGAAATTGCCGTCCCAGAGCCGTTGGAGGTGATTGTTCAGCCGCCGGTCGGATTTTTTGCGGTTTTTCTAGATCATTTCAAGTTTGGGTTGCGGTGCCCGTTTGACTGGGCTATAGAGTCGGTTATGAAAAATTTTGCCATCAGCTTTGCTCAATTGGGTCCGTTATCGTTTCGTATGTTGATGTCGGTGTTGTGGACCTGTCGATACTTGATGATGAAAGTTAACTTGAACGTCATTCGTTCACTGATAACTGTTAAGCGCAACAGCTCAGCTCCTGGCCGCTACACTTTTCAGAGTGCTAACAACAAACGGCTGGTTTGGCCCAAGAAGTCCTCCTTGAAGCATTATATGGGGAAGTGGTTCTGGATCAGGGCTCCTGAAGGTGTTCATATCGACATGCCTTTGGGGTTCACTGTGCCGAGACCCACCATGGTTCACTTGCCGTTTCGGGAGTTGACGGATGAGGAGCAAAAAACCGTTAACTATTTTAGTTCTAAGGATGGCAGTCCTGTTAATTGGATGCCACCTGGTGACTATATTGTGCAAAGTCGACCGCTTGCCGTTGTTGGTCTTTGTGGAGAGATAGGGGCCCCTTTATCTGGTAATGTCGAGGTGTCGGTGTTTCTTTTAGTGGTTATACGTGCTTTAATTCGTGTTGAACTAAATTTGTCTTTGTGTCTGTCGGTTTTGATTGTTGTGTTATAATTCTTATAATCTCTGTGTGCTTTTCTTTTGCAGATTTGAATCTCGAGAGGTTAAAGCCGCCAACGATGGCAGGAGAGTAGACAATTCGTGGGTCTACCTCCCAGGCTGCCGGTCGCGGTAGGGGTAGTAATAGGGATGCTCCTAGCCAACGTGGAGGGCGTGTGGCGGCAGTTGTCAGCCGTCCTATTGAAAAGAAGATTGTAGCTCCTGCTACCCCTACTAAAAAAAGTTCATCTGCCCGGGGGGGTAGGACTATAACTGTGGCCCAGCAACAAAGGAAAAGAGAGCGGCCTGCATCTCCTGAGAGGCCCCAGAAGGTTATTAAGACTTCTAGGGAAGCTGGGGCTGCCAGCCAGGTAGTGGCCGAGGCAGTTGTCGTCCCTGTTGCTAATGACCCGTCGGCGGGGGCTGTCACCCTTGCTGTCACCCGTCGGCGGCGTGATTTGGAGGAGTTAATTGATGCTGCAGACATAGAGCGAGTCCGACGTCTTGCTTATGAAAAGAATTTAAAAGCGCCGGCAACTGATGACAAGGCTGGAACTGCCAGCCATTTGGGTGGAGAATCTGCTGCCAACCAGGTATGGCTGTAGTTTATTATTTATTTCATATATATTTTTTTATATATATATTTTTTATCTATTTTTTTTTTATTTTTTAACTTTGTCCCTTTATTATTATGTTTGTACGTTTTCCACTTATGGTACTAATTTCTTTTAGACTTGCTTGCCGGCCTCCCCTAACTATTGTGTGCAGTATGTTGGGCCAGAGAAAAGGATTGGGTCTTTTGGGTTTCCCATCCCTGAGGATGTGTTCGTCCGGCGTGGCTCTTGGGGGTATGATAATCTTGACATACCTCCTAACTTCTAGCCGGGGCCGAGGCCTGCTGGGCCTAAATTCCGGCCTGAGCCAGATGTTGCTGTCAATGAATCTTTGATGGCGGATTTGAGCCAGGACGGGGGTGATTTGGGCTACCGGTTGTTGAGGGCGAATAGGCTACCGGCGGACTGTAGCTGCGAGAGATTGGTGAACCCTGCTCAGGCGTTGTGCCACGATGTAGCTTGTGTAAGTATTAATTTATTTACTTGTATTTTTATTTTCGTAGTCTTGTTTTCCTAATATCCTCGTTCTTCTTTCTTTTTTTTAAATTTTTTTTAGGCTTCTAACTCTGCTGTGGAGTTAGCTGAGGCGTTCTTCACCTTGGCGGCGAATTTGGATGCTTCTCGAAGCTTCACTGATTCACTGGATGCCGTTAACAAATCCTTGAACCAGGATTTGGAAAAACAGGGTCTAGTAGTGGAGGCTTTGAGAGTCCAGGTTTTTGAGGCCTCCACATCCTCGGCTAAAAAGGACGAGGAAATTTCACAGCTGCAGAAGAAGGTGGCAGAGTTGGCTGAAGCTGAGAGCAGGGCAAAAGCCGTTGCCGAAGCTGCACAGGAGCTGGTGAGATCTGTTATTGCTGGTGCCGTCATCGCCAAACATGACGCTGAGGCCTCTGTCGGAACTTCTAGGAATCGGGTCGTGGCTGAAAAGAAAAAGGCCCGTGAAGAGGTGGCAACCGTTGAGGCAAGTGCTAAAGCTGCCATCCAGAAAGCCAATGATGGGGCAGATGGGGCAGCTAAGAAAGCTTTTGAGGACTTTATTGCATCACCCAGCCTTCGTCTTTTTTGTACCAACCGTTTCGATGGCGGCTGGGTGGCTGCAATGAGGTGCGTGCTGTCCCTTCATTCTGATCTGGATTGGGTGGCAGTTGAAGGTGTTTTTGCTAATGGTGTCAACAGCCAGCCTCTTAACGAGGTTGGCGTCTTCCCCGAGGAGCATGTTGGGAACTTGTCTCCTAGGGTAACTGGCGTGCCTGCCGCTCCTGATGATGCTGCTGAATCGGAGGCTGCAATAGGGGGCAGTCAGCCTGTCGCGGACCCGGCAGATAAGGCAGATTGACGAGTTTGGCAGCCTTCTCCTGTGTCTTCTTTTGGTTCTAATTTTTAGTTCTTCTTGTATGTTTTGCACTTTTGGACATATTTAGTTTTTGTTTTATATATTTAGATTTTTGCCTTTTGCTTTCTTGTTGTAAAATAGGCTGCCATGCCAGTAGAGCAAATCGATGTAACATGCTGCCAGTCATTACTGGCTTTTGATATGAAATGTAAATATTCTTTTTATTAAAATTTTGTGAGTGATTTTCTTTTTGGCAGCTCTTTGTTAACCAAGTCTTTGTGAGTGATTAAAGGTAGTATACCTTAGCTGTGAAGCTATGAGGGCAGGTCACTGGCTGTCCCACCGTTAACTTAGCCAGACTTTGGATGGCAGTGGCCTTGGCCTTAATTGTATCAGCTAACCATCCAGCCTATTGGCTATGGCCTATCGGCCTTAGCTGTGAAGCTATGTGGGCAGCTCACTGGCTGTCCCACCTTTAACTTAGCCAGGCATTGGATGGCAGTGGCCTTGGCCTTAGCTTTTTTAGCTAACCATCCAGCCTTTTGGCTATGGCCAGTGGCCTTAGCTGTAATAGCTATGTGGGTAGCTCACTGGCTGTCCCACCTTTAACTTAGCCAGGCATTGGATGGCAGTGGCCTTGGCCTTAGCTTTTTTAGCTAACCATCCTGCCTTTTAGCTATGGCCAGTGGCCTTAACTGTAATAACTATGTGGGCAGCTCACTGGCTGTCCCACCTTTAACTTAGCCAGGCTTTGGATGGCAGTGGCCTTGGCCTTAGCTTTTTTAGCTAACCATCCAGCCTTTTGGCTATGGCCAGTGGCCTTAGCTGTAATAGCTATGTGGGCAGCTCACTGGTTGTCCCACCTCTAACTTAGCCAGGCATTGGATGGCGGTGGCCTTG
Source organism: Salicornia ramosissima (assembly GCA_951394345.1). Taxonomy (NCBI): domain Eukaryota; kingdom Viridiplantae; phylum Streptophyta; class Magnoliopsida; order Caryophyllales; family Amaranthaceae; genus Salicornia; species Salicornia ramosissima. Next base: position 12,584,868 of record OX596236.1, on the reverse strand, counting down.
ACCTTAGGTTTTTTAGCTAACCATCCAGCCTTTTGGCTATGGCCAGTGGCCTTAGCTGTGATAGCTATGTGGGCAGCTCACTGGCTGTCCCACCTTTAACTTAGCCAGGCATTGGATGGCAGTGGCCTTGGCCTTAGCTTTTTTAGCTAACCATCCAGCCTTTTGGCTATGGCCAGTGGCCTTAGCTGTAATAGCTATGTGGGCAGCTCACTGACTGTCCCACCTTTAACTTAGCCAGGCTTTGGATGGCGGTGGCCTTGGCCTTAGCTTTTTTAGCTAACCATCCAGCCTTTTGGCTATGGCCAGTGGCCTTAGCTGTAATAGCTATTTGTATACATAAATAGAGTTCGAGACCGGGAATATGGCTGTTTGGCCTTTTATTAAAACTGTTGGGAGGTTGTACAATTTTTTACATGAAATAAAATTATACATAGTACTTTTTGAGGACCCTAGCGTTCCAGGTATTCTTTAGCTCCTTTCCTTCCATTGTTGTTAACCTGTAGGCCCCTGGTGCTGCCGTCGTTGTGATGCGGTAAGGGCCTTCCCAGTTGGCCGTGAGCTTCCCCTCTCTATTTTGCTTGCCTGTGGCGTCCGTTCTCCTTAGGACCAAGTCGTTCACTTGCATAAGCCTATGATGAACCTTTTTATTGTAGGCTCTTGTGACTTGGTCCTTGTATGCTGCCTGACGGAGTTCAGCTATTAGCCTGACCTCCATCAGTAGGTCTAGCTCTTGCTGATACGCCTAGACCCTGAAGGATGGTAATCCTATCTCTACCGGCAGTAATGCTTCATGGCCAAATGTGAGCCTGAATGGCGTCTCTCCCGTCGCCTCTTTCTCTGTCGTCCTGTTTGCCCAGAGGACGTCAGGTATAAGGTCTGCCCATTAACCTTTTAGGTCCTCCAATTTTTTCTTTAGTGCATTCAGGATCTGTTTATTGGCGGCTTCTGTTTGCCCGTTACTTTGGGGATGGGCAGCGGAGGCGTATGCCATTTTGACTCTTAGAGGCTCCAGGTACTATTGGAGGGGTTTGCAGTCGAATTGTGTGCCGTGATCAAACACTATCACTTGTGGGAGTCCAAACCTGGTGATGATCTGTTCCCAGATGAATTTTTTTACCTGGGCGGCTGTGATGGTTACTGTCGGTATAGCCTCAATCCATTTGGTGAAGTAGTCTATTGCCACTATTAAGAATTTTCTTCCCCTTTTGCCTTTGGTGAATGGTCCTAGTATGTCCATCCCCATTGGGCAAATGGTATTGGGTTAAGTATTGGCTGCAAGTCATTTGGCGGTGTGTTTATCATGGGAGCAAAACGTTGGCACTTGTCGCATCTTTTGACGTATGCTTGAGAGTCCCTCAACATGTGAGGCTAGTAGTAGCCAGCTCGAATGGCTTTCAAGGCTAATGCTTTTCCGCCAATGTGGTTGCCACAAATGCCCTCGTGGATTTCTTCCATAATTTTTTGGGCTTCTATTTTTGTTGCACATCTCAGCAGGGGAAGGCGGAAAGATTTTTTGTAAAGTGTACCTTGGAATACACAATACCAGGTTGCCTGTCTTTTGACCTTTGTAGCTTGCGTTTTCTCTGTTGGTAAGACCCCTGAGTTTTTGTATTCTAGGATATGATCAAACCATTCTCTTTCCGGTATGCCTATAGTTGCAACTGTAAGATAGCCGGTGGCCTTTTCATGACGTACCTCGATCATGACATTCCCTCCTAAATCGGAGAGTGGAGAGGTTGCTAACTTTGCTAGGGCGTCTGCCTTTTGGTTGTCGTCTCTTGGGACCAACTGTAGTTCGAAGAAGGTGAATGGTTGAATCAACTATTTTAGGTGGTCCCTGTATTTGACTATTGTGGGCTCACGGGCTTCTGCTGTGCGTTCCATTTGAGTTGCCACCACCTAGGAATCTGTGATTAATTTAGATCTTTCAGCTCCGGCGGCTATGCATATTTGAATGCCGGTTATGGCCGCCTCGTATTCAGATTCATTGTTGGTGGCTCTGAAGTCAAAACGCAGGGCATAGCGGTGTACTGAGCCGTCTGGACTGATAATTTCAATACCGGCCCAAGACCCAGTATTGCATGAAGAGTTGTCCGTTGCTACCGTCCATATTTCCAAGGGATCTGCCACCGAGAATTGTGTTTCCGCTATGAAATCCGCCAACGCTTGCGCCTTAATGGCGTTTCTTGGTTTGAATGATATGTCAAATTCCGACAGCTCGATTCCCCATTTCATCATTCTCCCTGAGACCACGATTTTTTGCAGGGCCTTTTCTAATGGGTGGTTGGTGGGTACCACGATCGAGTGGGCATCGAAGTATGGCCGCAAGCGTCTTGCCGCCACCATCACCGCGAATGCTAGTTTTTCCACTGATGTGTACCTGGTCTCTGCCCCGGTCAGCAAATGGCTGACAAAATAAACCGGCAGTTGTGTCTTCTCCCTTTCTACCAGTAGGACGGCGGCTACAGTGGCGTATGTTGCTGAAACATATAGTATTAGTTGCTCTCCTTGTTCTGGACGTGTCATCGTCGGTAGCGTCCTGAGATGCTCTTTGACTTTTTGGAAAGCGTCTCTTTGCTCCTGTCCCCATTCGAATTTTTTGTTCGATCTTAGTACCTTGAAATAAGGCAGGGCTTGAGAAGCTGAATTTGCCATGAATCTAGTGAGGGCTGCCATCCTGCCCGTCAGTTTCTGCACATCTTTTATTTTGGTTGGCTCTTCCATGTCTGTTATTGCTTTTACTTTATCTGGGTTGGCGTCAATGCCTCTTTCAGATACCATGAACCCTAAAAACTTCCCAGATGTGACCCCAAATACGCATTTCTTTGGATTCAGCCTCATTTTGTATTCTCTTAACGTGTTAAAGGTCTCTTGTAGTTCAGCCAGGTGTTCCCCTGGCGTCTTGCTCTTTACTATTGTATCGTCCACTTATACCTCTACATTCCTCCCTTTTTGCTTTTTAAATACCATGTCAACCAATTTCTGGTATGTTGCTCCTGCATTTTTTAACCCAAAAGGCATGGTTTTGTAGCAGTAGACGCCGACTTCTGTTACGAAGGCGGTCTTTGGTCTGTCAAATTCGAGCATGCTAATCTGGTGGTATCCTGAAAAAGCATCCATAAAACTAAGTAGTGTGTAGTTAGCTGTGGAGTCTACTAACTGATCTATTCTTGGTAGTGGATAGCAATCTTTTGGACAGTGGCGGTTGAGGTCTGTAAAATCAACGCACATCCGCCATTGTCCATTTGCCTTTTTTACCATTACAACGTTAGCAAGCCACTCAGGGTAGTCACAAGGTTCCACGAACCCTGCTAATAATAACTTGTTTATTTCATTAGCTATGGCTACATTTTTTTCAGCAGAGAAGGATCTCTTCTTTTGCTTTACAGGCCTAACATTCTCATCTACATTAAGCCTATGCTGAATTACAGAGGGATGGATGCCTGGCATCTCATCGGCAGAAAAGGCAAAAACGTCAGCATTGTCTTGTAGGAGTTGAATGAGGTTATCCTTCATGTTTGAGGGCAACTTCTTGCTTACCTTCACGGTTCTGGAGGTGTCGGTGGCCGACAGGGGTACCTCTTCAGTTTCATCATCCGTCTCGGCTCTAGGCGTCTTATCGTCCTCAGGCCGACCGTGAATATCCTCCATTGAGACCGGGGAGATTTCCGGTTCTCTCTTCTTTTTTCTTTCCATTCTGGGTGGTGGCGGTGGTGGTTTCATGGCTGTAACGTAGCAGGAGCGGGCCACCTCCTGGCTACCTTTTATTTTTCCCGGCTGGCCGTCATCGGCTATGTAGAGCATTGTCAAATGGTATGTCGATGGGATGCCCTTTATATCATTAATCATTGGTCTTCCCATGATGACATTATAGGCTGAAGGGATGTTAATGACCAAGAATTCCACCATGGTTCTCCTAGTCTGTCTGCCCTCCCCCAGCTAGGTGGGCAGTTTGATTGTTGACATATTCCTTTTATGTTTTGATGATGACATAAACCTCAAACTTAATTACTAATAAGTATCTTTGAGTTCTTGGAGAATTTTAGATCTTGAAGATAAATAAGCATTGAAGATTCAAGTGGAGGTTCGAATCATGAATCGAAGATGGTGCTATCAATAGGCTGCCAGTTTTTGAAGATGTGGCTGCCATCTTGAAGCTGCCGTCTTGAAGATGCCATCATGGATTTTACAACTGCCGGTTTAGGGTTCAAAGCTGCCGGTCTTGGACTTCACATGCTGCCGGTTTATGCTGCCGGTTTTACCTAACAAACTGCCGGTTTATGCTGCCGGTTTTACCTAACAAGCTGCCAGTTTATGCTGCCGGTTTTACTTAACAAGCTGCCGGTTTATGCTGCCAGTTATGAGAAGAACTTCAAGTATTCCAACGAATTACTTGTTGAAGAGAAGAGAATCATCCATGAATGTTATAATGTAATGTTCTAGGATAAATGTAAGTATATTAATGCATTTAAGTCTGGTTGGAACTTAGTCGTGTCTGTCAGAGGAACTTTGGGTCATGTTCCTAGAGGAACTTGTGTCGAGTCAGTTAGTTATTTTAGTCCGCGACTGTTGCTACTTTTTAGGGACGGTTTAAACAACCCCTTGACTGTTTTAACTTGTTTAAAATGTTCAAAAGCTGACTGAATTAGTGCACCCTAATTTTAGGAATAGTGGGTAGGTGTTTTTGAATTAGTTAGTAGTCAAATTAGTGTCCTTAATTTTAGGATTAAGTTAGTTGTTTTTTAATTCTGATTTCTTCTTCATTTATTAATTTATTTCTGTTTTTAAATTAATTAATTTAAAGGATTAGAATTGTAAAAAAAGAAAAAGTTTTTTTCGGAAAATTTAAAAAGAAAAAAACCGAGTGTTAGTTTATTTTTAATTTTAATTAATCTTTTTATTTAACTTATTAATTCTGATTTTTAGTTAATTAATTAAGTTAGTGGGGTTGTCTAATGGTGGTCAAAGTTAGTGGTGAGTGAGAGTGGTCGTGTATGTGTTGTGGGTGGTTTTCAAGACTTCTTCTCCAAGCATTTACATAATCACTCTCTCTATATATTCACATATATTTCTGATTCAATTAAACACACATAACAAGAGAGCTCACTTCCAGATTTATATTACTTAGAGTTTGTGTCAAAAGTTCCTAAAGTTCCAATTCAGTTTTATATGCATTTCAATATACTAGAGTTGTTATTTGAGTTGTAATTGAGAGAAAAGAGAAGAGAAGTGTGTGAGAACTTAGAGAGAACAGAGAAGAAAGAGTCGTGAGAAAGAGAAAGAAAAAGAAAGAGAGAAAGAGAATAGAATCGTAAGTTCCTACAGGAACTCACGAGGTCCAGAGAGAAATTAGGGTTGTAATAGTTTACAAGGCCTATTTATAAAAGTGGAGTTTTTCTTCCGTGGGCCAGGAAGTTTTTCTCGTTGAAATTTGACTCTTTACATTTCGTTTTTCTCAAAGTTCCTTTAGGTTTTCAATTCTGACGAAAATCTGTGCTATAAGTTCCACACAGCAATTCACCCCCCCTCTTGCAGTGTTCCTACGGGAATAACAATTGGTATCAGAGCGGGAACTCAGATTGTTCAAGACACCTTGACGAGAGATCCGGGCAAAATGAACACTTGCGAGAAATTGGAAGAAGGGTACTCATCTCAGAGACCTCCCATGTTTAATGGGAAATTTTATGCATACTGGAAAAATCGTATGGAGATCTACATCAAGGCCGAGAACTATCAGGTATGGAGAGTCGTGGAAGTTGGTGATTATAAGGTAACTAAAACTAATGCCAATAATGAGATAGTTCCTAAAGAAATTTCTGAATATGAACGTGAAGACTTTGAAAAAATGGAAATTAATGCAAAGGCCATAAAATTGCTTCATTGTGGTCTTGGACCCCATGAACATAATCGTATTATGGGGTGCAAGAGTGCAAAACAAATTTGGGATTTATTACAAATAACTCACGAAGGTACTAATGAAGTTAAAAGGTCTAAAATTGATTTATTGATCTCTAAATATGAAAGGTTCGAGATGATGCCTAAGGAATCTATTCAAGATATGCTTACTCGTTTTACTAACATCATAAATGAGCTTGTTTCCCTTGGAAGAGAAATACCCATTGATGAACAGGTTAGAAAAATCTTAAGAAGTCTACCACAAGACGATAGATGGAGATCTAAAGTAACAGCACTTATGGAATCAAAGGACATGACAAAGTACAACATTGAACAATTGGCGGGTTCCTTGCTAACTCATGAATTACACCTGGGAACCAGAGGCATGATAGGTTCCTTATTGTATCTAACTGCTAGTAGACCAGATATTTCTTTTAGTGTTGGTGTATGTGCTAGGTTCCAAGCAAATCCAAAGGAGTCACATCTCACTGCAGTCAAGAGGATATTGAGATATTTGAAAGGAACTGATGATCTAACTTTGTTCTATCCTCACAATGACACGTTTGAACTCAAGGGATTTGCTGATGCGGATTATGCCGGTGATTTGGTGAATAGGAAAAGCACTTCAGGTATGGTTCAGTTCCTTGGAACGTGTTTAGTTTCTTAGAGTTCCAAGAAGCAAAACACAGTTGCTCTATCCACTGCAGAAGCCGAATATGTAGCAGCTGCTGCATGTTGTTCACAACTGCTTTGGATAAAACAACAACTAAGGGACTTTGGTATTAATTATAATTGTATTCCTATATATTGTGATAATACTAGTGCCATTTGTATATCAAAAGATCCAGTTCACCATTCACGTGTGAAACACATTCACATACGTCATCATTTTCTAAAGGACAATGTAGAAAAAGGTCTGATAAAACTTGAATTTTGTCAAACTGAAGATCAAATTGCTGACATATTAACTAAGCCATTGAATAGAGAAAGATATGAGAAATTGCGGATGGAACTAGGGATGATCAAATTAAAGTAATTTGCTAAGAAGTTCCTCTAGGTACGTCAACTCAATTATTAAAGTTCCTAGAATAATTTTCATTGCAATTATGGTGCGAAAGCATGTTCCTGATGGAATTTGAGATTTATACTCGTAAATGTCTATCAATATTACTCTTATTTTCATGATTGCTATTTGGATGATAAATTAAATGTGTGCATTAATATGTTCCAATAATTCTTATTTTCTTTCTTTCTTCTTTTTATATAAATTAACTTATTCATCAAATTAATTTATTTTCATTTTATTTTCTACCAATTAATTTATTTTTTCCACAAATTAATTTTATTTTCCACAAATTATTTTTCTTTTGTAGCTAAAGAAATCTACCCATTAGGAGAGTCAATTTAGAAGAGTCATCATGTTCAAAATTTTATAACTGATTAATTCAAACTTGTTTAAACCTCTACCTAAAAATAAGGAGAGTAAATGGGAGAATCTTTTACTAGCTAAACAAATTACTCTTATTCTCCTCCAGCCATCCACATATTCCTCCCTCTCTCACTCACGTCATTTTCTATCTATCTCCAAAACCACATTCATTTTATCCATTTTTTAAATAAAAAAAAAAAAAAAAAAAAAAAAACTTCATGAACCTTCAATTATTTTTCCTCTACTACCAACTCTTCCAATCAAACCCAAAGAACCTACACAACAAGATCAAAACCCTAGCATCATCTAAGGGGGAATCCAAGCAAAGAAAAGAAGTAGATGATTCAACTATTAAGCTTTAATGTTCTACTCGAGATGTACGGGAATTGAAATTAGGGATGAAAAAAAAAAAAAACAAGGAACAATGTATTTAAAGATCAACCCTTGATGGATTGAAGTTGGGTTTGTTGGACAAAAAAAAAAAAAAAAAAAAAAAAAAAAAAAAAAGGGAGAGGTCCATACTGTGAATTTAGATGTTGATGATGATAGGAGTGTAGTAAAATTCCTTGTTCTTAGTGCTGAAAATTCTGAAGGAACAAGTAGAGGAGGAAGTCCTTCTGAAAATTCTGAAGGAACTTGAGATGTTAAAGGATTATTAAGAAGATATTGAGGGGAAAACATTCATGTTAAGATAGCCTTTGAGTGGCATGGTTACTACTTCGTAGAAAGGGAATGAATGAAATCATGGGGTGCCTCCAAGAGCTAAAGTTGCTGCTGGAACTTCACCTGATGATACTACAGGAACTTCTGGAGCATCTGCTAATGTTCCCCCCACGAAAGTTCCTGATGATGCTTAACCTGCCACCTAGCCTCTTCTTAGCTCATTTACACTAATTCTTTTGAACTAACTTCGATTTGGTTATAATTTATGAACATGATTTAGGTTTTATTTTATTTTATTTTTCTTTGCCATTTTCTTTCTTTCTTTTGCGTCTTAGTCATCGGGTAGTCGCTACTTTCTATTTTTTTTTGGAACATATTTATGTGCTCTATTTTGCACTTTCATCCTTGATGCTATTATGATGACTAATATTGCTAGATTGCTACTTGAGTTGTTTTCTTATTCTAGAGATCAGGTATCTGCCATTACTGGTTTAATGGTGCTGTGATGAAAAATGTTTGAGGCATGATGATTTTGATTTTGATGATGCCAAAAGGGGGAAGCATACTTGGCAAACTAACTTTAACTTTATTCTTTTTCATCTTATTTTTCATCTTATTCTCATATGAAATGAGGTTCCTAACTTGTGAATAATTTACTACCTTGTGAATAGTTAACTAACTTTCTTGATTCCATGTGGAGTTAAGATGTATATAACTTTCGTAGTATAATTTAGTTCTTAATTAATTAAATTAAATTAAATTCAAAAAAAATAAAAAAAATAATAAAAAAAAAAAATTTAATTAAATTAAAAAAATCCTTTTTTCAACGAGTATATTTGTTTTAGTTTTCAATTAAGTTTGCCTTGGTTTGTCATCATCAAAAAGGGGGAAATTGTTGACATATTCCTTTTATGTTTTGATGATGACATAAACCTCAAACTTAATTACTAATAAGTATCTTTGAGTTCTTGGAGAATTTTAGATCTTGAAGATAAATAAGCATTGAAGATTCAAGTGGAGGTTCGAATCATGAATCGAAGATGGTGCTATCAATAGGCTGCCAGTTTTTGAAGATGTGGCTGCCATCTTGAAGCTGCCGTCTTGAAGATGCCATCATGGATTTTACAACTGCCGGTTTAGGGTTCAAAGCTGCCGGTCTTGGACTTCACATGCTGCCGGTTTATGCTGCCGGTTTTACCTAACAAACTGCCGGTTTATGCTGCCGGTTTTACCTAACAAGCTGCCAGTTTATGCTGCCGGTTTTACTTAACAAGCTGCCGGTTTATGCTGCCAGTTATGAGAAGAACTTCAAGTATTCCAACGAATTACTTGTTGAAGAGAAGAGAATCATCCATGAATGTTATAATGTAATGTTCTAGGATAAATGTAAGTATATTAATGCATTTAAGTCTGGTTGGAACTTAGTCGTGTCTGTCAGAGGAACTTTGGGTCATGTTCCTAGAGGAACTTGTGTCGAGTCAGTTAGTTATTTTAGTCCGCGACTGTTGCTACTTTTTAGGGACGGTTTAAACAACCCCTTGACTGTTTTAACTTGTTTAAAATGTTCAAAAGCTGACTGAATTAGTGCACCCTAATTTTAGGAATAGTGGGTAGGTGTTTTTGAATTAGTTAGTAGTCAAATTAGTGTCCTTAATTTTAGGATTAAGTTAGTTGTTTTTTAATTCTGATTTCTTCTTCATTTATTAATTTATTTCTGTTTTTAAATTAATTAATTTAAAGGATTAGAATTGTAAAAAAAGAAAAAGTTTTTTTCGGAAAATTTAAAAAGAAAAAAACCGAGTGTTAGTTTATTTTTAATTTTAATTAATCTTTTTATTTAACTTATTAATTCTGATTTTTAGTTAATTAATTAAGTTAGTGGGGTTGTCTAATGGTGGTCAAAGTTAGTGGTGAGTGAGAGTGGTCGTGTATGTGTTGTGGGTGGTTTTCAAGACTTCTTCTCCAAGCATTTACATAATCACTCTCTCTATATATTCACATATATTTCTGATTCAATTAAACACACATAACAAGAGAGCTCACTTCCAGATTTATATTACTTAGAGTTTGTGTCAAAAGTTCCTAAAGTTCCAATTCAGTTTTATATGCATTTCAATATACTAGAGTTGTTATTTGAGTTGTAATTGAGAGAAAAGAGAAGAGAAGTGTGTGAGAACTTAGAGAGAACAGAGAAGAAAGAGTCGTGAGAAAGAGAAAGAAAAAGAAAGAGAGAAAGAGAATAGAATCGTAAGTTCCTACAGGAACTCACGAGGTCCAGAGAGAAATTAGGGTTGTAATAGTTTACAAGGCCTATTTATAAAAGTGGAGTTTTTCTTCCGTGGGCCAGGAAGTTTTTCTCGTTGAAATTTGACTCTTTACATTTCGTTTTTCTCAAAGTTCCTTTAGGTTTTCAATTCTGACGAAAATCTGTGCTATAAGTTCCACACAGCAATTCACCCCCCCTCTTGCAGTGTTCCTACGGGAATAACAATTGGTATCAGAGCGGGAACTCAGATTGTTCAAGACACCTTGACGAGAGATCCGGGCAAAATGAACACTTGCGAGAAATTGGAAGAAGGGTACTCATCTCAGAGACCTCCCATGTTTAATGGGAAATTTTATGCATACTGGAAAAATCGTATGGAGATCTACATCAAGGCCGAGAACTATCAGGTATGGAGAGTCGTGGAAGTTGGTGATTATAAGGTAACTAAAACTAATGCCAATAATGAGATAGTTCCTAAAGAAATTTCTGAATATGAACGTGAAGACTTTGAAAAAATGGAAATTAATGCAAAGGCCATAAAATTGCTTCATTGTGGTCTTGGACCCCATGAACATAATCGTATTATGGGGTGCAAGAGTGCAAAACAAATTTGGGATTTATTACAAATAACTCACGAAGGTACTAATGAAGTTAAAAGGTCTAAAATTGATTTATTGATCTCTAAATATGAAAGGTTCGAGATGATGCCTAAGGAATCTATTCAAGATATGCTTACTCGTTTTACTAACATCATAAATGAGCTTGTTTCCCTTGGAAGAGAAATACCCATTGATGAACAGGTTAGAAAAATCTTAAGAAGTCTACCACAAGACGATAGATGGAGATCTAAAGTAACAGCACTTATGGAATCAAAGGACATGACAAAGTACAACATTGAACAATTGGCGGGTTCCTTGCTAACTCATGAATTACACCTGGGAACCAGAGGCATGATAGGTTCCTTATTGTATCTAACTGCTAGTAGACCAGATATTTCTTTTAGTGTTGGTGTATGTGCTAGGTTCCAAGCAAATCCAAAGGAGTCACATCTCACTGCAGTCAAGAGGATATTGAGATATTTGAAAGGAACTGATGATCTAACTTTGTTCTATCCTCACAATGACACGTTTGAACTCAAGGGATTTGCTGATGCGGATTATGCCGGTGATTTGGTGAATAGGAAAAGCACTTCAGGTATGGTTCAGTTCCTTGGAACGTGTTTAGTTTCTTAGAGTTCCAAGAAGCAAAACACAGTTGCTCTATCCACTGCAGAAGCCGAATATGTAGCAGCTGCTGCATGTTGTTCACAACTGCTTTGGATAAAACAACAACTAAGGGACTTTGGTATTAATTATAATTGTATTCCTATATATTGTGATAATACTAGTGCCATTTGTATATCAAAAGATCCAGTTCACCATTCACGTGTGAAACACATTCACATACGTCATCATTTTCTAAAGGACAATGTAGAAAAAGGTCTGATAAAACTTGAATTTTGTCAAACTGAAGATCAAATTGCTGACATATTAACTAAGCCATTGAATAGAGAAAGATATGAGAAATTGCGGATGGAACTAGGGATGATCAAATTAAAGTAATTTGCTAAGAAGTTCCTCCAGGTACGTCAACTCAATTATTAAAGTTCCTAGAATAATTTTCATTGCAATTATGGTGCGAAAGCATGTTCCTGATGGAATTTGAGATTTATACTCGTAAATGTCTATCAATATTACTCTTATTTTCATGATTGCTATTTGGATGATAAATTAAATGTGTGCATTAATATGTTCCAATAATTCTTATTTTCTTTCTTTCTTCTTTTTATATAAATTAACTTATTCATCAAATTAATTTATTTTCATTTTATTTTCTACCAATTAATTTATTTTTTCCACAAATTAATTTTATTTTCCACAAATTATTTTTCTTTTGTAGCTAAAGAAATCTACCCATTAGGAGAGTCAATTTAGAAGAGTCATCATGTTCAAAATTTTATAACTGATTAATTCAAACTTGTTTAAACCTCTACCTAAAAATAAGGAGAGTAAATGGGAGAATCTTTTACTAGCTAAACAAATTACTCTTATTCTCCTCCAGCCATCCACATATTCCTCCCTCTCTCACTCACGTCATTTTCTATCTATCTCCAAAACCACATTCATTTTATCCATTTTTTAAATAAAAAAAAAAAAAAAAAAAAAAAACTTCATGAACCTTCAATTATTTTTCCTCTACTACCAACTCTTCCAATCAAACCCAAAGAACCTACACAACAAGATCAAAACCCTAGCATCATCTAAGGGGGAATCCAAGCAAAGAAAAGAAGTAGATGATTCAACTATTAAGCTTTAATGTTCTACTCGAGATGTACGGGAATTGAAATTAGGGATGAAAAAAAAAAAAAACAAGGAACAATGTATTTAAAGATCAACCCTTGATGGATTGAAGTTGGGTTTGTTGGACAAAAAAAAAAAAAAAAAAAAAAAAAAAAAAAAAAGGGAGAGGTCCATACTGTGAATTTAGATGTTGATGATGATAGGAGTGTAGTAAAATTCCTTGTTCTTAGTGCTGAAAATTCTGAAGGAACAAGTAGAGGAGGAAGTCCTTCTGAAAATTCTGAAGGAACTTGAGATGTTAAAGGATTATTAAGAAGATATTGAGGGGAAAACATTCATGTTAAGATAGCCTTTGAGTGGCATGGTTACTACTTCGTAGAAAGGGAATGAATGAAATCATGGGGTGCCTCCAAGAGCTAAAGTTGCTGCTGGAACTTCACCTGATGATACTACAGGAACTTCTGGAGCATCTGCTAATGTTCCCCCCACGAAAGTTCCTGATGATGCTTAACCTGCCACCTAGCCTCTTCTTAGCTCATTTACACTAATTCTTTTGAACTAACTTCGATTTGGTTATAATTTATGAACATGATTTAGGTTTTATTTTATTTTATTTTTCTTTGCCATTTTCTTTCTTTCTTTTGCGTCTTAGTCATCGGGTAGTCGCTACTTTCTATTTTTTTTTGGAACATATTTATGTGCTCTATTTTGCACTTTCATCCTTGATGCTATTATGATGACTAATATTGCTAGATTGCTACTTGAGTTGTTTTCTTATTCTAGAGATCAGGTATCTGCCATTACTGGTTTAATGGTGCTGTGATGAAAAATGTTTGAGGCATGATGATTTTGATTTTGATGATGCCAAAAGGGGGAAGCATACTTGGCAAACTAACTTTAACTTTATTCTTTTTCATCTTATTTTTCATCTTATTCTCATATGAAATGAGGTTCCTAACTTGTGAATAATTTACTACCTTGTGAATAGTTAACTAACTTTCTTGATTCCATGTGGAGTTAAGATGTATATAACTTTCGTAGTATAATTTAGTTCTTAATTAATTAAATTAAATTAAATTCAAAAAAAATAAAAAAAATAATAAAAAAAAAAAATTTAATTAAATTAAAAAAATCCTTTTTTCAACGAGTATATTTGTTTTAGTTTTCAATTAAGTTTGCCTTGGTTTGTCATCATCAAAAAGGGGGAAATTGTTGACATATTCCTTTTATGTTTTGATGATGACATAAACCTCAAACTTAATTACTAATAAGTATCTTTGAGTTCTTGGAGAATTTTAGATCTTGAAGATAAATAAGCATTGAAGATTCAAGTGGAGGTTCGAATCATGAATCGAAGATGGTGCTATCAATAGGCTGCCAGTTTTTGAAGATGTGGCTGCCATCTTGAAGCTGCCGTCTTGAAGATGCCATCATGGATTTTACAACTGCCGGTTTAGGGTTCAAAGCTGCCGGTCTTGGACTTCACATGCTGCCGGTTTATGCTGCCGGTTTTACCTAACAAACTGCCGGTTTATGCTGCCGGTTTTACCTAACAAGCTGCCAGTTTATGCTGCCGGTTTTACTTAACAAGCTGCCGGTTTATGCTGCCAGTTATGAGAAGAACTTCAAGTATTCCAACGAATTACTTGTTGAAGAGAAGAGAATCATCCATGAATGTTATAATGTAATGTTCTAGGATAAATGTAAGTATATTAATGCATTTAAGTCTGGTTGGAACTTAGTCGTGTCTGTCAGAGGAACTTTGGGTCATGTTCCTAGAGGAACTTGTGTCGAGTCAGTTAGTTATTTTAGTCCGCGACTGTTGCTACTTTTTAGGGACGGTTTAAACAACCCCTTGACTGTTTTAACTTGTTTAAAATGTTCAAAAGCTGACTGAATTAGTGCACCCTAATTTTAGGAATAGTGGGTAGGTGTTTTTGAATTAGTTAGTAGTCAAATTAGTGTCCTTAATTTTAGGATTAAGTTAGTTGTTTTTTAATTCTGATTTCTTCTTCATTTATTAATTTATTTCTGTTTTTAAATTAATTAATTTAAAGGATTAGAATTGTAAAAAAAGAAAAAGTTTTTTTCGGAAAATTTAAAAAGAAAAAAACCGAGTGTTAGTTTATTTTTAATTTTAATTAATCTTTTTATTTAACTTATTAATTCTGATTTTTAGTTAATTAATTAAGTTAGTGGGGTTGTCTAATGGTGGTCAAAGTTAGTGGTGAGTGAGAGTGGTCGTGTATGTGTTGTGGGTGGTTTTCAAGACTTCTTCTCCAAGCATTTACATAATCACTCTCTCTATATATTCACATATATTTCTGATTCAATTAAACACACATAACAAGAGAGCTCACTTCCAGATTTATATTACTTAGAGTTTGTGTCAAAAGTTCCTAAAGTTCCAATTCAGTTTTATATGCATTTCAATATACTAGAGTTGTTATTTGAGTTGTAATTGAGAGAAAAGAGAAGAGAAGTGTGTGAGAACTTAGAGAGAACAGAGAAGAAAGAGTCGTGAGAAAGAGAAAGAAAAAGAAAGAGAGAAAGAGAATAGAATCGTAAGTTCCTACAGGAACTCACGAGGTCCAGAGAGAAATTAGGGTTGTAATAGTTTACAAGGCCTATTTATAAAAGTGGAGTTTTTCTTCCGTGGGCCAGGAAGTTTTTCTCGTTGAAATTTGACTCTTTACATTTCGTTTTTCTCAAAGTTCCTTTAGGTTTTCAATTCTGACGAAAATCTGTGCTATAAGTTCCACACAGCAATTCACCCCCCCTCTTGCAGTGTTCCTACGGGAATAACAATTGGTATCAGAGCGGGAACTCAGATTGTTCAAGACACCTTGACGAGAGATCCGGGCAAAATGAACACTTGCGAGAAATTGGAAGAAGGGTACTCATCTCAGAGACCTCCCATGTTTAATGGGAAATTTTATGCATACTGGAAAAATCGTATGGAGATCTACATCAAGGCCGAGAACTATCAGGTATGGAGAGTCGTGGAAGTTGGTGATTATAAGGTAACTAAAACTAATGCCAATAATGAGATAGTTCCTAAAGAAATTTCTGAATATGAACGTGAAGACTTTGAAAAAATGGAAATTAATGCAAAGGCCATAAAATTGCTTCATTGTGGTCTTGGACCCCATGAACATAATCGTATTATGGGGTGCAAGAGTGCAAAACAAATTTGGGATTTATTACAAATAACTCACGAAGGTACTAATGAAGTTAAAAGGTCTAAAATTGATTTATTGATCTCTAAATATGAAAGGTTCGAGATGATGCCTAAGGAATCTATTCAAGATATGCTTACTCGTTTTACTAACATCATAAATGAGCTTGTTTCCCTTGGAAGAGAAATACCCATTGATGAACAGGTTAGAAAAATCTTAAGAAGTCTACCACAAGACGATAGATGGAGATCTAAAGTAACAGCACTTATGGAATCAAAGGACATGACAAAGTACAACATTGAACAATTGGCGGGTTCCTTGCTAACTCATGAATTACACCTGGGAACCAGAGGCATGATAGGTTCCTTATTGTATCTAACTGCTAGTAGACCAGATATTTCTTTTAGTGTTGGTGTATGTGCTAGGTTCCAAGCAAATCCAAAGGAGTCACATCTCACTGCAGTCAAGAGGATATTGAGATATTTGAAAGGAACTGATGATCTAACTTTGTTCTATCCTCACAATGACACGTTTGAACTCAAGGGATTTGCTGATGCGGATTATGCCGGTGATTTGGTGAATAGGAAAAGCACTTCAGGTATGGTTCAGTTCCTTGGAACGTGTTTAGTTTCTTAGAGTTCCAAGAAGCAAAACACAGTTGCTCTATCCACTGCAGAAGCCGAATATGTAGCAGCTGCTGCATGTTGTTCACAACTGCTTTGGATAAAACAACAACTAAGGGACTTTGGTATTAATTATAATTGTATTCCTATATATTGTGATAATACTAGTGCCATTTGTATATCAAAAGATCCAGTTCACCATTCACGTGTGAAACACATTCACATACGTCATCATTTTCTAAAGGACAATGTAGAAAAAGGTCTGATAAAACTTGAATTTTGTCAAACTGAAGATCAAATTGCTGACATATTAACTAAGCCATTGAATAGAGAAAGATATGAGAAATTGCGGATGGAACTAGGGATGATCAAATTAAAGTAATTTGCTAAGAAGTTCCTCCAGGTACGTCAACTCAATTATTAAAGTTCCTAGAATAATTTTCATTGCAATTATGGTGCGAAAGCATGTTCCTGATGGAATTTGAGATTTATACTCGTAAATGTCTATCAATATTACTCTTATTTTCATGATTGCTATTTGGATGATAAATTAAATGTGTGCATTAATATGTTCCAATAATTCTTATTTTCTTTCTTTCTTCTTTTTATATAAATTAACTTATTCATCAAATTAATTTATTTTCATTTTATTTTCTACCAATTAATTTATTTTTTCCACAAATTAATTTTATTTTCCACAAATTATTTTTCTTTTGTAGCTAAAGAAATCTACCCATTAGGAGAGTCAATTTAGAAGAGTCATCATGTTCAAAATTTTATAACTGATTAATTCAAACTTGTTTAAACCTCTACCTAAAAATAAGGAGAGTAAATGGGAGAATCTTTTACTAGCTAAACAAATTACTCTTATTCTCCTCCAGCCATCCACATATTCCTCCCTCTCTCACTCACGTCATTTTCTATCTATCTCCAAAACCACATTCATTTTATCCATTTTTTAAATAAAAAAAAAAAAAAAAAAAAAAAAACTTCATGAACCTTCAATTATTTTTCCTCTACTACCAACTCTTCCAATCAAACCCAAAGAACCTACACAACAAGATCAAAACCCTAGCATCATCTAAGGGGGAATCCAAGCAAAGAAAAGAAGTAGATGATTCAACTATTAAGCTTTAATGTTCTACTCGAGATGTACGGGAATTGAAATTAGGGATGAAAAAAAAAAAAAACAAGGAACAATGTATTTAAAGATCAACCCTTGATGGATTGAAGTTGGGTTTGTTGGACAAAAAAAAAAAAAAAAAAAAAAAAAAAAAAAAAAGGGAGAGGTCCATACTGTGAATTTAGATGTTGATGATGATAGGAGTGTAGTAAAATTCCTTGTTCTTAGTGCTGAAAATTCTGAAGGAACAAGTAGAGGAGGAAGTCCTTCTGAAAATTCTGAAGGAACTTGAGATGTTAAAGGATTATTAAGAAGATATTGAGGGGAAAACATTCATGTTAAGATAGCCTTTGAGTGGCATGGTTACTACTTCGTAGAAAGGGAATGAATGAAATCATGGGGTGCCTCCAAGAGCTAAAGTTGCTGCTGGAACTTCACCTGATGATACTACAGGAACTTCTGGAGCATCTGCTAATGTTCCCCCCACGAAAGTTCCTGATGATGCTTAACCTGCCACCTAGCCTCTTCTTAGCTCATTTACACTAATTCTTTTGAACTAACTTCGATTTGGTTATAATTTATGAACATGATTTAGGTTTTATTTTATTTTATTTTTCTTTGCCATTTTCTTTCTTTCTTTTGCGTCTTAGTCATCGGGTAGTCGCTACTTTCTATTTTTTTTTGGAACATATTTATGTGCTCTATTTTGCACTTTCATCCTTGATGCTATTATGATGACTAATATTGCTAGATTGCTACTTGAGTTGTTTTCTTATTCTAGAGATCAGGTATCTGCCATTACTGGTTTAATGGTGCTGTGATGAAAAATGTTTGAGGCATGATGATTTTGATTTTGATGATGCCAAAAGGGGGAAGCATACTTGGCAAACTAACTTTAACTTTATTCTTTTTCATCTTATTTTTCATCTTATTCTCATATGAAATGAGGTTCCTAACTTGTGAATAATTTACTACCTTGTGAATAGTTAACTAACTTTCTTGATTCCATGTGGAGTTAAGATGTATATAACTTTCGTAGTATAATTTAGTTCTTAATTAATTAAATTAAATTAAATTCAAAAAAAATAAAAAAAATAATAAAAAAAAAAAATTTAATTAAATTAAAAAAATCCTTTTTTCAACGAGTATATTTGTTTTAGTTTTCAATTAAGTTTGCCTTGGTTTGTCATCATCAAAAAGGGGGAAATTGTTGACATATTCCTTTTATGTTTTGATGATGACATAAACCTCAAACTTAATTACTAATAAGTATCTTTGAGTTCTTGGAGAATTTTAGATCTTGAAGATAAATAAGCATTGAAGATTCAAGTGGAGGTTCGAATCATGAATCGAAGATGGTGCTATCAATAGGCTGCCAGTTTTTGAAGATGTGGCTGCCATCTTGAAGCTGCCGTCTTGAAGATGCCATCATGGATTTTACAACTGCCGGTTTAGGGTTCAAAGCTGCCGGTCTTGGACTTCACATGCTGCCGGTTTATGCTGCCGGTTTTACCTAACAAACTGCCGGTTTATGCTGCCGGTTTTACCTAACAAGCTGCCAGTTTATGCTGCCGGTTTTACTTAACAAGCTGCCGGTTTATGCTGCCAGTTATGAGAAGAACTTCAAGTATTCCAACGAATTACTTGTTGAAGAGAAGAGAATCATCCATGAATGTTATAATGTAATGTTCTAGGATAAATGTAAGTATATTAATGCATTTAAGTCTGGTTGGAACTTAGTCGTGTCTGTCAGAGGAACTTTGGGTCATGTTCCTAGAGGAACTTGTGTCGAGTCAGTTAGTTATTTTAGTCCGCGACTGTTGCTACTTTTTAGGGACGGTTTAAACAACCCCTTGACTGTTTTAACTTGTTTAAAATGTTCAAAAGCTGACTGAATTAGTGCACCCTAATTTTAGGAATAGTGGGTAGGTGTTTTTGAATTAGTTAGTAGTCAAATTAGTGTCCTTAATTTTAGGATTAAGTTAGTTGTTTTTTAATTCTGATTTCTTCTTCATTTATTAATTTATTTCTGTTTTTAAATTAATTAATTTAAAGGATTAGAATTGTAAAAAAAGAAAAAGTTTTTTTCGGAAAATTTAAAAAGAAAAAAACCGAGTGTTAGTTTATTTTTAATTTTAATTAATCTTTTTATTTAACTTATTAATTCTGATTTTTAGTTAATTAATTAAGTTAGTGGGGTTGTCTAATGGTGGTCAAAGTTAGTGGTGAGTGAGAGTGGTCGTGTATGTGTTGTGGGTGGTTTTCAAGACTTCTTCTCCAAGCATTTACATAATCACTCTCTCTATATATTCACATATATTTCTGATTCAATTAAACACACATAACAAGAGAGCTCACTTCCAGATTTATATTACTTAGAGTTTGTGTCAAAAGTTCCTAAAGTTCCAATTCAGTTTTATATGCATTTCAATATACTAGAGTTGTTATTTGAGTTGTAATTGAGAGAAAAGAGAAGAGAAGTGTGTGAGAACTTAGAGAGAACAGAGAAGAAAGAGTCGTGAGAAAGAGAAAGAAAAAGAAAGAGAGAAAGAGAATAGAATCGTAAGTTCCTACAGGAACTCACGAGGTCCAGAGAGAAATTAGGGTTGTAATAGTTTACAAGGCCTATTTATAAAAGTGGAGTTTTTCTTCCGTGGGCCAGGAAGTTTTTCTCGTTGAAATTTGACTCTTTACATTTCGTTTTTCTCAAAGTTCCTTTAGGTTTTCAATTCTGACGAAAATCTGTGCTATAAGTTCCACACAGCAATTCACCCCCCCTCTTGCAGTGTTCCTACGGGAATAACAATTGGTATCAGAGCGGGAACTCAGATTGTTCAAGACACCTTGACGAGAGATCCGGGCAAAATGAACACTTGCGAGAAATTGGAAGAAGGGTACTCATCTCAGAGACCTCCCATGTTTAATGGGAAATTTTATGCATACTGGAAAAATCGTATGGAGATCTACATCAAGGCCGAGAACTATCAGGTATGGAGAGTCGTGGAAGTTGGTGATTATAAGGTAACTAAAACTAATGCCAATAATGAGATAGTTCCTAAAGAAATTTCTGAATATGAACGTGAAGACTTTGAAAAAATGGAAATTAATGCAAAGGCCATAAAATTGCTTCATTGTGGTCTTGGACCCCATGAACATAATCGTATTATGGGGTGCAAGAGTGCAAAACAAATTTGGGATTTATTACAAATAACTCACGAAGGTACTAATGAAGTTAAAAGGTCTAAAATTGATTTATTGATCTCTAAATATGAAAGGTTCGAGATGATGCCTAAGGAATCTATTCAAGATATGCTTACTCGTTTTACTAACATCATAAATGAGCTTGTTTCCCTTGGAAGAGAAATACCCATTGATGAACAGGTTAGAAAAATCTTAAGAAGTCTACCACAAGACGATAGATGGAGATCTAAAGTAACAGCACTTATGGAATCAAAGGACATGACAAAGTACAACATTGAACAATTGGCGGGTTCCTTGCTAACTCATGAATTACACCTGGGAACCAGAGGCATGATAGGTTCCTTATTGTATCTAACTGCTAGTAGACCAGATATTTCTTTTAGTGTTGGTGTATGTGCTAGGTTCCAAGCAAATCCAAAGGAGTCACATCTCACTGCAGTCAAGAGGATATTGAGATATTTGAAAGGAACTGATGATCTAACTTTGTTCTATCCTCACAATGACACGTTTGAACTCAAGGGATTTGCTGATGCGGATTATGCCGGTGATTTGGTGAATAGGAAAAGCACTTCAGGTATGGTTCAGTTCCTTGGAACGTGTTTAGTTTCTTAGAGTTCCAAGAAGCAAAACACAGTTGCTCTATCCACTGCAGAAGCCGAATATGTAGCAGCTGCTGCATGTTGTTCACAACTGCTTTGGATAAAACAACAACTAAGGGACTTTGGTATTAATTATAATTGTATTCCTATATATTGTGATAATACTAGTGCCATTTGTATATCAAAAGATCCAGTTCACCATTCACGTGTGAAACACATTCACATACGTCATCATTTTCTAAAGGACAATGTAGAAAAAGGTCTGATAAAACTTGAATTTTGTCAAACTGAAGATCAAATTGCTGACATATTAACTAAGCCATTGAATAGAGAAAGATATGAGAAATTGCGGATGGAACTAGGGATGATCAAATTAAAGTAATTTGCTAAGAAGTTCCTCCAGGTACGTCAACTCAATTATTAAAGTTCCTAGAATAATTTTCATTGCAATTATGGTGCGAAAGCATGTTCCTGATGGAATTTGAGATTTATACTCGTAAATGTCTATCAATATTACTCTTATTTTCATGATTGCTATTTGGATGATAAATTAAATGTGTGCATTAATATGTTCCAATAATTCTTATTTTCTTTCTTTCTTCTTTTTATATAAATTAACTTATTCATCAAATTAATTTATTTTCATTTTATTTTCTACCAATTAATTTATTTTTTCCACAAATTAATTTTATTTTCCACAAATTATTTTTCTTTTGTAGCTAAAGAAATCTACCCATTAGGAGAGTCAATTTAGAAGAGTCATCATGTTCAAAATTTTATAACTGATTAATTCAAACTTGTTTAAACCTCTACCTAAAAATAAGGAGAGTAAATGGGAGAATCTTTTACTAGCTAAACAAATTACTCTTATTCTCCTCCAGCCATCCACATATTCCTCCCTCTCTCACTCACGTCATTTTCTATCTATCTCCAAAACCACATTCATTTTATCCATTTTTTAAATAAAAAAAAAAAAAAAAAAAAAAAACTTCATGAACCTTCAATTATTTTTCCTCTACTACCAACTCTTCCAATCAAACCCAAAGAACCTACACAACAAGATCAAAACCCTAGCATCATCTAAGGGGGAATCCAAGCAAAGAAAAGAAGTAGATGATTCAACTATTAAGCTTTAATGTTCTACTCGAGATGTACGGGAATTGAAATTAGGGATGAAAAAAAAAAAAAACAAGGAACAATGTATTTAAAGATCAACCCTTGATGGATTGAAGTTGGGTTTGTTGGACAAAAAAAAAAAAAAAAAAAAAAAAAAAAAAAAAAGGGAGAGGTCCATACTGTGAATTTAGATGTTGATGATGATAGGAGTGTAGTAAAATTCCTTGTTCTTAGTGCTGAAAATTCTGAAGGAACAAGTAGAGGAGGAAGTCCTTCTGAAAATTCTGAAGGAACTTGAGATGTTAAAGGATTATTAAGAAGATATTGAGGGGAAAACATTCATGTTAAGATAGCCTTTGAGTGGCATGGTTACTACTTCGTAGAAAGGGAATGAATGAAATCATGGGGTGCCTCCAAGAGCTAAAGTTGCTGCTGGAACTTCACCTGATGATACTACAGGAACTTCTGGAGCATCTGCTAATGTTCCCCCCACGAAAGTTCCTGATGATGCTTAACCTGCCACCTAGCCTCTTCTTAGCTCATTTACACTAATTCTTTTGAACTAACTTCGATTTGGTTATAATTTATGAACATGATTTAGGTTTTATTTTATTTTATTTTTCTTTGCCATTTTCTTTCTTTCTTTTGCGTCTTAGTCATCGGGTAGTCGCTACTTTCTATTTTTTTTTGGAACATATTTATGTGCTCTATTTTGCACTTTCATCCTTGATGCTATTATGATGACTAATATTGCTAGATTGCTACTTGAGTTGTTTTCTTATTCTAGAGATCAGGTATCTGCCATTACTGGTTTAATGGTGCTGTGATGAAAAATGTTTGAGGCATGATGATTTTGATTTTGATGATGCCAAAAGGGGGAAGCATACTTGGCAAACTAACTTTAACTTTATTCTTTTTCATCTTATTTTTCATCTTATTCTCATATGAAATGAGGTTCCTAACTTGTGAATAATTTACTACCTTGTGAATAGTTAACTAACTTTCTTGATTCCATGTGGAGTTAAGATGTATATAACTTTCGTAGTATAATTTAGTTCTTAATTAATTAAATTAAATTAAATTCAAAAAAAATAAAAAAAATAATAAAAAAAAAAAATTTAATTAAATTAAAAAAATCCTTTTTTCAACGAGTATATTTGTTTTAGTTTTCAATTAAGTTTGCCTTGGTTTGTCATCATCAAAAAGGGGGAAATTGTTGACATATTCCTTTTATGTTTTGATGATGACATAAACCTCAAACTTAATTACTAATAAGTATCTTTGAGTTCTTGGAGAATTTTAGATCTTGAAGATAAATAAGCATTGAAGATTCAAGTGGAGGTTCGAATCATGAATCGAAGATGGTGCTATCAATAGGCTGCCAGTTTTTGAAGATGTGGCTGCCATCTTGAAGCTGCCGTCTTGAAGATGCCATCATGGATTTTACAACTGCCGGTTTAGGGTTCAAAGCTGCCGGTCTTGGACTTCACATGCTGCCGGTTTATGCTGCCGGTTTTACCTAACAAACTGCCGGTTTATGCTGCCGGTTTTACCTAACAAGCTGCCAGTTTATGCTGCCGGTTTTACTTAACAAGCTGCCGGTTTATGCTGCCAGTTATGAGAAGAACTTCAAGTATTCCAACGAATTACTTGTTGAAGAGAAGAGAATCATCCATGAATGTTATAATGTAATGTTCTAGGATAAATGTAAGTATATTAATGCATTTAAGTCTGGTTGGAACTTAGTCGTGTCTGTCAGAGGAACTTTGGGTCATGTTCCTAGAGGAACTTGTGTCGAGTCAGTTAGTTATTTTAGTCCGCGACTGTTGCTACTTTTTAGGGACGGTTTAAACAACCCCTTGACTGTTTTAACTTGTTTAAAATGTTCAAAAGCTGACTGAATTAGTGCACCCTAATTTTAGGAATAGTGGGTAGGTGTTTTTGAATTAGTTAGTAGTCAAATTAGTGTCCTTAATTTTAGGATTAAGTTAGTTGTTTTTTAATTCTGATTTCTTCTTCATTTATTAATTTATTTCTGTTTTTAAATTAATTAATTTAAAGGATTAGAATTGTAAAAAAAGAAAAAGTTTTTTTCGGAAAATTTAAAAAGAAAAAAACCGAGTGTTAGTTTATTTTTAATTTTAATTAATCTTTTTATTTAACTTATTAATTCTGATTTTTAGTTAATTAATTAAGTTAGTGGGGTTGTCTAATGGTGGTCAAAGTTAGTGGTGAGTGAGAGTGGTCGTGTATGTGTTGTGGGTGGTTTTCAAGACTTCTTCTCCAAGCATTTACATAATCACTCTCTCTATATATTCACATATATTTCTGATTCAATTAAACACACATAACAAGAGAGCTCACTTCCAGATTTATATTACTTAGAGTTTGTGTCAAAAGTTCCTAAAGTTCCAATTCAGTTTTATATGCATTTCAATATACTAGAGTTGTTATTTGAGTTGTAATTGAGAGAAAAGAGAAGAGAAGTGTGTGAGAACTTAGAGAGAACAGAGAAGAAAGAGTCGTGAGAAAGAGAAAGAAAAAGAAAGAGAGAAAGAGAATAGAATCGTAAGTTCCTACAGGAACTCACGAGGTCCAGAGAGAAATTAGGGTTGTAATAGTTTACAAGGCCTATTTATAAAAGTGGAGTTTTTCTTCCGTGGGCCAGGAAGTTTTTCTCGTTGAAATTTGACTCTTTACATTTCGTTTTTCTCAAAGTTCCTTTAGGTTTTCAATTCTGACGAAAATCTGTGCTATAAGTTCCACACAGCAATTCACCCCCCCTCTTGCAGTGTTCCTACGGGAATAACATTGATGATGCCGTCCGGGGTTACTCGTGCTCCGGTGAACCCACTTATGGAGTAGTGTATAGGTTTTAGGTATTTTTCCTCAATCCCCAGCTTGTCGAACGCTTCTCTGTATAATATGTTCGTTGAGGAACCGCAATCGACCAGGATGCGATGGACCTTGCAGTTCGCGATTGAAAAAGTTATCACCAAAGGGTTGTCGTGGGGGTATACGACCCCTTTGGTGTCTTCAGCAGTGAATGTCATTTCCGGCATCTCTACTGGTCCCGGCCAATGTCGAGAATTGTTGAAGTTAACTTGGTGCCGTACTTCCCTCAGGCTGGCCTTCGCCCCACTGAGGGTTCCTCCATGAACTGGTCCTCCCGTGATCACGAGAATTTCATCTCTATGATCCTGTTGTTTGTCTTTACCTTTCCACCCCCTCTCCCCAGGTTGGCGGTAGGAGGTGTCCTCCCTTTTTCTATATTGAGCCAGACGTCCTTGGCAGATCAGGTCCTCAATATTCTCTTTCAGGTGGGCACATTCATCAGTCATGTGCCCGTAGTCTCCATGGAATTCACACCACCGCCTTGGGTCACGGTTTAGCGTGGTCATTGGCCTTGGCCTTTTCCACTTTTCGTCTTGCTTGTGGATGGTAAATATTCTGGATGGGTGGGCCGACAACTCAGTATAGTTGTCGTGCCTCTCCGTCCTCTGGTGTACGTTTTTCTGTCACCGCGACCTCTTTCTGATCTAGGCCACGGTTGTAGTACTCTTTTCTTTCAAATGGGGCCTCCCTTTTGTATTCTTTCCTTACCCCTTTCTCCTCTGTAACCTTTTTATCCGCGATGGAGCTACCAGCTCCCTAGCTAAACTCCTCGGCCCTTATATACTCATTGGCCTTGCCTAGCACTCCGGCCAAGGTAGTCAGATTCTTTCTGCCCAGATATTGGCGGAAAGGTCCTTCACGTAGGCCTGACATCAGTGCCAGGACTGCAACCTCTTGCTGCATGTCAGGAATGGTCACGGCCTCGGTTGTGAATCGAGCTATGAAGTCTCGTAAGCTTTCAGCTTGCCTTTGCTGCATCCCCACAAACTCGCTCGTCAATTGCTGGCGTCTTTTGTTGCTAACAAAGTGTGCTAGGAACCTTTTCGCTAGATCGTCCCACCTGGAGATGGTGAAGGACGGTAGTGACATGAACCACTTCTGAGCGATACCCGTCAGTGTGGTTTGGAACACTCGGCACCATGCGTTGTTGGCGGTAGTGTAGAGCTGCATGTGCCCTTCATATGCCGAGATGTGGTCCTCTGGGTCTATAGTGCCATCGTACTTGCAGTTTGGCATCTTTATTTTTGGGAGTTCTTCTTCGTAACTGCGGCAACGAAAGGAGTACCCTGGGGTTGTACCCTTCCTATCATGACCGATAGGCTCCTCTTCCTGACCACTTCCAGTACATTATCGGTCCTTGGCTGGACGTTCTCAAAGCCTGGTGGTGGTAGTACGTCCTCGAAGCCGTGTGGCGTCCTTGGATTTCCGTGGACGGTCGAGCTGTCCCACTCCAAGTCTTCCAAATCCTCAGTATGCAGGGATTGCATCTTTGTTATTGGTGTGGCTATATTTTGGATCTTTCCCCTTTTCTTCTTCTTTTCTTGAACGGAGCTGGTGGTGGCTCCGATTAGGGCGTTCAGAACGGCAGCCACGCTCCCCAGCTGTTCAGGGGTGAATTGGTTCAACACTTCAAGGTTAAGAGGTGTCGAGTTGGAACTTGGTTCCCCTTTTGTAACATCACCATCCGGCGACTTTTCCCTGGGTGGTGTTTTTTCTCTATTCACATTGTTCAAGTTATCTTGGGATGTCATTTTTGGAGGTTTTTATTTTGGGATTGGTTAAAGGTTTGTCAGAGTATGTAATTTTTTGGGTGAATCTTTTACACAAGATTTTTGTAAAAAGTCCCTATAGACGGCGCCAATTGTTCTGGCAACCTTTAACTATTTCCGTATGGGGTGGTGTCCTTGGTGGTTCTTGTGGTGTTAACCTGTCAAAATGAACAAACAGTGAGCTGACCCCAGGGTGTTTCCGGAGAAAGGCCCTCCGATGCTTAAGTTAGTAAAGGGTTTTAGATTTAAGAGAGAGAGAGAGAGAGTTTGTGAGTGGATGAATTAATGTCTACCCTCTATTGGTGGGTTCATCTCCTATTTATAGGAGATGAGTTGGTTTCTGGCGGCCACGTTTAGGCCGGCGGGCGCGCGTGCTCCAACGGGACCGGGCGTATAAGTCGTGCGTTTGGAGCCAATTAATTTGTCGATGGGCAGGGCACGTATACCTAAATGGCGTCCTTAAGGGCCGCCAGGTCGTTATACCAGAGGCCGCCGTTTCCTTAAGGGCCAGTTAGCTTGTCGATGGGCAGGGCACGTATACCTAAATGGCGTCCAGTAGCCGTCAGGTGTGAGACCGACAGTCTTGCTGTTGGACTTTGGTAGTGGGTTTAAGATCATGTGAGACCGGCACCGTTAGGTTGTAACACCCCAATAATTCTCATCAAATTAGAAATGTTATTTTCAAGAAATATTGAGAATTATTAAAGTGTTATCGCCACGTGTGGAAACGCATCGACTTACTCAGAATTTTGCAGCGGAAATAAAATAGTACTAAATTTAAAATAAAACTAAATCTTATTACAACTTGGAACCATTAAGGCCTTAAAATTATTGAATCAACTTAAACGAAATAAATCCAACTTAATAAATGAAAATGTCTAAAATATCCCAAACTAAAACGTTAAATCGAATTTAGAAAATATTTCATAATGTAAATAAATGTTTCACCAATAATTGGGTCATCACAGGGTCAAGATATTAACAAGACCAAATTTGTACGGCGTCAGCAAAGCTGAGTACGGCAATTAAATAAGCATACAGATCTATTGCATATAAAAATCATGTCAAAAACTTAAATGCTATGGTGAGTAATTAGTTATTACTCCTTGTTAAACACATTTATTATTGAGTGGCCCTCTAAAGCCGAAGCCAGTGTAAGCAACAGGCGAGTTGTCTATGCCTAGGAGGTGACAATGGGAGCTACCCACGTCACAAATAAAGGAATGAGCTCAATCCGCTAATGGAACACGTGGATCCTACGGTTCCCTTAAAGTCGAGTCCTGCCATGACCCCAACCCACATCTATGCCAATACTCTAGACGTGCACTTGTCGAGAGTTTTAATGCTTACCCGAATTTTTCACTTTAAGTGATTAGTGTCTTGAGAGTTGTTACACATAACAAGCACACACATACAATTCACATAACACTTGTTTTAATTTGTTGTTCAGATAAAACACACTGAACTCTTGTCTGTTTAGCGAGATTCCCATTAAGAACTTATGCCTTAAGTGATATCCCAAAGCTACTAAAAGGGCATGAAATAATCGGAGAATCTATTCATGCATTACTAATAAACTTGAAAGGGACAACCTGTCCATATGCAAAATAAATTGCATTACTAATAAACTTGAAAGGTACAGCATGTCCATACGCAAAATAAATTGCTACTAATGAAGCATGAAATATTCAAAGAACCTATTCATGCAATTTTCTCTTTTATAATCGGGAACATGAAATAATCCTTCCTATTCTTTTCTTGATTTCTTTGCAAACACAGGTTATACAAACAATTAAATTCATCACAAATAGCCATGTTCCACAAATTCACATATCTCCACAAATTCACATATCTTGACAATCATGATAGAAATATGCAAAGTCCTAACATGATACTACGTCTGAAAACTTATCAATTACGCGTACCTTGAATAAACTTGGTGGTACTCCACCTTTTCCTTTCAGAACTCGCCTAAGTAATATTCCTCGCCTATAATATAAAAGACAATAGTATTAAACTCGAGTCCTAAAAAAAATACCCAGCAGCTCTAACCTATCCTAAGACCTCCCGTAAATTACTAGATAATAATATTAATTACTTAATTATATGTATAATTACATTCTTTAATCCAAGATTTTAAAAGAAAATAAAAACAATAATTTTTTTTTAAAACATATATATATATATATGTGTGTGTGTACACACACACACACACATATATATATATTTATATATATATACATACACGCATATACTTATATGCATATACATATATAGGCATACTTAACAAGTTAACAACAGCAAAGCACGGTGAAGCACGGTGCTACCTACGGGGCACAATGACCGGCGGTGACAACAAGGCAGCAGGCGGCGGCGACGACAGGTGAAACCCCGATGACACGGCTGCAGGTGGCTGGTGGCGGTGCTGCGCTTGGCGGCTCGTGCGTGAGTGTTCGGTTTTGATTGTTTTTTTTTTAAAAGAAACCCACCACGCACAGCAAGCACGGTGGTAGCGGGTGGTGGCTCGGCTCCAGCGAGGTAGTTTATGGAAGAAATAGAGGCGCGGTGGTGGTGGTTGCTCCGGTGGTCGTGCGTGAGGGAGGGGGTGTTTGAGGTTTTTGAATTTAGAATTTTTTTTTTTTTTCCTTTTTCCTGGGTCACGGTGAGAGAGAGAGAGTGGGTTTTTTTTTTCTTTTTGCTTTTTGACCTGATTTGGTTTACCCTAGGGTATTTATAATGTTACGATTGTTTTGGGTTTCTCAATAGATTGGGCCTGTGACAAATTCCCTTAAGCCCTTGTCATTTTCAAACACTGAATTTTTACTATTTCATTCTTTTTATTTATTTATTTATTATCTTTTTGAACGGTTCCCAACCGGCAATTAAAACCTTTGAGTTATATACGAAAGATATAATTTTTTTTTTGTACAACACCCAAAATAGATAATTAAAACCTTTAAACTTAATTTTAATATGCCCCAAAAATTTCTTATAAAAATAATTTAAGACTTATAAAATATTAATATTTCCATAAAATAAAATAATAAAATAATTTTATAAATCCCAATTCAGAAAACGCATAAATATCTGTTTAACGATATCAAAATCGCGTACTTATGTATAAATAATTCTATATTAGGATATAAAAATACGGGGGATTACATAGAACTGGCGGTAGATATCTTGGTGGGGACGTTAGTAAGGTGGTCCTGTCGGTGTACCGGTAGGCCCCTATACACTTCCCTATTGTCATGTATTTCACGTGTCATCCTTTTCCACTTTTTAGTTTTTGTAGTGGGCTTGCATGCATGAACCAACTAAAAAAGGTCATATATGGGAGGCTCTATATTCTCCTGCTCCACTTCTAATCTTGTCTCCTTCTCTTTTGATGTGTCTTTCTCCCTTTCCTCCACAAGCTCTAATGAAATTGTCCTAAAATACCTCAACTTTGAAAATCATTGTTGACCACTTGACCATTATCCAAGTGGTTTTTGGCCTTTATTTCACTAGTGGAAAAATCCACATATATTGGATGCGGTTCTTTTGAAACCGCAGCCAAAAGTACTGAAAATATTAAAAAAAATTACACTATATATGATTGCGAGGTGAAAAACCGCAGCCATAAGTACTTATGGATGCGGTTCTTAAAAAACGCAACCATAAGTATTTATGGGTGCGGTTCTTAGACCTATGGCTGCGGGTTTTAGAACCGCAACCATAAGTAGTCAGATTTAATCCTTAATCTAACGGGTGAGATTGAAAACCTAATTGGTTTTGATTTCTTTGCATGTCTTGCGTCCCATTTGTGCACCCTGTGCCTCTCTCCTCTCCTCTCCTCTCCTCTGTCGTCCCATTTTTGCATCCTCAAAGCTTCGACGCTTCCTCTCTCTCCTCTCCTCTGCGAAGACGCCTTTGCTCATCTACGGTGTCTCTTTGTCCATTGCTATGATTTGTCAGTTTCTCTTCCTTCATTGAAGCATATTTGAGGTAATTTTCTTCTTTAATCTTTAATTCAATAGCTACCATTTGTGCACAAATTCAGCCATGATTTTTTTGTTCCTTCTTCGATCATCAAATCTAGGCAAGTTTCGATTGTTTAGGTATAGTATCCTTTTTTTTTTATTGTTCGAATTCTTGATTCTTGATGTTGTTCTTCGAATTACCTGGTTTTTCTTTCGAGACTGTGAAATAGAATTGGGCAACTCCCTCTGAACGAGAGCCCTGGCGTTATATTTATACTAATCAAGATAAGTATATAGTTACAAGAATACCCTTTGGGTTATTAACTATTACACCCCCTCAATCTGTGCGAGGGAAACCACATGCAAATTGGAACGTAAAAATTCAAAACGCTGGCTCGATAAAGCCCTAGTAAAAATATCTGCTAACTGTAACTGAGTAGGAACGTAACGAACTCTCAAATCACCATGAGCAACACGCTCACGAACAAAGTGATAATCAATATTAATATGTTTACTCCGATCATGCTGAACCGGGTTTGCCGTGAGGTAGGTGGTGGACACATTGTCACACATGAGAGTCACAGGCCGTCGAATCAGAAAACCAAGCTCTGCCAAGAGAGAACGGACGTACAAAATATCAGTAACAATATACGCAACTGCACGATACTCAGCTTCCGTGGAAGATTTGGAAACAGTAGGTTGTTTCTTAGAACGCCAAGAGATAAGGTTGCCACCAATGAAAATTGCATAGCCAGTTGTTGATCGACAACTGTCCGAACATCCAGCCCAATCTGCATCTGAATAAGCCAAAACAATAGAAATATCTTTCGATGGGCGCAACCATAGACCATGAGAAGCGGTACCAATCAAATACCTGTAAACACGCTTAATAACAAACATGTGAGATGTACGAGGAGCATGCATAAATTGTGAAACTAAATGTACAGCATAAGTAAGATCAGGTCGAGTCATAAGCAAGTATTGCAAGGCTCCTACCATCTGTCGGTACTCAGAAGGGTCCGCAAGAAGTTCTCCATCAGTTAAGGATAAAGTGGTTCGAGAAGGAAGAGGTGTACGCACGGGCTTAGCCGTATGTAAGTGAAACTTTTTAATTAAATCAGCAATATATTTTTGCTGTGACAAGAATAATCCCTGGGATTTGCGTACAACTTGAATGCCTAAAAAATAATGAAGATCCCCCAAATCTTTCATAGCAAATTGAGAAGCAAGAATAGAAATGACTTTGTGAATCAAGGAACAAGAGTTACCGGTTATGACAATATCGTCAACATACAAAAGAAGGAATATAAGATCCTGGCCAGAACGATATATGAATAAAGAATTATCAGCTTTCGAGCAAATGAAACCTTGGTAAA
The DNA here is from genome assembly GCA_951394345.1 of Salicornia ramosissima. Classification (NCBI taxonomy): domain Eukaryota; kingdom Viridiplantae; phylum Streptophyta; class Magnoliopsida; order Caryophyllales; family Amaranthaceae; genus Salicornia; species Salicornia ramosissima. The sequence continues at coordinate 12,552,433 of OX596236.1, read as the reverse complement.
GAAGGAAACTACTGAAGCGATGGAACCAGGCACGAGGAGCCTGTTTTAGACCATAGATAGCTTTTCTAAGCCGACAAACATGATTAGGAAATTGAGGATGAACAAAGCCAGGAGGTTGTTTCATATATACCTCTTCATTTACAAAACCATGTAAGAATGCATTTTTAACATCAAGTTGACGAATAGACCAACCAAGAGAGATGACCAAAGATAGAACAAGACGAAGAGTGGTTGGTTTAATAACCGGGCTAAATGTCTCATCATAATCTATGCCTACCTGTTGGTTATTACCTTGAGCTACCAATCGAGCCTTTTTCCGCTCAACACTCCCATTCGAATTGTATTTTGTCTTATAAACCCATTTGGACCCAACTATATTTTGCGACCGATCATATGGAACTAATTCCCAAGTATTATTAGAAATAAGAGCATTGAATTCTTCGGCCATAGCTTGACGCCACTCAATATCTTTACAAGCTTTGGAATAACAAGTAGGGTCAGGAGGAGATTCAATTGCACTGAAAGTAACATAGTCAGAAAAATCTTTAGTTTTAAAAATACCTTGTTTAGCACGAGTGCTCATGGAGTGAGACACTGTAGGAGCGAGAGTTGAAGACACCAAGGGGGAAGTGCGACGAGGAGAACCTTGTGGTAAAGATGGAGAGGTACTCGCGGAAGGGGAAGGGCTATGTGGCAAGGAATCAGGAGGGCTGGGAGAAGTCGTGGTGGAAGATTGCGGACTAGAAGATTGTGGACTGGTTGTGGCTGCATCAGTAGGACCGCAAGCAGGATTTGGGGTGGGTGGAGCGCCAATTGCAGAAGGAAAACTAGGCCACAAGCTGCCCATGGCAGCACCCCCTACGCCGCATGGAGGTTGTGTACTAGGCTGCAATGCGGACGAAGACATAGACGGGCTAGGAAAGGCTGATTGATTTGCCAAAACATCAACACTAGCACTCGGGGAAGATGACAATGAAAAACTTGACAGAGAGCCAGAGACATCCCATCGACGAGGATCATCGTCTGGGGGCATAGAAGAGCCTATTAACTCTAAGTAAGGGAAGACCTTTTCATGGAAGAGCACATGACGACTGATATAAACTCTACCCGTTTTAGGTTCAAGACACCTATAGCCCTTATAGTTAGGTGCATAGCCTAAGAAAACACAACGAACTGACCTAGGAGAAAGCTTATTCGATGGTTTTGCCAGAAAATTAGGAAAACACTCACACCCAAAAACTCGCAGAAAGGAATAATCAGGAGGTTTCTTAAACAACTTTTCAAAGGGAGACAAGCCATGCAATATAGGTGTCGGCAATCTATTAATGATATAGGTTGCAGTGTACACAGCATCAACCCAAAACCGAAGTGGCATGTTAGCTTGAATAAGCAAAGTACATGCCACTTCTAAGAGATGCCCATGTTTGCGTTCGGCAACCCCGTTTTGTTGTTGGGTATCGGGACATGATTTTCGAAAATAAACACCTGCTTATAAAAAATCATTAATAAATTTCTTATTATCAAATTCACGTCCACCATCACTTTGAAAATATTTTATTTTAGAATCAAACAAATTTTCCACTAAATTTTTAAAATTAATGAAATGAGTGTAAACTTCAGATTTATGTTTCATGGGGTAAATCCACGTGAATCGAGAAAAATCATCTATGAAATTAACATAATAACGATACCCAAGATTAGAAGATAAAAGAGATTGCCAAACATCAGAGTGTATTAATTGCAATGGTTTATCAAATGAGTGTATTACATCCTTAAACGGTAGATGTTTAGACTTTCCTAATTTGCAACAAACGCAATCATGATTAAAACTAGTGGCACAAACAATTGCCTTATTTTTCTTAAGAGTAGACAAAACGCTATCACCACAATGTCCTAGACGTTGATGCTACACGGGATCAGTAGTAACACGAAGAGCAATTGGAGACGGAGAGATGGTGTTGGAGTAAAAAGGAAAGACACGGCCGCTACTGAAGGCTCGGAGTAGCACTTGACCCGAAGTGAGATCCTTAACACAAAAAGAATTTTTATCAAAATTAACAGTGCAATTGTTATCCTCACATAGTTTTTGAATAGACATTAAATTGTATTGCAAATTAGGAACATGTAAGACAGATTTTAAAATAAGAGGCCGGCCAAAAGATTTCAACGACACATTTCCAATATTAGCTATAGGGAGATTAGTTCCATTAGCTACGGTAACTCTAGTAGACCCAAGATATGGGGTTTTAGAAGACAAAATACCTTCATTGTTGGTCATGTGAGAAGAGGCACCCGAGTCAGGGTACCATAGAGAATCATTGGTCTCACCCATAGGCATAGCCGCTAAAGCAGGCGTAGATTGTTGGACATAACGAGAAGGGCAATTTTGGGCAGAGTGACCAGTATGAAAGCAAATTTGACATACTATAGGAGGATGAGAACCACTCACCCCCTCAACCGATGGGGTTCCTGCATACACATCATGAGAAACACTCGAAGAAAGAGCAAGCATACTATCATATGACAAGACCGACTTACTAGATGCCATACCTGATCCTATGTGTTGTGTTTAGTTAAACATTCCTAAGCTTGCATGCTACAATAAAAGGTATGGGAGCTTTTTTTTGTGAATTAATGGCCTAGGGCTGTTATATGTGCATTTTGGTAAACTACTTGAATGAGGAGGCAAGTTAAAATTTACAATTTTCTAATCGCATAATATAAAGCACCATTTGGTCCATTCAAAATTAGTTACAGAATACTATCTACAACTTAAAATTGAGTAGAATGAAGATAAGAATGATTTAGCGTTTCAAGGCTAACATAATAAAGAAGTCTAGAGGAACATCAGATCAATTATATGTTCATTATCCTTCTTTTTCATTGATTGGAGTCCATTTCATTGGCCTTTTAATTGTAGTTAGTTTGATACTTAGTTTAATTTAGAACTTATATATAATTGTTGATGATACGAATTGTACAGCTTGAGATGTTATAGATATTTTAGGAGAAAGGGGGCTAGAGCATGAAAATGTTGGAAAGCTAGGAGTACAGTTAGGGGGCTACAGTAGGGAGGGGGTTTGGGGGCTAGCAGGGGGTTGGGGGCAGTTGCAGGTTTGGGGGTCCATTCACGCAAAGATAACGACTGAGAATTTCCTTTTCATCTATTTTGAGTTGTATTTTTTAAATCCTATTTCCTTTATATATGATGACTCTCAATTAATTTTGTGATTAGAACTTAGGATGATTAAGTAACAGATGTATGTCATGCATTATTCTATTATTTTGAGTTGCAGTTTTCAAATCATGTTTCTTTTTAATTCCATTACATGTAAGCAGAAGCAAGGCCTTTATAACGAGACGAGCTATGAAGTAAGCTGAAATGAAGTAAGTTGTTGTTGTGCTGCTGCTGTTGTTGTACTGCTGTTGGTGTTGGGCTGCTGTGCTGCTGTTGTTGCTGTGCTGCTGTTGTTGCTGTTGCTGCTGCTGTTGTTGCTTTATGCTTGGTTTTTTTTTTTTTTTGGCAGTAGATTTCATGTTAGTTATTTTTTTATATACAACTTCTATAAGTTAAAATGTGTTTTTTCATGTTTGTAACATTGTAATGGTAATTTTTATCAGGTCAAAAATTATTATTTTTTTCATATGTAATATATTGGATCTTTTTGGAATAAGAAATCTAGAAAAAAAAATTATAATTATTTTTTTTTTATTTTTTTGAGTGACTTATGGCTGCGGTTTAAGGCAAGAACTGCAGCCAAAGGTCCTTTTTTTAAATATTGAACCGCTTATGGATCCATAGGTAGACTTTTGGATGCGGTTCTTTGAAGAACCGCATCCAAAAGTCACTTATGGCTGCGGGTGGAACCGCATCCATAGGTCATAGACATATGGCTGCTACGACATTGGCTGCGGGGCTGAACTGCATCCAAAGGGCCTAAAACCCCTGCATTTAATGACAATTTTTCTACTAGTGTTTTGACTAAAGTTTTCCGGCCACCAAAAGTGAGTTTTCGGGTACAAGTTCTTTCTTTTTGGTTGCTAGTAGCTTTTTATTCTCTCTTTTTGTCATTGTTGTTGGTGTTGTTGTGTACCTTGGAAAAACAAAAATTATGGTAAAAGAGTCGAAAAACCACTTTTGGTGGTCGGTAAATTATGGTCAAAAGGCCAAAAAAAAAACACTTGAGTCATGGTCAACAATGATTTTGAAAGTTGAGATATTTTGGGAAATTTTCGGTTAACTAAAGGTAGTTTTTCGTAAAGTGTTCTAAAGTTGAGATAGTTTGAGACAAAAAAGTCTTGATAGGCCAGTGGAGTATAATGACCGAAAGAGAAATTTTATCATGTTAACAACAATAATAATCAATCAACAATTGCATAATTCATTCCAACTACAATAATTAATCAAAATTGCCAAGATAATTATAAAACAATGCCAATAGCCAAACTTAATATAAACATGATCAAAACATCATACATTATACACACAATCCATAAAGCTTGCCCATAAGATTAATTCTAAGTATTAATTAACATAAATATTATCTTTAATTAATTAACTAGATCAAAACATCACAAAAGGGAGTCAAGTTCACACACCTTTCATGATAAAAGTTCATCATCAATTTTTTCATTAATATGCCAAGTTTTATAGACCATAAGTAAATAGTTATACAAACATATCTATACATATTAACATGCATAAATTAAATCAATAAGCATATAAACCTTATAGTAATTATATATAAAAATTCATGCGTTTATCATAAATAAACAACCTAAATTATTTATTCGGTCATCATGAGAGGAAATTCGAATTCAAGAACAATTTAATTAGTTAAAAGCCTCTAATTTGATTAACGTAAAAGGAAAGAAAATAGGAAAAGAGGGAGAGAGGGACGGTGAGGGAGAGGAAAGGGAATGAGGAAAAGTGATTAGAGGCTACTTTATATTTATAGGAGAAAGATGTAAATAACTCTAGAGGATAATTTTTTTTTTTGAACGAAAATACAAGAAAGGATCAAATGCTAGAAGAAACACAAAGATCGTTTGAGGCTAGCTCATCAATCAAGCTCGGCCAACCCTCTAACCAAATTCTGACACCTATTACATGAGGTTGAAGACTAGCTAAGTGGTGTGCCACCTTGTTACCATTTCTACGAACTCAAGACCAGACACAACTATCAAATTTACTCGCCCATCCTAAAATGGCTTCAATGTGCAGACCCAACTCTGATCTTGGCCTCTCTTGTCTCTTGAGCTTGTTGATCAAATCCTTGCAATCGGACTCAGCCACAATTCTTCGATAACCAGCCTCCCAAGCCACCTGCAGCCCCCACGAAAGGGCCTCCACCTCATGAACAGCCACCTCGAGCCTGCAGCAACTATATCTCCCAATGAATCTCTGACAACCCACCCGCAGCCAAAACCCCAAGACCCCACTGCACCTGCGTCCGTATTTAGCTTCCAACACCCTTGTCCCGGAGGTTGCCAATCAGCATTATCAGAAACATTCTCAGTGCCTCCTGTAGTTGTCACATTCTCCTTGAAAACTTTCACAAACTCCTTCGCCCTTTCCACGACCCTTAATGGCCACTCTACTTTTTGATCGAAAATTGCTCTATTACGAGCACCCCAAATTAGCTAAATCATCACCATCACATCCTCAAAAAGCTCTCGCCCCTGCCTCTCTAACACATCAAGTAACCACAACTTCAAATCAGAAAAACCTCCTACTCCATATGTTATTGTTCATACCAATACAATCCCACAAACTTATAGCACAAGGACAATCAAGAATAGCATAAGAGGAGGTGTCCTCCCAAACATATAGAACAACTCATATCACTTGAATTTATACGCCTTGCTACATTTGCCTTTGTTGCAAGAGCTCCCTTAGCTAGCTTCCATGACAACATCTTCACTCGAGGTGGAACGCTTGCTCCCTAGAGAGCCCGCCACAGCTGCTACCAAGACTCAGCTGATGAACCCCCAATTTCTGCTATATCCCGTTGAAGAAGAACATGATACCCCGACTTCACCGTATACTCACCCGAATTTGTGTAGTGCCATCTCAGTCTATCTTGGGGCCACGAGCAACATAAAGGAATGTTAGCAATAACTTCTGCATCAATGGGCCAAAAAAGTTGATTTATCAACTCCCTATTCCATTTCCCTTCTTGCTTATCTATAAGATCTGCCACCTTAGTAATAGTCACCCCACTCCTTGGGCGAGTGACTGGCCTAAAAGAGACAGGTCTTTGTAGCCAAGGATCTGTCCAAATATCAATACTTTCTCCATCACCCACCACCCACCACCCACCTGGAACCCCTCTTGATAACCTCTCTAGCCTCCAAAAGACTCCTCCACACATAACTCGATTTATTGCCAAGTTTAGCCTTCATAATATCACAATGAGGGAAATATTTTGCCTTCAACACCTTAGCTGCCAAGGACATTGGATCCCTTATGATTCTCCAAATATTTTTAGCCAACATAGCTAGATTGAAAAACTCTAAGTTCTGAAATCCCAGTCCCCCATCATCCTTTCTTCGACACAGTTCCTCCCATCTCAAATAATGTAACTTCCTTTGCGATCCTCTATGACCCCACCAGAATCCCCTTATTGCCTTTTGAATATCCTCACAGATCGAAGGGGGAAGCTTAAAAATACTCATAACATAAGTAGGTATTGCTTGGGCTACAACGTTTATGAGCACCTCCCTACCCGACCACGAAAGAAGCTTCCCCATCCACCCATGCAACTTTTTTTCAATTTTATCTTTCAAAAACAAAAAAGGTTTCCTGCGGGACCTACCTATATGGGTTGGCACTCCTAGATAGCTCTCCATTTGAGTCACCATTCGAACCCCCAAACAATTTATCACGACCCTTCTGAAATCTTCTTTCACACCCTTGCAAAATAAAAGATTGGACTTTTCTCTGTTGATTTTTTGCCCCGGCACATCTTCATACACCTGAAGGATATTCTTAATTTCCTGAGCTTGGGCAGAATTAGCTTTGCAAAATATAAGACAATCATCAGCAAACAACAAATGAGAAATTTCAGGAGCACCACTAATTGACACCATATAACCCCTCACAACACCATTTAAACAGGCCTTATTAATTAGAGCCGTTAGGCCCTCCGCACAAAAGAGAAACAAATACAGGGAAATTGGGTCCCCTTGCCGCAGACCCCTACTAGGAGTTAAGAAGCCCCTAGACTCGCCATTAATATTAAAAGAATAGCTCACTGTCATCACACACTTCATAACCAAATCAACCCACGACCCATTAAAACCCAACTTCATTATGATATTTCTAAGAAAAAACCACTCCACTCTATCATATGCTTTACTAATATCTAACTTCAAAGCCATTGACCTACCAGCCAAACCCTCAGTGTGCATAGAGTGAAAAGTTTCAAATGCCACTAAAATATTATCGGAGATGAGCCTCTCTGGAGTAAAAGCACTTTAATTTTTGGAGATAATATCAAGAAGGATTAGTTTGAGTCTATTAGCTAACGTTTTAGTGACTAGTTTGAAAATCACATTACACAAACTAATGGGTCTGAAATCTGACACATGCTTAGGATCCTTAGTCTTAGGAATAAGAACTACACGAGTATGATTCAATTCTAAAGGAAAATCATTACCATTTAAAATATTAATAACACAATCCGACACAGAATTACCCACAATATTCCAAAAGTTTTGAAAAAAGAAATGATTCATACCATCAGGGCCAGGGGCCTTACCAGGTTGCATTTGATTAAGGGTAGTTTGAACTTCATCGGGAGAGTAGGGACGACATAGCATTTGGTTCATTTCTTCAGTGACCCTAGGATCCACGAGATCAATTACTCTGTCTACATTCCTCGGGTTAGTAGAAGTGAAAATATCATTAAAATATTTTACAACTAGCTACTCCATACCCTTCTCCTCTTCCACCCACACATCCTCTTCATTCATTAAACCCATAATATGATTCAATTTTTTCCGTAGGTTCGCTCGGTCATGAAACCACTTCGAATTTTGATCCCCGTACTTCATAAAGTCCACCCTCGATCTTTGCCACCACATTATTTCCTCACGATGTCTCCACTCCTTTAATTTTTCCATCCAATACCTCCTCTGGTTAGCATCCACTGCTTCTCTAAGACCTTGCGTAGCTTTCTCGATTTTTTTTTATACTCCCAAAGTGAATTTCACTCCATGCCATTAATTCATCACTACAATGCTTGATTCGCCCTACCATATTCCCACTTTCCCTAAAAAGCTCCATATTCAACGCCCCCTCCACTACCTCCTTGCAAGTATCATCTAAGGCCCACATAATCTCAAACCTAAATTTTTTATTTCTTCTTCTTTTCCACTTTTCCTTACCCCTCATATTTAGTCTTAGTTTAATCGGAACATGGCCAGACACATCTTCCTCTAGATGAAGCACATCCGCAAAGGGGAAACTGGCAATCCAGTCACTATTAGCAAGGAAACGATCTAGCCGTTCCTCAATAGAATCGTCCCCATCCCTTCGGTTCCACCAAGTAAACTCATAACCCTTAAACCCCAAGTCCACCAAGTCACACTTGGTCAACAAGTCTTGAAACATACCAAGATTTCGTTGATCACTAGACCTCCCACCTCTTTTCTCCTGATTATAAAAAATCTCATTCAAGTCCCCTCCTATCACCCATGGGAGTGAGTTATGCGTACAAAGGTCCTTGATAAGATCACAAGTTCTCGACTTATTCATATTCTCGGGCCACCCATAAATCCCAGTAGCTCGCCATCTACTATTACCCAACCCTTCTTTGATCTCCACATCTATATGATGACACGACATTGATAAAAGGTGGACATCCACTTCACTCTTCCACAACATAGCCAAGCCCCCAGATCTTCCAATACTGTCAACAAAAACCCCATCATATCCATGCCAACCATAGCTTCTCCGCTTCATTTCATATTGACTTAACTTGGTCTCCGAGAGAAAAACCAAGTCCGGCTTAGATCTTCGCAACAACCCGCTCAGATCTTTCATTGTTCGGGGATCGCCGAGACCCCGGCAGTTAAGGCATAGCCAACTCATTGGTCCCGGCGGGACCGCTCCCCTCTATCCACACTCCCTTCACCATTTGTCGAGGATTGCCCCCAACCCATTCTTATTTTTTTATGAACCTTCTTTGTACCCCCCCAGTAGTACCCATTCTATCCTTCTCATACACCTCTCCTTTTTCCACATGACCCCCTGCCGATCCCGATCATTCTTTCTCCTCTCCTCCACTAGATTCATGTTTATTATCAAAGGTCAACCTCTTCTTGATCCTTGAAGCTTCACGGAGTTCAATTAACATCTTGTTCTCCTCTTCTCTTTCCTTTGCGTTGCCCCTTCCCCTACCCTTCATCGGTGAGGCCCTCAACCATTGCCCATATGGATACTCCGACTCTGGAAGATCTTCATCATATCCTTCATTCAAATTCCCGAGTAACGTGGCCCATCAAACCACATACAAAGCAAAAGTTCGGTAACCGTTCATACCTAAAAGTGATCCATTTCACGACCCCCTTAATGGCGATTTTCTTTCCCCTACAGAGAGGTTTGTTAATGTTCAGACGAACCCTAATTCTCATAGATTTCGTCCAACCCGACATATCGTTGTCATCATATTCAAGAAACGTCCCCAGTCTTTGACCTAACCACATTGCCCCCTCCTTGTTTCTCTTTTCCATGGGAGTGTTGTAAACCCTAACCCAAAAATCAGCAAAATCAAAAGCAATATCCTCTGGTTGTTCATCCCCTTCAAGGGTCCTTAGCAGTAACAGATGACCATCGAAGGCCCATGGGCTTGTGTCTAGAACATGCTTCTTGTCCCCCTGTGCAAAGAATTGAAAGACAAACAAGTTTTTACCCAACTCCCTCACTAACAGATTTTTTTGTGGCTACCATAAATTTTTTAGGACACTTTTCATCACTTCCACATTAAAAACACTATTAGTGAAAAGTTTACCCACCAGACATAATTCAATTTGGGCCCTCATATCATCACTTGGAACCTCATCCATATCCGCCACTTCTTCCTCTTCCTCCGTCAACTTAAATTTCCCCATGGCCTCCTCCAATGACTCCATGAATGAAAAGCACGAAAAAAAAGAAAAAAAACCAGAGGAAAACTCACCAAGAAGAAGGAAAATACGCAAAAAATACCAGCCTGAGAAAACTGTTGATAAAAAACCCTGAAGAAATAAACCAAAAGCCCCCTTTTTCAGCCGCCTCTCCACGTGAAAAACAATCTGCACAAAAACCAAAAAGCAAACCCTAATAAAGACACCCACCCCAAAGAAAAATAAAAATCTCCGACCCCACCCCCTAAAGGGAAAGAGGACAAAGAAGACTCAGCAACAAAAACACTCACAAAATTCAAAAATGAATTATGGAGTGACAGCAAAGGAACAAACACAAAAACTCACAACCCTAAGAGCCTAGAGTGAGAGACGATGGATTCAACAAAAACACCCTATGATTAAAAGTAGAAAATAAGAAAAAATATGATGCTGAGTTCAATTGTTATATAACTCTAGAGGATAATTAGTAGGCCAGAACAGATATAATTTTAAAGATATAAATGAAATTTAAAAAAATAATTAAAATAAATAAAACAAGATAAAAAGGGGAGGGACGGATCGGTTAGGTTAGAGTATAGCTGATCAAAAGTGGCCCGACCCGCAGACTCGAAATTAAACCCGAAATTAGGTTTAGCTTAGCCCGATCCGATTTTTTTATTTTTTCGCGCGGGTCTTGGACATTTAAAATTACACTTTTTGGTTACATTTTTAGGCCCGGCATGAACCCGACCCGCTTTATGGGCTTTTTTTGCATAGGCCCGGCTCGGCCCGGCCCATGATCACCTCTAGGTTAGAGTAAAAGAGATGGAGAAAGAATGAGCATGCTTAAGTTATTGGTTTCAACATCAATTTAAGTTATTGATAAAAATGATAATCCAATTGAAGATTGGTTCAAACACTTAAGACGATTAAATGTGCTAGATTTTCAAAATAGATTAGTTCATCCAAATCAAGAAGTTAATTTAAATAATTAACTAGACACTGGACCTCTAAATTAAATTTACTCTCAAGCTATTTATATGTAAACCCAAAACTAAAATTTAACTTGTCCCAAAAATCATATCGGAAGGCTATTTTGATCCGGTTACTAAGAATGGACTAAAATTACTTCTAACCCTATTTGGTTAATTCATCAGTATTAATTAAACATTAATTTTGAGTCGTTCTCCAACAATGAATTGCCATAAATTGAAACTCTATAGGAACCCGTCTAAGATAAGAATATAGTTAAATAAGAAGTAGTTTTTTTTTTTTAAAGTATGATATTGGGGAAAGGAAACAAAGTAAAAGGATAATATAAGCTAAGTGTTTCGGTCTCTAGCTAAGGAAAGACTAGTATTTCCGCTAATTTTGTACTCGTCTCCGTTTCCTTAGTTGTATCCTTCCAACTTAGATATTATACGCTCTCCAAATTCTCATAAGAAAAAATTCCTTTAAATTATGGAGGATGATAAGGCTATGTAAAGTTCGTCTGATCTTTTCTGATTGATCTGAATTACTATTTCTTTAAGAAATATTTCTGATCTAGCATTAATTACATTACCTAATATGAAAGTAAGTTGTAAATTTATGTGAAAATTACACATTGATAAATGTAATAAATGCATAATTAATGTTGTTTATTTCCTTTTTTAGCTTTTTATATGCAGCCCTATGCATATAGCATAACCCTTTAATTAATTATAAGTTTTTTTTTAATTTTTGGTAAAAAATATAAAATAAATAATAAATAAGTTTTCTTAACGGCCCATTTGATTTTTGGTAATAAATTGTGGTAATGATAATAAATTTAAAGTGTAATTTTGTTAAGAGAGAACCTTGTAATGCCCTTTAAAAAATAGATTTTCATTCCGAAGCTTGGGTTTATTTCCAATTTTCTGATCTATTACCATCCATCATATTAGATAAAAATGAATAGTTGTGAAGAAAATTAGATAAATTGGAGTTAAACTAACACTATCATGAGGATGAATATCGATTTTCCTTCCAAATTTAACTATAAATTTACTCTTATTACAACCATTTATAAATAGCAACCAAACAGACCGTAAAAAAACAACCTCATAAAATAAGGGTTATACAAATGATAATTAGAGATATTTATAAAATATTAGTAATATTTTTTTAATAAATAAAAAATAATAAGTTCCGTTTAAAAGAACCAATCATCTACCCACTAGTAACCGAAAATTAAATTAGACGTATCGGCTTCACATTAATTATGAGAAAATTATTTATTAGCTTGTGACTTGTGAGTTAGCCGGGCCAGTGTAGTCTCCAAATAATTTAGTACGGAGTACTCCGTAGTAACTAGTAAGCATTCATTTTAGGATTATTAACCGGAAATAATTAATGTAAAATATTTGGCACTATTATATAAACTAGAAATATTTATTTAGGATATATATAAGTAGCATAGCTAGGACAAAAAGCTAGATAATAAATGAGTACAACAGAAAACTAATAAATCCAAAAAAAAATCACGTGGAGGAGTAATGAGGAGAAGCAAAAGAGAGGAAATCAGGTGAAGATTCCAAAAAGTTCATGTGAAGTCGGTCCAAATTTAACCAGACTTCAATTCCAGACCCAGAAGCAATGGTTGGATGTTTATAATCAGTGAACATGATAAAATCCCTCCGTGCAGGAGGAAATACTATGTTGTCAATGGGCACTACCCAGCACGGGATCCCAAATCCAAAGTCGGTGTCACTGAGACCATTGTAACACAAACTGTTAAGTTGATACGGGTACCCCGTGTCAGGGTTTACCAAACGATTTAACAGCGCCTTTCTCTCTTTACACAGGACGTCAGCTCCCTTTTCGCCTTTGTACTCTGTTTTGATTTTACAGTCCATTTGTGATATTGCTGTGTGGATATCCTCAACGAGGTCTTTTAGTGTGCTGTGTTGTTCGGTGTGGTTGTCAATAACACGGACATTGGTTAGGATGTTCCCCATTGCTTGTTTTGGCACGGGGGGTATCATTCTTGGCCTCATGTTTATACTAATTGACAGCACTCTGTTATTGTGATTTGCGGTTGGGGCAGCCTGCATCACTTTCTGCCATACGAACGCCGCCAGGGCTTCGAACCTGGACGGTGTAGGGACCGCCTTACTGGCCGCCTCGGCTTTGAGCCGGCTTATGGCGGCCATGTCGAATTTGAAACTCTTGACCACGGTGTTTGACCGGGGTACGTCCTTGTGAAGATCTGGTGCCACAACACCCTCCCTTTCCCCCTTGCTGAGGGGAGGGAAGGCGTCGACTGTGGCTTTAAAATCAGGTTTCATCAGGTCTAGTTCGTGCTGATCTGCCCTGTTGGCAGACAGGGCAGACCAGTACTTAAAAAACGTGCCTAAGCATGCTCCGTCGAAGAGTTTGTGGAGATTGTACCATCCGAGTACGACCCCACCACACTCGAACACATTCACCTGAATCGATACTGGGATCAGGTTCGATATGTGTAGGGGTACAGTGCCCTGGGAGGTCTGTCGAGGGGGGAGAAGTTCGGGAAACAAGGAATTGAGAGTGTAAGAAGAAGCAAGGACGTCAGAAAGACGGGAGTGGACTTTGGTTTCGAAGAAGGGTACGCCATTATAGGCGTCACAAGAAATGGTGGAGTCGTCTAGGAAGCGGCCGGCGAAAGGGTAGCAACAATCAAGGGCTTGGCTAAGGGAGGATTTTAGACGTCCTACGACGTCGAAATGGTGGCCGGCGGCTTTTGGTGGGTTGTAGAAGAGAAGTAAGGGCATAAGAAGAGGAGGGTAGAGTTGATCAAGCCGAGATTGGGTGAATGTTTGAGGAAGAGATGATGGTGGAAGTGAAGGTTTTACCATTTCTTTTGAGATCACTTCCACTTGGATTTCTTCTACTTGTTGCCCCATTGTGGTTTCAACTCACTTTTCTTTTTTGTTGGGTAGTAAAGTGTTTTGGTTTCTACTGTTGTACTAAATTACTACCTGTGTTGCCGCTATATATAGAAAATAAACCAGAGGTGTGGAGCAATTTAAAAGAGGTGTACACATCCAACTCAAATTGAATGAATTATTTTTCATTTGGTTTAATTTTAAAATTTGAATATTGTTTATTAAACATTATAATAATGTTCATTTAGATTGGCTTAACATTTATGGGTACATCAGGTTAACCCAGTGGCGGATTCAGGATTTAGGAGATGGTTGGTCACCACAAATGATTGATCATATGCCAAAATTTTAAAAAATAATTAGGGTTTAGTTCATAATTGAGTTCAATAAAAATAAGATTAAAAAAAATTCATATTACGACCAAATAGTACTTAAAAAAAATCCATCTTACAAGCCGAAAGTCGTACTAATCTCCAAATTAAATGCTATAAACAAATATTACTATAAAACTATCACTACTAGAAAAGATGCAATTTCCAACGAGAATTTCCGTCGTGAAAATGTGACCCATCCTAAAAAAGAGGGTCGTAAATGATTTTTCTGTTATAAAAATGTGACCCATCCTAGAAATGGGGGTCGCAAATGATTTTTCGTGTCACGATCCCATCATAAATGAGTTAATTTTAATAGAGTTCGGGTTTAGTATTGGGGATATTTTAAAATTTTAATGACAATCCAAAAATTGTCTTAAAACATCTACTTAATTTTTTGACATAGTTTAAGCCCGCCATTAATGTGTATCATTGTTAATGGGGTAATTTTTAGCGTATTACAATTGTTCATGACGAATTTTCATTATGATATTTATAGATCTTAACATCGATAAACAAATCACTCTTAGAGAAGTAAATAAGTAATCAAACAATCATTCAACATTTGATCTCCCATGCTCTTACGTAATTTATCTTTCACGATCGTCATACTAGAAAATACTATATCGACACTAGTCGTAGCAACGGGGAGAACTAACAGCAACTTCAAAAGCAAGTATATCCTATTATAAAAAATTCCGAAAATTCCTGGTGGTCCCTGGTGAGTCACTGGACCAACCAGGACCACCACTGCATCCGCCTATGGGTTAGCCATGTAAAAGTAGGGAGTATTTTAGGAATATATTTTCAACAAAATTAGAAAAATTAAGGAGTATATATGTCCAAGTGTCCAACCATGTAAAAGTAGGAAGTATTTTAGGAATATATTTTCAACAAAATTAGAAAAATGCCATTCAATTTGATATATTTTGATATACTCCGTATAATTTATTTTTTTTGAGTAACTATGCATTTTTCTAACATTCATAATATGAGTAGGATGTCAAATCGGATTAACGGTATAGGTTAGGGTTGACCCAAACGGGTTCGGTACATTTTCAGTTCAGGTTGAATCAGGTTATCTTGTCCATCAATTCAGTTCGGTTCAGGTCAGGTTATTTCGGTAACAGGTCATAACAGGTTGCCTTTTTCTCGGTTACAGTTCAGTTCAGGTTCGGGTCATTAACGGTCGGGCCTATATCAGTTTAGTCCAAAACGATTCAGGTTAATACGGGTCAACGATAAGAAACGGTATGTTTCGGGTTGAAGCCAGTTTGTATCGGGTTTTATTAGAGTGTCAATTAGATCGGAACTTGACAATATTTTGGAGTTAACGTATGTATGTATCTATGTATGTATAAAAAACCGTATTTTAAACTAACGTCCATATAAATCGAGTCAAATGATTTTTTCTACGAGGAAATAGTAATTTTATTCATTCATCAACAAGATCCGATCTTATAATTTCCAATATTTCCTCCGAACCTTCTTCAAATTTGAGTCAAATGATTATTAAGACTTGGTGAGAAGTACTTTCAAATTTGATTACAACTAGTACTCCATCCATTTTATAGAGTGATCCATATGTAGGTGAACGGACACTTTCTTATATAAAAAATGTTTCATATAGAATTATGCAAGTAAAATGTTTCAGGTTTCAGTTCAGTTCAGGTCAAATTATGTAACGGGTTGATTGCAGTTCAGTTCAATTCAATTCAGTTTCTTAAATTTTCAGGTTCGAGATAGGTGATTATCAGTTCAGTTCATATTCAGTTTGGGTTCAGGTCAATTCAGGTTATTAGTATATGGGTCACTTTCAGTTCAGTTCATTTCAGTTCAGGTCAATTTCAGGCTATGGGTCACTTTCAGTTCAGATTATTTCAGTTCAGGATATGAACAGTTCAATTAACCCAACGGGTCTCAACCCAAACTGACATCTTTAAATATGAGTACTATTTTATTGGTAAACATGTACATTCTACATACCATCTATTTTATAAGGGCAGAGATGTGTCACAGATTAGGACACATTATAAAGTGACGAAATTGAAACAAAAAGGGGTAGGGGTTGGTGTTTGGGTCCCGAGAAATGCCTAGTTCATCAATGTTAGATGTGTCACAGAGTCCCATAATGACATTTTTGTAATTTTGTTAAAAAATATTACTAAAATACCATCTTATTAAGCTTTTTTATCTGGTGCCTGAATCTTTTCTTTTAAAGTTACTCAAAATTACAATAAAATACCACTGTTAGGTACAAAATTGTACTCCCTCTGTGTTTTTAGATGTAACACGCACTTTGACTTTGGCATAATTTTTCCAACTCGCTTTAACCGTTAATTATTACTTATACACAAAGTAAAACATAGTTATGTAGGATCTTATTGAATTCACCTTAGAGTACATTTTTCAAATATATAAATTTTATAATTTTTACACTTATATATTTAGAGATATTGTGAATACAAATAATCTACAAATATAAAAAATACGAGTACTAAATATTACATCTAAAAAAATGATTATCTGAATATGAGTAAGGGGGCGCAGTGTTAAGACTGTTAACATTAGACAATAACAGGTAGAAACAGTAGAAGAGAGTGGACGGCGTGGCACAACTTGGGACACGTTTTAAACCAACAAAATTAATGGCAACGGATTTTCTCCCATTTCTATCATTGAATGGTTTGAATGTACCAAGCACGGACACACCTCCTACTTATCGTATCTCGTGTCTGACACTGACAAGACATCGACATACGTACCCACATTGAATTAATTAATGAAGCTTACTCAAATACCCGAGTTATTTTCTCGCTTTAATTGTTTATGTCTTTTAAGTCTTGAATAATTTATATAATTATTAACCATATTATCATCACCAAATTTGATATTTACTTCAGTATTTTATTGAAAATATGTTGAAATTTATAGATTCTCTTATTGTTTTCTTTCACGTACCTGTATCCTCAATTTTTCAGTGACGTTTTCACGTACCCGTTTTGTGCCCGTACCCGTACCAGTATTCGTTTTAGTGCAACCTAAGTTTGAATAATTACTCCTGGCCTTATTAGATACTCCCTCCCTTTTTTTTAATATACTCATCCATTTTTCACATTTGGCGAGACAAAACTTTGATAACTAATATTTTTAATAGTGTGTTTGTAAATACTACATATTAAAAAACTACATGTTGAAACGAATCCAACGAGACCGCACATGACTATGTTTTATCTTATGTATAAATCACAAACGATAGTCAAAATATACTTTGTTAATAGTGACAAAGTCAAACTAAGTAAACTAAAAAGACAGAGGTAATATAACACTTTGACTTTTGTTACTATTCATGCATCCAACACAACAAAAAAAATAAGCCTCGGCCGACTGCCTTTTAACGATCGTTAACGGTCGGTATTTAAACTTACCGACCGTCTTCGGTCGGCAAAAGGAGGTCGGTGTATAATTAGTCGGAAAAAGTTTTTTACCGACCGACTCTCCGTCGGAAATAATTTACCGACCGTTTATCGACCGTTTGCCGACTAAATAAAAAAGTTAAAATAAAATATTAGGGAGCTATGTTCCGACTGCCAGGCGGTCAGAAATAGCTCTTTCCAGCCATTTTTTTTGGCGCTTAATAATTTACCGACCGTGTGTCGGCCGGTATATTAATTTTCGCGGTTTTTTAATTTTAATATTTGCCATTTTTGCGGTTTTTTCTTTCTGGATACCGACCGTTTTTCGGTCGTTAAATTGTTATGTCTTTTTTTTCATTTCATTAAATAACAAAAAACCTTTACAAAAGAAATTAAATTATTTATTAATGAAAAACAGATTAAATATACGAAATAATATTTTATATTATTTATATAAATAATTCGTAATACACAAAATTTTGTAATACATATTACAGTTTCCAAAAACGTAAACTATAATAAACCGAAATATAACAAACAACTACACTACGAAGGCTCCAGAACCGCCAGAACCGTCTGTGCGATCGTCGGGGGGTCGTCGGTGAATGGAAGACTGATCGCCGAATTGCCTCATGAAAGCGTCCATTTGCGCCTTCATTTGCTCGAGGTACTCCGCTTGCTTCTTCTGATCCTCCTCCAGACGGCGCTGATGCTCCTCCCGTTGGCGGTCTCGCTCCTCTGGACGGCGCTCTCGCTCCTCTAACTCCGTCCTCGCACGCTCGGACTCCTCCAAACGCTCGGTCATCTTTGCCAGTTGAGCGGAAACTGATGGAGAGTAGGCAGATCCAACGTGCCGCCGCGAGGTTCTCTCATAATAGAGAGAAGCTCCGTCTTTGCCGAACCCTAGAACCTCGCCCTTCCGGAAGCCACCAACCGTATCAAAGAAGACCTGGTTGGGATCCGTCTCCGAACCACTAGCCTGAGACTCCGAAAGGTTCTGGTTATATTTTTCCTACAAATTATGAGCGGAGTTAGTTCAAACAATTCAAAATAAAAGAAAAATAAAGTCATGGAATATAAATAAAAGAACACTTGTCATTTTAGGCCATTTTAGGTGGTTTTTTTTTGCCATTTTCGCTCCTAACTTGTCACTTGTCTATCGATTACTAGATTTCAAACCTTACACACATCCTATAACACAATATTATGCTTACTAGGGGCTGATCGCGTTGGTTATAACGACTTTGGAACATAAAACAAACCATATAGGCCATTTTTGGCTCGTTTTGGTAGTTTGGGTTCCCATCTTCTCACCAATCAACCTAATTTGTATTTTTAACTGTCATTCATGTCCTATAATATTCATGCAAACTTTATATAACTTATTTACATGTTTTTGGTAAAAGTTGGAGGGTTTTGGAACAAAAAACAAACTAAATAAGTAATTTTTGGCTCATTTTTGGTGTTTTCATTCCCAACTTGGTATCGATCAACGTAGATCATGTTTTTAAGGTTAATTCACAACTCATAACATTGATATAGACATTCTATAACTTATTTGCATGTTTTTGGGAAGATTTAGAGGGTTTTGGAACAAAAAACAAACCAAATAGGCCATTTTTGGTTCGTTTTGGTAGTTTTCGTTCCCATGTTCTCACCAATCAACCTAATTTGTATTTTTAAGTGCCATTCATGTCCTATAATATTCATGCAAAGTTTATATAACTTATTTACATGTTTTTGGTAAAAGTTGGAGGATTTTGGAACAAAAAACAAACTAAATAGGTAATTTTTGGCTCGTTTTTGGTGTTTTCATTCCCAACTTGGCACCGATCAACGTAGATCATGTTTTTAAGGTTAATTCACAACTCATAAAATTGATATAGACATTCTATAACTTATTTGCATGTTTTTGGGAAAGTTTAGAGGGTTTTGGAACAAAAAACAAACCTAATAGGCCATTTTTGGCTCGTTTTGGTAGTTTTCGTTCCCATCTTCTCACCAATCAACCTAATTTGTATTTTTAAGTGCCATTCATGTCCTATAATATTCATGCAAACTTTATATAACTTATTTACATGTTTTTGGTAAAAGTTGGAGGGTTTTGGAACAAAAAACAAACTAAATAAGTAATTTTTTGTTGGAACATTTATGATTAAATGGGCTTGGTTACATGAACTAAGGAAAGAGAAGTTAGGCAAATAGAAACTATTAGTCCAACGGGTATCTCGCGACTCGCGAGGACCCGTCGCGACTCGTGAAAAGTTTC
Organism: Salicornia ramosissima; assembly: GCA_951394345.1. Lineage (NCBI taxonomy): Eukaryota > Viridiplantae > Streptophyta > Magnoliopsida > Caryophyllales > Amaranthaceae > Salicornia > Salicornia ramosissima. The sequence continues at coordinate 12,532,383 of OX596236.1, read as the reverse complement.
TGGAAAGAAACAAATCACAAGCCACGAGACAGAGAGAACTCGCGACTCGCGAGCCCAGGTCGCGACTCGCGAGCCCAGGTCGCGACTCGCGAGCCCAGGTCGCGACTCGCGAGCCCAGGTCGCGACTCGCGAGCCCAGGTCGCGACTCGCGAGCCCAGGTCGCGACTCGCGAGCCCAGGTCGCGACTCGCGAGCCTTGGTCGTGACTCGCGAGCCCCTCTTCGCGACTAGAGAGCCTTGGTCGCGACTCGCGATCCCCTCTTCGCGACTCGCGATTTGTTTCTGGAAAATTCGAACAGTTTTGCGACTTTTCGTATACTTTTGCCTAGGATGCTTGTACGTATTAAGCATGTGTTAAAGCCTTCATTACTGATTTAAACATGTTTTAAAGTGGATTAAGCTTAGAAGTTTGAAAGATAGCCTTGTGAATGGCATCTTCAAAGGTGTTAATAACTCACTATTAATCACCATCAATTCTGATTTTATGGAGCTTTATTGGTGTGTTTGTTCAGCTTTTGGAGCTGATTCTTATAGCCTTATATGCCTATAAATAGGCTTGCTTAGTTCATGGTTGAAGTACACAAAAATATTCAGAGTTTTCTACACTTCATACAACTTGCTTGCACTTAGTATTCTCTTGCAATTTATACTAAGTGTGTTCTAAACACATAACAAACACAAAGTCTTTTTAAGGTATACTCTAAGATCATATAGAGTGTACAAGTTTCTCCATTGTATCTCACTAAACATTTCGTGGTAACCCGGTAATCTAAAGGGGCGAATAAGTTTAGAAGGAAAGTGTAGATTCCACGCCTTGGAGGGTTACATCAACAATTTCCATACTATATTTCTAACAAGCTTCTAAACTTAATTCTCAAAAGATGTCTACTCTCAAAGACCTAGCCATGAACATTCAAAAGTTGGAAAGGTTAGAAGGTGTGGGGTTCCGTAGTTGGCAAAAGAAGGTTCATTTTCTTTTGACAACTCTGAACGTGGTGTACGTCCTTACCACCCCGATGCCTCCTTACCCAAAGGAGGGTGAAGCAGCGGAACCGGCCGAGACTACAAGGAAAAGGACTAAGTGGGAGAACGATGATTACATATGCCGGGGGCATATACTCAACACTCTTTCCGACTCGTTGTTCGATCTCTACCAAAATGTAGAGAGTGCTAAAGAGCTATGGGATGCTTTGGAGGCGAAATACATCGCCGAGGATTCCTCAAGTAAGAAATTTCTTGTTAGCAATTTTAATTCTTTTAAAATTACTAATGACCATTCAATCATGGAACAATTCCATGAAATTCATCACATTTTAAATCAAATCCGGGCTCACGGAATGGAGATGCATGAGGCCATTGCGGTCGCATCAATAATTGATAAATTACCACCGGCATGGAAAGATACTAAAAATCTTTTAAAACATAAAAAAGAAGATATTTCCATGGAGCAATTGGGTAGTCACCTCTTAGTTGAGGAGAATATTCGGGCTCAAGAGAACAAGGACAAGGACAAGGACAATAACAACAACAACAACAACAACAACAAAAACAATAATAATAATAATAATAATAATAATAATAATAATAATAATGGACAAAAACCTACCATAAACATGGTAGGGGTTGGTGTGTCAAATGGGACAAAGAAATCCAACAACAAGAATTTTAAAAACAAGAATGCTACAAACAAGAAGCGAAATGCGGTTACTTGTTGGATATGTAGAGGTCCTCACTTCAAGAGGGATTGCCCTTCAAAGAACAAGAAGGGAAAGAAGGATCAACCTAAGGGTGATTCTAGCCAAGGTATGATTGCACTAGTAGCTTCAAATGAACCTACTCATTTTGTTGCTATGATTTCTGACATTAATGTTGTGCAGGTTGATAGCTCTTGGTGGATTGATTCACGAGCCTCCAGACATGTATGCAAAGACCGACATTTGTTCAAAAATTTTCAAGATTTGAACAATGGGCCAATTTTGTTATGGGTAATGATTCTACGGTAAAGGCTAAGGGTATAGGTCAAGTAGAATTATGTTTAACTTCGGGAAAAACACTAACTTTAAAAGATGTTGTTTTTGTACCCGAAGTTAGGAAAAAATTAGTCTCAGGGGGTATCTTGAACAAGTTTGGTTTTAAGGTTGTTTTTGAGTCCGATAAGTTCATTGTTTCTAAAGTTGGTATTTATGTTGGTCAAGGATATTATTGTAATGGAATGTTCAAATTCCACATAAATAATGAAAATGTTGATTCTATTTACTTGCTTGATGTTTCTTCTCTATGGCCCAATCGTTTATGTCATGTGAATTATCGTCGTTTATATGACATGTCTAAATTGGGGTTAATCCCACCTTTCGATTTAAATTTAGAGAAGTGTAAGACGTGTATGTTAAATAAAATCACAAGGACCCCATTCCGTAGTGTGACAAGACAAACTAATTTGATTGATTTGGTGCATAGTGATTTATGTGATTTTCATAGTTCACCGTCTTTGGGTAATAAAAAATATGTAATAACGTTTATTGATGATTCATCGAGGTTTTGTTATACATTTTTATTATCATACAAAGATGAGGCCATTGAAAAATTTAAAATTTATAAAATCGAAGTGCAGTTACAACTTAATTTAAAAATTAAAGTACTTCGGACGGATAGAGGTGGAGAGTATTATGACCCAAATTATTTTAATTCCATTGGCATAATTCACGAAATGACCGCACCATATTCACCACAAAGTAACGATGTGGTGGAAAGGAAAAATCGGACATTAAAAGAAATGGTAAATTCCATGCTTTCTAACTCGGGACTAAGTGACGGTTTTTGGGGCGAGGCAATGCTTATCGCACGTTATGTCTTAAATCGGATTCCTAATAAAAGGAACAAGGATACCCCATATGAAATTTGGTTTAAAAGGAAGCCTAATCTCACATACCTTAAGGTGTGGGGGTGTAGGGCGGTCGTCAAATTGACGAAACCCAAACGTAAAACATTGGGTGAAAAAGTGATTGATTGCATATTTATAGGCTATGCGGAAAATAGTAATGCCTATAGGTTTTATGTTCTTAAACATAATGATTTTGTCTCTATACATACCGTGATAGAGTCAAGGGATGCAATTTTTGATGAAACTCATTTTTCATCGATTCCTAGACCAAAGTACATGGTACCTAGTACTAGTTCCGGGAATGTAGATGATCTTAATAAAGATCATGATACTACAATTCCGAAAATTAGGAAAAGTAAAAGAGCTAGAAAAGTTAAAACTTTTGGATCGGATTTTCAACTATTTTTAGTTGAAGGGTCAAGGGAGTCTATTGAGACTCAATATTCATATGTTTACCATATGGAGGAGGATCCGAAAACCTTTGGTGAGGCTATGAAGTCTCATGATTCCGCTTTTTGGAAAGAGGCCGTGAATGATGAAATGGATTCAATAATGGAACTTGGGTTTTATCGGACTTACCTCTGGGTTGTAAACCTCTTGGTTGTAAATGGATCTTCGTTAAGAAGAAAAGAGTCGATGGAACCATATTAAAACACAAGGCCTGGTTAGTGGCCCAAGGTTTTAGGCAAAAATATGGTATTGATTATTTTGACACTTATGCTCCGGTAGCTAGAATAGCTACTATAAGACTTTTGATAGCTATATCGGCGATTCATGGTCTTGAAATTCACCAAATGGATGTGAAAATGGCTTTGCTTTATGGTGAATTGGAGGAGGAAGTGTACATGAATCAACCGGAAGGCTTTGTAGTCAAAGGACAAGAAAACAAAGTTTGTAAATTAATTAAATCTTTATATGGCCTAAAACAAGCACCTAAGCAATGGCATAAAAAATTTGATGATGTAGTTTTGGCTAATGGATTTAAAATAAATCAATCCGATAAGTGTGTATATAGCAAATTTAGCAACGGTAAAGGAGTTATAATTTGTTTATATGTTGACGATATGCTTATTTTTGGGACTGATTTGGATGAAGTGAACAAAACCAAAGCATTTCTCTCAAGGAGCTTCTCAATGAAAGATTTTGTGATGAAAAAGCCTAATCACAAAATGTGGAAAAAAAAAGTGAATGAAAAGGGAGAAAAATGAAATTAACTAAGAAGTGAATGCCTTCGTCGTCCCCAAGGGTGGCTCGGTCACTTGAAACTCGGGAATCCTAGACAAACTCTTGATCAAGGCTCAAAGGTAGAGGAAATAAGTGCCCAAAACTAACAATGCACGGAGAAGGCTACCTAAAACCCCCACCAAGGTGCAAATACTCCTAGTAGGCTTCAAATTCCCCAAAGGTTCAATCAATCTTACCAGTACTTCTAACCTAGAACACATAAGTTTGTACAAGTTTTCAAAACCTCGCCAACTCCTAAAAGGTCAAAAGAAAAGCTCCTAAGCATGCCTTATTCACTAGAAAAAGAAAACAAAGCTTCAAATATGCACAAACTAATAAGCACCATAGTCGGCTAATTGCGAACGGAAAGAAAAGAAAAAGGGAAAAAAGAAAGAAAAAGGGAAGGGAGAAAAAAAGAAAAAAAAAAGAAATCAAATAAAAGAAAAGAAAAAGAACAACAAAAATAAGAGAAAAGAAACTAAAAAAAAACTAAACTAGACTAGAGGAGGTGGAAAACAAACATGCTCAACTCAAATCAAGCAATCAAGCAACCAATCAAAATAAAATCGAGGCCCAACGCCATCGATATCCAGTTATCCTCAAATGGGCTCGAAAGCCTAAAATATAAAGCCAAACATCCTCGATTATCATCTTCTCTTAAAACTAGTCCTAAAACTATGCAAACAAGAAATAAAAAGGAGTAGGTTTGGAACAATCTCACCAAAGCAAGCTTCAAATTAAAGCAACACAAATTCTTATTCCACTTATGGTACCATCAACTATCCAATTGAGCTGCTCAAACTCCAAAACCTGCAAAATGAGCAGAATGCAAGAACCAAACTCCAAGAAAAAGGGTTAGAAACAAAGAAAAGTAAAAAAAAATTTGAGTTTTTAAAGGAAATCTTCAAAAGTTTTGAAGTTTCAGTTTATTAAAAAAAAGGAAGTAAAAAACAAAACTCAATAAAAAAAAAATCTTCCCCCCAAGCTTGGGTTAAGCATCCTCAATGCTTAAAACAAGGTAAAAGGGAGGGTGAAAGGTGGGGAAATAAAACAAAATAAAAGTATTTACAAAGAATAGAGAAAAAAAAAAGAATAATAAAGAGAAGCTATGTACAAGGGAAATAGATGCTTTTTAGTAAATAGCATCTCAAAGCTCGTAGTAGCGTGTCATAGACATCGCCACTAAATCGAGAGAATACCACATAAGCAAAGGCAAGCAAAGAAGGACACTCAAGAAAGAATGAAATCCTTTGGTTATGTTGAGTAGGGGGTATGAAACTAAAAGAAAAAGGAAAATTAAGAAAATAAGAAGAATTAAAATCTAAGTAAAAAAAGGAAAAATAAGAAAAATTATTGTCACTTTGCACTTTCGCCACCATGGCTTCATCAAGTGGCATGAGAAGGTGAAAAGGAGTCAAGGATTCCTTAAGCGGAGGGGTAAGTAGGAAACTAGGGAGAGAGATGGGGTAAGAAGGAATAAGATCGAGCCTCATGGAAAAAGGGACATGGGGTCTCTCAACAAGGGCCTCGTCGATCAAGATTCCCTTTACCGATCCACTCTCTCCCAACCAATCACATTCAAGGTAAAAAAATGGAGGAGCATCCTCCATCACCTCCAAGGAATCCATACTCTTAATGCAATCTAGACCGTCACATGATCCAGGAGGAGTAGGGAAAGGGGGAGGAGTAGGAAAAGGGTGAGAAGTAGAGTCAATGGGGAAGGGGGATGCAAAGGGGGAAATAATTGAAGCATAATTTTCCTCATACTCAACATCTTCCTCCTCAAAGGTAAGACGAGTAAGCTCCAAGCTTGGCTCAACTCTATCACTACTCCAAAATTCATAACCTACCAACTCACGACCATTCTCTAGCACTCCATCAACATCCATTCTAGACCTAGAATTGCCCTTGTCGCTTTCAACCTCTTTTTCCATCTCGACCCTCATTACCTCACACTTCTCACCCTCACATTCTAGGGAGGTCTTAGAGATCAATAAATCACGCTTCTTCACTAACCCGTTGATAGCACCAATTAGTTTTACAAAAGCTCTTCCTCCATACTCAAGACCCATAAGCTCCTCGGTAGATTTATCAATCAACTCATTGAATTGATCAATAATGTAACGCCCCAGATTTTGGGCTATTTTCATGTTTGATAGCTAGTAATTATTTTTGTTTCAATGCATGGTCTAAATTTATTTAGACTATTTTTATTGCTGGGGTGAAACCATTTTATTTAATGGTTTATTAATTCGTAATCTTATTTTATTTTAATTAATTAGAATTTTATTATTTAATTTTCTAATTAATTAATTAGTTTTGGGCCAAGTGCGAAATTAATCATGATTAGTCATGAATTAGTGCAAATGGCCCAATTGAACATTGAACCCATTTTTAAAACTCATAGCCGGCCCCTCTCTCTTTGGTGGCTTATTTTACCACTTGCCATGCATTCACACCTTGAACCACTTCTATAAATAGAAGGGTTAGTAAGGCTTGTTGATTCATTTGTTCATTTGCCATCCTTTGCTCATCAATTCAAAAGCCTAACACTCCCTCCATTTGTTCATGTTGCCACGCCATTTTTGGCTCTAAACACCCAACCTTGTTCATCATCTTTTCTCAACCCAAACTTAAAGATTCATCATCCATTGATCTTTAAGTATTTGATGAGCCCAAGTTATACCATGTTTTTAGTTTGTTTTTAATGCTTTGTTTTTGTAATTTAGGTCATTCTCCTTAGTGTTTACATTACTTTGAGCTTTAGGTGAAGTTTAGAGTTTATGTTGTAAACTAGATTAACTTGCAAGTTTTAGCCTAAATTAAGAATAAGTGAAAGCAAGGTTTTTGTACATCAATATGCAGCAGGACCAAATTCAAACGCTAATATCTTCTGATCTAGAAATGATATTGAAGTGATTCAAATTGGTGGTTGTAGATCTCTTCAAGTGCTTTCCAACGATAGGTCATATGCCTATTTTCGCCAAGGAACGAGAGAGTTATGGCCATTTTAGTCCGACCTGTGTGTGTAGTCAGCAGGGGGCGCGCCCCGCGCCTTATAGGGCGCTGCCAGCGCCCTTGATACAGTGAGGTCCTTTCAAAAGGCGATGCCAGCGCCCTCCAAGATGCTACCAGCGCCCTGTGTGTCTGTTTGGCCGACTTCAATCCACTTGAACCTTTGTGATTGCCGACATCACCCCACTTGCCTCTTGTACTTGTTGATTTGGTTTTTGCTTCTTCTGCCACTTGCTTTTGTTCCCTCCACCTAGCTTGTGTAAAGATTATCCTACAAACTTCCCTTGGCTAGTGACTAAGATGATCACCATTTTAGTTTAGTAGATCATCTTTGATTTCTCTACTTGATCAAAGATGATCATCTTTTGCTTTTTCTTTCATTTTGGACCCTTGGTTCTACTTTAAATGTAGTCCCTTAGTTTGGTCTTTTGCTTAGTTCATAAGTTTACATTAGTCAACAAAGGCAACTTGCTTGCCTTGCTCATTGCCTATAAATAGGCATATGATGAGTTTGTAAGAAGGTCATGCTTGAACTCTTCTAGTTCTTCATCTAATAATAACTAGTATATATCTCTCCTTCCTTTTCTTCTCTTCTTTTATGTTCTTCATTAGATTAATGTAGCCTTTTTATCTTCACTTTGGAAAGGTGGTAATCATGTTATTAACTAAGTTTATGTAAGAATCACTACTACTTCTAAACTCTTTTACTTGATTATTGTCTAAAAATGGTTTAAACACATGACCTTAGACTAACCTTAATTAGGTTCGAAACTAGTTAATGAAGGTTGAAGGTCTAAAGCTAGATTTTGGAGTATTCATGCGTTTTGGAACCTTAATCTATGTAGCACCCAAGTCCCTTTAATCCAACTTAGTCTTCACTAATTGAACTTAGCAAAATTGACACATTGCATCTCAGTAAAATTGACACTTTACCCAGGGGGTTCACTTAGTTTAAGCTAGTCTTGGTTAATCGAACTTGGAAATTTAGACAGGTTAATTGAAAGTTTAATTTGACAAGTTAAATGCGACGATTAATTTTATTGTAACTCCATGCCTAAAGCTTTTACCGAATGTGTATTTGGTAATTTAGAGTTAGATATTCGCACCGAAGTAGAGTCTAACTATCCTAAGGAGACTTCAAAGGATTAAAACCTTTGGCAATAGATAATCATAAATTGAGTATAGTTGGAGTCATTCGATAAATAAACCTATTTTAAGCATATTTCCACCAGACTACTCTTTTATTTTCCTTATTTAAATTCTGTTTTAGCTTAGTTTCACCAAACCACCCCCTCTCTTTGTTCTTCACGTTGAATAAAATAAAAGCATTAGCTCAACAAAAAACAGATGAAATGTTCGATGATGTCAACCATGTTCCCTGTGTTCGATAACCCCCACTCTTACTACAACGGGGGTTTTATTTGTCTTAGAGACCGAAAAAACCTCTTCGTCAGTATTCAAACACAACCTAAACTTTATTTGGTTTATTCAAGATCACTAGTTGGGTTGGTATTTTGGGTGTTGGTTCGTGGTGCTAGTAAGGTGCGTGTTAGGGGAGGTGCGCGCAAGGCAGCCGTGGAGCAGCAGTGGTGGGGGCTGGTTCGTGGCTGGTCCATGGCTGGACGTGGCTGGGACGTGATGGAATGCAAGGCTGTTCCGTGGCGGTGGTGGTGCGTGAAGGGGCAGCCGTGCTGGGCCGTGTTCGTGAGCCGGGTTGTGCGTGTATTGCTGGCCAATTATGACTCGTTCCGGGCAGCAGGTTTTGAGGTTCTTTACGTGTTTATTTTTGACTAAGGTAACATACTTTCTCAACCTTGTTGGTATACTATGATTATAGTATAGATTAAATGCATGTATGGGTTATTTGGTGAAGTTTGATCATGATTTTTGTGTATGGTTTCTAATCTGATTTTTATGTTGTTTTAATGATATTTTGATGATGGATATGATGATTTTGTGATTGAATATGTTATTTTATGATCATGATAAATGTGTTAAAGTTTGATGAATTTTGGATAAGATTAAGTTGGAATTTTCGAATGGTTATTTTGGTGTTATGCGTGTGATGCTAGTTTGAAGTTGGATGAGTTCTTGATTGAAGTTCTTGAATCTTGATTGAGTTCTTGATTGAAGTTCTTGAATCTTGAATGAGTTCTTGTTGAGTTCTTTGAATTCTTGATGAGTTTTGATGAGTTCTTGGTTGAGTCTTGATAATTAAAGAAAGTGGTTTAATCGATAAAGAAAGTTAAAGATTGAGTTGAAATTGGTTAAAGAATGGATTTTAAGTAATGGGTTAATGTTGGTTAGACTCAAGATCAAGGTGCAAAGGCAATCTTGAGAATAACTTCGTGTTTAACTGATTATTTTCGAGAATCAAGGCGCAAAGGCAATTCTTGAATATAATTATGTTATGATTGAGTTGATTTAAATGATAAAATGATTAATTAAAGATTAGCTTGATTTCGTTGCTAGACGCCTAATACATTGAGTAAGATTCATTGTTTTTGGGTTAAGACTTTGCCCCTATTCCATACGCGGTATTGGGATAGTTGGAGTCCTACTATGTTATCCTTTGAATTTCCAGTAAGATTGGTTTCACGGGACATGGATTTCCAGTAAGATTGGTTTCATGGGGTTTGGGAGTAAGATTCTCAATCCTAGCATAGTAGAAAGTTCGAATGCGTAAGATGCGTTCGTACGAGCATAGTCCGGTCTAGTATATGAATGATTGCGCCAAAGATAGTTGGTTAGGATGTTTGGAGTCGAGTTCGTTATTTTGGGATGTTCTCGCACGTTTTTGGATTTGTTGACTGATTATTTGATTTGTGCTATGTTCATGTGTATTCCCATTAGGGTGAGTCAGTTATGTTACTCGCCACTGATGGTGGACTGTTGTTTGTTTTACAGGTAATTCTGACGACGAAGTTCTTGCTTAACTTTGGGTTGGGCGAGCGACGTTTTACTGTTTTGGATGTACTTTTCTATTATTGTTGTTTTAGGATAGTTATGGACTATTGTATGGACTTTTGTACGTTGTTTTTGGACTCTGACATGTGGTTGGAGTTACACGTATTTTTAGTATTTTAGCTTGACTTATGGATTAGTAATGTACAAACTTGTGGGTATTTGTACTTTTGAGGTTCAATAATAATATTTTGAGGCTTTAGTTTTATTTCTTAAGTATTTCGAGTTGTAGTTATGACTATTCGACTCGTCGGTTTCTTCCGCGCCGATTTAAGCGAGTCGGGTCGTCACAAATAAGTTGAGGGGTGAGATCATCAAGAGTTGGCTTGGGGGAATCAAGCGGGGGAGTGGTAAAGCAAGTATCATCGTTAGGGAGTAAAGGGGAATCATGATATGACATATGAGAATTAGAAGTGTAACCATAAGGGGCCTCATTATAATCCATGCAATCATAAGAATAATAAGAATTTTGAACATGAGAATGCATGTCATCAAAATTGGGAGAAAAGAGAGGGGGTGCATCACAAATGGGTTGAACATGCCTAGAATGAGTACCCATGTCCCATTCATAAGTTTCTTGGGCTAGCCAATTGAAGTAATTCCAAACTTCATCTAAAGATTGGGCCCGGAACTCTCCATTGTACTCTCCCTCAACAATATCTCTCATGTAATCATTCAACCCGACATATATTAATTCACAAACCTCCTATAGCTCACACCCTTGGTAGATTGAAAGTGCCTCTTGAAATCTAGTGAAATACCTCCAAAATGACTCACCCCTAAATTGGGGAATTGAAAAACTAGCCTTTACAAGACTAAGAATAGACAAACATCCAAGTGACTATTATTAAGGAAAGAAAATCCAAAAAGGAAAAAAAAGAAAAGAAAATGAAAGCAATAACTCAAAAAGCTAGAAAATCATAAAATACAATCCCAATCAAGCCATACTTCCCCGGCAACGGCGACAAAATTTGATCGGCTCCTAGGGTGTCGTGGCCCTAGTTGCCTCCCAAATATACAATTTATAAAAACCTAACAAACTAATACGTAGTATGAGTAGAGCTAGGGTTGATCCACGAGGAAGGAGGTGGATTGGAATTGATTTTAAGATAATCTAGCAAATTGAGGTTCTATTTTTCTTATTTTCTTTGCATTTTGTGGAAGTTTAACTATTAAACAAACCAATTATAACAAACAAAAATGCGAGAATCAATGTAAAAAGATCTAGGGAAAAAACTCCTTGAATATACTTCATTTGGAGGATTTTCGATCATTGAAAGCCATTTATGCTTTGAGGAATTAAATTGCCAAGTAAACTTCTAAAATAGTTAACAAATCCAATCCTAAGCCCTCTCTCGAATAGACAATAGGAAATCTCAAAACAAGCTAAATCAACCTCTCTCGAATAGTTAATTTAAGAAGTCTTAAAACCGAATTTGTCAACTCTTTTATTGATTCACATTCCAATTACTATCTCTAGCAATTAGGAAAATTATCCATAGAAAATCTTGAAAGCAATCTTGAAAATTAAATCCAAAATCACTAGAACTCAACATGATTACTTCACCAAGCAAGCATGAAAAGCAACAAGAAATTTAGGAAAATTAACAATCTAATAAACTCAAGCATTCATGGATTCCAAATTAATATCAACCTCCAAAATCCATATAATCAAGTCATCAAATCCCTAGAAAACCTAACTACTCAAGCATAATTGGGGAAAAACATAGAGGAGATTAAAGTGGAAATCTAAGCAAGAAAACATGAATTAAACCTAAATCTAACAACAAACAAGCAATTTTACTAAGAAAACAAGTAATTGCAGTAATTAAACACTAATCTACTTGCAAAATATGAAAGGAAGAAGAGTAAAAGCAAAAGAAATTGATTGGGTACCTTAAGAAAAGTAGATGACATGAAAATCAAAGAGAAATTCAAGAATCCAAGCCTAAATCTAGCCTAATCTACACTAATCTAGAGAGAGAAAGTAGAGAGAGAAGCTCCTAATACTACCCTAAGTATGGTCTAAAACTTCTTTCCATTAGTAAATGAAAACCCCAAATATGTATTAAGAACAAGGCCAAAAAGGAGAAAAAACGTGCTGCAGCCGTGCACGGTCGTGTCACTGATTTGGGGTTTTCTGGAAGCTGCACGGTCGTGCAGGGTAGTGCTGCACGGTCGTGCAAATCTGCACACTCGGTCTTCAAATGCCCATATCTCCTTCGTTTCGTAGAGGAATTGAGCATATAATATATCAAATTAAAGCTCTTGAAATAAGGAATCTTCTCCAAGTGGAATCACCTGAAAAAGAGTTATAGAAAAAAGATATGAGTCTTTGAATCACCCTATATATGCAAGAGCACTTGAAATGCTTCCAATTTTAGCTCAATTATTCGAGAAAACAAACAAAACACAACAATAATGAATGAAATCAAGAAATAAGCTAATTCTATACTAAAAGACTAAAAAGCAATGAAATAAAGTCTAAAAAGCCGAAAGACAAGTGAAACGAAGCCGGAAAATGGGTCCAAGATGGACCGATCAGCCTCCAAGTGTATTGTTTCTGCATTAGACCAAAGACAATCAAATATGTTAATGTAAGAGATTATATTTAAAAAAAAAATTTGTATCAAATTACATAATTCGTCTTACTGACCTTCCACATGTCCCACCAATGTACCTTGGTCGCCTGATCTACCTCAGTGTAGTTCTTCCAAGGCTGATGGAAGTAGGACTTAATGACGTGTGTTATTGATCGAACAACAACGCCCTTGTCAAACCTTGCACACGAAACATTGTAAGATTAAACAACATATGAATACAACTTAATTTCAATAGTCAAGACATTAAAAAATTAAACAAAAACTCACCATAGGCCATCCGGGTCCAATTCTCGAACCCCAGCTGTGGACGTAGAAGCTTCGCCCTGATCCTTATCGCCACCCTCAAACTGACCAGTTTGTCCCTCGGGTTCTCGTGTCGGACTAGTCTCACGCGCAGGAGTAGAGTGAGATAAAGGAGTGAGATGAGGCAGCGATTGAGTAGGCTGAGACGCCGGAGTAGTCTCAAGCGTAGGAGTAGGATGAGACATAGCAGCCTGAGACACAGATGGCTGAGGACGAAGAGGAAGATTCCGAGGCCGAAGCTGTGGTACTGGAGGTAACGTAAACTGTGGTGGTGGAGGTAACGTAAACGTAGGCTGAGAAGGAATGGAAGGTGAAATCACTGACCGTATCCTAGACGACTCAACACGACGATGAAGGTCACCAGGACGCAATATCGGCCTAGACCCAGTAGGACGAACCGAAGACTGAGAGGGAGAATGTTGGCGGGTCTGGGAGTTCTGACTCTGAGCCTCCGAATCTGACATGTTCCTGCATAAAGTAATGAGTAAATTATTTGCACGATTAATAGTTATTAACAGAAATCACAATCACAAGTTAAATGATGGTATGAAAACGTACCCCTATTAACTAATAATGAATAATAAAATTCATGCCCTGAGCATGCACAAGCATTAATAAACGCGAATAATAAAATTCATGCCCTGAGCATGCACAAGTAACTCAAGCTTTTACACCGAACACATGGACATCTTATTTTGTCCCTGTCATTAAGCTCGGGGTGCTGCTGAGAGAAGGCAACAAACTCATTCACCCCTTCGATGAACTCATCCTGAAGTTTGTGGTCCTTATCGTGTCTCTTGTACATCCAATCACGCTCCTTCCTTTTCATTTCGATTATGTCTATTCTAAGCCATTAACAAATATAAGTTCAAAGCATTCAAACATCCTTCAATGTCTTCACTCCTATCTTATTTTAGCCTTTCTTAATTCTTCTTAAAGCTTTCTTATGTAATGCACATGTATATATATTTAAGTCATATTTACTTCTACTTTAATTGTATTCATTCAAAACAATTACAAAGATTCATAATAAATCAAATCACTAGTAGAAAAATCTCTATTTGCATCGTGCATTTTGGACTATTTGGATCGTGCCTTTGGCGTTACAAATGGCACAGTTACAAATAGCTAAGTTATTTGGATCGTGCCTTAGGCACGATCCAAATAAAGACTATTTGGATCGTGCGTTTAAAGGCACGATCCAAATAGAAGGGTTATTTGCATCGTGCCTATTGAAGGCACGATGCAAATAACCCTGCTATTTGGATCGTGCCTTCAAATGCACGATCCAAATAGCTTTTTTTGGGTTTTTTTTTTTTTTGTGTGTGTTTTGTGTTTTGCAAGCTATATATATGTTTGTGAATATTAAATAAGAGACAATATGCATAAAAATTTTAATTTTATTAATTTTTTTGTCATTAATACAAATTAAACTATGATATTGAAATACAAAAAAAAAAAAACATAAAATAGCTTATTCGTCTTAAAGCCTATACTAAATAAACTAAAAACTTGGGCAATCTGTTTCAATGGATCTTCAACTTGGGGTGGATCATGGTTGGAGGGTCCTCATGGTGAGTTTCAGAAATGCTACTTGGATCCCAGTGACTAGATATCTTTGGTGGTTTGATGCAAGCGTGCTCACCGCATGAATCGACTCGTCGCAATCCTAGTTGGTAGAACAAGGCTTTGTCTTTCACATCGAATATAAATATTGTCTTCTCCTGTTAGTTTTTACAGTGAATACCGTACCATATGCTCAGGTCAGTCACCACAATTCAATACAATCATGAGAGATAATACAACATATATAGTAGAAAGGAAGGGGAAAAAACCTTAAAATCCCTCACCATCTTCCATTGAGACTCATCATCCATTGAACCTACATCATCCATTGAACCTTACATTGAATTAAAAGTAAACTATCAAATTTTATCATTATATTAATTAACATTGAGACCAAAACCCATCTTAAGAAATATTTTACATACTTTAAATTAGGTATACTCACCGAGTGCATATCAAACCCATTATGATTCATGTATCTATAAATCATTCCACATGTTTATCATTTCATCATAGGCTGCAAAAAATCATAAAAAAGGACTTAGCACATAAATAAGTACAATTAACCTATATAATCATTACTAAACTAAAGCTCCCAAAAGCAGAAAGTGTTAGAGTGCTGATTCAAGCCTTAGAAGATATCACTCCATTTAGAAGCTATTGAATGAAGCTTCTCAATTACCTCTGCTGGCAAAGAATTTTCTGTATCTGTTTTTAGAGTATCTGAGGTACCCATTACTTGAATGCAATAACTTTTCTGCAAATATCTTCTAGTACAAGGGAAACAATTAGAATGAATTAAAATTACAGAAATTAACCTTTAAAGTAAAACTTGATTCAAGATACACAACTACACTCAATTGCAATATCAGTTGCCGCAGTAGTAATGATTAACTCTGCTCAGAAAGAAAACAATGAGGTAATAAGGCTAGCACATCCATTAACCTATGTAGTACCAGCTAAAGTACTAAGTAGACAACCATATATGAAACAGTGAAGACTGAAAAGGCAAGAACTAATATATATATATACATATATACGCAGCAACTAATATTACAGATCTTATGACCTAATGCAGCAACTAACAGCTGCGTAAAAAAACCCACCATGGAGTAGACTGACCACAACAGGGGGTGGGGGGAGGACCTACCTACTACAGCAACACATAACAATCCCTGCAGCAAACAACAATAAAAAATAATACAGCTTCTCCAACTTGAGTTTCACATCCTACAGAACAACCCATGCACAAAACTAGGAATAAATAAGGGTTCAAAATAGAATAGAAATGAATATATAGATCAATCTAATGAATAAAACTACAAAAGTATTTTGGCAAACCCTGTTCAGTAAATATATAATGTAAATTAATGATGCATTATCAATTGATATATACAATTGCAAGCATAAGTTTGAATCCGGTGGAGCAATTAAACGTTACAAATCAATCTATCATAAAATGCTTATAAATTCTATCAACGACAGACTAAAAGCTAAACTAGACACTATGAAAATGTGTGTCATAGGAGACCTGAAAGTAAATTACATGCATATCAATTAAGAAAAATTGTATATAATATTACAGGGTATATATCAATCAAGATTTTATGGCCAAAAAAATCCATCTTTGCAATACAAACTCCCTACCTTTGTACTAATATGTAGACATGAACTAATAATGTTATTTTTCATATAAAGAACATAATAAAAGTAAATCTCAAGGAATTCTCACCAAAATTGAACCATAATTAAATTGGGGCTAAAAATCAGAAGAAAAATTCACTAACAACAAAAAGCAACGCAAATCTGAGAAAAAAATCACCAGCCAAAAAAAATTATATTAATTCAACAACAACAAACAAACAAACAACAATTTCTTTCGCAGAAAAAAAAACCCTAGGTCTAACAATTAGTTAGAACCCTAATTAATTTGGGGCTAAAAATCAGAAGAAAAATTCACTAACAATAACAACAAGCAATGCAAATCTGAGAAAAAAATCAACAGCAAAAAATAATTATATTAATTCAACAACAACAACAAATAAACAAACAACAACTATTTACTTCTTTCGCAGAAAAAAACAAACCCTAGGTCTAACTTGAAGTCAGGGTTTGAAATATAAATTGAATTAAAAGATTTCAAGATTAGACCTTAAAATCAGGTTACAATAGTCGTCGGTGATGAGCTGATAGTGGTGGTTGTTGCGAAGGCACAGCAGCAGCAGTCGTGAGAAGCAGGAGCTTTTGTTGGTGCAGCCAGAGCAGGAGCAGTGGCGGCTCGTGGTCGGCGGTAAGGCAGCGTAGTGGAGCTCGTGGTCGACGGTTTAATGGTGAAGTGAAGACGGGGAAAATACGAAGTGAGCAAGAGGCTTGAATCCTCTTGGATTCTTGCTTCGTGGAGTGAAAAGGGGAAAATACGAAGTGAGGATGGTGAAGGGGCTGGTAATTAAAGGGCTGAGGCGATTTTTTAGTATTAGTATCTTGCCTAAAATGCACGATCCAAATAACCCATTATTGGTTATTTGGATCGTGCATTTTAGGCACGATCCAAATAACCCATTATTTGGATCGTGCATTTTTAGGCACGATCCAAATAACCCATTATTTGGATCGTGCATTTTAGGCACGATCCAAATAATCCATTATTTGGATCGTGCATTTTTAGGCACGATCCAAATAAGGAGTTACAAATAAGGATTTTTTTACTAGTGAATACAGAGGCAATTTTGTATTTGAAAATATATACAACTCAACTTTCAACCAACAATCATATTTCTTGACTTATTAACACATTAAAGTTTATTATCATTCAAAGCTATATTGGGTACGTGTTTGTCGAGTTTTAAGGGTCCTACGGTTGTGTTGGGAACGAAAATCACATAAATTGGCCGTTTTGGCCCTTAATAAGCTTTACTTGCCCAAACAATCATATCTCGTTATTTCAAACCACATTGAAGTTTATTTTCATTATTCAAAGCTATGGGGAACAAGTTTGTTGAGTTTTAAAGGAATGTAGCATTCAAATAAATACGACTCAAAATAATTAAAAAAAACTAACATAATACACATACATAATACATAGACATACATACAAAAACATAAATAAATAGATATTCATAGAACTTTTTGGACAAAAAAACATAAAAATTCAATAAAAATTTAATAAATTCAAAGTAAAACAATAAATAAATAATACACACACATACATACAAATACATACATAATACATACACATACACATACATAGAATTACATACATAATACATACAAATACACATAATTAATTCAATAAATTGAAAAAAAATTAAAAAACCCCTAACCACAATCTTAGGAGGGCGGCGGAGGGACAGCGGCGGCACGGGATGGATGGCAGTGGCACGATAACGAGTAGCGACAACGGAGAAAGAAAGAGAAGGAGAAAGAAAGAAAGAGAATGAGAAAGAGAGAGGCCGGAGGTGCGGCGGACGTTTGGTGACCGGAGGTGGCCGGAGGTGAGGGAGAGAGAGAGAGTTAGGGTTTGGGTCGGGGTTTTCGAACGTTTGGAGGGAGAGAGTGGAGAGATCTTCGAACGTTTTTTACTGAAATCACGACTCTGATTTTAAAAGAAGTCGAAAAATTTACCGACCGACGAGACGGTCGGTATCGGTCGGTAAATTCCGACCGTCTATGTGCGGTCGGAATGTACCGACCGATACCGACCGTCTCGTCGGTGGGTAAATTTTTTCCGACCGTCAATACTGTCGGAAAAAAATTAACGACTGTGTTCAGTCGGGGACGGTCGGTATTTTCCGACTAAGAAAATGTCGGTCGGTAAAAGCGGTCGGGCGAAAGAGATTTTCTTGTTGTGCAACACATTTTAACTACTAATTGCGATTCATACAGAAGGTCAAATATAGTCATGCAAGGTCATGTTGGATTCATCTCGATACACACTATCCAAATGTATGTGTGTATATATATATATATTAATTTTTATATTTTTTACAATTAGACAATTAAAGATATAATCGGCCAAAGTTGTGCCACGACAAGTGTGAAAAGTCAAAGTGTTACATTTGATAAAAAATGGAGGGAGTAATAAATGTGTTTTCTACGACATTGTTCTGGCGGTGTTCAATAAAAATTACACAGAAAAAGAAGGTACAAATTTAAGTACTCCTTTTTTTAGTCAAAGCACTTCACTTTTGTTTTAACTATGTTGAGAAAATGAGAGAGAAAAATGGAGTGTATTGAGTAAGAAAGGAGTGCATAAATCCTTACCCAAACAAATTATTTCAATACCTTATTATTAATTTTAGTTCAAATAAAATCATATCAAATAAGACTAGAAAAATATGTTCAAATCAGATTAGATAATTTGATGTTTCTAAACTACTTTAAATATCTTTTATTTCGTAACAAAGAATATTATTAAAATTACGTATTTGAAAGCAACTAATTAATACAATTAAAATAGAATCCTAATTGATATATTTTTTCTTATGGATTAGCGTATATACATGGAAACAAATTTAGTCAAATCAGGCAATAAGTTCAGATCAGAGAAAAATAAAGCTGACCAAACATCATGTAAATCAAAGATAGCTGGAATCATTGAGTTTAAAAGTACTTATTTGAAAAAAATATAGAGTAACAATTATAATTAATGAATATGAATGCCCTTTGCCAAAAAACATGAATATAAACCGTGGGGGGAGCCAAGCAAAATTTTCTCAGGACGAAAGAAGAGGATCTGAGCAAATTTATTAGGTGTTTCGTCTCTTTTTAGTGGGAGTCAAAGTTGATCAACTTTTACCGATTATTGTAAATAATTTATAAGATAAATTAGATTAGCATTAGTGCTACACACTATTTAATAATATCAATGGTTAATTTTATTTAGAATGACATGATTTTTAAATTCAACATTAATTTTTGCAGTCGAAAAATTTTAATTATAGATGTGACAAACACATTTACAAATATGTAAAGCTTATTAATAAGAAGTCTAAACCCTTTAGAGAATACTATTAATTAATGTCTTTCCCAATGTCCAATCTAATAACTTGATGTTCAATCCCAATATACTATCAATTAACATCTTTCCGATTCTAATTAATTTGATTTTGGAGTTAATATATCTAAATTCAACCAAACCATAATTGGAAGTTTTAACCATTAACGTTATCACGTGCAAAAATAAATTTTGATAGAATAAAGATGGTGTCAATGTAACGACCCGACTCGCTTAAATCGACGCGGAAGAAACCGACGAGTCGAATAGTTATAAACTACAACTCAAATACTTAAGAAAATTAAAACTAATTCCTCAAAATTATTATTAATCAACCACAAACGTACAAATACCCACAAGTTGTACATAACTAGTCCAAAAGTCAAACTAAAATACTAAAAATACGAGTAAGCTCCAACTACGTGTCAGAGTCTTAAACAACGTAAAAGAGTCCAACAATAACGTATAAAGTCTATATAACTCCATCACTATCTAATACAACAGAAAACAGTAAATACAACAGATAACAGTAATAACAACGTCGCTCGCCCAACCCAAAGCTAAGCAAGAGTATCATCATCAGAAATACCTGAAAAATATACAACAGTCCACCATCAGTGGCGAGTAACATAACTGACTCACCCTAATGGGAATACACATGCACATAGCACAAATCAAATAACAACATCAACAATCCAAGGTACGAGAACGACAACAATAATCAAAGTACGAGAACAACCCGAAACGTGAACTCGACTCAAACCAACTTAATAAACCAACTTAATAACTATCTTTGGCGCAATCATTCATATTCTAGACCGGACTGTGCTCGTACGAACTCATCTTACGCATTCGAACTTTCTACTATGCTCGGATTTGAGAATCTTACTCCCAAACCCCATGAAACCAATCTTACTGGAAATCCATGTCCCGTGAAACCAATCTTACTGGAAATTCACAAAGATCACATAGTATGACTCCAACTATCCCAATACCGCGGATGGAATAGGGGCAACGTCTTAACCCAAATACAATGAATCTTACTCAAAGTATCAGGCGTCTAAAAATGAAATCAAGCTAATTAATTAATTAAATCTTTTAATCATTTTAATCATATTATTCATTTTATATCCCAACATAACTAAATTAAGTTCAAGAATTGCCTCTAGCCTTGATTCTCGAAATTAACTAGTTAAATCATCGAAGTTATTCTCAAGAACTGCCTCTAGCCTTAATCTTGAGTCTAACCAATCATAATCCAACATTCAATAATCATCTTTTAATCATATTAGACACTTTCTTTAACTTTCTTTAACTTACAACCCACTTTCTTTAACTTTCAAGACTCAACTAAGAAACCTAAAGAACTCATCAAGAACTCATAAAGAACTCCAAGAACTCATCAAAGACTCATAAAGAACTCATTCAAGAATCAAGATCTTCAACCAAGAACTCAATCAAGATTCAAGAACTCAATCAAGAACTCATCCAAACTAATCCAAATACACGCATAAAACCATACGAAAATCATCATAAACTTACCCAAAATTCATCAAACTTTGACACAATAATCATGATCATATTACAACATATAATCAATCATAAAACCATTAAAAACCTTTATCAAAATCTCATTAAAACCACTTAAAAATCAATATAAAACATTCATAAAATCATGAACAATCAACCATCAACAATCCATACATGCATTTAATTCATACTATAAACATAGTATACCAACAAGGTTGAGTAAGTATGTTACCTTATTGAAGATAACACACAAAATCAATACACAAATGCAGCCCGGAAAACACGTCAAACACGAACGCAACACGGCACAAGCACGAGCACCACAATCTTCTACACGGCACCACTGCACGAGCACCACGAACCACCTTGCACGGCCACTGCACCCAGCCACGACACCACTGCTGCCACGGCACGAACACGCTCCACCACCGTGCACCACTTGCACACACGGCTGCACACACACGGCTCCCAACACGGGCACCACACGGCTTCACTCGAACACCCACATACGAACACGATCAAACCAAACCCGAACCAACGATCTTGATTGAAATAATTGGGTTTAGAATTGTGTTTGAACACCTAAAGATCAATAGACTTTGAATCTTTAAGTTTTGGGCTATGAAAGATGATGAACAATTGATGGCTTCAATTGCTCATAAATGGCGTGAGGCAAGGAGGAAGTGGAGGGAGTTTTGGTGATTGAACTTTGATGGCAAGAGCATTGGATGGCAAAAATGAGCAAAAGCCTTACTAACTCCTCTATATATAGAGTTAGTTAAGGTGTGAACACAAGGCAAGTGGCAAGCCTTGCCATGCCACATGAGAACCGGCCAAAGAGAGGAAATGGGCCTAAAAATGGGCTCTCGTGCTCAATTGGGCTAATTTGCGTAAACCGCATAATTAATCATGCATAAATCAATTTAGCCCAAAATATTAAATAACTAATTAGAAAATTAATCAAAAATTCTAATTAATTAAATAATAAATAACATAAATAATAAAAACTGAAAAACAAATATTTCGAATTAAATCGAAATTTTTCACATAAAATAAAATAAATAGTTCAAAATAAATTTGAACTAACACAACAACATACATAAATACACATAATTATCGGCAAAAATACCAATAAAAATCTGGGTCATTACAACCTCCCCTCCTTAAAGAAATTTCGTCCCGAAATTTCAAGGTGCAGGAGATCGCTCCCCATCAAACAACTCTGGGTACTTTTGCCGCATAGACGCTTCCGTCTCCCAAGTCGCTTCTTCATGGTGTTGATTTCTTTTTCGAAAGCAATCTTTAAGGAGGGGAGACGGAAGCGTCTATGCACCATCAAATTTGACATGGTGGAATCTTTTTCGAAAGCAATCTTCCGTCTCCCAAGTCTCCCAACGTGCAGGAGATGACATATGAAAGACGGAAGCAAACTTTGATTTCGAAAAAGGGTACGCCATGGTAGGTGGCAACGAAAGAAATGGTGGAGTCATAAAGGAAGCGGTCGGCGAAAGGGTAGCAACAATCAAGGGCTTGGCTAAGAGAGAATTTTAGGCGAAGTCCTTACCTATTGTGGAGATTGTGTCACACCCTTATCTGTAATATCCCAAATTTTGGGTATTTGATTTTCAAGTTAATTTGCTGCATTAGGATAGTAGTTGGGATATTTAATCCTGTGTTGGTGATGTCATGTGATGTTGGTGATGTCATGTGATGTCATGTGATGTTGATAGTAAATTTTGCTGCATTAGGATATTTTGCTGCATTTAATCCTGCATTAGGATATTTTGCTGCATTTGTGTTGGTGATGTCATGTGATGTTGATAGTAAATTGTATGATGTATTTTGTTAATCTTGTTCATTTTATGATCGTGGTTATGATGGTTGTTTTAGAATTCAAGCATAGATTTTTGATTTATTATCATGGATTATATGTATAAATTTTTCGTGATTTTCATATAATTTCACGTATGAATTTTGGGTAGTTTACATGGATTTATGTTGTTTAATGTTAGTCTTTGGAAAAAGATTAATTAGATTAGTTTCTTTTTAAATTCTTGATAGTTCTTGAAATCTTGATGATTCTTGATGTTTCTTGATGAATCTTAGGAATTCTTGATGATTCTTGGACTTTCTTGGTAAATCTTGAAATAAATCTCGAAAAGTTTTGTCGTTTCTTGATTAGTTATTTTTAATTCTTGATTTTTCGTAGTTTTCTTGATTTTTTGGTTGAAATCGTGAAAACTATTATTTCGGATTTTTGTATCGATCTTGATGATCGTGTCGTTATGCTGTTGAAACTGTTTTCGGAAACGATCGCCTAACTTAGTGAAACTCGAGTAACTAATTTGGGTTAAGTCGTAGCCGCTACCTTGTGTTCGATCGTGGGTAGTTGATGTCCTAGGATATGTTGTTGTCTGTTTAGCGAAACTCGAGTAGCTAGTCCAGGAGTGGTGGCCATTACTAAGGCATAGTCCTTGCATTGGAGGACTACGAGAAAAACGCATTGGTTTGACCCGACATGTGTTTAGGAAAGTTGGGAAACGCATAGGTTGACCAACGAGCATGGACGGTACTATTGCCTGCTTATTTTGAGTCGTTAGTTGTGTCATTTTGGTTGTGTCGATTGGATTCGTGTAGTTAGTACGTTGGTTTGAATCTGTTTTGATTTTTCGTAAATTTATTTTTAAGGAAAGGACAAGAAGTGATCGGTTCTGGTATTGCAGTTCCGGTTGCGGACACCTATTAGTTCTGTTATTCTCGTAATTGTTTTCGTTTTAGAAAGCTTGTTTTATTGGTTTTGAGTGAGTCTTTGATGTTGTTTTGTCTCCGCTGCGAAAGATGCCAGGTACGCATTGTGTGTGTTGTTTCTGTTGCTTGTGAATATGTGTTTGATGTGTTATTAGCTTTCCTATCTTATGTTGCATGCTTATGTTCCATGTTTAAATGGGACAGTCTGGTTAGTAGATATTGTTCTCTTTGTACCTAAACCCGCAAGGATTTTCTTTGGAGTGGGAACGACCCATCCAAAAGCCCTCTACTAGGTTGACGTATTTATCTCTATATAAATAAGATTTCGTTCTCCTCAATTTCCTAGGTGGGATGACTTTTACTCCCTAGACATCCCACATCGGAAGTTGAGCAGAACGAAATCTTCTTTATATAGAGATGGATACCCTAAACTAATAGAAGCCTTTTGGGTACGGTGGGTCGTTCCCACTCCAAAGCAAATCCTTGAAGGCTAGGACCCAAAGAGGACAATATCTACTAGTAGACGTACTCTTGTTCACCCAAGGATAGTGGTGCTACAGATGCTATCAGAGACAAGACCCATTTATGTGTCTTGTAGTGCCTTTGGGGACGTAGGCCCCCTTTAAAGGGTGGGGAAAGGAAGTGTAAAAGTCATCCCACATCGAAAATTGAGGAGAACAAAATCTTTTTTATATAGAGATGGGTAACTCCTTGCAGGCTAGGGCCCAAAGAGGACAATATCTACTAGTGAGCTCTTATTCACCCAAGGATAGGGGTGTTACAGATCGTATCACCCAAGTACGACCCCACCACACTCGAAGACATTCACCTGAACCGACACGGATATTAGGTTCGAGCTGTGTAAGGGTCCAATACCTTGAGAGATTTGCTGAGGGGGCAGAAGTTCACGAAACAAGGAATTGAGGGTGTAAGAGGAAGAGAGGACATTAGAAAGACGAGAGAATACTTTGGTTTCGAAGAAGGGTACGCCATGGTAGGCAGCGGCGCAAGAAATGGTGGAGTAGTCGAGGAAGCGGCCGGCGAAAGGGTAACAACAATCAAGGGCTTTGCTAAGGGCAGGGAGGATTTTAGGCAAAGTCCTTACGAGACAAAGTCCTCTTTTGATTAACATTATTTCTGTACCTTATTATTTATTTCAGATAAGATCAAACCATATCAGATTAATTACAAGACCCATGTGACTTTTGGAGGGAAAGCAAATTAAAAAAACACAGTGGGCCCCTAAAAGAACCCACGTGAAATCACAACAAAGGAAATAGGGGGAATTTTTCCCGCAATTCTTATTTCTAAATTTTCATGTTTCTTCAAATTTTCCCACCAAAAAATTAAACATCCTCCATACACCTATAAATACAGCATTACAATAGTTTTCATCTCCAAGTTTCTTCTTCTTTACATAAAAAAAAAAAAAAAATCAGATCCTCCATCTTCACAGCAGCACCATAATTACAAAGGCATTAAGGTAAATGTTTCAAAAATTTATAGCATAATTACACAGCACACACATCATTGTAGTTACAATTTAATTGCACACTGCACACACAGTGAACACACTGTCATCTTCTCCCAAAAAAAAATGGAAGATGACATGTTAGATGGCTTCTATGACGTTGATCAAATTCTGATGGAAGGGGGCTCATTGCTTCATCATTGCCCAGAACTGAAACATGGCAAAATAGATTAACTATAAAATTAAAGACTTAATTGAAGATAAAAAAAAATTGGTGTACTAGTTATTAGGGCTGATGAAGGATGGTAAACTGTCAAGGGGAAGCCAAACGAAAGTAGGCAAAGAAATGGGTGTTCACAGAAGCGCAATTTCAAAGATTTTCAATAGAACACAAAAATAGATAGGTAGGTGATCGGCGCCTAGGGTGTTGTGGCCCTAGTTGCCTAACAAATATACAATTTATTAAAGCCTAACAAACTAATACGTAGTATTAGCGGAGTTAGGGTCGATCCACAAGGAACTAATATGGAATTAGTTGTACTCAAATTGATCAAAGGGTCTATATTTTTTGGTTTAGAGAATGTGTAATCCAATTAAAATCTAGAATCAAATTGATTAGCAAAAGACTAAAATTCCAAGGATTAGACTCCCTAATGTTACTTTAATCGGAGGAATTACAATCATTTAATAAATCCATGTTCCATTATCTCAATTGCAAAGTAAATATTCAAAAAGCACTAAGGAACTCAATCCCAAACCCTCTCTCGATTGGGCAATAGGAAATTCTAGGAGATGCCATATTAACCTCTCTCGAATAGCCAAAGTAGCAAAACCTAAAATCGAGTTCGTCAAAATACTTTTATCAATTCACAATCCTAATTACTATCTCTAGCAATTAAGAAATTCTCATAGAATTCTTGAAAGCAATCATGAAAACTATCAACAATCACCAAACTCAACATGAACACTTCACCAAAATATCATGCATGCAAGCTTCAAGAAGTCTAGAGAAAATACAATCAAGATAATTCAAACTCTAAATCAATCCAATGATTAACCTCCAAAATCAATAACATCAAGTCATCTAATCCCTAGAAAAGGAACTACTCACTCATGGAAGCCATTAAAGCAAATCTCATGAACTACAATTAATTCTATTCTAATGAAGCAAAACCAAACTCAATCAAAATCTAAAATAGCAACAAGAATAAAAGAGATTACAAACTAGAACTACAATTGAAAATCTACTAATACCTGGATTAGAAATCAAATCATACCATAGGAACTTGAGATTGAATGGAGATTAAAGATTTGAAGAACAAGAGCAAAATCTAACTATTGATTAACTAAATTTGAGAGTTTAATTTGGGTTTTTACACTTTCTTTGAGAGCTAAGACTACAAACTAGGAGAGAGAATTTCTGAATTAATTCTTCTAACTAAAAACCCCTAAAATTAATCCCTAAAGCTGAGTTAATTACACGAACAAAAGGAGGTTTCACGTTCTTCAGGTCGTGCAAGACCGTGCAGCTATAAGCTGCACGACCGTGCAGTTGAACCTTGCACGGTCGTGGCGAAACGGAGGAGGGAGTTGCATGACCGTGCAAGGTTTGCCTACACGGTCGTGTACTCCAAAAAGAGCTCTCTGATCTCTGCACGAGCAAGCTGCACGACCGTGCAGTTGAACCTTGCACGGTTATGGTCAAAGGAAGGAGGGGGATGCACGACCGTGCAGAGTTTTCCTGCACGGTCGTGTACCCATCATGGCTCTTTCTAATCTCTGCACGACCGTGCATGGTCAGCCTGCACGGTCGTGTGGCTTCAAAACTTGGCTCCTTGCTTCCTAAGTGCCCTTCCAAACCCGAAGATTGGTCTCGGTGCTATTTACGAGCTCTCGGGATCTATTCAGGAGCTCTCACAACTCGTACCAAACCCGAAATTACCTGCACAAAACACGAGACAACTCAAACAAATATATTTTGGCCGAATTATTAAGAAGTAGAACAAATCTAATACTAAAACACACAAAACCTAAGAAAATACGAAACTAAGCTAAAACACCCTAAAATACGTAAAATAAGGACGAAAGTGCTCATAATACAAGCTAAAAGAATCTAGGAAATAGGTCCTAAATGGACCGATCACTAGGGGGAAGATATTGATGGAAGTAATAAAAAAGGGATAAGCAGGAAGAAAAACATTTTATCAAAACAGTGAAGGATGGTTGTAATCAGCCCCACGACATTTAAGGGGCACTGTACTTACAGAGCATATGCATGTGCTTTGAAGTGCTCACACATGCATGTGTTCAGGTTACTCAATAAAGGGTTACTAAGAGCTCACACAAGTTCTAACCATCCACATGTAAGTGACAAGAATAAAATTGTTAGGATGAAGTAGGTGTTGTCATACATAGAGCCCTCGATCTACTGCAGATTCTAAACCAAAGTTTGTTCATATGAATAACATAGTGCATATTGATGAAAAGTCGTTTTATTTAAAACCACAAACAAGAAGGTTCTACTTGCTGCCAAAAGAAATTGATCCTTACAGAACATCCAAATAAAAAAAAACTACAGCATTAAAGTAATATTCCTGGGGTTATCAGGTAGGCCAATTTACAGTGATGAAGGGGACTTGCTTTTTTATGGGAAATTTGGTATTTTCCCCTTTATGACCTATGAAAGAGCAAAGAAAAGGAGCAAGAACAGAGAAGCAGGTACAATGTAGACCAAATCAGTTCATAATGTCAACCAACAAGTCACAAGGGAAATGGTAATCAGCAAAGTACTCCCATGTATCAAACAAAAGTGGCCTGATTTTTTTCAAAAGATATTGAGATAAAACTGGACAATGCTAGTCCACATTTGAAGGATTCTGACCCAGAGTTCAGGAGGGCAGCAAGTTCAGATGGCTTTAACATACACTTAGTCAATCAACCAGCCCAATCCCCAGATTTTAATGTTTTGGATTTAAGTCTTTTTAGGG
Source organism: Salicornia ramosissima (assembly GCA_951394345.1). NCBI lineage: Eukaryota > Viridiplantae > Streptophyta > Magnoliopsida > Caryophyllales > Amaranthaceae > Salicornia > Salicornia ramosissima. Next base: position 12,504,099 of record OX596236.1, on the reverse strand, counting down.
TATTTTTAAGTCTTTAATATCAGTCATTCCCCCAAAATGTGAATGACCTTATTGAGAAGCCCAATGAAGCATATGGTAACTTCTCCCCAAGATTAATTAAAAATGCTTGGATTTCTTTGCAACTAGTGATGGTAGAGGCATTAAAAGTCAAAGGATCAAACAATTACAAGCTACCTCACATAGGGAAGAAGAAATTAGAAAGATTGGGTCAATTTCTAGAAGTTATTGAAGTGGAGCAGGAATTAATTAATGATGCAGTAGACTATCTTAATGAGCTGCGTGCTTCATTGAAACAAGGAACAAAAAATGCAGACATGGAGACTAGTACTGAAGGGTATGAGTCACAATTTATTGATGCATATTTTATGGAAGAGAAAACAATTCAATGCATGGCATACCTAGATGCATGAAACAAAATGGACATTGATGAAGAGGAAGCATGATCTAAGATAAATGGAAGTAGGGTATATTTTTGGACTGCCTCAAGTAACTAGACACGTAGAACTAAGAACAACATTTTGTATAGTTTGTAAATATTGTCAGACATTTGGTTATTTGATCAAGTAGTGAATTTTTTTGTGTACTAGGGCAGTCTAAACATGAAACTTTTTTTAAAGCTCTCAATAACGCTAAACCCTAACCATCAAGATAATAAAATCAACATATTTCTCAAATATGTGAGGCTACTTTAATAGTGAGATTATTTAGAAAAATATGCTTTCACTAGAGCAACAACACACACATTGAACAGACATGTGATCATGAGTCCCTTCATCAATTATGAATATATATTGATGTGTTTTGTTTTATGAAGATTATGTGAAATCGAAACTTTTTTGAAAGCTCTCAGTAACCCTAAACCCTATCCATCAGGGATAATAAAATTGACATATTGTTCAAATATGTGAGGTTACTTTAATATATAGTGAGATTATTTACAAAAATAAGCTATCACTAGAGCAATAACACCCACATTGAACATATATGTGATCATGAGTCCCTTCATCATTTGGTTACAAGGGAAGAAGAAAAAAAGAGGACTCAAAACAATGAATAACAACCTTAACCATCAGGGAAAATGATGTTCATATATTAGCCAAGTATGTGAGGCTACTTTTATAGTGAGGTTACTTAGGCAAATAACACTTCACTAGAGCTACACACCTACAATTACATATGTAATCATGATTCCTTTCATCATTTGGTTAAAAGGGCATAAGACAAATTAGGGAAATCAAGACAAGCACATGACACACATGTGACTCACTCACACACTCTCAAATGCACATGCTCATACATCCCTCTCACTTATCATTGGGATGTCATCCAAAAATATTTTGTTAAAATAATTTTTTTAACATCATTCATCATCATCATAGACATTCCACCCTAAAAAATAGGGGCTCTTATTTGTTACAAATTTGGGACTCATTTTATATCACCAACACAGCACACACAGTACACACGACACAGATCAGGGTAATGAGAGTTATAGCACACACCCACCATAACAAACAATACCTCAGAATTCCAAAAAAAAAAAAGTTAAAAAGGTGTTAATCAATAAGGAAAGGTATGATCAATAAAATCAATAAAATCCACTAAATCATACACTGAATTAGGAACCCTAAATCACACCACAAACACTGCTAAAAATTCAGGAACCCAAAATCATACCACAATAAAAATCAAAAACCCTAAATCATACCACACAAAAACAAAAACCAGGAACCCTAAATCATACCACAAACATGAAAAAAAAATCAGGAACCAAAAATCATACCACAACAGAAATCAGAAACCCTAAATCATACCACAAAAAAAAAATCAGGAACCCTAAATCATACCACAAACACTACAAAAAAACCAGTAACCCAAAATCATACCACAATAAAAATCAGGTGCCCTAAACCATACCACACAAAAAAATCAGGAACCCTAAATCATACCACAAAAAAAAAAAAAAAAAAAACAGGAAGCCTAAATCAAACCACAAAAAAATCAGGAAGCCTAAATCAAACCACGAAAACAAACAAAAAGCAGTACTTATCTGGGCTTTGTTCAGATTGAACAAAGCTCTCAATGACATTATCTGGGATCTTCTTCAACTCATCAAACAACACCTCATTGAAAAATCTAACCCAATATGTGTTCATTAGATCTGCATCATCATCTTCATTATCAGATGTCAAGCCAATAACTTCGACTTCTTTTTCTTTCTCCTTTTCCACTCTTTTTTTTCATCTCATCCTTCAATTTTTCCAAATTTCTCACCTACCCCTTTGCAATTTTCCTCCTCTCCTCTTCCTCATCATCAAAGATATTTATACCCTTTCCCCTAATCCTTCGAAGATTATAAGCACTAGCCCTTTTCACTACTAGAAGGGACTCAACTTTGCCTTTGCCCTTGGCCTTCGCACCAACAGATCTTGAAATGAGACTCTTCAAATCGTTTTCCTCCTTCGAAGGAGAAGGTATAACACAAATCACACACCATTCTGTCAACCTTTTCTTCTCCTTTTCCTCTTTGAAACCTCTCATAACCTCCTCAAAGACGACCACTCCATAGGGACTCATGTGCACCAAATGATCTCGAGCGTCATACATTTCTTCCCAGTGTTGGGAATGACCATTTTTATAAGATCGAAAGCAAGTTTGAGAAGAATCTTTGTATGTTCATGTTCTTCAACCTCAGATGTAGTCAAAAATGGAGTACGGTCGACCATTTTTGAATATTATTGAGGAATATTGTAATGACCCAGATTTTATCGGTATTTTTGCCGGTGTTTATGTGTGTATTTATGTGTTTATTTGCTAGTTCAGAATTTATTTTGAACTATTTATTTTAATTTTATGTGAATAATTTCGATTTAATCGAAATGTTTTATTTCTTAGTTTTTATTATTTATTTTAGTTATTATTTTATTAATTGGCCCAATTGAGACTTCAAGATGAAGCTGCCAGTTTTAAAGACGAGGCTTCAAGCTGCCGGTTTGGTCTTCATAAACTGCCGGTCCTGAACCTTGCAAGCTGGCAGTTCTATACTGCCGGTCTTGGAGCTTGCAAGCTGGCAGTTCTATACTGCCGGTCTTGGACCTTGCAAGCTGGCAGTTCCATACCGCCGGTCTTGGACTTCACAAGCTGCCGGTTTTTGCATGATTAGTCATGTAAATTTAGTAATTTAGCCCAATGGATCACAAGGCCCATTTTGCTTCTCTTGGCCGGTTCTACAAAGGCATGGCAAGGCTTGCCACTTGCCTTGTGTTCACACCATGCTAGCTCTATTTATATGAGAGTTAGTGAGGCCCCTTACTCATTTTGCCATTCTACTTTGCCATCAACTTGCCAAGCACATAAACACTCTCTACTCTCTCCATTGCTCACGCCACTTTTGGTGATTGAACCTCCATTGTTCATCATCTTACCTTGCCCAAAAACTTAAAGATTCAAACATCATTGATCTTTAAGCATCCTAAACACAATCCTAAACACATTATTTCAACCAAGATCTTTTGTTGGGGGTTGTTTCCGGGTTGTTCGTGGGTTTGTTCGAGTGTGGCCGTGCGTGAAGGTTCGTGGTTGGGGCCGTGTTGCTGTGACCGTGCTGCTGTGCCGAGTTGCTAGGGCCGTGCAGTGGCCGTGTGTAGTGGTGCACTTGTGTGGTGTTCGTGTTCGAGTGGTGTGCAGAACCGTGTGCTCGCGTGTGTGCCGTGTGTGGTTCGAATTCTTGGACTGCATATTTGTGTGTTGATTTGTGTGTTGATCTTCATTAAGGTAACATACTAACTCAACTTAATTGGTAATACTATGTTTATAGCTTTGATTAAATGCATGTTTGGTTGATTGATGATGATTGATTCATGGTTTTAAAGATATATCTATAATCTGATTTTGAAGTGTTTTAATGGTGTTTTAATGGTGGATTTTCATATCCTAAGATTGTTTTATGATATTTTGGAAATCATGGTGTTTGGGTTTAAGTTTGTTGAATTTTGATAAAAAGATGTTGAAATTGCCGTGTGATAGTGATGATGTTCATGCGTGTATGTTGAGTTTGTTTGAGTTCTTGGTTGAAGTTCTTGAATCTTGATTGAGTTCTTGATTGAAGTTCTTGAATCTTGAATGGTTTCTTTATGAGTTCTTTAAGTAATAGATGAGTTTCTTGAGGTTCTTGATTGAGTTCTTTAGAGTTCTTGTTGAGGTTTGATGAGTTCTTTAAGAGTCTTGAAAATTAAAGAAAGATGTTGAAAGAGTTTTGAAAGTTAAAGATTTGGGATATGTTGATTAAAGAATGAGTTAAAGATTGATGATATGATGTTGGTTAGTCTCAAGAGTATGGCTATAGGCAATTCTTGGGTTAACTTCGATGATTTAGTTGATTGAATTCAAGAGTATGGCTTATTCTTGTTTTAATTAAACTATGATGATATGATGGGATGTTTAGCTTGATTTCTTTTCTAGACGCCCTTGACTTTGTGTATGGCTTATGCATAGTTTTTGGGTTAAGACGTTGCCCCTATTCCATCCGCGGTATTGGAATAGTCTTGGAGTCTCACTATGTTATTCCTAGTACGCTCAGATTTATTTGGGGATTAGGGACACGAATTTCCAAGTATGAAGTGGGTTCGTGGGATTTGGGTGTATGGCTTATGCCCGGTCCTGACATAGTAGAAGTTCGGTTGCGTAAGATGCTTCCGTACGAGCATAGTCCGGTCTAGAACTAGAATGATTGCACCTGAGTTAGATTTGAGTATAGAGATGTCGTATATTGAGGATGTCGAGTGATGAGATTGATTTTGGATTACGAGCTTGAGGTTGTCTCGTGTCTTCGAGGATTGTATGTGTGATGTTATTTGATTATTGCTATGTACTTGTGTATTCCCGTTAGGGTGAGTCAGTTATGTTACTCGCCACTGATGGTGGATATGTTGTGGTTTTTCAGGTACATCTGACGATGATGCTCTTGCTTAGCTTTGGGGTTGGGCGAGCGGCGCTTTGTGTGCTTTCTATTGTTTATTTCAGTTGTTTCTTAGCATTAGACTTGTTAGACGTTGTTTCAGGATTTATGATATACATTTGTTGTATAAGACTCTAGCATGTGGTTAGAGTTGCACCTTACTTTTGTTTTAGTACATTTGACTTTAGGATTTAGTTTTGTACAAAATTGTGGGTTATTGTACATCTTTGGTTTAATACTAATATTTTGAGGTATTAGTTTATTTTCTTAGTGTTGAGTTTTAGTTTTATAACTACTTGACTCGTCGGTTTCTTCCGCGCCGATTTAAGCGAGTCGGGTCGTTACAAATATAGTTAAGGAGAAGAGAAAGACGGAATAGATATAGGGTTTTCACACAGAGAGAGAGAGAGAGAGAGGAGGAGAGATATCGAAAGAGTAGATCAAATCTAGTATTTTCAGGAATAGGGGAGGAGGAGAGAAACCATTCGAGAAAAGATAGGGATCTTAGAGAAAGAGGAGGAGAGAAATGGAAGGAGAAAATCTAGGGTTTTCAAAGGGATGTCGAAAGAGAAGATGGAAGAAGGTGGATGATGAAATGAGATGGATGGGTCAAATCTAGGGTTTTGATGGGGTAGTAAAATTAGGGTTCATCATTTAAGTTGAAGGTGGATGATGAATTGGGCGGGTGGGTAGTTATAATGTTAAATGTTTAGGTATAAATGTTGATGGGTAGTAGGAAGGATAGGTTTTTTAATTTTGGTGGGAATATGTGATGACCCGATTTTTCCGACTGATTAAAACTAATGCCCACAAGAAATCAAGTCATTACTTACTAACTAATATCCCAAAACAACGTCTATCTCTACAACTAATATAGTTCAACCAACACCAAACAGTACTAAAGTCCTAAAGTCCATATTACATCCTATCTAATTGACCACGCCACCAAAGTCCATATACAAAATCATAAATGCGGAAGCAAATCTACGTTATTACAAAGTAGAGTCCACAAGTCTCTCGCACTCAATCCCAGCCCAAGCACAAGTTGACAGCTACCCGTCATCATTACCTGAAAAATATATCCACCGTCAGTGGTGAGTAACTAGGCTGTTCAACCCAAATGTGGGACTTAAGCCATATATATAACATAAAATATCATAAAATAGAATAATAATCAACCATTACAACAACTCAATCATCATAAATCAATATCATCACATAATAATGTACCTGGTGTCCAATCGCAGCGGATCAACATACGTATACACATTTATACGAAAATAGAGACAAAAACCGAAAACTTATCAAAACCGAATTTGAAACCGAAAACCAAATCCGAAACTGAAACCAAAATCGAATTCAAAACCGAAATCAAAACCGAAGACTCGAAAGTCCAAATCGATAGTCCAATACGACTTAAAAATCGAGAGTCCAATGCGACCTCGAAAACCAATCGACAATCTAGTCTTAGCTCGTTGGTCGACCTATGCGTCTTCCAACTTTCCTAACACATGCCAGGACGAACCAATGCGTCCAATCCCGTAGCACTCCAATGCGAGCACTATGTCTAAGTAATGGCCAAGACTCCTGATTTAGTAACCAATGCATCACCAACCTAGACGACAACACACCCTAGGATCCAAAACTACCCCACAAATATCGAACACAGAGCAGCGGCTACGACTTTAACCCAAAATAGAAACCAATACGTTACTAAGATAGGCGACTTAGAAATATGAAAATACCGACATGACCGTAAAGATCAATACTCAAAACTTACTTAATTCAAAGCATTTCGAAAATATCCAAAAACCAAGAAAACCATCCATATACTAAAAAATTCCAAGAAACCGACCAAATCAAGATTTCATCAAGATTATTAAAGAAAACCAAGAATCATCAAGATTAAAGAAACTAATCAAAATTAAATTTAAATTCAAGAAAGAACTTAATTCAAAATCAACTTGAAAAGCTACTAATTAAACCATAAATCATTAATTCAAGAATTTAAAGAACTTAAAGAACTCATAAAAAACTCATCAAGAACTCATGCTCATCATAATACACGCATAAACCAACTTGACATGGGATTAATTCAATAACATAATTAAATCAAAGTAATCATAATACTCATAATCTAATTACTAAAATTAACTTTTAATCATTAAATCATACATGAATTAATCAAGAAACGATCATACATACATAATCATATCACACGCATATCATGGCTCAAACAAGAGTATTAATACATCATTTTATTTAAATCAATCCTATGTTAATCTATGTAAATTAATTACCAAATTTGATTTAAACAACTAGTTACCTAGATTAACGCAAGATCAACAATCAAACAATGAATGAACGATAAACGAACTTGATCACGATACTCGAACCTCACCGCCACACGACACGAGCAGCACCACGAGTAACACGGCCCAACACGCACGGCTTCTAGCAACCATGACCACCACACGTTGCACGCCCAACCACCACGAGCACCACCGTGAACCACCACACAGAACCGCGAACCACCATGAACAGGAACAGAACCACATGACCTCCACCACGCACGCACGACCCACACATGGACCCGAATGAACAAACCCGGAATTAACCCAAACTAAGGATCTTGAATGAATTTATTATTGAATATGAAACTACAATAGAAATATAGTTCAATGGTGTTTAAATCTTGAACTTTGGTGTGGAATAGGTTGATGAATTTGGATAGAGAAAAGTGGGTTTTTAATGGTGCTTGTAGTAAAGTGGAAATGGTGATTAGAGTGTTTAGTAACTAGTAAGAAGGTTTACTAGCAAATGAATTAGTAATGAAAAGTAGTAGTCTAAATCCTCATATAGACCCATATATATAGAAGATAGGACAAATCAAGGAGCCAACATGGGTATTAATCCCCATGTCCAATGGAGCCTATGGGAGATTGGTGGCCTAATTGGGCCAACTAATTCTAACTTAGTAAAACTAAGCCCAATAATTAAAAATGCATATTAAAGCCATGAAATAAAATCAGAACAATTTACCCAAAAAAATCATATCGAAAATTAGGGATATTACAGTATCATTAACTGTGTAATGAATAGATTAAATTTTAATGAGATGTAATTAAATGAATGTGGGTTATTAAGTAATGACAAAATTGTAAATAACAAGACATTGTTTTGGCCATTTTAGGAAAGTTATAAGTTTGTTGCCATAATTTTGTTACGCCCAAATATGACAATTGTTTCCAGAATTAAGTTACAGAGGGAGTATAAAATGAGTAAAATTACCATTGGATGTAAACTACACTTGGATATATATAAGAATTTATATCCACTAGGGCAGTTGATTTTCGAAATCATTATTCATAGCCTTATTCATAGCCGTATCATGCAGCTATAAGGCATGTGCAACCTTGGTCTCTTCCCTCAAGCTCTTCCACTTCTATAATTTGTAAGACTTTTCTGAAAGATTATGTATGATATTTTGTGTTGTAATGTGCTTTTAAAATGCATGGCATGCGTTATGTGTGATTTTTTAAAGTAAAGTAAGATTTACTAACCTTGTTCAACGACGAGGGAGTTATTTTTTCCCCCAATTCTCTAAATGCAATTTAGGTTATCGATAAAAAATGTTAATAAAAATGCATTCGAGACTTTATTTTTGTGGAAGATAAAATAGTGCTTAACTTTATGTATAAGTATTTTAATATTATAGTTTATGAAATTGAGTATGAATTATTTGGCCCTTCTTTTCCGGTGACTAAAATAGGTACCTTTAGGGTTATAATGCTTTAGAAGCCATTAGTGACCTAATGGTAAGATAACTCTTCACTTGATTCTTATCAAATAAAAACAAAGTTTAACTGAAGTTGTTCAAACAGGTATAGGCCAGGTCAACTAAACGGTATTCCTATAGCAATTAGAGTTATGGATTTTCAGTTTATGAGAGGTAGTATGGGATTTAGAGACCTATATAAGTTAAGAAATCTACATGACTCAATCGAAAGGCTATATGATTAGAAAGCCTCTAAATGTTCTTAATTTAGCCCATAAGATGGGAAGTGTGATCAAACGCTTATGATTTTGTTGTGAATGCCTCAAATTCATGTGTTGTAATCTAAAGTGTTAGAGTCTCTTGTGTGATTATGTATTTATTTGTGGATAACATCTTAATTGTTGGCTCTGTTCTAGGTGTCGTGAATGAGACTAAGGCTATCTTAACTAAAGTTTGAGATGAAGGACTTGGGTGAGACCAACGTGATCCTTGTAATTCATTTAAGTAATACAAAGGAATATTTATTTTCCTTACTCCAGTCTTATTATTATTATTTTTTGGGAAAGGGCGAAAGGAAAATTACATATGAAATTACTATGATAGATTATTGGACGTTTAATTCTTTTGATGCTTTACCTTGCTTCAGTCTTACTATGTAGAAACGATCCTTAGGATGTTTAATTCTTTTGATCCTTTACCTTTCTTCAGTCTTACTATAGAAAAGATCTATAGGATGTTTAATTCTTTTGATGCTTTACCTTGCAAGATTCCATATGATTCTAAAATGAAACTTGTCAAGAGTAAAGCTTTAATTGTGACATGTTATGGGTTTTTTCTAACCAACCATGTTTGGCACACTTCATCATGAATTTGAATTCGTTGCTCTTGAGCTCGTAGATGAAGAAGATAACTAGCTATGGTACAAGATACCAAAACTCCAATCTCGGGCCATATTGAGGAGGAAGGTGTGAACCCTTGAATTATATGCCGATCCGAAATCTATAGAGCAACATGATAGCACTGGTGCTCATTTTTCAAGTTAGTGGGATCCTAACCACAACACGTCAATAATCAATATTCTTATTCTCCAGGGATTGCTTCTAGTCTTTGTATTCTTTTGTTCATCTTTTGGTATTTTCACACCTAATGGTAAAATTAATGATTATTAAATTATTTTCTACTTATTTCAAAAAGAAAAAATATTATTTTCTGCTTTTTTTTTAATGTTACAAATTTGCATAAAAATCATGTTTGTGACTGTTTTTCTAGGAGCAAAAGCTTCTATAAATACAATTGAATAACAGCAATGTACATTCTTGTGCCCTAAATTTAAAATGGCACCATTCGATTGAGAATACATAGAAGTGACAAAGCACTAGTACTAGGTGAAATAAGTTAGAATGTAGAATAAGGAACTCGATGGAGATCACAAAGAGATAATATTTCCCCAATTATATAATCTATTCTTGCATTTTTTTTAATCATACCTATGTGTAAGGTGTGGCTCGAATAGGTTCATGGCTCGTAAAATTGAGAAATTGCGGATTTTTTGGGCTGACCCGGTCAGTCGGGACAGATGACCCGATTGTGTCACGTGGTTGGGTGAGGTCACCCGATCGGGTCCGCGAGTATGAGACGAATTCTGGGAGTCTGGCCCCATCGGGTTAACCTATCAGTCGTTTGTTGCGAGTTTTATGATTTTCTGTTTTAAAGTTCTTATTTTTAGATCTGTTTGCTATTTTTTAGATCTGTTTGTTAGAGGATACAAATATTCTGATAAAATTATATTTTTAGGGTTTCTTTTATCCTATAAAAATGTTATTTGGTTTCAAGGTTCAGTGTGACAATAACAACATATCACATTAGTTATTGTGTTTAGAGAGAATAAGTTTTGTGAGCAGATTTTTGAGTGCCTTATTGTGTGTGGGAGTACTATAATTTTTCCCTTTAAGTTGTTCCTCCATATTTGATATTAGTGAATTCATCCTCTTCTCCGCCCTATTATTGTTTATTTTTCTTTATTTCTCAAAGTTCTATTATTCTTAATATTTTGCTTAAAGTGTAATTGACATCAACTATTCAAACGGGCAGCTTTTTACCGCATAATTCCTAACAAGTGGATCAAAGCCAAGGTTGCGTTGTTGTGCAATTGCGTTAAGTCATCATGTCAGCATTCAAATTTGATATTGGGAAGTTTAATAGATCTGTAAATATTGGCTTGTGGAAACTCAAGATGCGAGCGGTCTTAATTCAATAAGGTTGGGAGAAAGCTTTGGTCGGGTAGAGTAAGAAACCATTATCCATGAAAGATACTCAGTTTGAGGAACTCGATTTGAAGGCGTCATCTGTTATTCAGTTGTGCTTGTCGGATGAATTTTTGCGTGAAGTAGCAAAAGAAGAAACAACTGCGGAGTTGTGGCTAAAGTTGGAGTCTTTATACATGACAAAGAGTGTCACAAATCGATTGTTGTTGAAGAGTAAGCTTCATGATTTGAAGTTACAAGAATGTAAACCAATTAAGTCTTATATTGATAAATTTAGTTCAATTGTTATTGATTTGCATAATATAGAAGTAGAACTTGATGATGAGGATTTGACTATTACCTTATTGTGTTCATTACCTCCTTCATACAAGCACGTTAGAGAAACATTGCTTTATGGTCGTGTTGAGATTAGTTTTGATGATGTTAGGGATGCTTGTTGCAACATGAATTAATTGAGAAACAATTAGTTGTTAAAGAATCTGATTCTTCTCATGGTAAAGGACTTGTTACAAGAGGTAGTTATGAGTGTTCTAATTCATCACATAAAGAATTAATTTGCAGCTATTTTCTTAAGAAAGGCCATATTAATTAAGTATAACTGTCTCAAGCTAAAAAATAAAAATATTAAAGAAGAAAGTTAAGATACGGGTAAGATTGATCAAGAGAAGGAAGTTGCTAGTGCGGATTTTGCTCATGATGATCAAGATGATGACAATGTTAGTTTGATTGTAAATGATGTACCTAGTTCCAGTGACAAGTGGATTATTGATTCTGGAAGTTCTTCTCACGTTTGTTCCAAAAAAGAAATATTTTTCTACCTATGATTTTGTAACGACCCGCATTTTAGCAACATTGTTTTCGGGGAAAACAACAACACGGATCATTAGTAAACGAATTTATAATGTTCAAAACTTAAAATGAAAGCGGAAGCTCTAACACTTAGTCAATTATTATTAGAAATCTTTTTAAAACACAACTAGAAATATCCCAAAGGTTTTCCTCAACTACTAAATACTAATTACAAGCTAGATATACTAATCATAAGGTTAGGACTACTAGATTGGATAGCTAAACTGCTACGCTTGCAAACTCACGAATCCCAACCCTTGCTAACATCCGGCTTATTCCTCTTCATCACCTGAAAGGGGTTTGGGGGGTCCACAGTCAGTGGGGAGTAATTAGAATATTCTACTTAATCGTAGAACGCAATTAAGCATATAATAATCAGAATACAAATCCACCAATCATACAGATAAGCCACCATCAACAATTATAACAATAATCAGTCAACGACGCAGCGGAAAAACATACAACTAACGATAATCATTCTATAAACTCTGCTAGGGTCACCTCAAGATTCTGGACTTATTAAACTCTTAAGTATCAACTTCCCAATTCATTCCATCAATGTAAACCAAAATCACTGTAACGACCAAGCTATGACTAGACCTTCCATTCAAGCTAGCACTGACTCAAGACTCTAGACTTTTCATTCCTTAACTTTCAAGTTCTAGTTCACATTATTGTTCTAATCCGTGACACAGTCATATGCTCGCAGGGAAAACCTTAACTCTTTCCCCAACTTTCCTTGTCTCATGCCGGGTCAACCACTTTTGATCTACTTCCCGAACACTGGGATCCAGAACTGCCCCAAAACCGGAGAAGGGGCAGTGGCTTCGACTATACCCATGTTCATGGCACTTTAACCACTAGATGGGCGGTCACTTCATAGGTTATTAACTTTTCAAGTTCATTATCATCATTCATTATCATTTATTATGTATTTTATATGGTGCTCATACCGGCCGTCAATTCCTTAATTATCGTCATAATTGTCCGTCAATTCTAATTATCAGTATATGCCAGCCGTCAATTCCTTAAACCCGGTAGAGTATACCATAATTGGAAGTACTAGGTGACCGTAATTGGAACTAAGATGTTCGAAATCCCAGGAAAGAGAGGTGCGGCACGTATATCGGTCATCTTAAATACCAAGTCTTTCCTAGCCAGAGATCGAAACAAGACAATATCCTCTTACTCTGTTTCCTTTCCTTCATTATTATCTTTTTATTTTATTCGGACTTAAACTTAGACTCTAAGTCAACTCAACTTATCACTTAGTCAACTATAGGTCAAACATCCTAACTTTGACTTCTAGACTCCATAACAACTTAGACAATCCACTACTCAATAACTAAGCACTTCAATCACTCGAAAACATCACACAAATTCAACAAAGATAATTTCAACATGATCACAAAGCAAAACAAATACTTCTTAAAAAAATATATAGTTCAATAAATAGATTTCAATCATCTAATATTTAAACAAAAATTCAAAATTTATTTATGAACAATATTCACGACATCTTAATAGATAGTAATCAATAAAACATAATTAGAGAATTTAATTAATTAAATCAAGATTAACAATTTAATTCAAGAATTTATTCACTTAGTAAAATTAAATCAATAAAGTCATAAAGAATATTAATTTGAACAAGATATTCCACAAGATATACTTTAAAAGTATTTTAATAATTTAATCACACTATTTTACAAAATCTGATTTTACCGATTTAAATTAAAGAACAACCATTTAAAGGTATCTAACATTCTGGAAATTTTGATGATAGTTAAATATAGGTTCAAGGTTTTGTGCATAATTTTCGTCCAAAAATAACATCATTTACTAATTTTAAGGGATTTTATAACTAATCGATCAAATTAGACTATAATCACTTTCAGAATTTTCTTCCATAGCAAACGAGCTTTAAAAATTACGCAAAATTAACACAAGATATAAAAAATTAATTTGGACTTTCACCTAAATTTATGTAGCCATCCAAATTGATTAATTATCTTAATAAATTCGTAAACTAAATCTAGATAGTTTTACCGGTTTGACTGATTAAATTATTATAAGCAAGAAAAGGACGAGTTTTGCCACGAAATAAATCTTGATTCATAACAAACCAGTAAAGAAACTCCCACAAAAAATTAATCAATAAATAACAAGATTTGATCAAGAAATAAATTCATACACTCAACAACACACTTATAATCATTCAATTGTTTAATATCAATAATAATAATTCAAACATCAAAAGTACAATCTTTAGCAATTACAAACATGTTCTAACAATTATATATTTAATCTTATTTTAAAATTAGGTAAAACATTTAATTACTTCAATTGATGGGTCAAGATTCGAAGGTGGTGGATGTTTTGGCCGTGTATGATACTCGAATAAAGTTGGTGTTGTTCTCTTGTTTCAATCTTTTTAGGATGGTTTGTTGTGAGCTTCAAGATTTAATGTGAAGTTTTTATTTGTAGAAGAGAAAAGAAAGATTAGGAAAATATTGATGTTTGGTGTTTGATGGTGCCGTGAGTTTTGAATAGCAAGGGAGGGTTTTTATAGATGCTTGGATGGTTGGGTGAACTCCTAAAATTTAGGAGAGAAAAATATAAAAGTATGATCTTTTCTTAGATATGTTTTTAGATTAATAGAAATAAACAAATTAATTAAAAGGGTTAAATAAAAAGGATTTGGGCCGTGTGGGGCTAAGGGGTTAAGAGCTAATTTGGGCTTTGGTCCTAGACTGACAAAGCAATGTAAAGAGTTTGGGCTCGGTTTTTAGTTCGGGTTAGAATCTTTTTCCCATCAAATTAAGTAATTAAATAATAAATAAAAATTTAAAATATCCCAAAATTTCGGGTTATTACAGATTCAGTTCAAGGTGGAGGAGTTACACTCGACAATGGTGATGTTTGTAGCATTGTTGGAGTTGGTTCGTTAAAGATGAGAATGCTTGTCGGTGCAATGATTGTATTGACTAATGTACGTCATGTTCCCGATTTGAAGCTTAACCTTATTTCAGTGGGTGCTCTAAATGTTCAAGGCTATGTTTGTGCATTTAAAGATGGTATTGCTACGATCTCTAAAGGCTCTAAGGTTAAGACGAAGGGCGTTAGAGTTGGGACGATTTAAGAATTGGTTGATTATGTTGCGTTTGAGTTTGAATCAATTGGTGCTGATGTCAAGAATGTTGGAAGCAATGTGTCTAATTCGTTTCTCTCTTCGGATCACCATGATAGCAATTTGGATGCGGGGTTGTGGATCTGCATGCTGGTTCACAAGTCGGAAGTTGTGCCCGTTTGGTTGCCTAAGCGTATTTTAGGCTTAAGTTCAAGTTCCTTGTGTTAAGGTAGAGCACGATTGGGATTTTTTAGAGGAGGAAGGAGGAGATTAATGATGTTAACTTTATGTTTGGATCTTAGCGATTTCGATCCAAGGTGGAGATGGTAAGGTGTGGCTCGAATTAGGTTTGTGGCTCCTAAAATTGAGAAATTGCGGATTTTTTGGGCTGACCAGTTAGTCGGGTCAGGTGACCCGATCGGGTCACGTGGTTGGGTGAGGTCACCCGATCGGGTCCGAGAGTATGAGACGAATTCTGGGAGTCTGACCCGATCGGGTCAACCTGTTAGTCGTTTGTTGCGAGTTTTACGATTTTCTGTTTTAAAGTTCTTATTTTTAGATCTATTTGCTATTTTTTAGGTCTGTTTGTTAGAGGATATTCTTTATTCTTGGAGGCCAAATATTCTGATAAAAATTATATTTTTAGGGTTTCTTTTATCCTATAAATATGTTATTTGGTTTCAATGTTCAGTGTGCCAATAACAACATATCACATCAGTGTTATTGTGTTTAAAGAGAATAAGTTTTGTGAGCAGATTTTCGAGTGTCTTATTATGTGTGGGAGTACTATAATTTGTCCCTTAAGTTGTTCCTCCATATTTGATATTAGTGAATTCATCCTCTTCTTCCGCCATATTATTGTTTATTTTTCTCTATTTCTCAAATTTCTATTATTCTTAATATTTTGCAATTGACATCAACTATTCAAAGGGGAACCATTTTTCCGCATGATTCCTAACACTGAAAATGAGAATTCCTTCAAGAAAAAAAATTGGACTTTTTCTTAGTTATTTAATTATCTTTTCATAATCTCACTAGATCTTCCTACAAAAACATCAACGGCCATGATTCTTTTATAATCCTGTATTGATTATCTCCAAATTCAGTATCCAGTGTTCGACATTCATTTTGATACAATTGAGTAATGATAAAGTAATAGCTGCAATATGCATTTAGTGGTTTTTGAATGAATGTCTTAATTACTATCCGTACAACGCAATTATTATCCTATGTAATACAATTATTTTCCCAAGGGTGTCGTTTGTTGTCCACTTACTATCTTAGCTTCACTAGCTTGTACGTGGAACCACTTCAATTTGTTTCTGAAACAAATGGAGCAATATGATTGGCTGAGAAGCTGTCATTTGCATATAGCTGCTATGAGCAAATACTTACTTGTATAGTTTAGTGGTAAAAGTGTGATTCATTCTATTAAACCTTTAATATATAGTTAAGGGGTCTACGGTTTAATCACTATTCATATCAAAAACATTGCACCCTCCGTCCTTAAGTAAATGCTCCATTTTTCTTTTTTAGTCCATTTCAAGATAAATGTTGCATTACTATTTTTGATTATATGACATACTTATAAAATTACATTTTACACCCTTAAAATAATCTTTTTGCACCTTTAAAAGCACTATTCTTTTAGTAGAAGACAAAAAAAAAAACGCAAAAAAAAAGTGTTTAGAGCATTTTGAGCATACACAAACAGTACTCCATCAGTTCCAAATTAGTTGCTACATTCTGAAAAATGGCACTATTCATTTGTAAACTTTGACTGCTTATAGTTTTATGTACATAAAGAAAAATATAGTCATGATGGATCTAGTTTGATTCGTCTCAATATGTACTTTTTAAACATATAATTTTTATAATTTTTTATTATGTGTAGTTCAAGATATTTTAATTTAAAGTTGTGCATTGGGAAATGTGAAAAAGAGAATTGTTGAGATTTATTGATTTAGAATATAAATGTATATAATTATGAATATTAATAATACTAGACGTACTATTATGTGTTTTGAAGTTCGTAATTATGCAAAGTTATTTAGCGATGTAAGTCGTTAAACGTTGAGGTAAGTACAACAAGCACAGTGGAAAATCATGAGTCGTGACTAGAAGTCGCGACACGCAAAAAACAGACTGAAGTGCAAAATTTGCCAAAAAGAGACAAAAGCAAATCGCGACTCCAAACCGCGAGTCGCGATTTGCGATTCACAAGCCTGACGGTTGGCTTCAGTTCTACTTGGTTTTTTCCCGTTGCGTTGTGTCGGTTCGAGGCAACTGCTGTGCATTTTGGATAAGTTATAATATAACTTGTCTAAACAGAAATGATACATATGAAGTTACACTCATACTCATTTCCTCTCTGGCATACACTAAGTTTTCCTCTACATTTTTACAAAGAATTTTACACATACAAATCCTTTCATCATTCGTAGAGATTATATTAGGCTTTATTTCTACGGTTTCTTGTTGTATCTTCTTGACAAATTTCCTGTAACCCGGCCTACGAATTGGGTGGAAATATTGTTTTCAGGGAAGTGTCCTCTACACGCCTCGAGTGTTTATCATACTAGTTACCCTAAATTTCTGAAAATCTCTAACAATCTTAAAACAATATCTCTTAGTATGGCTTCCATCAAAGATTTGATAACCAACATCGCAAAGCTTGACAAGTTTGAGGGCGTGGAGTTTCGTTGGTGGCAGAAGAAGATGCATTTTCTGTTGACATCGTTGGGGGTAGTGTATGTTTTGACCACACCGAAGCCGGAGGTGTAACGACCCGACTCGCTTAAATCGGCGCGGAAGAAACCGACGAGTCGAGTAGTTAGAAACTACAACTCAAATACTTAAGAAATAAAGCCAATTCCTCAAATATAGTTATTAAACCACCAAAAGTACAAATACCCACAAGTTTGTACATAAACTAAACCAAAAGTCAAACTAGAAATACTATAATACGAGTTAACTCCAACTACATGTCAGAGTCTTTAAACAACATATAAAAGTCCAAAATCTAAATAGTAGCATCTAAACAAACTATCACTACCAATACTACAAAATCAGTAAATACAACAGGCAACACAAGAAATAACGTCGCTCGCCCAACCCAAAACTAGGCAAGAGCATCATCATCTGAAGTACCTGAAAAAATACAACAACGGTCCACCATCAGTGGCGAGTAACATAACTGACTCACCCTAATGGGAACGCACATGTACATAGCATAAACCAAACGATCAACATCATTAAACAAATTACGAGAACAACCCAAAACGTGAACTCGACTCAAACCAACCTAATCAACTATCTTTGGCGCAATCATTCATATTCTAGACCGGACTGTGCTCGTACGAACGCATCTTACGCGCTCGAACTTTCTACTATGTTCGGATTTGAGAATCTTACTCCCAAACCCCATGAAACCAATCTTACTGGAAATCCATGTCCCGTGAAACCAATCTTACTGGAATTCACAAAGATCACATAGTATGACTCCAACTAACCCAATACCGTGGATGGATTAGGGGCAACGTCTTAACCCAAAAACAAAGAATCTTACTCTAAGTTAAGGGCGTCTAAAAATGAAATCAAGCTAATTAATTAATTAATCATTTACTCATTTTCATCAATTAATCGTCATTATTATCCCACATAACTATATTAAGTTCAAGAACTGCCTAAAGCCTCGATTCTTGAAATTAACTAGCTAAAACATCGAAGTTATTCTCAAGAACTGCCTCTAGCCTTATTCTTGAGTCTAACCAATCATTATTCATCAGTCTTTATTCATTCTGTAATCGACTCAATCCTAATCTTTAACTTTCTTTACTATTTAAACCATTTTCTTTAACTTTCAAGATTCAATCAAGAACTCCTAAAGACTCATCAAGAACTCATAAAGAACTCATTCAAGATTCAAGATCTTCAATCAAGAACTCAATCAAGATTCAAGATCTTCAATCAAGAACTCATCCAACATAATCATCACACGCATATCATCATGAAAAATCAACCTAAACTTATCCAAAATTCATCAAACTTTGATACATAAATCATGATCATATAATAATGTATAACTAATCATAAAATCATGAAAATCATCACTAAAAACATCATGTAAACACATAAAAATCAGATTGTATAATCATACATAAAATCATGAATAAACATCAACAAACATCCTAAACATGCATTTAATCTATACTATAAACAAGGTATTCCAACTAGGTTGCGTTAGTATGTTACCTTATTGAAGATTACACACAAATTCAACACGAATATGCAACCCGAAACTCGACACACACACGGGCACACACACGGCACAAGCACGAACAACACGGCACACTTGCACGGACTGCACCCACACGAGCACACACACGGCCTGCTGCACACGGCACCACCACGAGCACCACTGCACCACCACGAGCACCACCGCACGGCCTGCTGCACGGTTCGAACACCAACCCACACGGACCCCACACGTGCACACGAACACGATCCCAAAACCAACCCGAACAAAAGATCTTGATTGAAACGAATGTGTTTAGGATTGTGTTTGAATACTTAAAGATCAATGAACTTTGAATCTTTAAGTTTTGGCTAGGAAAGATGATGAACCATTGATGGGTTCAATTTGTTCAAAAATGGCGTGAGGCAAGGAGGAAATGGAGGGAGTTTTGGTGATTGAACTTTGATGGCAAGTGCATTAGATGGCAAAATGAGCAAAACCTTAAGGCATCACTAACCACTCCTATTTATAGAAGTTGGTTAAGTGTGAAAGCAAAGCAAGTGGCAAGCCTTGCCAAGCTTGCTAAAAACCGGCCATGGGGGTTACTTGGGCCTAAATTGGGCTCTCGTGATCAATTGGGCTAATTTGCGAAAACCGCATAATTAATCATGCCCAAATCGATTTCACCCAAAATACTAAATAATTAATTAGAAAGTTAAATAAATAAAATTCTAATTAATTAAATAATAATTAACATAAATAATAAAAACTAAGAAATAAACATTTCGATTAAATCGAAATTATTCATATATAAAATTAAAATAAATAGTTCAAAAATTAATTTGAACTAGCACATAACAAACATAAATACACATAAATACCGGCAAAAATACCGATAAAATCTGGGTCATTACAGGAGGAGTATGAGGAGGGTGAAACACTCGAAACTACGAGGAGACACCTCAAATTTGAGAATGACGATTATATTTTTCGTGGTCACATTCTCAATGGTATGTCCGATACTTTATTTGATATTTATCAATATTATGACTCCGCACAATCTCTTTGGCATGATCTTGAATCTAAGCATATGGTAGGGGATGTTTCTAGTAAGAAATTCTTGGTTAGTAATTTTAATACATATCGTATGGTTGATTCAAGACCCATCATGGAGCAATTCCATGAAATTCAAAGAATGTTAGGAAGATTAAGGCAACATAATATTGATATGAATGAACTTTTTGTAGTCTCCTCTATTATTGACAAGTTACCAGCTAGTTGGAAAGATGTAAGGAACCAATTAAAACATAAAAAGGATGATATGAATGTTGAAAAACTTGGAGCCCATCTTCGGATTGAAGAAGGGATCCGAGTGCAAGATGGACAAAAGGCTGAAAAACCTATGACTCCCACCGTGAATATTGTGGAAGGGAAGTCCAAGGGTGGTAATAACTCTAAAAAGCGTAAGTTTAATGGCAAAAACAAGGATTTTGGTAAGAAATCAAAGAGTGACAATGATTCCCAAGACACATCCACTCGTGGATGTTGGGAGTGTGGGAAACCGGGTCACTTCAAGAAGGATTGCTCCGTGTGGAAGCGAAGGTTGAGTAAGAAGTCTCATGGAAACGGGAATGATGGTGGGTCATCCCAAGGCAAGCAAGGTATGAATTGTACACAAGTTTCACTTAATCGGTTTTATGATTATGTGTGTGTGATTTCTGAAATCAATTGTGTGCAGGATGATTGTGGGTGGTATATCGATTCAGGCACATCAAAGCATGTTTGTAAAGATCGTAATCTATTCAAGACCTTCGAGGAGGTTGGAGATGGAGTACGATTATACATTGGGAACGATTCTACAACTAGTATTTGTGGCAAAGGCCAAGTAGAATTGTTGTTCAATTCTGGGAAAACAATTATCCTTCGGGATCTGTTGTATTCTCCTGAACTTAAGAGAAATCTTGTATCTAGTGCGTTATTGAATCGATTAGGATTTAAACTTGTTTTTGAAGCAGACAAATTTGTATTATCTAAAGGTGGTGTGTTTGTAGGACTTGGTTACTTATGTAATGGTTTGTTTAGACTAAGTGTAGATAATTCTACACAAGACAATGTGTTTGTTGTTGATGTTGATTCTAGCTTATGGCATTGTAGGCTAGGTCATGTTAATTATAAAAAGTTGTGTTTTATGTCTTGTAGGGGTCGTTTCCGTCCGCCTACGTCTCACGAGTTGATTGAATTCTCGTTAACGCCGTACGTGAATACGGACTAGTAGGAGTCGCCACCGTGCGTTTTATACGGTCCACGGGCACCGAAGAAGTACTAAAAGCCAGGAGCAATCAGCCCCATATGGTCGTGTACCAGAGTATGGGTTCGGGGACAGGTTACGGGCCAATCGTGCATTGGGCCCGCCCGCCTGTAAGCGGTCTCTACTAGGTCTCTTTTTGTGGTCGTACTGTTATTATTCCCGAATTCAAAGATATCCCATATTATATCTTTAAAAGCGATTTACTAGGTGTGTTTAAATTATTACAATTATGACTAATTTAAGGTGACCACTTTGATTTAGTCCATATTAAACGGTCCCTAATGATCAAATTGGTCAAAAGTTAAAATAAAATATGTACATAATATTGATAAGATAAAATAAAATCAAATGAAATAAAATAAAATCATAGGAGATAGAATAAAATGAGATCATATGAAATAAAATCAAATCAAATAGTATCAAATAAAAAAATAACAAAAAAAAAAAAGAAACTAAGAAAATCAAGTCATATGCAACCAGCACTGACCAACCTGGCTTCGGACCAGAAAACCACCTGCAAGAATATTTTTCAAATTTTTTCTAGTATTTATACATAAAACTAGAAACAATAAGCTTCAAAACGACAACTCACACGACCACTAATTAGTTTCGCGCAATCCTGTAAAATTCAGCAAAGTCAGACAAACGAAACTGAAAACAGCAAGACTGACCGTCCTCTGTTCGAACCCAGAAAAAGTCTAGAAGACAATTTTATAAAATTTATTTGATATTTTTCAGTAAACGTAGACAGAATAAGCTTCAAAACGGCTATTCATGGGACTTCTAATTCATCACTAATAGTCCTGAAAAATTCAACAAATTTAGAGAAACAAAACTGGAAATGAAAAATCTGAACAGCGAGTTCATGACCAGGCTGCGTTCGATCCCATAAAACGTCCAGAAGGAATTTTCTTATATTTTTTGAAATAGTTTTCTGTAAAACTAGACATAATAGGTTTCAAAAAGAGTATTCACACGACTCGTAATTCGTTCTGAGCAATATAGGAAAATTCGTCAAAGTTGCACCAATGAACACAAAACCGAGAAGAAACACAATAGAATCATCAAATCAAATCTTAATACAAACCATGGGTAATGTAATTAAAAATTAAATGATTAATTAAATAAAATATATATATATATATGATTATAATGATTTAGGGTCCTCAGAATTAATACTGAATCGTCGTGGTCGAAACGGAATCGTCAAAGGCTTCGAATTGCTTGTTTCGGGGTTGTTTTGTGGTTGCGGTTGCGGCTGTTTTACTCGGTTATTTCCAGTCAGTTTAGGGGATTTTTTTATAGGGGTTTAATGGCTTCTATATGGCTTGTTAAGTATGCTGTTAAGACGGATACAAAGGAAGGTATTGTGGCTTGTTAGTATGTCGGTTTTTGGTGTTGCTAGGACTTGTTAGTGGTGCTATGATGGTTTTCTATTATGTCATTAAACAAATGGGAGGAGGTATATATAGTGGGATTGGAAGGTTTAAGAACAAAATCAAGAAGGATATGGGGGGATGTGATGAGATAGAATAAGGTAAGAGCTTGATATGGAGATGATTATGTGGAATATGATGAGATTTGATGGAAGATATGGATGGAATATGGTTGATATGATGAGATATTGGATGATAAATATAGGAAGCATGGTGATAGGATAATGGTAATGGTGATGATATGGGTGATTTGGTGTGATTTGGTTGAGATTACATGAGTTGGAAGGGTGATTAGAAATGATATGGGAGATATAGAGATTATGGTATGAGATGTAGAAGATTGTGTACAAGATATATATGGTGTGATGATCTTGAGTTGTGAGCGATCTGATTCTTATGTTGTGAATTTTGCATGGGCTTGGGTTTTGCATGGGGTTAGATGGAGATTTACGTGGCTTACACAGGTGGGTTTTGTAAGTAGGCTTTGTTAGATGTTAAGGTAGTAAGTTAGGTGGGCTTTGGGTGGGGTTATTAGGTGGATTAGTTTAGTAATTATTTAGTTAGTGTACTAAGCTAGTTGTTATTAATATTATTATTATTATTATTGAATGATTATTATTATTGTTGTTGTTGTTGTTGTTGTTATTATTATTAAAAAGTTAGTAATGCTAGTTTTGGTTTATTTAGGCTAAAAGGTTTGGGCTTGGTTAAAAGGTCTAAAATTGGGTCTAGCCACGCACAAGCAATTCTTGGGCCATTTCAGAAATCCGGACCAATTGACGACGGGTATATTACAATCATTGGACCCTTAATTAGGGAGACACTTTTAGGTGTCTACATGTCTAAATATGATTTAATACCTTCTTTTGATCCTAGTACCGGAAAATGTAAAACATGCATGCTTACAAAGATCACTAGAAAACCTTTTCCAAAATCAATAATGAGGGACTCAAATTTATTAGACTTGGTGCATAGTGATATTTGTGATTTTCATAGTACTCCATCTTTAGGCAATAAAAAGTACATAGTAACATTTATTGATGATTGTTCTCGGTTTTGCTATGTTTACTTATTATTTTCTAAAGATGAGGCCCTAGAAAAATTTAAAGAATTTAAAGAAGAAGTCGAGTTGCAATTAAATTTCAAAGTTAAAAAGTTAAGAACTGACAAAGGAGGTGAATACTATAATCCTGAATATTTCCGATCAGTAGGTATTATACATGAAACCACGGCTGCCTATACACCACAACAAAATGGTGTAGCCGAAAGGAAGAATTGGACACTTGAAGAAATGGTTAACGCCATGCTTTCCTATTCGGGTTTGAGTGATGGTTTTTGGGGAGAAACAGTTGTAACGGCATGTTACATTCTTAACCGAGTTCCCATGAAAGGGAATGAAGTTACTCCCTATGAGCTATGGTACAAAAGAAAACCTAACCTGAGTTATTACTTCAAGGTTTGGGGTTGTAGTGCCGGAACCCAAACTTAAGAAATCGGGTGAAAAAGGAGTTGAATGCATGTTTATAGGATATGTGGTTCATAGCAAATCCTATAGGTTATATGTTATAGAACAAAACGACTATTGGTCGGTTCATACCATAATTGAGTCAAGGGATGCGATTTTTTATGAAACTAGATTTTCATCAATGCCTAGACCAAGGAATATAACTCCGATTACTAGTGTTCAAGACTTTGGTCAAACTTCGTTTGAACAAAGGGATAAAGAACGTGCTAGTGATGAAGATGTACCATCTACTTCGACTCAACCTAGGAGAAGTAAGCGGGCTAGGAAAAAGAAATCTTTCGGGCCTGATTTTCATGTATACTTGCTTGAGGGGTCAAGAGAGTCCATTGTGACTAGATTTCCATATGTGCTTCATGTGGAGGATAATCCTTCAACATTTGGGGAGGCTATGAGGTCTCATGACGCTGCCTTCTGGAAAGAGGCAATTGATGATGAGATGGGTTCCATCATGGGAAATAAAACATGGGTTTTAGCTGATTTACCCCCGAAGTGTAAACTGATTGGGTGTAAATGGATCTTCAAAAAGAAATTGAAGGTTGATGGGACTATCGATAAATTTAAGGCCTGACTTGCGGCACAAGGTTTTACCCAAAAACCGGGAATTGATTATTTCGATACATATGCACCGGTAGCTAGAATCTCCAATATTAGATTGTTGATAGCTCTAGCGGCTATCAAGAATATAGTGATCCATCAAATGGATGTTAAGACAGCTTTTCTTAATGGAGATCTATAAGAAGAGGTTTACATGCGACAACCAGAAGGGTTTGTTGCAGAAGGTCAAGAACATAAGTTTTGCAAACTCATCAAGTCTTTGTATGTGCTAAAGCAGGCACCAAAACAGTGGCATCAAAAGTTTGATGATCTGATGTGGTTTTGTCTAATGGTTTCATGCTAAACAATTCAGACAAGTGTTTATATAGCAAATTCGATGACATCGGTAAAGGAGTCATCATTTTTCTATATGTTGATGATATGTTGATATTTGGAACGGATTTGGATCAAGTTGAACTAACCAAGTCCTTCCTCTCATCAAAGTTCTACATGAAAGATATGGGGGAAGCGGATGTCATCTTTGGTATCAAGATCAAGAGAGAAAAAGGAAGTCTCATCTTATCACAGTCTCACTATATTGAGAAGGTGATTAAGAAGTTCGGTGTGAACAGTGAGTGTCTTGTTTCTACGCCAATGGACCATAGCATAAAGGTTCTACCTAATGAAGGTAAAGCGGTATCACAACTTGAATATGCTAGAGTCATTGGGTGTCTCTTGTATGCAATGACGATTACAAGACCAGATATTGTCTATGCAGTTGGCAAGTTGAGTAGGTATACTAGCAACCCTAGTATGCAACATTGGCAATGCATTCGTCGTGTATTGAAGTATTTGAAGAAAACCATGGATTATGGTTTGACGTATAGTGGAAGTCCTTCGGTTGTAGAAGGATTTTCCGATGCAAGTTGGATCTCCAATAGAGAAGATCATTCATCAACCAATGGATGCATGGGTTTTCTTCTTGGGTGGAGGAGCAATTTCTTAGGCTTCCAAGAAGCAAACTTGCATTGCTGACTCCACCATGAATTGGAGTTCATTGCTTTGCATTCGGCTGGTAAAAAAGCCGAATGCTTGAGGAATCTCATGTTTGAGATACCTTTGCTATCAAAGCCAATTTCACCTATTGCAATTCATTGTGATAATGATGCGTCTTTGGCCAATGCATATAGTCAGGTTTGTAACGGGAAGTCTAGACACATTGGTGTAAGACATAGTTATATTCAAAGTTTAATAAAAGATGGTGTGATATCACGGTTGACTATGTGCGGACTAACTTGAATCTAGTGGATTGCTTCACTAAAGCACTTGCTACAAGTTTAGTTAAAAGGATGACAATCGGTTTAGGATTGAAGTCCCATTATTAATTGCTTTTAAGAGGATCTCAACTTGACGCCTAATAAGACGTTAGGTCTCAAGTTCAACGAGATAAATCTTCTTACAAGGTGATTGTGGAACTGGTTTTTCATCCAAGTAAGTTCCAGGTTTGTGATGCTTTAAGGCGGTATTCATTGGTTGTGCTAGAGTCACAATAGCATGTTGGCCAAAGGATAAGCCTATGTGAGTGCGAGGTGTGGTCGCTTCAAGGAGCTTGTGGGAAGAGCTTTGATGCATTCATGAAAGATACGAACACATGGCCCTACAAATTTTGTTGATATAATGAGTTTGGAAATTTAATCTTGTGTGTATAATATCTTCAAGTTGTTATGATTTATTGAAAATAGTTCAACCGTTTACGACACTATTTGGATACAATAGCTTGGAATGCGTATTATACTAAGTGGAAGTTCAAGTCTTAGTACACTTTCATCTATGCATGAGATTCCTTGTAATATTGGAATTGTTTATGCAAAGGTTTGTTTATATTCTAAATGGGGGAAGAAATGTTGAGATTTAGGGCTCGTTTACATTAGCTGATTAGAGCTGAGCTGAACTGAACTAAACTGAACTGAACTGAATAGAGATTAACTGAACTGAACTGAATATAATCTGAAGTAAACAAGCCCTTATTGATTTAGAATATAAATGTATATAATTATGAATATTAATAATACTAGACGTAGTATTATGTGTTTTGAAGTTCGTAATTATGCAAAGTTATTTAGCGATGTAATTCGTTAAACATTGAGGAAAGTACAGCAAGTACAGTGGAAAATCACGAGTCGTGACTAGAAGTCGCGACACGCGAAAAATAGACTGAAGTGCAAAAAGTGCCAAAAAGAGACGGAAGCAAATCGCGACTCCAAACCGCGAGTCGCGACTCGTGACATAAGGTCGCGACTCGCGAGCCTGACGGTTGGCTTCAGCTCTACTTGGTTTTTTCCCGTTGCGTTGTGTCGGTTCGAGGCAACTGTTGTGCATTTTGGATAAGTTATAATATAACTTGTCTAAAACAGAAATGATACATATGAAGTTACACTCATACTCATTTCCTCTCTGACATACGCTAAGTTTTCCTCTCCATTTTTACAAAGAAGTTTACACATACAAATCCTTTCATCATTCGTAAAGATTATACTTGGCTTGATTTCTACGGTTTCTTGTTGTATCTTGTTGATAAATTTCCTGTAACCCGGCCTACGAATTGGGTGGAAATATTGTTTTTAGGGAAGTGTCCCCGACACGCCTCAAGTGTTTGTCATACTAGTTACCCTAAATATCTGAAAATCTCTAACAATAATGTAGCAAGTAATTTGGGACAGAGGAAGTATTTAGTAATAACTACTCCATCAGTAACTTAATAATTGCAAAAATTTGACATTTTCTCTCTACTATAATTATGCTCGGAATTACTCCCTCCGTCCCCCTTTTTTTGCAACAAGTACAACTTTGTCACTGTTCACTGACCAACTTTGACTCTCTCTAATTTTATGCGCATAAGAAAAAATATAGTCAAATGGGATCTCGTTTGATTCGGCTCGATATGTACTTTTTTAATTTATAATTTTTATATTTTTTATTATATGTATTTAAAGATATTTTTATTTAAAATTGTGTGTTGGAAGGTGTGAAAAAGTAAATGTTGCAAATAAAATGGGACGGAGAGAGTAAAGCAAAGAAAGATGGCTATAATCGTAACACGTAAATACAGACACACCAAAGATTAACAAAACTACCCGGCATGTCATTGTCAATTTGGAGTATCATCCTGTGATGCCACTTACATAAATACTTAAATGCACAGAAGCTGCGCACTTCATACGCCACTACCTTGTCTACCTCACTGAATTTGCTTTTCTTTAATCTCTTGGGCTCTCATGAGGTTTAAAATATTTTGACTCAATTTTTTCCCCATATAAAAAGAACTAGTCTTAATCCCGTATTATGTACAGGTTTTGATTATTTAAATCATTTATTATGTAAATTTATGGATTTTTTTTCTTAATTATTTAAAGCAAAATGTAAGATTTCTATTTTGATTTTGAGTTATTTTAATTATGACGATTTGATTTGTTATGATATGTGATTTCACAAGATTAGTGATCAAATTGGAATTCGATTGTTAAGAAGACATTTAAGGTTTTATTTTTTATTTTTTTAAAAAAAAGAAAGTAAGAAAGAGTGACAAATGGATGACACGTGTCACTTAAAGTTCATGTTTTAAATGTTTAAGTATAGATTGAAATTTTCAAGGCCATCACTATTGTAATGCATAATGGAAGTTTTATTTTCGTGCCACTTTCAGATCGGATCGAACCATTTCGGGTTCGGACCAAGTTCAATTCGGACCGATGTACTATTCGAACCGGATCGGGTTTCATATTGAAGTTTCGGACCAAAATCGGATAAGGACCAATTTGGATCGGATCGTTTCGGATCGGATCATTTTGGGTCGGATCATTTTGGATCGGAACGTTCATATCTAGTCATTTCGGGTCGAATCATTTCGGATCAGAACGTTTCAGCAATACTTGTTTGATTCTTCAATAAGATTATTTTTGTAGTTTTGTGTATAATTTTCATGCATGCTTAACTAAAAAATCCATTCAATTCAACGATGTGTGATAACAAACATGAAAAATATTCCCAACAAGCTACTGTGTATAAAAGATATTGTAAACAATAAAGATTTTCTTTGGATCGGACGATTTCAGATTTTTTTTTTTTTACGGATCAGACATGTTCGAATCGTGTTGTTTTCGGATCGGGACGAGTTCGGATCGGACCTGTTCGGATTCATATGAGTTTCGGACCAAATGAGGTTCGAATCGTTTTGTGATTCGGATTGGGACGAGTTCAAAAGTGTCCTGTTTGGATTCGGTTGAGTTTCAAACCAGACGAAGTTCAGATCGGATTGGAAATTGGATCCGTCTTGTTCGAATTCGAATGAGTTCGGACCATGTGTGGGTTGGATCGAATCGGGATTCAGATCGGGTTTAGGATTTCGTATTCACTTTGCCACGTCCACCCAAACCCAACCCCAACACAAGCGAAATTCAATGAACCAAACCCCACACCCCTTAACCCATCACCACTCACGCACCCACTCATAACCTAATGCAACAACACTATTATTACCCTCTTGGATCACCCCCTCCGTGGGACGGAAAGCCAAAACTGGTCTTGGTTCTTAAGTCATGGTACCCTCGAACACTTAGCCTTTTTATAGCGACCTAGACCGACCTTTAGGTGGTAGTAAACCTAACATTCTACTACGCTACATTTTTTACTCCTTCAATCCGAAATATGTCTTCAGCATTAGAGGTGTCTTCCCGTGATCCGCTGTAATACCCCGAAATTTCGGGATATTTTAAATTTTTCATAATTAATTAAATATATAATTAATTGACTATTTAATTGGTTATTATTTAATTAATTATTAACTTTATTTGTAGCAGTCCAGTTATTTTTAATCCTGGCCCGAACTTTTTTTATTTTATCTTGCCAAAACCTGAGCCCAATTATTCCCTTTGATTTATGTGTTACACAGTTTCCCCTTTCTTTCTTTTCTTGTTTCTTTAATTTCTTTTATTCAATATTATTATTAAACCTTTATCTATTTTGACCTTTCCAAAAATCCTATTTTTATTCTTGCTCTCATACTTTTTTTTTCTACTAAATTTTAGGAACTCTTAACCCTTTTTCCCTTCAATATTTTCGGTCACCCCATCTTTTCTTGTTGATTAATTTCTTTAATTTGTTCTACCCTATATATTAAATGTTACATCTATTTTGATCCATTCTAGAAAAACCCTATTTTTATTACTCTTTCTACTTTGCTTACTAAATTATAGTAAACCTAGACCCTTATTTTCTTTTCATTTTACACAACCAATAGGAAGAACTACAACAACCAATTTCTTTATTTATCATCCTTCAAAGATCAATCATTAAAACTATTCCTAACCCTTTTCTATTGCTTCAACCCTTAAAGATTGATCAAGAACCTTAAAGAAACCTTAAAGAACACAAGGAAATCGTTAACCTTGGTGATTATTCGAACCATATCATTCCTTCAAAGGTAATTGGATTGCTTTTACTTAATCTTTAGGATAGATTAGTTTCATAGTTTTTAGAATATGGTTTGGAATTGTTTAGAACAATGTAGGATTGCTTGGAATTAGTAACATGTTTAGGATTGAAATTTTTTGAATGATATGATGAATATTATGATGTTATTTTCTTGATTTCTTTATGTAAATTTGATGAATCTTGATTATTTAAATTATTAATTAAAGTCTTAAATTAAAAAGAATATGTATGTTCTTGTTGTTCTAAATTGTCGAGTCACTTAGAATAATTTTAGGAGCTTCTTTAATGTTTGATCTTTAATCAAGATTTATTTCGTGGCAAAATTCATCCTTTTCTTGCTTGAAATAATTTAATCTTTCAAACCGGTAAAACTGTCCAGATTTGGTTTACGAATTATTCAAGGAACTTAATCAATTCGGATTGCTACGAAATTTTAGTTGGAAGTTAGTAATACTGTTTTACATCTTGTGTTAAATTTTCGTAATTTTTAAAGATCTTTTGCTATGGCAGAAAAATCTAAAACTGAATTCAGCCTAATCTGATTTGTTAGTTATAAAATTCCTTAAAAATAGTAAAGGACGTTATTTTTGAATGAAATTTATGCACGTTAAACCTTGAACCTATATTTAGCTTCCATCAAAATTTCCAGATTATTCGATACCTTTAAACGGTCGTTCATAATTTAATTCTTTAAAAATCAGATTGTGTAAAATAGGGTGATTGAATTATTAAAACATGCTACTATTAATTCTTGAAATGTTTATATGATGATATGATGAATTTATTTAATTAGTATTTTTATTTTAAAAATTTCGAGTGGTCATATCAGGGTTTGACCAATTTTAGTTTAATTTCTGACTTATAATAATATTGGAAGGTAATTGTAGGAACTATAATTATCATTATTATAAATATAACAATACTTCGGAAAGCAATATTATGACAAAAGGAATAAGTTGCATTATAATAATAATAATAAAAGGATTTTAGGGATGGTTATTATATTTATCACCATAATATTTATTATCATTATTATTATTAAAAGGAATTATCAGGGACAAATGACAATATGAAGGGAAATAACAATATGACAAAAAGGGTAAATTACAACATGATAATAACGAAGAAGATTACAGGAATAATTACCATTATATTTATTATCATTATTATTATTAAGGAAGTCAGTAGGGATAAGTCGCAATATGAAGGAAAGTAATAATATGAATAAAGGAAGGGTTATGGGTAAAATATGACAAGATAAGTATTTCAGGGGAAGGTTTCCTTTGTATATGTGTATAGTATGAATTTCGTATATTTGTGACTGTATGGTATACGTATATTGTATGTATTTCTAACCGTATTTTGCAGGTATTTTGTACGTATTGTATACGTATTTTTATATGTATTCCGTATGTATTCTTGTACGTATTTTTATACGTATTCTGTATGTATTTTTGTACGTATTCTGTATGTATTTTTGTACGTATTTTTATACGTATTCTGTATGCATTTTCGTACGTATTTTTGTACGTATTCCGTATGTATTTTTGTACATATTTTTGTACGTATTCCGTATGCATTTTATACGTATTTTTGTACGTATTCCGTATGTATTTTTGTATGTATTTTTGTACGCATTTCGTAGGTATTGTTTTTTCATTATTTTTCCGCATGATGTTGGTCATTTTCGAGTGGTATAAGTTTAGTTTGGAGTTTGAGTCAAGTTAAGATGAACAAGATTGGATTAGAAGTTAAGCTATGACGATAAGGAATTGAATTGAGGGTTGGAATAGAACAGAACAGAACAGAATTGAATTGAATTGAAAAGATGATTAACTATGAAGTGACCACCTATCTAGTGGCTCATGTGCCATGAACATAGGTATAGTCGAAGCCACTGTCCTAACTTCGGATTGGGGACAGTTCTTGATCCCAGTGCTTGGGGAGTAGATCCTTGTGGTTGACCCGGCATGAGCAAGGAAAGTTGGGGGGAGTAGAACTTTGTGGTTGACCTCTTACGAGCATATGACTGGTCACGGATTAGCACCTGGTTGGGAAAGAACAGAAAAGAAGAGTCATTGATGAGGATTAGAAGTCTAGAATTGGTTGAGCTAAGCTGAAGGTCTTGTTAAGGATGACTTGTATGATTGTTTTCCGCTGCGTACTTGATGTGTTTGCTTGTTGACTTCTTTGCATGATGACTTGTTCGACAGTTCAGATGATCTCTTCTGATTATTATGTTTCTAATTGTGTTCTACTGATTAAGTAGAACAATCTAATTACTCACCACTGACTGTGGACCCCCCATTCTATTTCAGGTACAGGTGGTGATTGAGTTTAGGCTACGTATGGGCTGGGATTGTGAGCTAGCCAGCTTAGAAGTGACCCGATGACTAGTTTAGATTATGTTTATTTGATTTAGTAGTCTATTCTTTATTTTGTAATAGTAAAGGATATTAGTTTGATATTTATTTTGGGATTATCTAACAGTTTTTAATGAATAATATGATTAAGTTTTAGAGCTTCCGCTGTAGTTTATGAACCTAACTTTGAAGTTTTAGAAGTTAATGATCTGTGATTGTTGTTTTCTCCGAAAACAACGCTGCTAAATTACGGGTCGTTACATCCGCCCCCAAGCTAGTGACATTTTCGCGTTTTGCAAGTTAGACATCAAAGAGGAGCACGACATATAAATACCTTAAACACGTTAGGAAGTTCCAGATTAGGAACACTTATAAGTTTTATTTTATTTTTTATAAAAAAAAAACAGCTCAAATCAAACCAATTAAACATAGGCTTAAACGTATTAAAACGAAAATAATACACTGATCTCTAGTTGTAGATGATTAACTCGAGAATTCAGACCATAATTTTTTTGTGTGTTAAGAGAGCTAGAAAGACAGAGATGAAAACAACATTAGCTATCACAGAATATAGTTTTCTTGCAAGATCCACCAAGATGCACATATTAATATATTATTATGATAACAATAATTCGTTAAGATTAATTAATATAAATTGGTTTAACGGCTCAAAAATTTATTAAATGAAGTCAAATAACGAGGGAAAAATATAAAAAAAAAAAAAAAAAAGAAAAGGAAAGAGCATAATAATTGTTATTCATGATCATGAATACATCGTACAGAACAAGTAAAGCTAATCGATCACACCAGCACAGAACATCAGCAATTATTCATACGACGCGTTCTTTTTCAAGTTGGTGAAAGATACTTTTTTTTTTTTGTTTTAATTATCGGATTAATAATACGAGAAGTTCAATTCAAAACTCTGTGTCACAACCAGCCTCCGCCGAAAACCAGCAGATGCTTTATTTTTTGGTCATTTGTGATCTGGAGCGGTTTTGGGGTCTACAACTAATAATAAATTCACCCCTTAATTCCAATCCTTGCTTGAACTCTAAAAAGACTTAAATCATATGAAAGTGGGAAAAAAACTTTTCATACTCAACGATAGATTACCCACCACTAAATAAGTATTGTCATTAATATTAATAGTGGATTCCAAATCATATGATAAACAATATTGGATTTTTTTCAGTTATACCCATGATAAATATGTGATCCCGTCGTAGAAAATGGGGTCGCAAATGATTTTTTCCGTCGCAAAAATTTCACCCCGTCGCAAAAAAGGGGGGTCGCAAATAATTTTTCCCGTCGTAAATGAGTCATTTCTAATAGAGTTTGAGTTAGATATTAGGTAATTTTAGTGACGGACTCAAAAACCGTTACAAAATATCTACATTTATGACGGAATTTAGGCCCGTCATTAATGGAGTAATGTTTTGTAGTGTCAGAGGTAAAATATTGTAATTAATTGAATAAGCTAATTTGATTTGTTAATCACTCATGAAATTAATATTCAGGAAAAAAAGGGGGGAAATCAAATTAATAATGGAATAATAAGGAAGAAAAGGATGGGAGTATTGAATGGGTAAACATTGTTGTCGTCGAATAAATTGAATGGAGAAGAAGAAGAAAAAAAAAATCTGGACCTAGAAAATGAGGATGAACATGAATGAAGTGTCAAGTTTTGTTATTCTAGGTCATACTCGGTTATTGTTCAAGTCAGACTTTATTTGTTCTAGGTGTTATAACTATGTTTCAGGTCAATCTTCTATTTTTTTTACAAACACTGACCTGGAAAAAATACTGACATGGGAAAAAAATGACGTGGAAGTAACCTGGATAAAAATTAAAATGATCTGGGAAAATAAATACTAACGTGGAACAAAATAAAACTGACCTGAAAATAAACAAGCTTCACCTAGACAACACAAACATTAACCTAGAAATAAACAAGTCTTACCTGAAATGTTTAAACACTAACCTAGAAATAAACAAGCCTCACCTAGAACACACAAAGATTAACCTGGAAAAAAAATGGCTGACTTGAAAATAAACAAGCCTCACCTGAAAAACACAAATACTAACCTGGGAAAAAAAATAAGTAGTTAACTTATTTTGAAGCTGAAAAAAATAATTAACCTGAAAATAATTAGTTTAACTAATTTAGTTTTTCAAGTAACTCTTTATTCTTTCCATGCAACTACTTTATTGTTTCCAGGTAACTACTTAACTTTTTTAGAATTTTTTACCCAAATAATGCCAAGGTTCAAGAAAATTACAAGTTTGCATTGAGTTGTAAAATATTTACCCGCATACCGTCCACATAGGATCGGATCTAGGTTTGTTATTTTAAAAAAATTCTCAGCTATAAGGGCTCGTTTACATTAGCTTAATAGAGATGAACTGAACTGAACTGAAGTGTATTAATTGAACTAAATAGAGATGAACTGAACTGAACTGAATAGAGATTAACTGAACTGAATATAATCTGAAGTAAACAAGCCCTAAATCGCTATTGGCAACAGTGATTTATCCTAAGTAAGTTGCTACTGCCAATAGCGATTTACACAGGTAAGTCGCTATTGGTAATAACGACTTACTCAGGGTAAATCGTTATTGGCAATAACGACATATGTTGGACAGTGTTTTTTAGTTGCTTATGTGTGCTTCTACTATATTAATTTGGCTGGTGTCATGAGTCATGACATGCTTAAATTAAGTGAAATCGCTATTGGCAATATAATAGCGATTTATTCTGGTAAATTTGCTATTGCCAATAGCGATTTATTATGGTAAATCACAATTGCCCGTAGCGATTTATTCTGGTAAATTGCAACTGCCAAATGCCAATAGCGATTTTGCATTTTTTTAAATAAAATAAAATAAATTCAGCTCCGATCCTACGTGGAAAATATTCAAGTAAATATTTTGCAAACCAACGCAAACACGTAATTTTCTTTGCCACTAAGCATTATATGTGTAAAAAAAAAATCCACCTTTTCAGGTAAAAACTTTTTTTTGAGTTCAATGTATATTTTTTCAGATAATATGTTTCCGAGTGTGTGTTTTTCCTTCAGGTATCATAATATTGGGACTGCTAGATGTGTTATTTGTTTGGGCTTGATACACACGTCCTTTTTATGTTAGGCTTGTCCATTCGTCCGATGTAAAAGTCAGAAAAAATTATTTACATGCATTGTTGTTTTTAACCAATATTATCATTTGGCGATGAGTTATATTACATATATACTAATATAAATAAAATGATGCTATGGCATAAAAAAAATACTCACTTCTTAACATAAAAAAATTATTTTTCACGCAATTTAAGAAAGTAATTTAAGAGTGTAAACGAGTGAATTAAGCAAAATGGTTTTAATACAAGCAATAATATGATTATAAGTTACTAATATAAAAATTATTTTGATTAATTTGGTCGTCTGCACCTTCAAATCGCTTCCTTAAAAAGCATGCAAAAACAATTGTTGAAATTTATACGTTATGGAAGGAGTATATGAATTGTAAACATGAAAACTACTACCTTTGTTTTTTTTATAGTTTACTTAGTTTGACTTTGTCACTATTCATAAGTATACTTTGATTATCGTTTATGATTTATACATAAGATAAAACATAGTCATGTGGGGTCTCGTTGGATTCGTTTCAACATGTAATTTTTTAATATCTAGTTTTTATAATTTTTACAAACACGCAATTAAAATATTAATCTTTAAAGTTTTGTCTCGGCAAGTGTGAAAAGCGAAGTGAGTAAATTAAAAAAAAAACGGAGGGAGTATTAGGGCTCGTTTATATTAGATGAATAGAGATGAACTGAACTGAACTGAACTTAATAAAGATGAACTGAACTTAACTTAACTTAACTGAACTGAACTAAAAAGAAGTGTATTAATTGAACTAAATAGAGATGAACTGAACTGAACCGAATAGAGATTAACTGAACTGAACTGAACTGAATAGAGATTAATTGAACTGAACCAAATTGAACTGAACTGAATATAATCTGAAGTAAACAAGCCCTTACTTTGCAACGCTAGCCCTAGCTTCCCCCTTCTCTCCCATTTCTCTTGCTCCATTGGTGATTTTGAAGGAGTTTCCATCGATTTAATCAGTGAAAAGCCCAAATTTAATTTTAATATCTTATTTTCTTTAGTTTTCATATTGTTTGTTAATCCTTGAATAATTGATCTCCATCTCTAATGATGGTTCTTGGTCTAGTTTTTTGGTGGATTGATTTCTCCCATCTTGTGTGGTTATTATTTCTCATCTCGTGGGTTGTTGTCTTTCCTATGTTGCGGGTTGTTATTTCCCATATTATGTGCGTTATTTTTCCTCAAATGAATTACATCCAATCATTGGGTTGGAGAGTTATGATTATCTTCAACAAAGATTTAGGGCTTCAAATATATATTTTAATCTTCAGATCTATACATGAAGTAGTTGTAGTTGGACAAGACACATTGAAGTTGAATGAAAATCAACTGGTGATTCTACAATCGGGTGGAAACGAAACAATCAGCGAAGTTGAAGTTAAAATATGTATTGTTATTTTAAATATAATGTATTTGAAAAGGTTATTTTAAATATGATCGTTATTGCGAAATAAATAGTTATATATAGCAACGACAAATGTTGTTGCGAAAACTACCTACCATGAACTATTTAAAGGGTATGGCAACGACTTTTTTCGTTGTGAAATAAAGAGCTATATTTAGCAACGACATTCGTTGTTGTGAAAAATAGTTAGAAATAAACAATTATATTTAGCAACGATAATTGTTGTTGCGAAAGATAGTTGATATGAGCATGGTATTTGTTAGGTTTCGCAACGACTTACTTTTGGCAACGACTGAAGTCGATGCATTAAATTCATTTTTAGCAACGACTAAAATCGTTGCACTTTTTTTTGTAACGCCCATACCGGCAACGACCTGGCAACGACAATTGTAAACATAACGTAACTACTTCATGTGCAAGTAGAGAGAAATGAAGACATTTATAATATGAGAACTGCGCGCTGGAGATTATTGAATAAATATACAGCATTAAATGTTAAGTTGGTCTTGTGATTTTTATTTATTTTTTTTGAAACTAAGTTGGTCTTGTGAATTATTTGCCTTTAACTAGTATCTCAACTCATTTCCTAGGGTTGCATTTTTTATTGCTGCACTTAAACTTTTCTATTCATTTAAAGTTTTTCTTTTTAAGAAAATGTATACATGAAATCAAGATGTCTTTCTTTTGAAGAAAAATCCTCATTTATCAGTAGTTAGAAAGAAATTTTAGTATCTATAGAAGGATCTATATCAACAAGCTTAGGGATACCGTGCCGGAATGAAGTAATACAGTTAGCAAAACGAATGGCCTCTGTATAAATATGAGTTGAAGAGACGAAATCAAAATCATGACGGAGAAGTCGAACATCTTCCATGATCAGTTGAATTTTCCAAGGACAACATAAATGATCCTACAAAGCATTGATAACCGTTATTAATTGTCACCTACAATAAAGATATAGGAAAAATTAAGTGACGTAGCCTCAACAACCAAGGTGGGCACGTTGCCTAAAAAGAAAACTTGGGACATTAGACATTCGCCATTATGATCTTTAAGGAGAATACATGCAGAAGCAAAGTTAGCCGGAAAAGGAACCATCAAAGTTTAGTTTAATTATACGCAAGGGGGAGGGGACCCAACTAACAAACATAGATGAATAGTTAGACTTATACGGAGAATTGTCATCAGTATGATAAACTGAAGAAAGGGAATCTAAGGATCGGAGAGATGAGATTTCCATTCCATGAAATAGGATAAAGCTCGAGCAAAAAGGCAACTGACGATATGGGAGTATTACAAAAGACTAGTTTATTACGTACTTTTCAAATACTCTAGGGATATTCAGAACTTTAAGTATAATGGGGGAATATTGGTCTTTATGTGGAGGCACACAAAGAGTGAAGATAGAGTAAGATAGGTAGGAAGATGGTTGATCCAATGTAACAAATGGATTGATCATTTGAGCCCAAATAGGGGAGCTAATAGTGGCAATGAAGGAACATATGGTCTTGAGTTTTAATAGCCGATATACAGAGAGGGCAAGGAGACGAAATGGTAACAACTAACGCAAATGTTAATAAACTTGTCATATTAGAAGTTAGTACATTGTGTAAAAATTGTCAAGTAATGATTTGAAGCTTATGGTTAAAATCAAGTTTAATTTCCAAAGCAAATGAAAGTCCCACGTATGAGTATATGAGGGAAGATCATAAGCTAACTATGTGGTAGATGGTAAATTGATCATCAAAGGGAAATCCTAGCATAGTAAAATAGGGTTATATGCCTGGGGAATTCTTAGAATTATCTGAATAACATTAGCTTGAATTATTCTAACCACCATGGCGCCATTCAAGCTAATGTTATTCAGATAAGTCTAACATGGAGGATGTACTTCCATATCACAAGAGTCCGAACATGGAAGACGTGCTTCCATATCTTCGAATCTTTCGGTTGGGCACGATAGCGGATAAAAGAAGTATTTTATAGGTATTTAGTGTGATTGGTTTGAACCCGAAGATCAAATGATATATAAACAAATGAGCTTTATATTTAATTAATCAATTATAACCCTTCATATAGTGATGATAATTTAGTAATGTATGTAAATATCACACATAACTCGATGTAAACAAAGTTTTCAATTATTTCTACGTGATTATCATAGAAGATATATTTGAATGTTGTTTTTAATCAAAATCTATCTTTTTTTCCTAATTTTTATGTAACTAAAGATATTCAAATGGAGTGACCAATAAGCTAAATTTGTCCACACTTTTTTTCCTTCTTAATTTACTTTAAAAATAATTGAGAAATAGACAGAATTAAATTACGGTGATACTCTCTAAATGATTATATTTTTCCTTACATACAAATTATATATATAAGTATTGTGAAAAAATGTAGGGTGTAAAAGAAATACAAGTAGGTGGCACATCAATCATAAGCCACAACAGAATGGGCATTTTTTTGCCAATTGCCAAATACCCCAATACCCCATGTGATCAAGTGTGAATTTAAACCTAAAAAAGTCAAAAAATTATTATAGTGGGCATCTCATCCCTAACAGCTTTCCATTCCAATAACAAATTATCCACATATTCCCCTTAATAAACCCTCCTCATCCTCACTTTCACTCCACATTTGTGAACCACACTATCCCACATTAAAAACTTCCAGAGAAGCACCCCAAAAAAAATCTTCAAAAACTCAACCCCCAAAAAAATAAATAAAAATAAATACAAAAATTTAGAGTTAATCCATTCACCTTTAATATATGATGGCAATCTCAATAAAGCCATCAAAATGTTTCCAAATTCTTATCATCACATCTCTAGTACTATTATCCTCCACTTTCCTCATCTCCAGCGTTGATTCTTCAGCCACCATCGGCGACGTCGATGTCGGTGGTTGGCTAGTGTCAGCTGCCAGGTCAACCTGCGACGGCACCATCGGAGAATGCGCTGATCAGGAGGATGACGATGATGAGTTCGCAGTTGACTCGGATGACGACGATTTCGTAGTTGACTCAGATGACGAGTTCATGCTTGACTCAGAGTCAAATCGGCGCAGTTTAAGATGGAGAAGAAGATACATCAGCTACGGTGCGCTTAGGAGAAACCGCGTCCCTTGCTCTCGCCGCGGTGCCTCATATTATAACTGCCGTCCACGTGCCTCTGCCAACCCCTACCGCCGCGGCTGCAGCCGCATTTCTCGCTGCCGCCGACGCTAAATTTTTTACTTCTTCTTTTTTTTTTTTTTTTTTTTTGTAAAATTGATCTGATCGAATCATCGCTACCTTTCAAACATATTACTCAAAATATTTTCTATAAAGAAATTCATCTTCAGATTTAAATTTATGTTCAATAAATTTGAAGTTCTTAATTATTCTGAAATTATTCTGAGGAGTTGCTTGAGAGTTTGAGATCATTTGATCTGTTTTTTATTTTTTGTGTTGTACCTCATTTTTACGTTATCATCATTATCATTCATTTTTCTAACATATTATTATTATTATTATTACTTTTAATTAATCTGTTATATACGAGCACTATATATGAAATTACTGTTGTTTTTTTTTTTATTATTTATAAATTTCTTTGATTTGAATGGGAGAGTGAAGAGGATGATTCGTTCATGTGATCTGCGAGGATTCGCGTTCTTCTTGGCCGTTGACATGTTAATTAGTTTAAGAATGTTAAGTGTGTTATTAAATGTAATACAATTCATTGATAATAAAGTAGTTAATTAATAGATATACAGAAAATAAAGTATTATTATTTACATGTTACTCCTGTATTATTAATAATTAAATTAATAATAAGTGTGTTGTGTCAACAATAGCTGTCACTTGTTGCATCTTCACATGATAGATCATGAATTTGAATTATTGTTGTTACTTGTCTTTTGTTTTTGGTTTTATTTTAATTGTCATTATTCTAAACAAATTAACTGGAAAATGATTTTTGCACTCTCCAAATTGATTTTGGCACTTCCCAAATTGATTTTGGCACTTCTCCCACAGTCCCACTCTCACATAAATAGTAAGAGGGAGAAGTGCCAAAATCAATTTTGAGAATGCCGAAATCAATTTTAAGAGTGTTAAAATTAATTTTGAGAGTGTCAAAATCATCGACCAAATTAACTGTATATATCGTCACTTTACTTATAAATCTAAGCAACTTCACAACAATTTGGTTTTTGGGTAATCCAAAATGCTTCACTGTGTGACATGTGAGTATGTGACATTGATCGAAAGACAGTTGTCCACCAATAGTAGTGCGTGTAAATTTTGCGGACCGCATTTAAGCGGCACTAATTTTCTATCTATATCTATACTACTAAAACTCTAACCACTATTTTCCTCCCACCTTTTTTTCCCTCTTAATCTCATATTTCTACTTTCTCTCTCTATTTAATATCATAATTAATACACTAATTAATAAATAAATAAAATCCTAAATAAATATTTTTTTAAACTAAAATCTATCCATCTATTTTATTTTATCGATTTTAACTTGATTATAACTAAAATAAAAATCAATGTACACATGACACTTTGAGGTTAATTGTTTTCCCGTCTTTATATACACGATTTGGTGCCTTCTACTAATTTAATTGTCCTTTTTTACAAGGATTTCATTGTTTTTGCAACAACTTATTCATATTTTTGTTACAATAACATACCTTTAATCAATTTTTTAAAATTAAGGATAAAAAATGTTATATCAATTTTGCTACAAAAGATAATATTTTACATTATAAGTACCACTAAGGTCCCGTTCTTTAGGACTTCTATCAACTTAATTTAAGTTAATTTCATTTAAGTTCAGTTAATTTAATTTAAGTTCAGTTAATTTAATTTAAGTTCATGTTTTCTCAGTCCTATAGGACGGGGCCTAAGCCTGAGCCTTTTATTTTTTATTTTTTTGATACAACTACCACTAACTTTTATTTTTTTCATACAACCACCACCTAAGCCTTTTATTTTATAAAACTACCACAAACGATATGACTTCTTTAAAACCACTACCATTTAACACCCAATGTTAACTCCCTTAACCGAGTCGTCAATTTCGGTTTCCCCACCCCTTTATATTGTACGATTTCCCTCCGATTTTACAATTCCTCATCTATATAACCCTAATCCTTCCTCATTTCTCAATTGTCTCCCAAAATTTCATCTTTCTAGAGTTTTCCTATTCAATTGAAGCTTAGTCAGAAATTTTGGATGAAATCGTGCAATATTGTTCAATTGAAGGTAAATTGAGTTATTTTTTCCTTTTTATCGGAGTAACTTCCTGTTTTAAATACTTTTAACGTAGGACCTACTAACATCTCTGCTAACCTTGGGTGTTAAGTGGTAGTGGTTTCAAAAAAGTCATAATATTTGTGGTAATTGTATAAAATAAAAAACATAGGTGGTAGGTGTATCAAAAAATAGTGGTAGTTGTTCAGAATTTTTCCAAATATAAATAAAAAGAAGGCATGTATGTTTCATTTCATGATTTTCTTATACTATTTCACAATTTGAAGTTGGCAAAAGCTAATATTTATTTTATATTAGTAAATAGTTTAGTATAAACATTACCAGCATTCCAATTAAAATATATATTACCTATTAAATGACAAGTTTTTTAGGAAAAAATTTATTCATATATGTTCTAAACTTGAAAACTTTAAAATTTTATATCCGTGCAACCGCACGGGTACTATCTAGTACAATATTAATATACTAGCCAGTAGCCAT
Source organism: Salicornia ramosissima (assembly GCA_951394345.1). Taxonomy (NCBI): domain Eukaryota; kingdom Viridiplantae; phylum Streptophyta; class Magnoliopsida; order Caryophyllales; family Amaranthaceae; genus Salicornia; species Salicornia ramosissima. Next base: position 12,460,904 of record OX596236.1, on the reverse strand, counting down.
ATATATAATAGATTAAGATTAATAGCTTTCTTTGCACGCTATCTGTGTAATAATTTTGAAAATTTTGTATTATTATTATCAATATATATATAGTATGATTTTGTGTATGTTGATTTTGGTTTGTTATTAAATTTTGTAACATATAACCTCCGTCTCTATATGTTTGCTGCATGAGGACTTTTGTCACTATTCATTGTGCAACTTTGACCCTCTCTAATTTTTTACATATAAAAAAAATATAGTCAGGCGGGTTCTCGTTTGAATTGTCTCAATGTGTACATTTTTAATATATAATTTTTTATTATAGATATATATATATCTAGATATATATTCATTTAACGTTATATTTTGGGAAACTTGAAAAAATAAATATAGCAAGAGGAAGTATAAGTTTTCTCGTTATTTAGTTAAGGGAGGGGTTAAAGTGTAATTCACTTGGACACCACTGTGACATCCTTTTCCCTTATATAATAGAGATAATTTAATATTTATATTATTTTAATTTGTAATAATCCAAATGTTACACCATTTTTTTAGATAAATTACATGGTTGGGTTATTCAAAGTAACGTTTCCTTGATATAATTATGAAAATATTAAGGTGTAAATTTGCCAATTAAAAATTTTAGATAATAAAAAATTATAAAAGTGCTATATAATATATATATAAATATATATATATATATATATATATATATATATATAGAATACTTTGTATTTTTTTAATTGGATAATTATGTAATTTTCATTTCAGATTTGTGATAAGCTCAAACCCTTAAAAAGCATCAAACTCCCCCCCCCTCCCAAATTTTTTTTAATTGAAAAGACAAACAATAATATTTAACCGACAGCTCATTATATAATACATTTTGGCCATAATTATAATATTCTTAATTCAACCGTTTGGATCAAAATTTGTTATTGATCATGCTTAAGGATAATATAAGTTCGCCTTATGACTCAAGAATGTTGTTGTGATGATCAATCCAATATTGAAGAAATAATATTGTTATTTTAACATTATAAGGCTAAGGGGCTTTTCCCTTTATTACCATACGATTTTGAGATGGACCCTCCTTATTCTTGTAAAGTGGACTTTACTCCCCGTGGTGCGCGCGGCACAAGCCTGTTTGTCATGGTATCAGAGCCATGTTAGGTTTGTTGTGATCTAGGCTATAAGATTTGAGTATTTTTTTTATATACTTAACCTCTAGTAGTTAGTAACTTAGTATTATACAGCTCTATCTATCCTTAATTAGTATTATAAATAGGGCCCTTAATGAAGTTAGTTGTAACTAATTCTGTACTTGTGAAGCTACAGTGTAAACTACTTTTCTCTAATACATTTCTCTCTTCTTCTGTTACTACATGGTATCAGAGCTAAAACTCATTTCGAGTTTTGGTTGAATTTGTGTTGTACGTGCTAGATTGAATTACTGATTGTAGTGATTGTTTTGTCTTGAAGAAATAGGGTTCTTGAAGATTGGATTTGAATTGAGCTTGAAGATTCGTGGTTTGTTCTTTGTATCATATGATTCCAAATGGCAGATGATGGGTCTGAATCGATTGTGAATGATTCTCATAATACAAGTTTGGCTGATCCTTATTTTCTTGCTAATTCTAATAATCATACTGCATCGTTAACTTTTAAGGTGTTTGATGGTACTAATTTTTTGAGATGGAGCAAGAAAATTAGGAAGGCTTTGGATGCCAAAAATAAACTAGGGTTTAATTTTTTAATGGTGTGTTGGCTGTGCCAGATGAGGACCATAAGGATTATTTTGAAAAATGGCAGAGGGTTGATTTTATGGTTGGAAGTTGGATTAGTAGTTCAATGCCTAATGAACTAAAGGTGGCCAATGGGCTGGGTCGGCCCGGCCCGGCCCGTAACCCGCCCGTTTTTTGGCCCGCCTGAGTCGGCCCGCTCCGACCCGTAACCAGCCCGGCCCGGTACCCAAACGGGTTGGTTACGAGTTGTGGTTTCAAAACCCAGCCCGTAGCCCAACCCGTTCGTAACCCAGCCCAACCCGTAACCCAGCCCAAACCCAGCCCAACCCGTAACCCAGCCCGCGACCCAGCCTGACCCGTAATCCGGCTCGCCCGTAACCCAGCCCGGCTCGAAACCTGGCCCGCCGTGCGAATTACTAGCCGTTAGCTCACAACACCAAGTTGGCAGGGGTTTTTTTTTTTTTTTTTAAAAAAACTTCACCCTTCCCCTATAAATACCCCATTATTTACACCCAAAATCCTCACAATTCTCAATCTCTCAATTCTCAATCTCTCATTCTCTTCTTAATTCTAAATTTCTAACTTTCATATTTTCATTTATCTTGTTTAGTTTTTGTATAATTTTAAATTAAAAAAAAAACTTCTACTTTATATTAATATATTCTAAGGAAAAAATGGCTTCAAGAGGGTATGATAGGCAAAGTGGTGGCCGTAATGGTGGAGCTAGTGGTAGTGGTGGTCATAATGGTGGTGGAAATGATGATCAAAATATTGGTTCATTCGAAATAAATACGGAATCATTTGTTCGGGGCTTGGAAAACGACGTAGATTTTGTGGATCCTTCGTCAAAACAATCGTCTTCCAGAATGCCACCTCCTCCTCCCCGTCATCCAACCCGAGGTAATGTTATGCATTTTATTATTTTGTTTATTTTATGTTAAGAATTGAATATGTGATATGATTTTAATATATGTTAAGAAATAAGAATTAATATTATATTTATATATGTGATACATGATTTTAATATATGTTAAGAAATAAGAATTAATATTAAAATTATATATGTGATACATGATTTTAATATATGCTAGGAACAAAACTTATATATTTGATACATGATTTTAATATATGTTAAGAAATAAGAATTAATATTATATTTATATATGTGATACATGATTTTAATATATGCTAGGAAATAAAATTATATATGTGATACATGATTTTAATATATGCTAAGAACTAAAATATATGTGATATTGATATTAATATATGTTAAGAATTAAAATTATATATGCGATTAATGATTTTAATATATGTTAAGAATTAAAATTATATATGTGATACATGATTTTAATATATGAACTTTCCAGTTTAATCATAAGGTTACAATCTGATTGGTTAGTTGGGTTAAATAGAAGCCCGAAATCTGTCTAGGCAAGATTTGGTATTTAAGTTGACCATTGTGTCGCACCTCTCTTACCTGGGATTCTATCCAGTCAGCATTTGTAATACCCCGAAATTTAGGGCCAGAAATTTTCGCGGATTATCTATATTATTTTGTTATTCCGAGTCCAAAAGGCCCTTTATTTGGACTGTTTCTCTTTTGATCTCGAAATTGGGCCCGATGACCCAATCATCTTTCCTTGGTCGGCCCGTATGTATTATTTGTGTGTAAGGTTATATGTTATGGTTTTCATGAATGGTTCTATGCTATTATGTGGTTAGCGGTCCCTCATTTAAGCGGGACAGCCTAGTTACTCGCCACTGACAGTGGACCCCCCCCCAGTTTCAGGTGAAGACGCAGAGACGTAAGTGGGCTTGCGGTGGATCGGGATGTCTGATCTGTTTGAGTGATAGAGAACCCTTAGTTTAGTTTATGTTATTTATTTCTTATTTATTAAGTATTTATCCCAGCCTGTTGGGATTAAACAATATTTCAATATGTACCTTAGAGTTTACTCTGGGATTACGAGACCTGTAGTTATGCCTTAATTAATAAAAGATCAATTATACTTAGAATATGTTATTTTTGTTACATTTATGTTTAGTAATGATCCATTTGTCGATTTCCTTCGTAAATCGACAGTCTTAAAAAGTCGGGTCGTTACAGTTGGTATCAGAGCCATAGGTTTGACCCTAAAGTTACTTCTTCATAAGTAACTTCGTAAGATGAGTGCTTTATGAATCATGAGTGAAACTTAGCCTAAAATGGAAAACCTTAGCGAGTGAAGCCTTGGGTAGAAGCTTGGGTTAAGATTTTCTTTTTTCGTATTATATTTGTTAGTGTGAATAAATGTAAATTGTATGGTTCCGCTGAGAATTTCTTGTATTACAATTGTATTGTATCAGAGTTCGCAGCGGAAGCGAAGTGGTTCTTGATTTGTTATTAACTGTTGTAGTGTTATTCTGAATTTTCAAGGACGAAACTTATTTAAGGAGGGGTGACTGTAATACCCTGAAATTTAGGGCCAGAAATTTTCGCGGATTATCTATATTATTTTGTTATTCCGAGTCCAAAAGGCCCTTTATTTGGACTGTTTCTCTTCTGATCTCGAAATTGGGCCCGATGACCCAATCATCTTTCCTTGGCCGGCCCCCTTAAGTATGGGCCAACAATTATTTCCTTTTGATTTATTTAATTAATTGAATAATTCTATTATTTAAATTGATTAAATTAGATAATTAATTATTTTTAAATTCTAAAAACCTAGTCTAACCTTTTACTAAGCCCCCCTTAAAACTCTCCTACTTTCTCTCATCTCTCACGGCTCCCCTCCTCTTCAATTAGTTGTTTTATTTATTTTTTTTTATTTTTTATTATTTATTTATTCATTCTATTTAACTAAGCTTAGTGATTTTATTCTACGTAATTGCAAAGGCCTCAAGAACCCTAAAAACTTTCTTTCTTTCTTTTCTCTTGACCGTGAGTTTCAATCACCAAAAGGGGTGATTTTTCTTCTTGGAATTTTAGCGATTTGAGGTAACTAGTCTATCTCTTTTAAATTTGGTACCAGTTTTCCACATAGTTAATTAGGATTAAATCATGAAAACGGTTAGGAAATTTAAGGAATTAGTATCATGTTAAGGTTAAGAATTTCGAACCATGTGATGAATTATTATGAAATTTTTCTTGATCATTTTATGTAGTTTCTTGAAATCTTTAATTATGTGATAATTATTTTTATGAATTTATTTCTTAATCAAATATTATTTTTTCTTGATGAATTTTTCCTGGGAGTCTCCTTACTGTTTGATTATTGATCAAGATTTATTTCGTGGCAAAATTCGTCCTTTTTCTTGCTTGTGTTTTACAGCTTGTGTTAAATTTTCGTAATTTTTAAAGTTCGATTGCTATGGCAGAAAAATCTGAAACTGATTTCAGCCTAATCTGATTTGTTAGTTATAAAATCCCTTAAAAATAGTAAATGACGTTATTTTTGGACGAAATTTATGCACGTTAAACCTTGAACCTATATCTAGCTTCCATCAAAATTTCCAGATTATTCGAGACCCTTAGACGGTTGTTCTTAAATTAATTCTTTAAAATCAGATTGTGTAAAATAGTGTGGTTAAATTATTAAAACATGTTATTATTGAATTCTTGGATTTAATCTTGATAATTTTAATATGCCAGAATGCCGTGTGATATCATGTATATAAAGTGTTGATTTTGATCTGGTTCTTGATGATTTAATGTTTAAGTATGATTTATTTGTTAATTATTAAGTTTAATTGCTAATTATTGATGATTGTATTTAATTAATTGTGTTAATTTTCGGGATTGCTGACATGGAGTTTTCGATGGTATAAAATATGAAAAGTAGGAATTTTATCATGTTTTGAGTAATTTATGTTGCTAATTGTATTTTTATATAATTTATTGAATTAATTATATGATGACTGATGAATTTATTTAATTATTATTGTTGTTACTAAAATGCCGTGTGGTCCTTATGTGATTTGATCAACCTTTGTTTAATTTTTGACTTATAATAATGTTAGAAAGTATTTTAGGAATTATTGTAATTATTATAAGTAAAGGAATTATCAGGGATAGGTGACAATATGAAGGAAAGTGATAATATAACAAAAGGGTAAATTATTATTATTATTATTATTTTGTTAGTCGTTAAAGAAGTGGATAAGTTGCAATAAGAAGGAAAGTATAATAAAATATTAATAGGGAAGGAAAGGAAACAGAGTAAAAGGTTATTGATTTGTTTCGATCTCTGGCTAGGAAAGACTTGGTATTTAAGGTGGCCAATGTTCGTGCCGCACCTCTCTTTCCTGGGACTTCGAACATTTCATTTCCGAATACGGTCACCTAGTACTTCCAAGTATAAGAAAGATAATAAGTTAAGGACGCCCCTGCGATGACGCAAAGGTCATTAATCGGGTTAATAAGATAAGGACGCCCCTGCGATGGCGCAAAGGTCATCAATCGGGTTAAGTCGTTGCCACTGCCAGACTGCGGTATCTGCGCAGTTATTGATTCTAGGACATGTAGTCGTCTAGGTAGTTCGCGCAAAGGAGGGCTATTTAGGGGTTATGGCCATAGCTTAGGCTTAGTTCTCGCAAAGGAGGGCTACGGGTGGGACGCAAAGGTTCACCCCGGCATGTTTTAGGAAAGTTGTGAACGCAAAGGTTCACTACGAGCTATAAAGACCGGTCCGCCAAGAAGTTAAGATGATATGATAAGTTATGATGAGTTATGATAAGTTATGTTAAGAAGTTACGTTAGAATTATATAATATGATATGTTATGGTCTAAAGTTAGCTAAGTTATATGTATATTTACACTATAAGATAAGAATGAAATGGAATGTATTAGATGATATGTATAAGTCTTCCGCTGTGTACGTCTGTATAAGTATAAGTACGTCGTATGTATTGTAAATGTATATTATATGTATAAGAATGAGTACGTATTTGTATGTATTTGTGTATACGTATATGAACCTGTATGTTGTACGTATTTCGTATATGTATTTTGTACGTATTTCTAACCGTATTTTGCAGGTATTATTATACGTATTGTATACGTATTTTTATACGTATTTTTGTACGTACCATTATACGTAACCCGTATGTATTATTTGTGTGTAAGGTTATATGTTATGATTTTCATGAATGGTTCTATGCTATTATGTGGTTAGCGGTCCCTCATTTAAGCGGGACAGCCTAGTTACTCGCCACTGACAGTGGACCCCCCCCCCCCCCGTTTCAGGTGAAGACGCAGAGACGTAAGTGGGCTTGCGGTGGATCGGGATGTCTGATCTGTTTGAGTGATTGAGAACCCTTAGTTTAGTTTATGTTATTTATTTCTTATTTATTAAGTATTTATCCCAGCCTGTTGGGATTAAACAATATTTCAATATGTACCTTAGAGTTTACTCTGGGATTACGAGACCTGTAGTTATGCCTTAATTAATAAAAGATCAATTATACTTAGAATATGTTATTTTTGTTACATTTATGTTTAGTAATGATCCATTTGTCGATTTCCTTCGTAAATCGACAGTCTTAAAAAGTCGAGTCGTTACAGCATTGGTTTCCAATTATGATTTATACTTGGAAATTAGTACGCATAAAAACATAATAGGATTATAGATTAATGTGATTATAAATATGAAATATAATAAATTAAAGTTGTATATTAATTATGATTTATAAGAAATAAATAATGTGATATTGATAACTTTAAATTTTAAATTAAAGTGAAGATGATTCCGGGCCATCGACCCAGGGCAATACTGGTCGTAAAGGGTCATGGTTCTGGCCATACTACGATAAAACAAAAACCAATGAGCTTAATAAATTTATAGCTATTTGTAAAGTTTGTCGGGATTTCAATAAGACAAAAAACCCCAAACAATACAAATGGCAAAAAAGCGATGGAACCGGAACCTTAGCACGGCACCTTTCACGAGATCATAGATTGGGGCCGGAAGGCGCGGAGTCAAGCGATGGAACCACCCAAACTCAGCTACACGGGTATGCTTCTAACATGCCCGGCGCAGGTATGCCTTTTGTTTATTCTACAGATAATTTGTGTAAGTACCTAGGTAATTATGTTATTAATACGGAAAAACCTTTTAATTTTGTCGAAGACCCGAAGTATGAGGAGTTAAATAGAATGGCATTGCAACTCGCATATAGAAGAGTCCCTAGGAATACACTTAAGCGTAAGACTCAACAATTATACTTTGAACATAGGGCTCATATGATTGAATCGTTTCGAACATAAGAAGGTCGTTTTAGTCTGACCAATGATACATGGAGTTCTACAATTGGTGAACCATTTATATGTATCACTGCTCATTGGATTGATGATGACTGATATTTACAAAAACGTATTATTGCTTTTCAATCAATGGAGGAAAGTCATAGTGGGTATAGCATTAAATGTCGTATTACAAATGTTTTAAGAACTTGGCACATTACTAACAAAATTTTTTCTTTATCCTTAGACAACGCAAGTGCTAACAAAAGGGCCGTAGATTTCTTAAAATCTGATCCTGAGTTACCCTTGTTGGTCAATGGCGAGTTATTGCATGTCCGATGTTGTGCACATATTCTTAATTTATGTGTTTAAGAAGGCATGAAAGAATTACAACCTTTGTTAGAACCCATTAGGAATGTAACTAAGTGGCTTAGAGTTACCCATAGAGTTAAACGTAGGTATAAGGAGTTGTGCGACGAAAAAGGTCTACGAAAAAAAGTTTGGAGTTGGGATACTCCTACCCGTTGGAATTCAACATATAAAATGTTGACAGACGCGATTCGGTATAAAGATGTGTTAACAATAATATATAATGAAACTTGTACAAATGAAAATGATTTGATTACGAACGGTCACTGGAGCGTTGCCAGTGTTATTTGTGAAGTTCTTAGCACTTTTAACAGTGCTACAAAAGTTTTTTCTCTTATTTATGAGCCTAATATTCACCAGGTTATTTTAGAATGCATTAAAATTGTAAACTCTATTAAAAATGCCGGCGACATTTAGAACATTTCCGACATCTTGTCGCGAATGATGGTCAAATGGTATACCTATTTTGGTGAATTTCCTCACATATATGGTGTTGCAACCATATTGGACCCTGGTGTCAAACTTGATGGTTTGACAAATTTATTAACTTTTTATTATGAATGTTTAGAAATTGATTTTGATGTTTATGCTTATGTATTACAGTGTAAAAATATTTTAGAACAGCTTTATGATCATTACACATCTATTTACCAACCACAATCGGTTGGAGTTCCTAGATAATCCAAAAGCAGGTGGGACCCTTTCCTTTCTTCAATCTTGAAGAAACAATGAACAGAATCATCATCCGCAGGTGCTTCGGGTGGTAATGTTAATGATTATTTATCGTTTCAATTTGAAACTAACAGTGATTTCCACATACTAAAATGGTGGAAAAATCATTTTAATGAATTTCCTATATTAGCTAGAATTGCAAAGGATGTCCTTGCAATTCCAACTTCAACTGTTGCCTCCGAGTCTGCTTTTAGTGCAGGTAGGAGAGTGTTAGACGAAAAAAGATCAAGCCTTTCTCCCAATAGCATAGAAATGTGCGTTTGCAAGAAGGATTGGTCTCAGGTGGAGAAGAGAACACAAGGAATGAAGGACGATGAAGACGATGATGAAGATGATCCGTGGATGGTGCTAGATACTTCAGATGAATCGCCCCCCAACAACTAAAGACTAACGAATCACGAACCACGACATTGAGGTACGTTTAAGAACTACGTGGGCTTTGATTCCTTAATATAATTAAGGATACGTAGGCATCTTATTTTGCAAAATTAAAATATATGTTTTTATATGTATTTTCATTTCCAAAGTAAGTCCAAGCCCTCCCTCCCCCCCAACTCCCTTCCCCCATTAAATTATTTACTTATTAAGAATATTTTATCATCTTAATTATCAATTAATTTACTTATTAGTTTTTACTTTTGTAATAATTCATAATATTTAATTATTTATTTGTTCGAATTTAAATTAACAAGTTAAATATATAATTAACATGTTTTTGCCAACTAATGAGTAATGATTACATTTCCAATTTAAAAATCCCAAAAAAAACCCAAACCCCCTTAAACCCCCCAAACCCCCTTAAACCCCATCAAACCCCCTCAAACCCTCACAAAACCCCCACAAAACCCCCAAATCCCCTAAACCCATAAATGAACCCAGCCCATGACCCAATGGGCCCAACCCACGAACCCAACCCACGAGCCCAACCTACGAACCCGCAAACCACCCCAGCCCAGCCCGGTCCCCAACCCGGCGGTCCGATTCGTGGGTCGACCCTTGTTTGAACTAGCCCGGCCCGCCCAACCCCACCCATGGGCCGGTTCCGAGTTACCCAATCCCGGCCCGGCCCAGACTGTAACGACCCTGATTTTATTGGTATTTCTACCGGATGTTTATATGTATTTATGTGTTGATCTGTATGGTTCAAATTTAGTTTTGAACTATTTATTTTGTTTTATGTGAATAATTTCGATTTAATTCGAATTATTTTATTTTGATTAGTTATTATTTATTTTTATTATTATTTAATTAATTAGAATTTTATTATTTAATTTTCTATGTAGTTATTTAATATTTCGGGCTAAATCGATTTAAGCATGATTGGTCATGCGATTTTTGTAAATTAGCCCAATTAATCACGAAAGCCCATTTTTGGCCCATTTCTCCTTGCCTTGGCAGCCCCCCCCCCCCTAAGTGTGATGGCAAGTTTTGCCACTTGCCTCATGTTCACACCTAACTAACTCTATAAATAGAGGATGTTAGTAAGGCTTGAGACTTTTTGTTCACTTGCTATCTAATGCTCTTGCCATCAAAGTTCAAACACAAACTCCCTCCATTTGCTCCCTTGCCTCACGCCATTTTTGGCTATTTGAGCCCCATCATTTGTTCATCATCTTTTCAATATTCAAACTTAAAGATTCAACCTCTATTGATCTTTAGGTATCAAAACACAATCTAGACCACATAATTTGCATTCAAGATCACTAGTTCGGGTTGGTTTCCGGGCTTGTTCGTGTGGGTTGATTCGAGTGGGTGCCGTGTGGTTGAAGCCGTGTTTGCAAGTGGTGGTTCGTGTGGAGCTGTGCAGTGGGCAGCCGTGCAAGTGGTGGTGTCGTGTGTTCGTGCAGTGGGCAGCCGTGCTAAGGTGGTCCGTGGTGGTGCAGGCCGTGTGTTCGTGTGGTCCGTGTTGCTAGGGCCGTGCGTGTCTCGTTCCGGGCAGAAAGTTTGTGTTGGTTTTGTGTGTTAATCTTCAATAAGGTAACATACTTTCTCAACTTAATTGGCATACTATGTTCCATAGTATAGGTTAAATGAACTAGATTAGTTTATATGAAGTTGATCATGTTTTTATGTATGATTGTAAATCTGATTTTGGAATGGTTATATGATGATTTTATGTTTGAATATGATGATTTTATGATTGATTATGTTAGTGTTAAGTTGTTGATTATCATGTTCAAGTTTGGTGAATTTTGGATGATGATAAGTTGATGATTTCTATGTTGAATTGATGAGTTTATGCGTGTGATATGATGAAGATGGAAGAGTTCTTGATTCTTGGATGAGTTCTTGGTTGAAGTTCTTGAATCTTGATTGAGTTCTTGATTGAAGATCTTGAATCTTGGATGAGTTCTTGATGAGTTCTTTAAGGTTCTTTATGAGTTCTTGATTGAGTCTTTAAAGTTAAAGAAAGTTAAAGAAATGGTTAAAGAAAGTGATAAGATGATGTAAGATGTTTTGTTTACATGTTATTTTCTTAAGTCAAGGCGTAAGATGCAAGTTAAGAAGTAACTAAGAATGTAAACTTCGGATTAAAGAGTTAAAGAATGTAAGATTAGCTTGATTTCGTAGCTAGACGCCTAAAACTTAGAGTAAGATTCTATGTTTTTGGGTTAAGACGTTGCCCCTATCCCAACCGCGGTATTGGGATAGTGATTACCACTGTGTCGTCTTTGACATGGATTTCCAGTAAGATTGGTTTCATAGGGTTGGGAGTAAGATTCTCAATCCTGGCATAGTTGGAAAGTTCGATTGCGTAAGATGCGTTCGTACGTGCGTAGTCCTGTCTAGTTTGCGAATGATTGCGCCAAAGATAAGTTTGGTTAAGTTAGTTGAGTCAAGCATGTATTTGTATGATTTCGCATGATTTGATGTTATGATTTGGATATTTGGTTTATGCTATGTGCTTGTGTATTCCCGTTAGGGTGAGACAGTTATGTTACTCGCCACTAACGGTGGACTGTTGTTTACTTTTCAGGTAATTCTGATGATGAGGTTCTTGCTTAGCTTTGGGTTGGGCGAGCGCCGATATAGTTATGTAGTTGTATTTCTGTTGTTTTACGATTTCAGTTAGTTTGGACTATATATAGTAGTGATACTTGTATACTTTTGCTATAACTCTGACATGTGTTTGGAGTTACGTTTATTAGTAGTGGTAGTTTGCCTTTTGGATTAGTACTGTACAAACTTGTGGGTATTTGTACTTTTGGGTTATAATAATAATATTTTGAGGTTTTGTTTTAATTTTTAAGTATTTTAGTTTATTAGTTTTTGACTATTCGACTCGTCGGTTTCTTCCGCGCCGATTTAAGCGAGTCGGGTTGTCACACAGACTGCCCGTTGGCCTGCTTTATAATGAACTATCTGATGATTTTGCTTATGCTGAGACTGCATATGAATTATGGATTGATATTAATCAAAGGTTTAAACAAACTTATGGGCCTATGATTTTTTCAATTGAGGAAAGAAATTGACGCTTTTGAGGCAAGAGAATTTGATTATATTGAGTTACTATGGAAAGATTAAAATATTTGTGGGATGAGTTGCAAAGTTTCAGGGAAAATCCTACTTGTACTTGTGGGGCTATGAAGGCTTGTACGTGTAATTTGCTGGAAAAAATTGCAGATGTTGAGCAAGAAGATCAGTTGATGCAGTTATTGTTAGATTTGAATGTTGGGTTTGATAATACGATTACTAGACTATGGAACTATTACCCAATGTTAATAGGGCTTATGCTATAGTGATTCAAGTGGAAAAGCAGAAAAAAATTAGTGGAATTCAGAGTAGTACAGAGTGTAATGCTCTTGTTTCTAGGAGGATGCCTAGGGATGGTAATCTCAGTAATAGGCAAAGTATTCTTGGTAAAAGGATTGGAAGAAGGAAAACATGGATAAGAAGTGTGATGTGTATAAGGCTAGCGGTCATACTTCTGATCAGTGTTTTAAGGTGGTGGGTTATCCTGATTGGTATTTGGTTTTGAAGAACAAGAGTGGGTCTAACAGACCAAGATTGGCTGCTAATGTGACTTAGTGCAGTGATACTCCTCTGGACAATGATCTTGGACAGTATGTGTAACGACCCGTAATTTAGCAGCGTTGTTTTCGGAGGAAAACAACATTACAGATCTTTAACTTCTAAAAACCTTTAAGATTAAATTCATAAACTGCAGCGGAAGCTCTAAACTTAATCATATTATTCATTAAAACTATTAAATAATCCAAAATAGTTAATAATTCAGTCCCTTATTAATACAAATTAAAGAATAGTCCACTAAAAATAATAGAACATGGGCTAGGCTAAATATCAGGGTTAACTTCTAAGCTGGCTAGCTCACAATCCCAGCCCTTGCGTAACCCAATTCAATCACCACCTGTACCTGAAAAAGGATTTTGGGGTCCACAGTCAGTGGTGAGTAATTAGATTGTTCTACTTAATCAATAGAACACAATTAGAAACATAATCATTAGAGCATATCAATCAACAGACAACAAATAAACATGTAATCATACATAAACATCATCAATCAAGTACGCAGCGGAAGATCATCATAACAACATAATAAACCAAGACCTTCTATACCAACTCATTCCGTTCTAGACCTCTTGACACTTCTATTGACTCTTCTTATTCTATCCAGTTCAGGTGCTAATCCGTAACCAAGTCATATGCTCGTAAGGGGTCAACCACGAAGATCTACTCCCCCCAACTTTCTTTGCTCATGCCGGGTCAACCACAAAGATCTACTCCCTAAGCACTGGGATTAAGAACTGTCCCCGAATCTGAAGATAGGACAGTGGCTTCAACTAAACCTACGTTCATGGCACGTGTGCCACTAGATAGGCGGTCACTTCATAGTTAATCATCTTTTCAATTCTATTCTGTTCTGTTCTGTTCTTGGTTCCTTTTCACAATTCAATTCCTTATTGACTCAACTTAACTTCTATTCAATTCTAGCTCATCTTAACTTGACCAAAACTCTATTCCGACACTTAAACCACACGACTTCCTCTCAATAGTAAACAACAATCAATCAACTCTTTAAATAACAACATAATCAATTCAATAGTTAAATAAACAATCAATTAAACCTGTAAAATAACAATTATCGATTAATAATACATAAAACAAGATAAAAATCCTCTTTTTCTTTATCATTACCATTCGACAATCATACATATTAATACCAAAATTGACACTTTCAAATATTTAGATACAATCATCATCAATTAATCATATAACTTAACAATACATCATAAAATTATACTTGAAACAATAAATCGTCAGCATGGACTAAACAAGATCGAATTCAATTCCTTCTTGGCACATAATATACACGGCTTTTAGGGCTCTTATTCAATATCAAGATTTAATTCAAGAAACTATCATAACAAGCTTAATTTAAAGATTATATTCAAGATTAACATCAAAGATTCATTAAAGATCAAGATTACAATATAAAAATCATATTTTTCCTTAAAGAATTATTCGAACCAATAAATAATACACACGGCTCTCATAATCATCATTCAAGAATTATTCAATAATTAATTTCATAAATTTTGCTAAGCAAGAATCATAGATCAAACATATATTTGTACAAAACATAAAATAAATTCCTCAAAATCCTTCAAAGAGTACTCGACCATCTTCATAACACAACAATGAACAATTCTAAATAATTCAATGATAAGTCTAATCAATTCCATATAATTCTAAACATGATTTAACCTATTTTAACAATTATATTGCTAATCTATCCTATTGAATAAGTAAAGCAAATCTAATTACCTTTGATGGAAAAGAGAGGTTCGAATAGTACCACTATATCACACGGTTTCTTTAAGTTTCTTTGAGTTCTTGATCAATCTTTGAGGGTTGGAACAAAAGGAAAGGGTTAGGAATAATTTTTGGGATTGATTCTTGAAAGAGAAATAATAAAACAATTTTTGGGTTCTTGTTCTTTAGGCTAGCCGTGAATTAGGAGGAGTAATAGGGGGTTTTTGGTTTCCTATAATTTAGTAGTAAGAATAGGTGAGGTTAGGAGAAAAATAGGGTTTTTAGGAAAGAGTCAAATAGATATAGATTAACTAGTGAGATTGGTTAAACAAATTAAATAATTAATTTAAAGGAATGGTATGGGGAGGCCGTGTATGAGGGGCAACAAAATGGGGTTTTGACCTCCTAAAAACCAGTAGCAATAGTAGGAAACAAAGTTAGGGTTAATAGGCCTAGTCAAAAATAGATAAAGGTTTAGAATAATATTAATTAAAAGAAATTAAAGAAATTAATTAAAGAAGAGTATGGAGAGATGGGCCGTGAAGTACAAGGACAAAGGGAAATAAAGGGGTTGATGTTTTCCTAAAATCTAGCAAGAAGAATAGGTAAACAAAGATTAGGGTTTTAGGCTTAGTAAAAAATAGATAAGGCTTAACAATAATATGGATTAAAATAAAAGAAATAAATAAATTAAATGAAAAGATATAAAGGGGCCGTGAGACATAGATAGGGAAAAGAAAAGATTGGGCTTGGGTTTTGGCAAGATAGGATACAAGGTTCGGGCCATGATCAAAATAATTAGACTGCTACAGCTAACATTAATAATTAATTAAATAATAATCAATTAAATAATTAATTAATTATACATTTAATTAATTATGAAAAATTTAAAATATCCTGTAATTTCGGGGTATTACAGTATGGATCTAATCAAAGGATGCCAGCTATGATGACTTCTTTTTGTCAAGAAATGGTGAAAGTTGTTAAAGGCAGTTTGATGGCTGGAACTGATACAAGATCTAGTGCTATAGTCAATTTTGCCTCTGCAAATATGGCAAGTAATCATTCTTATTTGCTTAGTTGTAATCAAAACTTGCAAAATGATAACATGCTTTGGATTATTGACTCTGGTGCTAGTGACCATATGGTATTTGATTCTAGTATTTTGATTGATGAAAAGAAGTTAGATAATAGCATAAAAGTTAGTTTACCTGATGGTTCTTGCAAATGGGTTGAATGGACTGGAAGTGTTTTGTTGAAAACCAAATTTTATGTTGAAAGATGTTATGTATGTTGAAGGTTTTAAGCATAACTTACTTTCTGTTGGAAAATTACTTGAACAGTCTGATATTGAGGTGAATTTTGCTAAGAATAATTGTTGGTTTCAAGACCTTTCTAGTAATATTCTGGCTTTAGGATATATGCTTGGAGGATTATAATGTTTGAGAGCTTCTCAAATTGGGAATAAAGAATGTGAACATGAGGTTTCAAGGTGTTATGTTGCTAATTCTTTGTCTAGTAATAAGACTCAGGGGGAGTGTGATAACAATATGAAAAACTGGTGTAAAGCATAGAGAGTTAGAGCTTTTCCCTTCTAGATTGGGACATGTTTCTTTTTCTAAAATGAAGCATATGTCTATTAGGCAATGTTCTGATTTTTCAGCATTTGGATTGTAATATTTACAAGTATGTAAAAAAAATGAATAAACTACCTTTTAAGCAAAGTTTTAATGGAGCTTCTTGTAATTTTGACCTTATTCATATTGATCTTTGGGGACCTTACAAGGTCATGGCTATTAATGGAGCTAAGTATTTTTTTTTTTACTATATTAGAGGACCATAGTAGATAAACTTGGACTTTCTTGTTAAGTAATAAAATGCATGTTCCTAAGACTGGTTCAGATTTTATTGCTTAAATTAAAAATCAGTTTGGTGCAAAGATTAAATTCATTAGGTTTGATAATGGTACTCAGATTATTCAACAGCAATGTGCTAATTTATTTGGGTCTACAGGAATTATTCATCAAAGAAGTGTTGTGGGAGTGTCACAACAGAATGGTCGAGTTGAGAGGAAACCTAGACATTTGTTAGAGGTGTCTAGAGCTTTGAGATTTCAAGCCAATTTGCCAAAAAGATTTTGGGCAGATTGTCTTTTAACTGCTTTCTATTTGATTAATAAACTTCCTACTAAAATACTATGTTGGAAAACTCCTTATGAAATTTTAACCGGAAACTCTCCTTCTTATGATGAGTTAAGAGTCTTTGGGTGTTTGTGTTTTGCTTATAATAATAAGGATATTAATAGAGATAAATTTGAATCTAGGGAAAGGAAATGTATTTTTCTTGGATATCCCTATGCAAGCTTATAAAGTCTTTGATATGGAAAAAGGTGTGTCTTTTGTTACTAGAGATATAGTGTTTCAGGAGAATGTTTTTCCCCGATTCTTAAAACTAATCAAGACTTCTCTTAATGAATTACCAAATATGGTTGGTTTTGATACTGAAATTGAGGGTGCTAAAAATGGTAACAATAGTGTCCCTGTTGTTTCATAAGGTTCAGAATGTAGCTCAAGGTACAAGACAGGGTAGTAATAATGGTTTAGAGTGTTCTGTTCCTGCTTGGGTTATTAATGATTCTTGTGAAGTTAATAATAATAATGAAGGGAGTAAAAATGTATCTATTAATGATTCTAATAACAATCAATTATCTTCTACTGGTTTAGATTTTGGAGGAAATAACATAGTTCCTTTTATTCAGGATCATGAGATCTCTTCTTCTTCTTCTTTCATACATTTCTAATCAACCTGTTGTTCCTATGGCTAAAAACATTTAAACTCTTACACCAAGAACTTCACAAAGACCTTTAATTTGCCTCTACAATACCAGAATTTTCAGTGCAATTATCAACCTCACATAAATGTTTTCAATTCTTCTCATTCAAAGTCTTTTGTTGTTAACTCCACCAAAATTATTGAACTCAAAAGCTATAATCAAGCCAAAAACAACCCAAATTGGATACTTGCAATAGAGAAAGAGCTAACTGCTCTTGAGGAAAATAAAACCTATAGTCTGACAGAATTACTAAAGGGCAAGAAGGCTATAGGTTCTAAATGGGTGTTCAAAACAAAGTTGAACCCAGATGGCAAAGTTGAGAGATATAGAGCCAGGCTAGTAGCTACAGGATATCAGTAAGTAAAAGGACTTGATTTTAATCAGACATTTCCTCCAGTTGTATAACGTGCCACAGTCAGAATACTTATTGTTGTTGTTGCAGTTAGTGGATTGCCTATTTGGCAGCTAGATGTGAACAATGTCTTTCTACATGGGCATTTGGATGAAGATCGAGGTGTACATGAAGCCTACTTCAGGATACAATAAGGCACAACAAGGACAAGTGTGTAAACTAGAAAAGTCTCTATATGGGTTAAAGCAGGCCTCCAAGGAAATGGAATAAAGAATTGAAGGTATTCCTACAAAAAATAGGTTTTGTGCAATCAAAGTTGGATTACTCCCTGTTTACTAGAGATTTTTCAGGAGAATTCTTGGTGTTAATAGTATATGTTGACGATATTCTGTTAATTGGTACATCTCAAATGCAAATTGAAAAAGTAAAACAGGATCTTGACTCTACTTTTACCAATAAAGATCTAGGCAACATGCATTATTTTTTGGGAGTTGAAGTAATTAGAGACAAGAATGGAATTTTGTTGTCCCCAAAAGAAATATATTAATGATATATTGATTGATGCTGGAATGGAAAATTGTGATTCTGCTCCTGCTCCTCTGCTAGAAAGTCTGAAATTGTCAATTAATGAGGGTGAGATACTTGATCAACCTGAGATCTATAGAAGAATGGTAGGAAGAATACTTTATATGGGGTTTACAAGACATGATATTTGCTATGCTGCACAACATTTAAGTCAGTTTATGCAACAACCCAGGTCTCCTCATTTGAGGGCTGCAATTCATGTATTAAAGTATCTAAAAGGAATTGCTAACCTTGATTTGTATTATTATGCAAAGTCTGGTCTAAATATTACAACATTCAGTGACTCAGATTGGGGTAGCTGTAAATTTACTAGCAGATTATTAAGTGCTTACACTATTTTTCTGGGCAATAATCTAATCTCTTGGAAAACTAAAAAGCAATCTACAATGAGTAAATCGTCAATAGAAGCTGAGTACAAGAGTCTTTCTAGTACGGCTTACTTGGATACATGGGATACTAGAAGATTTGAAGGTCAAGACTCAGTTGCCAATGTCTCTAAAATGTGATAATTCTTCAACAGAACATTTAGCTACAAATCCCATGTTCCATGAGAAGTAAAAACATCTAAAGAGGGATGTTCACTACATTCGAGAACAAGTTGAATGTAACGACTCGTATTTTCGAGCAACGACGTTAGCGGTAGTAACGTCGTAAACAGGCAATTAGCAATCGATTCAAAAACTGAAATTTAACTAAACTCATGGATTGAATGGAAATTCGCAAATATTATTAATGAATCCCAAAGACAATTGAAGAACTTATAAATTAATCCCAAAAACAAAGTTTTACAATATGAAATTAAACTACAATTGAAAGAACAAGAAAGAAAAACAGGAGCCTAGAACTCTCGACCAACTTTCAACCCGACTCTAAACTTCATTCTGCTCACCTGCAAAATGAAAATAGGGGTCCAACGTCAGTGGCGAGTAACTAGACTATCCTATTTAGAAGTAGAACCACATTACATAAAATAACAGGTTAGAAATCAGGAAGCAAAACGTTACGACAACAGTCATATCATCAAACAACTCCAAATCAGAAACAGCAGCGAAAACTCAACAACTAACTTCATTCACGAAACATACACTGGTTCTCAATTCAACAACAAGACTAGACTCGGTCTACAACCGATAACATGACCCGCACAGTTTGTCACCGATAAACTGATAAACATGACCCACACAGTTTATCACCGATAAATTGATAGACACGCCCCGCACGATTTATCACCGATTGTAATACCCCGAAAATTTGGGATATTTTAAAATTTTTATTTA
Organism: Salicornia ramosissima; assembly: GCA_951394345.1. NCBI lineage: Eukaryota > Viridiplantae > Streptophyta > Magnoliopsida > Caryophyllales > Amaranthaceae > Salicornia > Salicornia ramosissima. Next base: position 12,441,031 of record OX596236.1, on the reverse strand, counting down.
TTAATTAAATGTATAATCAATTGACTATTTAATTGATTATTATTTAATTAATTATTATTTTGTGTAGCAATCTAATCATTTTGAGCCTGGCTTTAACCTTTTTATTTTGTCTTGCCAAAACTCGAGCCCAATTGTTTCCTTTGATCCATATGTTACGCAGTCCATCCTTTTATTCTTTCTTTGTTCCATTAATTTCTTTTATTTAATATTATTAATTCTTTATCTATTTTGGCCCTATTTCCAAAATTCTATATTTATATCCTTGCCCATTTATTTTCTTCTTACTATTAAGGAAGCCTATTGTCCCTATTCATTTTCTGTTTTCCTAAATATTTTATTCTAAGTCCAAAAGGCCCATTTAGTTTGGACTGTTTTATTTTTATTTCTCTCTCTTTTTCTCAAATTGGGCCAATGACCCAATCTTTTCCTCTTATTTTAAGCTTGGCCGGTCCTCCTTGTTCAAATGGGCCAAGTATTGTTTTTTCTTCCTTTTAATTTGATTAATTAATTCAATTAATTAAATTAATAATATTTTTATACTAATTCAAACCTAGCCCAATTTTGCTATTAGCTAGGTCCATTAATCCCCTCCAATCCCTCCTAATACACGGCTGCCCTAGGGTTTTTCTAGGGTTTGTTTTTGTGCCTTCCTCTATATATACATGCTTAGTAACCTTTTGTTCCTAATTTTTGCTAAAGCTTTGAACTCCAAAAAAAATATATTCTCCTCCTTTTCTCTCCAAATAGCCGAACCAAATTCACCAAAGTGTGAATATTTTTCTTTGGAATTTTAAGCGATTTAAGGTAACTATGTTTTTCTGTTTAATTTCGGTACTGGTTAATCACATAGTTTATTAGGGTATGATCATGAAAACTGTTAGGAATAATGTTCTAAAACTTCCTTAAGAATGTCGAGCCATATGAAATTTGTTCATGAATGTTTCTTGATTTATTTCATGTATTTTCTTGAATTATTATTGTTAATCTTGATTATTTAATTGCTATATTAAAGTCTTGAATAAAAATGTATTAATTTTTTTCTTGTTGTTCTAAAATGTCGAGTTTCTTGGAATAATTTTAGGAGTTTCTTTACTGTTTGATCTTTAATCAAGATTTATTTCATGGCGAAATTCGTCCTTCTCTTGCTTGAAACAATTTAATCTTTCAAACCGGTAAAATTGTCCAGATTCGGTTTACGAATTATTTAAGGAACTTAATCAATTAGGATGGCTACGAAATTTTAGGTGGAAGTCCGTAATAATGTTTGACATCTTTTGTTAAATTTTCGTAATTTTAAAAGTTCTTTTGCTATGGCATAAAAATATGAAACTGATTTCAGACTAATCTGATTTGTTAGTTATAAAATCACTTAAAAATAGTAAACGACGTTATTTTTGGACGAAATTTATGCACGTTAAACCTTGAACTCATGTTTAACTTCCATAAAAATTTCCAGTTTATTAGAGATCTTTAAATGGACGTTCCTAATTTAATTCTTTAAAATCAGACTGTGTAAAATAGTGTGATTAAATTATTAAAACATGTTATCATTGAATTCTTGAATCTAATCTTGATAATTTTAATGTTTAAATTATGATCTTTAATTAATATTATTAGGTGTAATTGCTAACCATAGATAATTGTATTTAATTAATTGTGTTAATTTTCGGTATTGTTGACCTGAAATTTTCGAGTGAATTAAAATATGAAAGGTAGGATTTTTATCATGTTTTAAGTAATTTTTGATGATAATTATTGTTATATGATTTTTTAATGAATTTAATTTAATTATTTTTATTTTACAAAAAATGTCGAATGGCTTAGTTTATTATAGATCAACTTTAGTTTAATTTTTGACCTATAATAATATTAGAAGGTAACTTTAGGAATTATTATAATTAAAGGAATTAAAGGATTTATCAGGGATAAGTTGTAATATGAAGGGATAGGTATTATTACTATTATTATTACTAATATTATTATTATTATTATTATTATTATTATTATTATTATTAGTATTATTATTATTAAGGAATCAGTAAGGACAAGTTATAATAAGATATAATAAGATATTAAAAAGGGTAAGAAAGGAAACAGAGTAAAAGGAATTTGAATCGTTTCGATCTCTGGCTAGGAAAGACTTGGTATTTAAGGTGGCCAATATACGTGCCGCACCTCTCTTTCCTGGGATTTCGAACATTTCATTTCCGATTACGGCCACCTAGTACTTCCCGATTCAAGAAGGTATGAGATAAGATTTAAGATATGAAATATAAGATAAGATAAGGACGCCCGTTCGATGATACACGAGTCGTCGGATTGGGTTAAGTCGATGCCACTGCTCCATGGGATGAACACACGAGTTCCCCCGCGCAGTTCTTGGTTCTAGAATATGTAGTCGTCTAAGTAGTAGTACACGAGCTGCTATTTAGGGGTTATGGCCATAGCTTAGGCTTAGTGGTGCACACGGGATCCACTACGGGTTGAATACACAAGTTCACCCAAGCATGTTTTAGGAAAGTTATGGTGCACACGGGATCCACAACGAGTTATAGTGACCGGTCCGTTAAAAGATAAAGATGATATGATATGATTATAAAGTTAAGATGAATGATATAATATGATTATAAAGCTAAGATGAACGATATGATACGATTATGGAATTAAGATAATATAAGGTATATTATGATAATTGAAGAATAAGATGGATTAAAGTATAAGTATTGGTTGTAATATAATATGTTTGGTATAAGTCTTCCGCTGTGTATGTCTGATCATGAATGTATAGGTGTATTTCGTATGTAAGCTAGTTTGGTGCACGTATTTAGTACGTATCTCTAACCGTATTTTGCAGGTATTATTATACGTATTGTATACGTATTTTTATACGTATTTCCGTACGTATTTTTATACGTACCTTGTATGAACATGTGTTTGGAATATTATTTGCTGGCATGTTTTCCGTGTGTTATCCTATGCTATTATGTGTTTAGCGGTCCCTTACTTAAACGGGACAGCCTAGTTACTCGCCACTGACGGTGGACCCCCCCCTCAGTTTCAGGTGACGATGCAGCTGCTTAAATCGGGCTTCCGCTGGGTTGGTCTTTGTGCAGCAGAGACCTATAGTTTAGCCTTTGTTTTCTTAAGTTATTTAATAAGATTTCTATGCAATTTAGATTATCCCAGCCTGTTGGGATGGATTTTATTTAACTCATGTAATTTAAGTTCGACCTATGCAGACCTTTGGAGTTTTAGTTTATTTATTTAATAAAAGATGTTTAGTTTTGAATAATTAATTTCATTTATAGTTTAATTGTTTAAGTAATGATCCGTTTGTCGATTTCCCTTCGTCAATCGACATGTCCAAAAAGTCGGGTCGTTACACCGATAAACCGATAGACACAACAAGACTCAAAGACTCCAATCAAGTTCAAACATGAACCGCATGATTTACCACCGGTAAAACGATAAACATGACCCGCACGATTTGTCATCGATAAACCAATAAATATGACCCGCACGATTTATCACCGATAAACCGATAAACATGATCCGCACAGTTTATCACCGATAAACCGATAGACACAGCAGACTCTGACCAAGACTCAAAAGACACCGATCAAGATCAAATGTGAATCACCTCAAGATACACGCAAATCCAAGCAAGAAACAACTCAAGCCAACGCTCCACGACAAGTTCAATAATCATACAGTTACAACACAGGAGATCAGGCAACAATATTAGCTTGGTTCGTTAGAATTCGAACTTGGCCCAAGAGACACAAACCACACGGTTCTCAAGGGCGAGGTTCGAACACCAAGAACGGGCACGATTCAACATAGAGAACATGATTCTAAATTGCAGGCAACAACTCGATCAAAGAACAACATGATTCATAATATAAAAGTTGCAGCAGAAAATCAGGATTTTAAAACAAGGTAAATAAAAGGTCCAATCTTGGTCATCAAGACCAAGTTGGCGAGTGAAAACAAAACCAAAGGTTCGATTTTTAAAATGTTAAAACGCGACATGGATTCAAGAACTTCAAGAAACATTCTTTCAAACTAAAATCAAAGATGGACTCAAAGAAAAATATAACCTTTATACTACAATGATACACGCATCAAGAAGAACAAAGTAATAACAAGATTCTTCAAGATTAAACCAAGAACAAATGCAATCATCATAAAAGGTTTAGGCTTTAATCAAGAATAATACACAACAAGATTAACATGATTGAAATTTCAAAACAAGAAATAAAAATCAGACCTTTGTTCATCAAAATACACGCAAAGAACAAGAAAGAATACAATTCAAGAACTTATCACTATGCTTCGAAATTCATGAGAACAATCAACAAGATACATCAAATAATAATAACTTGAAAGATTAACCAAGAATCATAAAATTTATTCATGGAACGAATAAAAACTCATGCTTTTAAACCACTAAACAATCACGCATAAACTAAGCAAGATTCAAACATGAATCAAAAGTTATCATACAAGAACTTCATGGCATAGTCATAGAACGTAATATCATGAAAAGATCAATCAAGAACAATAATAAAACAAGCAAGAAATCGAAAGTAAACACCTAATGCTACACAATTTTACACGCATGGCAACAACAATGTAATCCAATTCTATTCCTAAGTAGAAGAGCTAGTTACCTAATGAACAAGACACACACAAAACCACGCCCAAGAACACGAGTCACACCCAACACCACGCACGGCCACGAGCCAAGCAGCACATTCAACAATGTGATTCTTGGTTCAAGCTTGATGATTGTTTGAAGGCTTGAACAATCTTCAATGGATGAATTTGATTTGATGAAGGGAAAGATGAAAATTGGATGGGTGTTATATGGGGGTGTCGTGTGGTATGTGAGAGGGAAGAGAGGTTTTGCTTTGAGTTATGATTTGATATTATGAGTATGGGAGGGAAAAATATAAGCTTTAGGGGTTTATATAAGATAGGCTTACTAGATTTTAGGAGGGGGTTTAGAAGTGAAGTAAAGGTCAACAAAAGGGTGGGGCCGGCTATGGGCAAGATGCAAGGCCTTGGGCTTGCTTTCCAAACATAATTAAGTCCTTTGGCCCAAAATAGAATGTTTGGGCTTTAAGGCTTAATTTTACACGAAATTTAATGGCCCAAAAATTCGAGTCATTAAAATCTCCCCTCCTTAAGAAAATTTCGTCCTCGAAATTTCCTAAGAAAGCACATATAAACACATAAACAACAAATACAGCATGCTATGCTGGAAAGATTACCTGCGTCGACTTTGGATTGGGCTGCAACTTCTTCTTGGGTCATGCAGAAAACACGGTTACGCACGGGAGTTTTGTTGCTAAAACCAGTCCCTTGCTTCTTTGGGAAGACAAATGATTTGTGACCCGGTTGCCCGCACTTGTAGCATACTATAGAAGAGCCGTCACATCTCTTGCCAGGGTACGGAACCTTCTCACAGCCTTTGCACATCTTCTGGCTTTGACCTTTTGCAGGTTGACTAAACTGTTGAGGTTCGTCGCTATCTTCATAACGTGGCCTCTTGGCTGCAGGTGGGGGTGGAAAACCCTTGCGACCTCTCTTTGCTTTATCTTCGTTAGTCACTGTTGCGTGGATCTCTAATGTAACTTCATAAGCTCGTTGAAAAGTCGTAGCACCGCTGCTGATTACGTGAACACGGATACGGGGATCCATGTTCTTGACGTACCTCTTTACTCTTTCTGACTCTAAAGGAATCACTGATGTGGAGAACCTGGAGAGTTCGGTGAACTTATCCGTATAGGCTTGCACGAACATTGATCCTTGAGTTAAAGTCAGAAACTCTTCTTTCTTCTGCCATCTGAGCTCATCCGGATAGAAACGCTCTTGAAGCTTCTCCACGAATTCCGGCCAAAGGAAGATCTGCCCTGGCTCGAGCTCTGGCTGGATGGTGCTCCATCAATTATCTGCTTCACCCTTGAGGTAATAGGTGGCTATTGGCACCCTTTCTGTCTCTGAACACCCTGTGGCGTCAAAGAGCTTCCTCATCTCTTGAACCCAATTCTCCAATACAACTGGGTCATCTGTGCCCTCGTAGGTCGGGGGTTGATGATGAGCAATTCGGTCAAATGAGGACCGTTCACTGGATGGTTGCACACCCCGTTGTGCCAAGGTGAGAATTGCATCCTCTAGTGCACAACAGCGGTTTCGAGAGTTGATAAATTGAGCTGGAGATGCCATTCTGCAAAAGAGTATTCAAGTTAGGAAAACCAACACATCATCGCATAAAACCTAAAGAAAACTAAAAGAATAAAATTATTCCTAACCTAGTCACTACCCAAAGTTACTCACACTAAAGTTTCAGGGTTTTGTGATCTAAATTACACTCTTGATTACATAAAGCGCTCAACCTATAGTTTACTTATGAAGAAGTAAAGTCAAGGGTTAACCTAGAGCTCTGGTACCAACTCAACTGAGCTCAAAAGAGGTAACTATGTGACTGCCAAGGACATGCATGTCTGCTACCAATGAGTCAAAGGTGGTCACTTGATTGATGAATGTATTCACAGGAAGAAGAGCAGGGAGAGAAACACTAAACATGTTAAACCAATTCGGGTTCCTAGAACTAATGTTTGATCTGATTTTGCAGGGTAAAGTGAAAGGTGATATCCACTGCTATTTGGACAGTGGTTGCTCAAGTCACATGTCTAGACACAAAGAATATTTCCTTTCACTTATAGCCCATGATAGTGGAAGAGTCACATTTGGGGACAACATTAAGGGTATTATTGTTGGCCTAGGTAAGATTGGTAAGTATCTTTCCCAAGATATTGATGATGTTTATTATGTTGAAGGCTTGCAACATAATCTCTTGAGTATTTCCCAATTTTGTGACAAAGGCAACGAAGTTGAATTTCAAGCCGACCTATGTCACATATTTAATAATCAAACAGGTGAACTGGTCTACCAAGGAACTAGAAAAGATAACATTTATGTTACCTATCTAGACCAGATTCCCAAGGACAAGTCTATCTATTTGAAAGCTATGAGCCTGTGACTAATAAGAACCAATGGCTTTGGCATAAGAGGTTTGGACATGCCAGCCTTACACTTTTGAACAAACTTAAGTCAAATGACTTAGTAGTAGGTCTACCTGACATCAAGTATAAAATTGACAGAGTTTGTCCATAATGTGCAAGAAGCAAGCATGTGAAATCCTCTTTTAAACCAAAGACATTAATCAGTACAGGTTGACCACTTGAACTAATCCATATTGACTTATGTGGGCCCATGCAAGTGTAAAGCAGAAATGGGCACTGGCTTGTTTGTCTTTTAGTTGATGACTTTTCCAAGTACACTTGGACATTGTTCTTGCCCTCAAAGGATGAGACATCTGAAGAGTTTGAAGCTTTGATCAAACGAGTACAGAACCAGTTGAACACTAAACTGGTCGCCATCATACAGACCATGGTACTAATTTAGACAATGCAAGATTCATAGAGTTCTGCAGAGAAAATGGAGTAAGTCACAACTTTTCTGCCCCAAGAACACCTCAACAAAATGGAGTTGTTGAGAGGAAGAACATGACACTAGAGAAGATGGCTAGAATAATGCTAATTGAAAGTGGTCTCCCTAAATGGTTTTAGGAGGAAGATGTTCACACAGCCTATTACATTCTGAATAAAGCTTTATTAAGACCATTGGTAAAGAAAACACCTTATGAACTTTTAAGGGGAAGAAAACTCAATATTGCACACTTGAGAATATTTGGCTAGAAATGTTTTGTGCACAATAATGGGAAAGAACAGCTTGATAAGTTCGACCCTAGAACTGATGAAGGAGTTTTCCTTGGATACTCTCCACACAACAAAGCATACAAGGTTTTCAATTTAACATGCTCTCTGAGATTTCACAAGTAATAAATGATGACTCCATTGGTCTGATGGAGTTCACTGGAGAACAGCTAGCTGGTCAAGTAACCGAGAAACCAGTAGAACCAGGCTCACCTATTGTACCTCCAATTCTAAATGGAGAAGAGCCTGGCCTGGAGGAGATTAATTAGGAAGATTCAAATGAATATCAGGTAAACAACTCAAGGGGAACTAGAGATCCTGATTCTAGTTCAACTGAGTATGCTACAGGTATGAGAGTCTAAACAAGTCAATGAGCAAGTGTTTCCTCATGGAGAACATCATTCTGCATTATCTGAGCGGGAACACATGCCTTCTGGTTCAAATGAGGGAAATGCACAACTGAATCAAATGTTCAAAAGTTATAAATATCAATCTTATCACCCCACTGAACAAATATTGGGTGACATCAATAAAGGGATTTAAATTAGAAGATCAGTTTACCAAAAATTTTGTGCATCTTCCTCATTTCTGCCTAACATAGAATCAGTTGATATAAAACTGCACTTCAAGATCTAGATTGGGTCGTGTCTATGCAAGATGAACTAAAACAATTCAAAAGAAACAATGTTTGGCATCTTTTGCCTCCAAAGGCAGAACAATTATTGGTAACATGTGGGTTTTCAGAAACAATCTTGATGACCATGGTACCATAGTTAGGAATAAGGCTAGGCTAGTGGTGCAAGGCTACAATCAACAAGAAGACATTGATTATGATGAAACCTTTGCACCAGTAGCCAGACTTGAGGCAATTAGACTTTTAATAGCCTTTGTTGCACACATGAACATGAGACTGTTTCAAATTAAATGTCAAAGACAACCTTCTTGAATGGATATTTGAAAGATGAAGTGTTTGTGGAGCAGTCACCTGGTTTCACTGATTCACAGTTCCCTGATCATGTTTTCAAGTTGGACAAAACACCATATGGTCTAAAAGAAGCTCCAAGAGCATGATATGAAAGATAGAGCAACTTCTTGATGGAAAATGACTATATCAGAGGAACAATGGATAAAACCTTGTTCAATAAAACAAGGGGATCTGATCTGATTGTAGTCCAAATATGTTGATGACATACTATTTGCTGCTACAAAACAGAAGTTACGTTATATAATGAGTTTGCTGATGTTATGCAGAGTGAGTTTGAAATGAGCATGATGGGAGAGCTTGGTTTCTTCATTGGGTTGCAGATCAAGCAAACATATTACTACCTCCATTTTTTTTAGTTTACTCAGTTTAACTTTCTCACTATTCACAAAGTATACTTTGACTATGGTTTGTAATTTATATATAAGATAAAACATAGTTATGTGGGTTCTCGTTGGATTCATTTTAACATGTAGCTTTTATAATTTTTACAAACACACAATTAAAAATATTGATCTTCAAAGTTTTGCCTCGACAAGTGTGAAAAGTGAAGTGAGTAAATTAAAAAAAAAAAAACGTAGGGAGTATATCATAGGTTTTACTCATGAAAATGGGTAAAAAAAACTATAAATTTAGTGATTAACGTACTCAATTTATTTTGTTGGTAAGTAATAGTGTATATATCATATTCTTGGGCCTCAACTTAAGCTTTTGATTGAGAATTTTGAGATGGTCCTCTAGCAATAAGTACTAACTACTACTAAGGGCATTAGCAATAAGAGGTTTGTGGAGAAGTTTGTTTTAACTTTTTTGAGGTTTGTCCACAAACCTCGCATTGTTGGACAAAGTTACAATTGCAAAGTTTTGTTGAGGTTATTAAAGTTTAACCGGTTACTATGTGTGTGTGTGTGTGTTTTTATTTTGTGGGAGCTGTTTTTTTTTTTTTGGGGGGGGGGGGGGGAGAGGTGGGGGGCACAATGGGAAATGGCTAGTAAATTAAAATGATTTTTTTAGCAAACATATCAAATGGTATTTTTGTAATTTTGTTGAAAATAAATTACCAAAACACCCCCCTATAGAGTTGGTGCTCGAATCGCTGCCCCTAAAGTTTGTCAAAATTACCTTAAAATGTCATTTGAGATACAAACTTTGTATCTCAAATTGATTTACTGGTCATTCCTCGGGGCACAATGGGTCTATGCACAAGCCTTTAATGAGTATTGTCTATTGTTGGTGAAAATTTTGTTTAAATAGAGGTTTATACAACAATCATGTAGCACATAAACATTAAACAAACCTCATATGAATTTGTTCTATTACTATTTTGCTAAGTAATTAAACAAAATATAATCAATACTCAATTGTTCAACATTTTTCATATTATTGTTCGCTATTAACATTACTTGTGAAATACAAATTCCGTGCAAATAATGCTAGTTAGTTATAAATCAACCACTAATCAAAATCCAGAAATACCCTCCATGATTTATCTATTCAAAGATTCTTAAAACTCAGCTTCTGACTTTGTTGCTCCTCTTTTTGTGTCACTCTCCTTATTCCTGTTCCACTCATTTTTATTTTATTTATACTCCCTATTATATAATTTTTCCCTTCTCCTTCCAGCACTCAATACATCAATAATCTGCACTTCTTCAGTGATTTGGGTTTCATTTTTGGTCTTCAGATTAATCGTATATCAGGTCGGATGCTGAATTTTCTTACAATTTGTGTTTTTATCCTACTAATTTGGGTGTTTTTTAATTTTTATGTTAAATGATATTTGTTGATGAAACCCAATAATTGCAGAACGAAGCTAATCATTCAATTGATTTTTAGTATATACTATAATTTGGTTAGGCTGTAGATGATGGGTTAATGGAGTTTTAGTTTAATACAGCCGCTATATTCTACAATCAATTTTTTGGATAACGTTTTCCAATTTCGTCAACATCAAATCTTCACTAGGATGAATGTATGATTTATGATGGAACAAAACTTTGTATGTTTGAAGCATAAAAAAATTCTTTCAAGTATAGAATTAGATGAAGGTCTTAAGAGTTGACTTCTTGATGTTGCAAGTTTTTAAATGAATCTGCTGTTTTTTCAATTTAATTTTATTGTGCCATTTTCTGGCTTATAATTTTTTGTTCTCTTTGTGAGATGTGTCAATTGCAGTTGATTTTCTGCACTCTATACATTTATACTCTGTAATTGACTAATTGGTGTATATTCATATACAGAACATATATTGATGGAATAGTCCTTAAGAATTAGGCTTTGTTCTTTTCACCTTAATTTCTTTACTATAACTTATTTGCATGATTTTGGGCAAGAATAGGATGTTTTGGAACAAAAATAAGCCAAATATGTAATTTTTGGCTGGTTTTGGATGTTTTCATGGCCATTTTCCTACCAATCAACCTATTTACTATTTTTAAGGTTTATCCGTGTTCTATATCATTCATGTAAGCATTAAATGACTTATTTTCATGATTTTGGTAAAAAAAAATAGGGCATTTTGGAAAAAAAACAAGGCAAATAGGACATTTACTTTCAATCCTTGCCGAAATTATATTGAAGTCGTGTTTAGTATAAATTTAAGAAGGAAAATAAATTAGAAAGGAAAATGTTAATATTAAATGATACCATTATTTATTGTTTGGTGTAATTAAGAAAATGGAATGGAAACAAAGTAGAGAGGAAAATATTTTGTTTGAAAAGAAACAAAATGGTGGTAATGATTTCCATTAAAAAAGGGCATGTGTTACCAATATCTTATATCAAACAATAGGTAATGAAAATACTTATCAGATTTCGTTTCCAACATTAAAAAAATAAATAACACTACCAAACATGCTCTTAGAGTCTTTGTTGTAAAAAAACAGGAACATGGCAGCTCTTACATGAACTTTTTGTCTTAGTAGTTGTTAAGGTGAGGAAAAAGGCCTTAATGATACTTGTAGACTTTCTTCTTTTTCACTGGGATTGGGTTGAATGGTTGATTATTCTTTGTTTGTCTTATATGATTGTCTCCTGCACCATCACAATGTTATATTTCTTCTATGGGATGCTTATGCCAAAGACTGGTGAAGTTTTAATTACTAGATAGGGTGCTACACATACTAGCCCCCCTTGAATCATTATGCCTAAAAGTGCATTATGTCAAGTGAAAGCCGTCTCTTGTTTCATTACTTCCACCTTGTAACTTTATGTTACCTTGCCATAGATCTCTAGGAATCATAATAAGGAGTTTGTGCTTTTGGATAAAGTAATGGATCTCACTTCGTTATGAAGATTGTGAAGAGTCCAAAAGGATAAATGGATACTTCCTTTGTCCACTGGGCACTCCTTAGTCCTTATCGACAAAGTACATATAAATGGGTTTGGATTGGCATAATGCTATCCTTAAAGTCCTATAATTAGCCTTTTATTTGATAGCACTTAAATGTTTTAATAACTGTAGATGTATAGATTGATGAAAATGAATTACTAGAATAATAGGCCATAAGTTGAGGAATTTATTACTACCCTGCCTTGTTCAACATTGATCTTCACACTTAGATTTTCATGGAGTTTCAAAAAGTTGTTAAAATTATAATAAGAAACTGAAAGAATGAAGACCAAAAGAAGAGTAACAGAGAGTGCGTGGAATGAGAGGAAAACAAAAATTGATGGGGCAGAGATGAAATTAGGAAAAGAAGGTGGAGAAAAGTTCTTGGCGCACTCTGAAATGAGAAGTGGGAAGGTGAATTTGGGCATCGAATGGTAGGTAATTTCAATTGATTTTGGATAATCGATTTGTTTTTGTGGGCGTGAAGGTCAGTTGTATTGAAGCCATACCACTATACCAGCCACCCAGTAGTAATGTGAAGTTGTGAACTTACTGAAGGTGAATTTATGGAACACCTCTGTTGGGTTGGGATAATACTGAGATTTATGAGTTGTGACATGAATTTATTCAGTTTCATGCACTTAATGCAGAGAAAGAATGATGGCTGATGATTGTTTACTTGTTTAATAAGATGACCTTCCAAGGATGTGAATATAAACGAGTGATCACTCTGCATATTGCAATTATTTGCATTTTGATATCTAAATCCTCTATGTGTTAAGACTTAAGGTCCCATCTTTTGAATAACTTTCAATCTATTCTATGATCTTATTGATTCTCCCTTTCTAAAATTAGTTAATATTAGAAAGGGAGAATAACTCAATTTAGAAAGAGAGAATCAATAAGACATAGGAATAGATTGACCATTTGACAGTTATGAACAAATTGGTATGGTAACATATTATGAACAAATTGGTTTTGCCTGAGCCCTGAGTAGGGTAACATATGGTTTTGTATACTTCCCTTCTTAATCCAATCGGTTGTTTTGTCAATGTCTAATTAAGCTATATATGGACTTTGTGTAAGTATTGAACGTTGAGCGAAGGATTAAAGGAAGCATTTGACGTATTCATTTGCGTAGTAGATTTTTTGGTTAGGTAGTCTCTCATGTACTTGCTTAATTGAGAACATACAATTCTTGTTGCTTATGAAAATAGTCATTTTTTCATATAGTTGCTCACTACACCAGTAGCGATGCTGACTTCCTATTATATGAATGGATGTACTCCACCTGTTTTTTTATTTTTTTATTTCTTAAGTGCTACAACTTGACTTTCAGGAATTTGATCATTAATGTCTTTTATTATCTGTTGTTAAATATTGTAATTTTTTGATATTTGAAATTTGAGCTTGAGCCTACAATGTTTATTTGTAAATTAAATTTCTGTTTTGTATACTAGTAAAACATTTGGTCAATGTAATTGTATGAATAATTGAAAATTAGAATTATGGATAATTGTAAAAAAATAAAAAAGGAAAGTAGAAGTACTGCTAATCATTAACTAATTGTTACTTCTGTTATAACTTATAACTCATCAATTCAGCATTTAAGGTAAAATTACCAAGTGTCAGTATTGCTCTGTAACAGGTACAATGTTTGGAGAACCTGTTAATTCTGCTGAAGGAGAAATTAAAGTGAGTTTTGGTTATCAATGTGATGGAAAGAAAATTTCATGTGAAGATTCTGTTGGATATGAAATTATCCCAAAGCCCCGACTTAGAAGAACCAGTGGTTCCTTCACCTGTCTTTCTGGTGCTGCCATAAGCGCTAATGCTACATTAGCTAATACAAACATCTGCAATGGCATAATAGGGTCTGAGTTACTTCCTAGCTGGGAATCACCTAATGCATTTCGCAGGATACCATCTTCTCCATCACTTTCTTCTAAACTGGACATGCTACCATCTTCTCTCCAGGGTACATTATCAAACTTGAGCGTCAGTCCATCTTCTCTAGGTGAATCACCTGACAGTGATTCTTTTCTGAAGTTCACTAGTGCTCCCTCCCCAAGTGAAGGCTATCTCAATGCTATGGAAGTGCAAGTTGCTGGTGGAGCTGCTGGTGAAGATAGAGTACAAGCTGTTTGCTCTGAAGAAGATGGATGGCTTTTCTGTGGTGTTTATGATGGATTCAATGGAAGAGATGCAGCTGATTATTTAGCTGGAACATTTTATGATACTTTTTTAATGAACTTCAACTTGTTTAATTGGGATAATAAAGAAGAAGTCGCTTATTCTTTGTCCTCAAATGATTTGTTCCAGAATGCACTAGATAATGGCGACATCTCTGATCGTAGAAAACATTGCTTGACAATCAATGGTCGAAAGGATGGTGAATTTGATGCTTTTAATCCCAAGGATTCTAGCACTGAATTAGATACATCATCTGACTATTTCAAACAAGGGGTGCTAGAGTGCCTCCAGCGAGCTCTTAGTCAATCTGAGGTTGACTTCTTGTCCATGGTTGAACAGGATATGGAAGAACGTCCAGACCTTGTTTCTGTTGGATCTTGTGTTCTGGTTGCACTGCTTGTTGGGAAAGATTTGTACACCTTGAACTTAGGTGATAGTAGAGTTATTGTCGCAACAGAGAGCGGTGACTCCAATGTTGGGGAGGCTGTAAAATTAAAAGCTATCCAGCTTACTGATATTCATACTACTGATAATGAAGCTGAGAGATCTGAACTTCTGTCAAATCATCGTGATGATCCTGCAACGATTAGCGGAGGAAAAGTGAAAGGGAAGTTGAAAGTCACGCGCGCATTTGGTGTTGGATACTTGAAGAAGGTATGAATTTATTTGAAAATGTCAAAAGAGTTCCATTTGTTGAACAACTTTTTAGTACAACTCACTGTTGGTGCTAATAAAAATGAAATTAATTGATGAAGCTATTTGACATAATGTCATGTTTGTCAAATGTCAACTGACTCATTATACATGTGGGTTTCTTTATGGGCGTATGATTTATGTTACACGAAGCTATATTAGATGTCCATGTTGCCGTGACTTCAATCAGGTGTGTAGGGTTTAGGGACATGGAGTAAATCTGTCTTATGACTTTCGGGGGTGGAGTAGTTGACACTCGAATATCATCTCCTTTTTTTCGTCTCTTTTTTTTGTATTTTTTGTTTGACGTTTGATTTTCTGTACTAGTTTGTCTGAAGTGTCTGAAGTTAAAAGTACTAAGATTATCAATGTTAAAAGTACTAAGATTATCATTACTTTTCCCCTGTTATGTGTATGAATTAGCTTCTCTGACATTGTTAAACCTTTTGTTTTCAGAAAATATTGAATGATGCACTGATGGGAATTCTCAGAGTTCGAAATTTAATAAGTCCTCCTTATGTCTCTACTAGTCCTACTGTCAATGTTCACAGAATCTCAAAATCCGATCACTTTGTTGTACTGGGTAGTGATGGTCTATTTGACTTCTTTACTAATGAAGTGGTCGTTAAAATGGTCCAATTTTTCGTATCGAAAAACCCTTCAGGTGATCCAGCAAAGTTTTTGTTGGAGCAACTTTTTGTTAGAGCTGCAGAGTGTGCAGGTATGCTGTTTTTCTTAAGTCTTGCAAGTAACCTTGACTTTGGCTGGGATACATGAAACCTTTTCTGGAATAATTCATCAAAAAATTCCCCTTTTTGTAAGAATTGAACATCTAGTAATGAAAGATATCCTCCATTTTTCAATGGTACTTGTTTGAGGTCTTGTAAGATGACCTTAAACTTCCGAAAACACCACGAAATCATTAATTTTTTTTCGACTCAATGAAACTGAAATGAACAGAACTAAATCCTAGACTCAGTAGGAGTGGAGCTGAGCTGGACTGAACTGAACTAAATTTTTGTTACTTTGCAGGATTCAGCGTGGAAGAGCTCATGAATATTCCGCCAGGAAGGAGGCGGAAATACCACGATGACGTGACTGTAATTGTGATCATCCTTGGAAAAAATAAACGCACATTGAAAGCCTCAACGTGCTTGTAAGTTTCAGGCTTGAGTTTCATCAAGCTACTGTGAATGCAGTCTGTAAATAAAAAATTTTGGTTACATAGAAAGATGGAGACAGAGTTGAGAACAACCAACGTATTCATCTTTCTGCCTTTACCTTGGTAACCTGAACAATTTCGACACAAGCGGGAAGCTATGTAATAGATAGTTTGTGGTTGGACGACGATGATTATGATGATAATTTGTAGGTTAAAGTTTTCTTCTTATAGATTTATCAAGAATTTCTAGGATTGTATACATTCATTTCTCATGTGTTTTCCCATTTTATTGTTTCATTCAATTATTTAGTCACGAAAGACTTGGAGTGAAACAATTGGAATTGTAATATTGTATGAAACCAGTATACCTTTCAAATTTTGGCACCAGCTGCCTGATTTTGAGACAAATTTCTCATAATAATACTATCTTCTCTCATTGTTTTTTATTTATATTTTTGTTAATTATAATTTGCTTAAATAGTCCGTCTTCTAGCTTAAAATTTCTGACTTCGCCCACCCTAAATAGTGGTATTTGTTGCTAAATAGTAGGTGAATGCGGTAGACTTGTAGAGTTGTAGCTAAGGCCATTACAAAATACAAATATATGGGTTTGCACTTGTAATTGATACAATTTGACTACTCAATATAATAGATTTCCCATTCTTTTTTTAGGACGAAAAGTACACAGTTACTAACAATCAATACACTATCTCAAGGCCTTAAGCAGTAGGAGAGGGGGGACCCAACAATCGTTGCGGTAGGGATCGAACCTGGGATCTCAACCCGGGGTACCGTTCTTTTACCAATTGAGTTACAGTAGATCCGTATAGCTTTCCCATTCTCGTACTCGTCTCCTTGAATATAATTCAACTATCCTAGTGTTCAAAATGTGAAAGGTTTAAGTTACAATTAAAACTCAGTTTTACTATCAATAATAAACAAAACCTTTGATTTAATTATAACAATAAACAAAATCTCAGGTTTACTTACAAAAACCTACGACTTTGCAGCATTTGAAAATCAAGTTTACATTTTAAAAAAAATTATTGTTGAAAAACTGCTACTGCCAGTAACTGTTTCTTAAGTAAAAATCGCTACAAGGAGTTGCGGTTTGCAATAAAACCGTTTTATATATATATATATATATATATATATAAACTCTTAGAGCAATATACGTAGATGATAGATTGGAGAAAAAAGGGAAGTTGCATTTATGGAACAGAGATTGCAAGCATTATTAGGGGGGGAAATTCTAATATTGGTGGTAATATTTTTCCACAAACATCTTGATGGCTATCGTTGGGCCGGTTCATTAAGTCCAACAAAAACCACTTGGATCAAAAAAACTTTCAACTACAGCAGTAATTAAATCAATACTCTTGTTTGAAAGTTTTGACATCAACATTGATCAAGCTATGTTTGTTAATATACTATTTGTTGAAACTACATTCCCAAAAATTGTACATTTTTTTTACGTCCCTAATTTTGTTCAAAATTACTTGAAAATGCCACTGTGAGATACTGTATCTGACGTTAACTTGAAATAGCTCCATAAGGGAACATAATTACAAGACAAAATGTCCTTAGTACACAAAACTAGTTCAACATGATAAGAACTATTGGTGAACTACATAACAGAACAGCCTTGAGGATTTTCATCACTGAAAATGTGAAAAGGGTTAAATGATGCTACCTGAACATGGTAGCTCTCAAGCTTCTTATTACTAATATAGTAAGACACACCATACCCTAATCTTGTACTACTACTAAGAGGATGATGAGCTGCATTGTAATTCATCACATCAACAACTGATCCACCATTGGCTCCGCCGCCACAATTACCATTTTGCCCCTTACATTTCTTTATTTTCCCACCAGTCCCTGCCTTAGCTGTACCTGTTAAAGCCTCTGAACTCTGTTTCTGATTCAGATTCAGATTCAGATTCAGATTGCTCTTCTTGACAGAATTCATTTGCTTATTTTGGGATTGAGTTTTGGTTCATGAATTGGACTAGTTTTCTCAGCTCTTTGTTTTTTGGGTCACTTTTCTTGGGATTTTCAGATGGTTTATCATCATTCCATAACTCTGCATGCTTGCCTGTTTTGAGCAACTTTTTAATCAAAATCTCTGAATCAATGTTTCCACTTACAATCACCTTCTGTTGCTGTGAATCTATAGTGGTTGTATAAACACCTGTGTGTATTCCAAGTAAAACCCATTTACAAACTCATTTGTTGTAGTAACGGACTCACAGTTCAGTTTGACTTTTATCACTGTTCACAAAACATACTTTGACCATGGATTCTGATTTTTATATATAAGAAAATACATAATATGTGGAATCCCATTGAATTTGTCTCAACACGTAGTCTGTTAGTATAATCTATATAATTGTTATAATTTTACATACATGTAAATATTAATCTTTAAAGTTTTGTCTCGACAAACATTGGAATGTGAAGTGATCAAATAAAAAAACTGGGGAGTACATTTTTAATCTGAAGAATTAATTTATAAAGATAATGATATATTCAACCCTTGAGCATTAAGGGCTTGTTTACTTCAGATTATATTCAGTTCAGTTCAGTTAATCTCTATTCAGTTCAATTCAGTTCAATTCATCTCTATTTAGTTCAATTAATAGACTTCTATTTAGTTCAGTTCATCTCTATTCAGCTAATGTAAACGAGCCTTAAATACTCTTTTAAAAATTGTACTTCTCAAATTTTTTTCAACAATTGTATTTTCACGCATGTCGAGACAAAACTTTAAATATTAATAATTCTAATTATGTATTTGTAAATTTATGAATATTAGATAATTAAAAACTACAAATTCAGACGAATTCAACAAGACCCATATGACTATATTTTTTCTTTTTATGTAAGTGATAAATTGCGGTCAAAATGAAAATTATGAATAGAGTCAAAACTCAAAAGTACCAAAGTTGTAAGAACTTGAAAACGGAGAAAGTGATATTTTGTGAGTTACGGATAAAAACACACGTTTGTTAACACTTAACAAATGACAATTGATATTGGCACTCCTCAAATTGATATTGGCACTCCTCCCCCTTACTATTCATGTGAGAGGGGGAGGAGTGCCAAAATCAATTTTGGGAGTGCCTAAATTATCCCCACGTAGTTAAATTTTTTTCCATTTATATTTTCCTCTTTTAGCTCTGCATTTAGCCTTTTCAAATTTATAAATATAGGCCCTAAAATCATATAGGGCTCGTTTACATTAGCTGAATAGAGATGAACTGAACTGAACTTAATAGAGTGTATTAATTGAACTAATTAAATTGAACTGAACTTAATAGAGATCAACTGAACTGAATTTAATCTTAAGTAAACAAGCCCATAGTGAAAAGCATGTTTATACTTGAGCCTTAACACTTACCAAGAGTGAATTTTTCTTCTAATTTGATGGCCATAGTGATTTTCCCAACATTATTTGTAGAGAATTATGTATATACATATATGTATTTTGTTCATTTCTTTTTCCTCTACTGTACTATTTTTGTAGTGATCCCAAAAGGATCTGATAGGAAAGTTGTCTTTTGTTTTTTTCCTCTCTAGGTTTTTCTTGTACAGATATATATATTTCCTAAGGGCTTTGTAAATGAGGCTCATGCCGCCACAATATTTGAATGAAATATACCATTAAAAACACAAAAACATCCTTACTTCACAGCAGCAAGGTAGGAAGAAGAAAAGTGATTAAGTCACTGATTTTATTCTTTATTGGTTTTTGTTCATGGTATCAGAGCCTACGGTTTTGAATCCTTGATCAACAAACGAATCTACATTCCTCAAACAACCAAATATGACTGAAAAATCTGAAACAACCCAAAACCAAAACCTATATGCTGATCCTCTGTTTGTTGTTGTCAATGACAGCCCAAATACACCATTAAGCACCATAATATTCAATGGAATCAACTTCCTCAACTGGAGTAGAAGTGTGAAGACAACCTTGGGAGCTAAAAACAAGTTGGGGTTCTTGACTGGAGCCTGCAAGAAATCGAAGCAAGAAGAAAAAACTTTCCAGAAATGGATTAGAGCTGATTATATGGTAAGAAACTGGATTTTTGCTAGTATTAAAGTTGAAATAGCTGAGAGTCTCTTTTATGTTGAATCATCTAAGGAGTTGTGGGATGAAATAGTTGAGAGATATGGCCAAACTAATGCACCTCAACTTTTTCAACTTAAAAGAGAACTAAATAACTTGATGCAAGGAAATATGACTGTTGCGGAATATTATTGCAAGTTAAAGAGTTTGTGGGATGAGATTAGTGCTTTGGAAGGACTGCCAAATTGTGCTTGTGGGGCATTGTCAAAATGCACCTGCAATGTGCTGAAACAAATGGTGGAAATAGAGGCTAGAAACAAGCTCATGAAGTTTCTAACGGGGCTTAATCCGGGTTATGACCAGATGAAAACAAATTTCATGGCCATGGATCCTTTGTTGCCTGTCAACAAGGCATACAACCTAGTTCAACAGGTTGAAAAACAAAAGGAAGTATCTGGTGAGATGATTGCAGGGAATGAAGTGAGTGCCTTGGCTGCTTCTAAGCAAGGGCAGCAAGGATACAGCAAGCAAAGGAAAGAATTTAAATAGAGCAAACAAGACAAGCTGAAGAAGGTTTGTGACCATTGTGGAATGAGAGTACACCTCAAGGAGGAGTGTTTCAAACTCATAGGGTATCCAGACTGGTTCAAGAGCCCACCCAAAGGAAGATCAAAGGGAAAACAGGCAGCAAATGTCAGCAAGGAAATATCTGATTTTGAGCAGGACAATCTTCTTGAGCCTATGGGTGAAGGAAGCAGCAAGCAAGACAACAACCTTGTGTCCAGCATTGTCCAAGAAGTAATGAAAGCACTGAATGAAAAACAATCTGGTATGAATCATAGCAATTTGGCAGGTAAGATAATTATGTCTAATGTTGCATTAAATTTATTTGGAAATGATGAAAATGCTTGGATAATAGACTCAGGTACTGACCACATGTCAGGAAATGAAAAATTATTTACTAATAAAAGAAACTTAAGAAAGGAAATTCTAGTTGGATTACCAGATGGAACCTCCCAAAGAGTAAATTGTATGGGTACTGTAAAACTCACAGAAAAGGTGATTTGGGAGGATGTGTTGTTTGTTCCTAAATTTAGACATAACCTACTATCTGTGAGTAAATTGTTGGAAGGAAAGGGAATAATTTTTATTTTTGACAAGGATAAATGTAAATTATAGGACCCTTCCACTAAGGAGATCCTAGCTTATGGAAAGGAAGATGGGAATTTGTACAGGCTGGTGAAGGGAGAGAGAATCAAAGGGAGACTTGAAGAAGGAGAATCAAAGATGTTGGCAGCAGCAACAAATAAAGATCTTACTGATGTTGGAAGTAAAAGGAATGAGCTAGATGTAATACATGCTAGACTAGGTCATATTTCTTTATCTAAGATGAAATACTTAGATTTTTGTGGATGTAAAACCCTAAGAGGTTACTTTTGTGACACATGTTCTGTAGCCAAATATCACAAATTACCATTTATGCCAAGTTCTTCCATTGCTTTAAATCCTTTTGATTTGGTGCATATAGATTTGTGGGGACCATATGGTCAAAAATCAATCACAGGTGCTAGATACTTTCTTACTATTGTGGATGACAATAGTAGGGTAACTTGGACACACTTAATGTCCAATAAGGAACTGGTGAAGAGTACATTAGCAAGCTTCTTTGCTCATGTAGAAAATCATTTCAATACCATTGTCAAAACAGTGAGAAGTGACAATGGAACAGAGATCTTCCAAGAGGAATGCAGAAGCATGTTCAACAGCAAAGGCATAACTCACCAAAGAAGCATAGTGGGAACACCACAACAGAATGGAAGGGTGGAAAGGAAGCACAGATTCCTACTTGAGACTGCAAGAGCCTTGAAAATTCATGCAGGACTACCTTCATATTTATGGGGGGAATGCATACTTGCAGCTACACATCTAATCAACGTCATGCCAACTCAAGTGCTCAAATGGAAAAGTCCATTTGAAGTGCTAATGAAAAGGAAGCCTACCTATGATCACTTGAAGGTAATAGGATGTTTATGTTATGCTGCTCCAAACAAGAAACCAAAAGATAAATTTGAGGCAAGGGGGATAAGATGTATCTTATTGGGGTATCCTTACTGTCAAAAGGGATACAAAGTGATGGACTTGCAAAATAATTCAATTTTTGTAAGTAGACATGTGATATTTCATGAAAACATATTTCCATTTGTCTTGAAAAATGGAACAAATGAATTTCAAGAAGCCTTGAGAAAGGAACCTATGAGGAAAGAAAATGAACTTCAGTTGGATGAAGATGAGATGATCAAAGACCTCATGAGGTCTGATCCAGAAATGAGGAATCAAGAAGAATTACAATGTTCTCATGATGAACAAGACTTCATCAATTTTGAACAGAATGAAGAAAGAATAGAAGAAACATCTGAGACTGTTCTGAATCAAGAAGCAGAACCTGAAACCAGAAGGAGAAGTGAAAGAAGTAGATCATTGCCAGAAAAATTCAAAGACTACCATGTCCAATTGCCTAGAAAGAAAGAGAATGCAAAAAGGGAAATAACACAACAAATGATAGAAACAAATCTGAATGACCAGGAGCTCTATTCAGATGAGTACAGGACATCCATTAATCATGTGATGCAGATTATAGAACCCTCATGTTATGATCAAGCCAAGGATCATGAGGGATGGAGAGAAGCAATGGAGAAAGAGATAAGGGCTTTAGAAGAAAATAATACTTGGGAAGTTTGTGATTTGCCTCAAGGAAAAAGGGCATTGGATACAAAATGGGTATACAAGACAAAGCTCAAACCTGATGGGAGCATTGAAAGGCTAAAGGCTAGGCTTGTGGCAAGGGGAGACAAACAAATTAAAGGAAAAGACTACAGGCATACTTTTTCTCCGGTGGCTAAATTCACTACTGTAAGGACCTTGATTGCTTTGGCCACTTATAAGGGATGGAGATTAAACCATCTAGACATCAATAATGCATTCTTGCATGGATATCTAGAAGAAGAGGTGTATTTAAAGCCTCCAAAGGGATATTCTAATATTGAAGAAGGGAAGGTATGCAAATTAAACAAAAGTTTATATGGGCTGAAGCAGGCAAGCAGGCAATGGAACATAGAACTGAGCAAATTCTTCATAAAAGAAGGATTTGAGTGGTGCAAGAGAGATTACTCTATGTTTAACACGCTTAAAAATGGGAAGCAAACCATCATTGTTGCATATGTAGATGACCTTTTGATAAGTGGTGATGATGAAGAAGAAATTGAGGTTATCAAGAGAAAACTTCACAGTGAATTTACTGTGAAGGATCTTGGAATTATGAGATATTTTCTGGGGATAGAAGTATCTACTACTGCAAAAGGAACTGTGTTAAACCAAAGAAAATTCATCTCTGATCTTGTTAAGGAAATGGGACTTGAAGGTTGCAAAACTACAAAATTCCCCTTTCCCAAGGGAGTGAAACTGTTTTCTGACAGTGGTGAAATATTGGAAGAACCAGAAATATTCAGAAGGTTGATAGGTAGGCTGCTATACTTGAATCTTACAAGGCCTGACCTATCATATTCTGTGCAACAATTAAGTCAGTTTATGGCTTGTCCTATAAAGCCTCATATGCATGCTGCCACACATGTGATCAAGTATCTAGCAGGCACAAAGAATTGGGGACTATATTACCCAAAAAACAGTGAATTCAATCTAACTGGTTATTGTGACTCAGATTGGGGATCTTGTATCTACACAAGGAGATCTCTAACTGGTTTTTGTGTCTTTCTTGGAAACTCTCTAATTTCATGGAAGACTAAGAAACAAAAAAACCATATCTAAGTCCTCATCTGAAGCAGAATATAGATGCATGTCCCAAACTACAAGTGAGATAGTTTGGATCCATGGCATCTTTGAAGACTTGAATCTCGCTATTCCTACTCCTATTAGCCTATTTTGTGACAACCAATCAGCCCTCCACATTTCTCAAAATCCAGTGTTTCATGAAAGAACGAAACATTTGGATATTGATTGTCACTATGTTAGAGAGCATGTTCAATCAGGTTTCTTGAACACCTTGCATATCAGATCTTCCTTGCAACTTGCAGATCTCATGACAAAGTCTCTCTCAGAGCAGCAGCATAATTTCCTTTGCAGCAAGTTGGGTCTGATCAAGGCAGCTCCAACTTGAGGAGGGGGTGTAGAGAATTATGTATATACATATATGTATTTTGTTCATTTCTTTTTCCTCTACTGTACTATTTTTGTAGTGATCCCAAAAGGATCTAATAGGACAGCTGTCTTTTGTTTTTTTCCTCTCTAGATTTTTCTTGTACAGATATATATATTATCTAAGGGCTTTGTAAATGAGGCTCATGCCGCCACAATATTTGAATGAAATATACCATTAAAAACCCAAAAACATCCTTACCTCACAGCAGCAAGGTAGGAAGAAGAAAAGTGATTAAGTCACTGATTTTATTCTTTATTGGTTTTTGTTCATTATTCAACTTACAAATTCAAAGCTACACATGTTATGTTAAATGTTAATGAATTTTTTTTTAAAAAAAGAGTGAACAATTCTCAAATTAAACTAAACATACCATAAAAAAGAGTGAACAATCAAACATCAAAACTAATAAGTTAATCTATTTTTTATTCTATTTTTTAAAAAAAAAAATTAAAAAAAATAGCAATAATTAAAAATAATTAGGAAAAGATTATTGAAAAAAAAACACCTAAAATTTGACAAGAAGAAAATTATCAAAAAAGAAAGAACCTTCGATGCGGTGAAGAAGCTTCTTGAGTTGTCGTTTGCAACCAAGGCAGTGAATAGGGAACAGATTAATTAAACTGCTTTATATTTATAATTATAATTATTGGGAAAAATAATTAAGTAGTTGATAATTTTTAAGAAAGTGAAAATGCACAATTTACATTGTATTTTAACAAATTTGTATCATCTCCAGCTTTTGCTGAACAAACTGCAGCCATTGAAGACAGTGAGAGGAAGAGTAGTGAAAGCAATGTGCAGTTGAGTAACTATTTACTCTTAGCAGTTATATTCAAATAACAGCTTCCAAGTCAATTATTTTGCTCCATTTGTGTCAGAAACAAATGGAAGTGGTCCCGCGTACAAGTGAAGCCAAAACAGTACGTGGACAATAAACAACACCCTTGGGACAATAATTGTGTTACACAGGACAATAATTAAAACATTCATTCAAAAACCGATAAATGCATATAACTGCTAAAAGTTTATCATTACTCGTAGTGAGTTGAGTTTGGTATTTTTTGAATTATAAGAATTAAATGATCCAACAATTTGAATATTGGTACCATTTGGATTTTTTTTTTATCATTGTTAAATGTAGCTTTCAAATTAGTTGCTAAATCCTCTTTTTTCTATAAAAAATTTTGACCTACTCCTTTGACACTCTCTCACCTCCTTCAGTCCTTCCCCTCTGATCTTTACACTCTGTCAATCAATGATGTCAACAACACAAGCGTCGCAACCTGGGCCATACGAGGTGTGTTTCTTAGATAGAAAAAACCCGACCTAGGCCAAGGTGCATGATCTATGTACCTAGACCTAGGCCAGGACGCATGGCACCACGGCACCACCAGCATCGCAACCTGGGTCATGGCACGAGGTTAAAACTAGTTTCATTAATATAAAGATAAACTTTAGAAACAAAAATATTGCAATTAAAAAAATAAAGAGAAAATAGATCGACAAATTACAGGTTTTTTAATATTGAAATGATGTTTTAATTTGGGGGGAAATAGATCAAGAAACTGACATTGCATCTAAGGTGTTAGGATCCTCTAGAGCTGTATTATCTAGAGTTGGTAAATTTCAACAAATTATGACCCTCCAATTGAAGATCAATGGCTAAATTAAATTTACCTAAAAAAAATAAAAGTAAAATAAAATGAAATATAAAACACTCCCTCTTACAACTCCACCAACTCTACCAATGTAAAACTCTAGAGGATCTCAACTCGCATCTAAGGCTAATGTGTCGGCCTTTGGTTTTAGTATAGTTAAGATATTAGGTTAGTACTCGTGCGACGCACGGTTTTTTAAAAAATAATTGGTAAAATTTGGTAATCTATATTGCATAAGTAAAAGTCAAAATCAAGGAAAAGAATAATAGTTATGGTTAGTATTACAATCTCAATGTTAAAAAGTATCAAGATTTAACATTTTTTTCAATTCTTAGTCTACTATTTCATATAATGATTTTTTTTAATAAGAATAAAGAAATGTGAATTATTTATGGAACTCTTTCCATGAATAATGCTGGGAAGTTTCCTAATTCCCAAAATGCATCCACTTTTATATCAATTCCTAAATTACCGTAAGCAGGGAGACTCGCTCATCTTCCAAAGAGAGATGCGGCCCCGCCCTGGGCGACACATGTGCTACAATGACCGGGACAAAGGGTCGCGATCCACGTCAGCATAGGCAAAAAAACCATTTTTTAAGATAAACCACTACTGCCAGTAGCGGTTTGTCTAAAAAGCGCTACTACCATTAGTAGTTTTCTCGGATAAAGAAACCGCTACTGGCAGTATCGGTTATGTGCAGTATTTTTTATAAAGGTTGAAAACCAATAAATTATCTAGGAAACTTATATTTTTTTTTAACTAGGACAAACCGCTTTCTTCAATAAAACTGCTACTAGGGTAGAATGGAAGTATGTCCAAAAAAAAAAACTCAATATGCAAAAAGGACTCATTTTTAATTATTTTATGGTAGCAACGCACCTTATTCAAATTATTTCTAAACTCTCTCTTATTCTCATTACTTTTTATCTAATTTTTATAAAATTAGGCCAAATTAGATAGATTTAGACAATCATAACAAAACAATTGTAATCCATATACAACATCAAGAATTGTTTCCTATAAAAAAAGGATCAATATTAGGATGAAGATAAGGTTTATTTTAGTTGGTGTCTTGGTGATGAAAATTTAAATCCTCGTACTTTTGAACTACGCTGAACTCAAATATTTTATTTTATTTTATTTTGCAATTATAATTTTTATTAAAATTTATTAATTTGATATAAATTAATGTAAATTTCCACCCTTCCTATCTTAAACTAAAGAATTTAAAACTACATTCCTATCTTTGATTATATAGTTTTAAAACTAACTATTGTAAAATAATCCAATAAACACAGTCAGGAAATGCAACACATAGTTTTATTTCTATCTTGAAAAGAATTGATGTGGTCACCATTGTGACGACCCGACTCGCTTAAATCGGCGCAGAAGAAACCGACGAGTCGTATAGTCATAACTAACAACTCAAATACTTAAGAATTAAAAACTAATACCTCAAATATTATTATTATAACTCCAAAAGTACAAATACCCATAAGTTTGTACAATACTAAACCAAAAGTCAAACTACAAAGTCTAATATACTATAAAACTCCAAACACATGTCAGAGTCCAAACCAACGTATACGAGTCCATATTACAATTCAAAACTATCTAAAGTCAATACACAATGAAAAGTACATTAAAACAGTAAAACGTCGCTCGACCAACCCAAAGTTAAGCAAGAACTTCGTCATCAGAATTACCTGTAAAACAAGCAACAGTCCACCATCAGTGGCGGGTAACATAATTGACTCACCCTAATGGGAATACACATGAACATAGCACAAATCAAATAATCAGTCAACAACCCAATTATGCGAGAACCATCCCGAAACGTGAACCCGACTCAACCATCCTAACCAAACTATCTTTGGCGCAATCATTCATATACTAGACCGGACTATGCTCGTACGAACGCATCTTACGCATTCGAACTTTCTACTAAGCTAGGACTGAGAATCTTACTCCCAACCCCATGAAACCAATCTTACTGGAAATCCATGTCCCGTGAAACCAATCTTACTGGAAATTCAAAGGATAACATAGTAGGACTCCAACTATCCCAATACCGCGGATGGAATAGGGGCAACGTCTTAACCCAAAAACAATGAATCTTACTAAATGTATTAGGCGTCTAGCAACGAAATCAAGCTAATCTTTAATTAATCATTTTATCATTTAAATCAACTCAATCATAACATAATTATATTCAAGAATTGCCTTTGTGCCTTGATTCTCGAAAATAATCAGTTAAACACGAAGTTATTCTCAAGATTGCCTTTGCGCCTTGATCTTGAGTCTAACCAACATTAACCCATTACTTCAAAATTCTTAACCAATATCTTTAACTCAATCTTTAACTTTCTTTATCGATTAAACCACTTTCTTTAATTATCAAAACTCAACCAAGAACTCATCAAAACTCATCAAGAATTCAAAGAACTCAACAAGAACTCATTCAAGATTCAAGAACTTCAATCAAGAACTCAATCAAGATTCAAGAACTTTAATCAAGAACTCATCCAACTTCAAACTAGCATCACACGCATAACACCAAAATAACCATTCGAAAATTCCAACTTAATCTTATCCAAAATTCATCAAACTTTAACACATTTATCATGATCATAAAATAACATATTCAATCACAAAATCATCATATCCATCATCAAAATATCATTAAAACAACATAAAAATCAGATTAGAAACCATACACAAAAATCGTGATCAAACTTCACCAAATAACCCATACATGCATTTAATCTATACTATAATCATAGTATACCAACAAGGTTGAGAAAGTATGTTACCTTAGTCAAAAATAAACACGTAAAGAACCTAAAAACCTGCTGCCCGGAACGAGTCATAATTGGCCAGCAATACACGCACAACCCGGCTCACGAACACGGCCCAGCACGGCTGCCCCTTCACGCACCACCACCGCCACGGACCAGCCTTGCATTCCATCACGTCCCAGCCACGTCCAGCCATGGACCAGCCACGAACCAGCCCCCACCACTGCTGCTCCACGGCTGCCTTGCACCTCCCCTAACACGCACCTTACTAGCACCACGAACCAACACCCAAAATACCAACCCAACTAGTGATCTTGAATAAACCAAATAAAGTTTAGGTTGTGTTTGAATACTTAAAGATCAATGGATGATGAATCTTTAAGTTTGGGTTGAGAAAAAGATGATGAACAAGGTTGGGTGTTTAGAGCCAAAAATGGCGTGGCAACATGAACAAATGGAGGGAGTGTTTGGCTTTTGAATTGATGAGCAAAGGATGGCAAATGAACAAATGAATCAACAAGCCTTACTAACCCTTCTATTTATAGAAGTGGTTCAAGGTGTGAATGCATGGCAAGTGGTAAAATAAGCCACCAAAGAGAGAGGGGCCGGCTATGAGTTTTTAAAATGGGTTCAATGTTCAATTGGGCCATTTGCACTAATTCATGACTAATCATGATTAATTTCGCACTTGGCCCAAAACTAATTAATTAATTAGAAAATTAAATAATAAAATTCTAATTAATTAAAATAAAATAAGATTACGAATTAATAAACCATTAAATAAAATGGTTACACCCAAGCAATAAAAATAGTCTAAATAAATTT
Source organism: Salicornia ramosissima (assembly GCA_951394345.1). Taxonomy (NCBI): domain Eukaryota; kingdom Viridiplantae; phylum Streptophyta; class Magnoliopsida; order Caryophyllales; family Amaranthaceae; genus Salicornia; species Salicornia ramosissima. The sequence goes on along the minus strand of OX596236.1, from coordinate 12,411,314 downwards.
AGACCATGCATCGAAACAAAAATAATTACTAGCTGTCAAACACGAAAATAGCCCAAAATCTGGGGCGTTACAACCATAATTTCCCTTCTCAAATTAAGGCTCTTGTGGATTGAGTGATGCTACTGAAGAGAGGTAAAATTCTTAAACTCAACATTACGTATAACACTAACTAGGCAACGTGCCAACAGAAAGAGTAGTTATTTACAAAACAAATCTAAAGAATTCACACTAACCAAATCTGATAGGATGATGATAGCTACTCTAAGAAGTTTGTATGTCTAATTACATAGATTAGAACTAATTCCATATTATTCTTAAGCAGGTCAGTGAGCTTAGGTTCTAACAATAACAATTATACAGTGAGGAAAATTCTAAGATAACTCTAATGTTGTTGTCATGATGGTCGTTGGCGCCCTTGACCGCCTTCTTGAGACGCTACTCCATGAGATCCTTCGTTGCCTTCTCCTTTTTGGGGGAATCAGGTTTATCAACACCCTTCTCAAAATCATTTTGTTTGTGCTAATGGAATGGGATGACCTTCTATTCCCTGGGTTTTGGGGGTTTGATCGGCGGATCAGCCTTGCCTCCCGATGAGGACTCGGGTACCTGTTAACGCCCCACCTACGGTTACCAATGTGGAAACTTGGTGAGTTATGGAGGAATGGGTCTTCTTAATCCTCTTTTATATCCTCATACTCATCATGCGGGTATTGAAAGTAGAGTATATCATCTTGGTCATCATAAAACTCGGGTTGATGCCCCACATTCAAAGGCATAAATAAACCATGAATCTCTCAATTCAAAAGCAAACACGTACTTTCTTCAAGCATATAATCATACAAGCAGCAATATGATCATCAAACCTATATAATCAAATTTCACACAGAAGTATTTGCTATGCAACAAAACATATCAATGCATGATCATTGTCTTACCACTTGATAAGCAAAACGTCTCGTTATCATCATCCAAACAGAGTAAGCAAATAAAGAACGTCGTGGTCTTTGATTCCTTAATATATCTAAGGATACGTAGGCATCTTATTTTCAAAATAAGTCCAAGCCCAATCCCCACCATCCTTAATCATTTAGTTTAGGGAATTCTAAAAATTAAATACTAAAAAAGGAAAAATGCAAACAAAGATCTGTAAGAGATTCAGAAGCCTAAGCTACCTTTCCCATTCCTGATTTCTCAAGCCCCAACCAAACAACCCCTAAATGGCTTTTGATGTTGTCAATTTATAAAAAAAAATCATATGGAACTTGGTGTAATGAATGGTTAGTTTTACTTGATTCATATTTAATTTAGTACTCCCTCCGTAACGCAAAAATTTCACCATTTGCCAAATATGGGTGTAACAAATAAATTTCACCATTTCACAAACTTTCCATTTTTGGTATAAAAAAAGTTATCTAAATTTACAAAAATGTCATTACTTAATAACATTAAACAACTCATTAAACTTTAAACATCTAACCAGATTTATTACCAACTTAATTACTCCCACCAAATTTACAACTACCCATTTAAATTATTCAACTACCCACCCATTTATTCATCTATATCAACCAATTTATCATAAACCCCAAGAACAGATTTGTATTTACCCAACTATATCCACTCATCTCTCTCACTTCCCACCCACCCAAACCCTGATCTTTCACTCCTCTCTCTTCAACCCAAATTTTTCTCATAAACCCTAGATCTCTTCAACCCAGATCCTTCCGTCATTTCTCTCTCCTCACTCACTCATCAATGCTTTCCCCCTTACTATTTGTTGTTCTGCTCTTTTCATGATTTTACTAACAATGCTTATGTGACATCCAAGTTCCTTGGCTATTTTGGCTTGGACTCCATAAGGTAGTTTACCATCCTTCTTCAATGCTAAAGAGTGAAAAACAATTTGTGTTTTTTATGCATTTGTCAATTCCTTAGGTTTAGGTCTAACTAAGTTTCCTTACCATGTTTCAGTGGTGGGTACTGATGAAGCAAGGAGACCCTCCTACATTAACAACTGATCCATAGCAAAGAAACCATCATCAAAATCATCATCCATTTTGTACAGAAGAATGATGATGTTAATGGGGTCAAATTAACTCTATTATTTGTAAAATTAAAATTGTTAAATTTTAACTAACCTAGGTAGTGTTGTGTGTGCTGTGATGCATACAACATTTTTGTAAAATTTACTTGGATGGTACTTGTTGTATCTTGACCAGGTTGTGCAGTTGGGTTTTTTTTTTGGGAATGATTTTAGAATAACATTAATGGTGGGGTGGAGAGGTATTTATAGCTCCTGTTTGTGTTGTAATGGATGTGGGGCAAGTTTAGAAAATGGAGGGAAAATAATATTTGACAAAATTTTGGCCAAAAGTCAAAATTTTCCCTTCTCCCTTTGTATATTTGGCTACTGAACGTGAAATTGTACAAAAATTTGCTTTGTTGGAAACTTTTTTCTATGTGGAGTCCAATTAAAAAAAGCAATCTGAAATTTTTTTTCCCTCCAAATATCATGTGGTCCCATACAATTAATACCAATTGATTTTCTCTCCTCTACACAATTACAACACACTTAACTCACTAAAATCTTTTACATTGGAGTTCGTGATTTTGCCAATGGTGAAATTAAAGTGTTACGGAGGGAGTACATTACTTTGAAAGTTATGTTTATCATTTATTGTAATTAGTTCCAACTGGTTCTTTAAATCTATTCTATTATCTGTTCTGCGTGAAAATATTTATGATGTTTATATTATAATAGCTAAATGAAATTATGATAATTTATTTATGTTGATACCATGAATTTTTATGTAAGATCTGTAATGTATATGTATCTACATAATAATTTAAGAATCTAAATTGATGAGAGGCCTCCAAACCTCAAATGGAGGCCTCATATTAATCCTAATTTAATGTAATTTTTATTTTTATTTTTTAAAAAAATACCTATCATTTATAACTACCATCACACTTACATACAAAAAAAAATCATCAAAATAATAATTACCATAAATAAACTAATTAACTTTTTTAAATAAAAAACCCATTCAATATGATTAATCTACTATTAGAGCCACATTTTTTCCAAAACATAATTACCCCTAAAAGCTAAAATAAAATAAAATGAATAATAAAGAAAACACTTATTTTTGTAAGACAAATTGTACATTTGACATATATAATATAACATTCTTAATCTCTAATAATAACTATGCACATTATGATTAATCTACTATTACAGCCATCTTTTTTTCCAAAACATAATCACCCCTCTAAACTAAAATAAAATAAAATCAATAACAAAGAAAACAACGCAGGTGTTGTTTGGTTGCAATTAAAATACGTAGGAAATTATATTTCCTATCCTAGGAAATGAATAGGGCATGGGTTGTTTGGTAGACACAAAATTATCAAAATGGAGGAAATATAATTTCCAATGGAAGTTTCAATTCCCATGGAACATGAGAAGTCACTTACCAAGGTGTTGTTTGGTTGACTCAATTTTTCATGGGAAATCAAAATTCCTAGGAAATGCAAAAATACATTATTGTTTGGTTAACCAAAAAAGTATGAAATGAGGGAAATGGAAATTCCTAGGAAATTACAATTCCCACATAATGTAGGAAATAATTTACCCAATCCCCCCTAAGTAATTCAAAATTCCTAGGAAATATAACTTCCCACATCTCAACCAAACACAATTACCTAATTCATATGAATTTAACAAGTGAAGTAAATTCCCATTAAATACAAATTACCATGGGAAGTTAATTCCCATTGCAACCAAACAATACCCAAGTCCCCCCTTTGTAAGTCACATTTCTCATGATTATTGTGGGGCCTACTTGCATTATTATCACTAATATTCTATTCTCTTTCTTTCTCTCTCCAAATTAGTTAACTTAGGCCCTGTTCTTTTGGACTTAAAAGCTACAGTAATCAGATCAGATCAGACTTTATTACTCTTTATTATTGTTATTATTGTTATTATTGTTATTATTGTTATTATTATTATTATTATTATTATTATTATTATTATTATTATTATTATTATTATTGTTATTATTATTGTTATTATTATTATTATTATTATTATTATTATTATTATTGTTGTTATTGTTGTTGTTGTTGTTGTTGTTATTATTGTTATTATTATTATTATTATTATTATTATAAAAAACTATTATAAAAAACTTTATTATTAAAAACTAAAAGTCAAAATGTCTACAAAAAGTTAGTGGGAAGCCAAGATACAATCTGGGCCCCCACTCCCCTAGCTACAACAAAGCTAATACGAGTGAAGATGTGAGCAGCAGCACGCGCACCAATACCATGCGCTCCAGAAAACATCTGAATCCGTTTCAGCAGTGCAACAGCATCCTCCTCGAATTCGCCAAAAGTAGAGAAAGAGAAAGGAAGGAAACCATACCTCAGAGCAGCACATCGATCTGCATACTTACACCGTTTGCGAGAAGCCGCATCCTGCACAGCACGACCAGGAACAAAATCAGCCATACCAGACTGAGTCAAAGGTGAAGACCCCGTCAAATCCACACAAACATCACGACCATGGGCCCATGAGTAAAGCAGCAAATCCGCAGGACGAAGACCCCCGATCTCTGTGCTCATCCCAATATCAACCTCTTTACCAGCAGAAATCCCCGAGCGATTGCAGATATCATAAAGAGTGTCCCACACAACATTATGACGATGCTTGACACCCACAATCCCAATACACGACACATCATGATCCCCGTAGATGTCACCCTCAAAAACCCTCGAAGAAGCAGAACAAGGTCCGGAAGCAGAAAATAAAGGAACACCCAACCTGTAGCAGAGCACGCATCGATACGTCCTACCATTCATAACCTGACCCAACCCTGAGATCGGAACCACCCTAAGCCAATCAGATGTATGATCCCGCTGTTGTGACTTCCAAAGAGTAACCTGTCGTGGAGATAAGGAATAAGAGGTTTCAACAGTCTGAGTAACCTTTGTGAAATATTTATCTGCCAATTTCTTCATGAGTTTGGGGGCAGCGATCTCACTAGGATTACCAAGAATGTCCTCACCCACGAAACCAGTAAACGTGTCTAATGCATCATCAAAGGCAGGTCCTGGATCCATAACGCCAGCACGACAGAGAAGCTTAAGCTGCAACCCAGCAAACTGCAGTCGCGACGCAACAAAAGCATAATACAAAACATCCGCAGCTGAATAGACACCTAAGCCACCAAAAGTAAAGGGTAAGGTGGCCAGCCTCCATTGCCAATCCCCAAAACCCGGTCCAGACGCAGTGACAATACGCTCTAAAGAAGAGTGGAGTGCACCATCGAACTTCTGCTGAGCCCCCGCAAAGATTCGAGGAGGACAAGTACGCATCGCAAAGTAAAGTTTTGAAACCCCAGCGCACGCACGAAGAAGCAACAACTCACACTGCGGATCTTCAAGCCCAGCTACCGCATCCATAAGCTCAATAGTCCTGTCCACACGCTTCACCACAAGCTCACTACTGAAATCAGATTCTGCACTAACTGGCCCACCAAGCAGCTTCACACCACGTAAAGGCCGAGCAATGTTGGGTGGGAAAACCCCACCTAACCTACTCCGAGGATCCTCTGTCGGCCAAAACACTTCAGTCTTATCAACATTGAGATGGAGGCCGTAAGAGGGCCCGTCCTCCATAATCAGGTCCAAAACCTTACCCACCACCAAGGTGTCACCAACAATAGTCCCGTCATCCAAATACCATGCATGTAGACATAAATCAAAAGAGGCCCTAATCTTACACACCATGGGATGCAAAACCAAAGCAAAGAGCAAAGGGCCAAGTGGATCCCCCTACTGCACTCCTTGAGAAGACCATAAGATGTGCTCACCATAATACAACCTAGCCGGCCTAGAGTAACAGAACTCAACCCAACTCGAAATAGCTGGACATCGGAGTCGCACCTCACGTAACATAACTTCTCGATCCACCAAGTTGAAAGCGTTCTTAAAATCAACCAATAGCATAGATAAACCAACTGTGCCCCCACGATCCTCAACCAACCGGTTAACAGCATGAAGAATAGCCTCACTACCCCCTGGGACGCCAACACCGAATTGTAGATCATCAAAATAACCACACAACAACGGGCCAGCTGAAGCAGCACAAACCTTAGAAACCAGTCGCCTCCATACAGTACCCACAGCTATAGGTCGAACACCACCTCCAGGTTTCACAAGAGGTGTAAGAGGAGCACTAGCAATGTACTCACCCAATTCCTCAGGACATTTCCCACGTAGAAAAAGATTGACCACATGAGAAATAGAGTCAAACTCATCAGAAACGGCCATAGCAGCACCACCCAAACAGTCCATGAGGTGCTGCGCACGCAAACCATCCCTTCCACATGAAGTGCCACGTGGAAAACTCTTAATTTGATCCAAAACAACGGCAGGGGTAGCATGTAGTGGGTGGTGATCAATAGAGATATCAGGTAAGGAGGGTGGTGAAGAGTATGGGTGCTTAGCCTGCAAGTCTGCAAAAGTAGCCTCAATATAAGGAGCAACACCGGAAGAGGAAAGAACACAGACTGCCGCAGTATAATGACCATCATGAATCTTCCGCTTGCACTGCTTAATGTTACGATCACCGGACCCTAAGTCCTCGTCAACATCCACCCAAGAAGGTGAATCCCCAGCCAAAGTCTCCATAAAAAGCTGCAAGCTTCCCCCAGGCTCACCCCAAGAACGAATCGCAGTAGTAATACACTCCTCCTGTCGCTGACGCCTGGTAACCGAACGACGCTCCGCATTGCTTCTCGGACTGAAAGTCTTAAGAATACAAAGTGGTAACACAAGCAGAGCAACCCAAGCAGAGATATCCGAAGGCCTACTAGAAACCTTATCAAGAGCCCCTTTCAAAACCCGAGAAAAACCCAACCTACATTTGGGCGGAATAGATTTAACTGTACGTAAACGCTTAGAGAGTAAACGGTCTAAAAGCGCTACAGTAAATCCTTGCTCTTGATCCACATTTACAGCATGTTCAGACGGTCCAGAAGAAGGTGCTTGTGGTTTAGGCAAACCGTATAGCACATACCGAACGACCCCATTTCCAACATCAGGAGGCTCCACAAACGCTGAACCCGGGCCATGTCTACACTTTGAACGAAGAGCATGAGTCTTAAAACACACCCCACAAAGCCAAATTCCCATAAGCGGAAAGGTCACCTCGGCCTCCGAAAAAACATCCAAGTTAGTAGAAAGAGCTTGTTTAGTAATTTCCCGGGCACCACCATTACAATGTCGATCACGTAGATAAGTGATCAATGAATTTCGCGTAAGGCCATTCCCACCACCATCGCGACACCCACAAAGCCCCACAAAAGGACAATGAAACCTTACAATAGGAGTGGACATTGGGTACACCAGTGCCAACAAATTATTTTGTAATTGTTTTGTAATTTATAATTGTTTTGTAATAACAAATTGTTTTGTAATTGTCCACTCAGCCTCCGTAACAAGTGCACCAACACACCCTAAAACACCACAGCCAAAGAATCAAATGCACCACCAAAGAGGAAGATCAGTAGCAGGCAAACACCCAACAGACGAACCACCAAAACGCCACCAAACGAACCACCAAAACACCAGTAGCAGAAGCACCACAACACTAATAGCAGAAGCAGAACAACCCTCGCAGACACCAGTAGTAGAACCGCAACACCAGTAGCAGAACCGCAACAGAACCACACGAACAGCCTGAAAATCTGCCGGATCTATTTGCCGGAACCACCGTCTGAACCCTATAACCAACCGCCCCAAACTGCCGCCTCAATCCGCCGAAACCGCCGTCTGAACCCTAGTGCCAACCGCCCCAACGGAACCCTCGAATCGCAGTAGCTAATTGTTTGATGCCATTTCCAAAACTACCAGATGATGACAATGACGACGCGACGACGATGATGTACGATGATGATGACGACGATGATGACAATGACGATGATCGCAGTAGCCTGGATCCCTGTATGCTGCCCCCATTAGTTCATTACCCTATTATTATTATTATTATTATTATTATTATTATTATTATTATTATTATTATTATTATTATTATTATTATTATTATTATTATTATTATTATTATTATTATTTATTTATTTTTTTTTTCGAGCATCGTTTTTCCGCTCGACATTTTCCGACGACGGTTTTTTAACGCGTTTTCCGGCGACGGTTTTCGGGACGACTTTTCCGACGAAGGTTTTCGGACTGACTTTTTCGGCGGTGATTATTCGGCTGACTTTTCCGCCGACGATTTTCAAGCCGAGTTTTTCGGCGACGATTTTCGGGACAAATTTTTCGGCAACGGTTTTCGGAATGACTTTTCCAGCGGTGATTATTCGGCTGACTTTTTCGGCGACGATTTTCAGGCCAGGTTTTTCGGTGACGGTTTTCGGGATGACTTTTCCGACGACGGTTTTCGGACTGAATTTTCTGGCGGTGATTATTCGGTCGACTTTTTCGGCGAAGATTTTCAGGCCGAGTTTTTCGGCGACGGTTTTCGGACTGACTTTTTCGACGATGATCATTCGGCCAATTTTTCCAGCGACAGTTTTCAGGCCGAGTTTTTCGGCGACGGTTTTCGGAATGACTTTTCCGGCAGTGATTATTCGGTCAACTTTTTCGGTGACGGTTTGGTCAAATTTTTCAGCGGTTATTATTACTACTACTACTATTATTGTTATTAGTAGTAGTAGTAGTATTATTAGTATTAATATTATTATTTGAAGTTTTGGAGTGAGATTGAATGAAGAGGTGAAATGAAATGGGCTATCATAGTAATAATTATTATAATATTAATAATAATTATACTAATTATTAATAATAATAATTATTATTATTATTATTTTAGTGAATATAATCATGTATTACATTTCTCATAAAAAAATAATTATTACAATTATAAAAATAAAAATAAAAATCAAAAAATAAAAAATAAAAATAAATATAAATATAAATATAAATATAAATATAAAATTAAAAATAAAAATAAAAATAATTCAGATCAGATCAGATCAGACAAACTCAAATCAGATCAGATCACATCAGATCAGATTAGATCAGATCAGTCCTAAAGAACAGAGCCTTAATCATACTTTTATTATAAATATTATATCCTTTTTCTAAATCTAGACAATCACCAATATTAGGGTTGATTGGATTAAAGGATTAGAAATAATGCATAATTTAAATTGGACTGTTGGCGTGGGTTTGCATTATGGAGGGATGTTAGGCAAGGGGATTTTGATGCATACAAACGATTGATGTAAAGGAGAATAGGACCAAAAAATGATTGTATAAACTAAGAGGTCCAAATATGGGTCCTTTGTTTTCTATTTACTGTCCAACCCATTTATTTAGTGTCACATAATGTATTGTCCTTATCCTCATGTAGGGTACACATAATCATCCTAGGGATCACCAACTTTTGTACTATAAATATGCAAAGGTTGTCTTGTGCCGCATGTAATACAAAAATCACAATCAATGAAATCATCAAACACATTTTCTGCATATTATTTTCTCATTATGGTATCAAAGCATAGAGCTCCTGGAAATCAACTTATCTAGCTACCTACATCTAAATTAACTCCTGCTCCCTTAAAATGGTAGATGTTGAAAAGGAAAAGGAAAACTCCACCTTCGATCAAACCAACCCACTTTATCTTCATCCTAATGAAGGAAACATCAACATTGCTGAAAAACTTCAAGGTATATCCAACTACAGACCTTGGAGAAGATCCATGGAGATTGCTTTGGCTGGCAAACGCAAGTTAGGCTTCGTCACAGGCACTGTCAAGAGAGATCCCACTAATGAGAAGAAGCAAGAGCTCTGAGAAACTTGCAATAATGTGGTGCTCTCATGGCTACTGTCATCAAAGAGTGACACAGTAAAGAAGTCTAGACTAATAACCTGACCTCACAAGCCAACATGAGTCATTTCGATGCATTTTGTCCTCACTCATACACACCCTAGGAATGTAACGACCCGACTTTTCGACTTGTCGATTTACAAAGGGAAAGCGACATTCGGATCGTTACTAACTTAAATAACAATAAATCAACTTAATTGAATGAATAAATTATCTTTTATTAAATTAACTACTGAAAATCCATAATCCAAAAGTCACTAATACATATAAAGTCTGGAAATTCTGTCCCAACATGCTGGGATCATAAGATAAACTAAATTAATGTCTCAAACTGTTCTGGGAATTCTACATACTCAAAATAAAATACTAATCTACTCAAGCCCATCCAGCGGAGTCCGCTCTACTCTGCTGCATCGTCATCTGAAACTGAGGGGGGGTCCACCGTCAGTGGCGAGTAACTAGGCTGTCCCATTTAATCGAGGGACCACCAAACACATAATAGCATAGAAATATGCATAAAAACTGTAAAGAAATCTAATACATGTCTTTATAAAAATGTACAAAAATACGTATAACAGTACGTATAAAAATACGTATAAAAGTACGTATGCGAATACGTATAAACACACCTGCAGAAATACGGTTAGAAATACGTATAATCTACGTATAATGTACGTACAATCAACCCTGCAAATACGGTTAGAAATACGTACAAAAATACACTCAACATTCATGCATACATGCATCCTTACTCGCATACATACATACCCATAAATACAGAAATACACAGCGGAAGACTTAACATACTGAACTTATACCTTATACTATACATCTTAAATTATCTCAATCCTTAACTTATACTTAACCCTTCTTAAATTATATCATTAATAAATCTTAATCATATCTTATCATAATCTTATCTTAATCATATCATATCATAGTCTTATCTTGATCATATCATATCATAATCTTATCTTAATCGTATCATATCATGTCTTTCTTATCATATTAGATCATAACATATCTTATCATCACATCTTAGAAATCATCTTAAACTTCATCTTATGATTTCATCTTATCAAATCGTATGATCGTAATATAATATCTTTGTTGGACCGGTCACTAATAACTCGTTATGGATCTCGTGTTTCACCATAACTCCCTAGAACATGCCGGGAGGAGCTCGTGTACTCAATCCCATAGCGGATCCCGTGTTTCACCGCTAAGTCTAAGCTATGGCCATAACTTCCTGGTAGCGACTCGCAGATACGGTTACCAGACGACTACATGTTCTAAGGTCAAACTACTCGGGGGAACTCATGTGTTCGTCCCATTGAGTAGTGGTTCTGACTTAACCCACTAATGACTCGTGTATCATACAGGTGGGTGTCCATATTGTATCTTATATCTTCAATTAATTTAATCATATCATATATTAGGATAATACTAGGTGACCGTAATAGGAAATGAAATGTTCGGAGTCCCAGGAAAGAGAGGTGCGGCACGTATATTGGCCACCTTAAATACCAAGTCTTTCCTAGCCAGAGACCGAGACATAACATGTATAGCTATTACTCTGTTTCCTTTCTTATCCCTAATAATATCTTATACTTCTCATATTCTTATAACATACACTATTCCTTAATACATATCATATACTTATAATCCTATCCTTTCGGATACTAACCTTAATATTATATCATAAATTATTTGTAACAATATCCAAATATTTATATTAATATTACTAATATTATTTTCGGTCCTCCTAATAATAATACTAATAATATCTTTTTATCCCTTCACTTTACAACTTATCCCTAATAATTATTTTGTCCATAACTTTTATTATTAATTATTTCCTAAATTAATAATAATTCAAAACTAACCAAAATATAATAAAAATCCTATTTTTCCTACTTTCACCACACTCGACATTTTATATCAATAATAGCCAAAATTATTCAATTAATTTATATGAATTCAATCATCAAGAATTAAATAATTTAACTAATTAATAAACATAAAAATCATATTTTTCGACAACATTCATCAAGATTAACATAAAAATAATATTTTAAACTCTTCTTTTAATTTCTATACACTTGACAATTAGAAGATAATAACAAGATTTAATTTTTAATTCAAGATTTATCAATATAATTCAATACTATCAAGATTCATCATAAAAATCATATTTTTAGTTCCCTTTTAATACTTAGGTCACTCGAAAATTCAAGAATGAATAATAGCACATTTTAATAATTCAATTGCCCTAATTTATACAATCTGATTTTTAAATAATTAAATTAACAACGACCATCTAAAGATCTCTAAAAATATGGAAATTTTTATGGGAGCTAAATATGGGTTCAAGGATTTACGTGCATAAATTTCGTCTAAAAATAACATCTTTTACTATTTTTAAGTGATTTTATAACTAACCAGTCAGATTAGGCTGAATTCGGTTTCAGAATTTTATGCCATATCAAACGATCTTTAAAAATTACTAAAATTTAACACAAGCTGTAAAACATTATCACTGACTTCCATATAAAATTTCGTAGCATTCCAAATTTATTAAGTACACTAATAAATTCGTAAACCTATTCTGGACAGTTCTACCGGTTTGAAAGATTAAATTTTTATAAATAATAAACGGACGAATTTTGCCACGAAATAAATCATGGTTAATAATCAAACAGTAAAACAGATACCATGAAAAATTCATCAAGAAATAACAAGATTTGATTGGTAAATAAATTATACAAGATCATACATAAAATCAAGAAAATACATAAAAATCAATCAAGAAATTCATGCTTCATGCTCGACATATCCAAGTAAAACAATATTAAATTTCCTACAATTTTCATGATATGATTCCTAATTAACTATGTGTTTTTCTACCCATAGATTAAAGAGGAGAGCATAGTTACCTGGATTCGCTATTAAAATTCCAAGGGAAAATGATGGCTCACTGTTTTTGAGAAGAGGAAGAAGGGGAAGAGAGAAAATGTATTTTAGGGTTTAGGAACAATTGCAAAAAAATAGGACTAACTAAATGATAATGGTCCTATTTATAGAAGAGAGGAAGGAAAAGAAATAAAAAAAAAACAAACCCTAATGCTACTAATGAAGCTGCCGTGAAGAAGGAGAAAGAATAGGGAGGTGGAGTGGACTTAGTTAGGTATGACTAGGCTAGGTTGAATTAGTTTAGGGCTTTAAAAAACTAATTTAATTAAATCAAATAATTAATTAACCAATTTAAATAAATAAAAACAATACTTGGCCCAAATAAAAAGAGGGGAGCCGGCCAAGTAGAAAAAGAAAGAAAAATTGGGTCTTTGGCCCAATTTGGAAATAAGAATAGGAAATACAAATTAAACAGTCCAAAATATAATGGGCCTTTTTGGACTAGAATTAAATAATATAATTAATAACCGCGAAATTTTCTGGCCCAAAATTCCGGGTCGTTACAAGGAAACTTTCCAGGAGGTCACCCATCCTAAGACTACTCCCAGCTGAGCACGTTTAACCGTGGAGTATCTTAGCATATGAGCTCTCTAAAAAGAAGATGCATCTTGTTGACATGAGTAGCTTATCAAATCCTCTTAAACCAATCTTATGGGTGTTACAACTAAGCTCACTTGAGCCCAAGTGAACAATCTGCTGCAAACCATTGAAAAGCAAAAGGAAGAGTTGTGCTTGTTCTTGTTCCTAAATGGCTTGGATGAAGACTACTCTGGAGAAAGAAGCCAACTACTGCTTCAAACACCCCTGCCATTTGTGGATGTTGCCTGTGCTTCTCTTCAACAAGAAGAATCTCAAAGGGAAACTCTCAATCTTTCTAAAACAACCTTTGAGGGATCTTCTCTACAAAGTTCTAAGGGAACTAAATACAAAAGTAAAATATATGCTGATGTTGGAGAGAAAAAGGGTCTAGAAACCACATGTAAGGTGTGTGGAAGGAACAATCACTCCACTGAAAAATGTTGGGAACGAAGTGATTGTGTAACGACCCAGATTTATCGGTATTTCTGTCGTCGATTTATTGGTTTATTTATATGGTTTTATGTATAGTCCGAATTTATTTGGACTATTTATTATTGATTATTTGCTCGATTTGATTTGTTTTATCTGATGATTTATTGTTTATTATTTTTATTTAATTAATTAGAATTCTATTATTTAATATACTAATTAATTGATTTAGTTTTGGGTCAAGTGCGGATTTAATCATGATTAATCATGAATTAGTGCAAATGGCCCAAGTGATCAATTTGGCCCATTTCCTTTAGCCCATAACCGGCCCTCTCTTCTTTGGTGGCTTGTTTTGCCACTTGCCTTGTTTTCACACCTAACTAACTTCTATAAATAGAGGTTGTTAGTAAGGCTTAAACACCATTTGTAATGACCCTGATTTATTGGTATTTTTGCCAATAATTTATGTGCATTTATGTGTATTTATGTGTTAGTTCAAATCTGCTTTTGAACTATTTATTTTATTTTATGTGAATAATTTCGATTTAATTCGAATTATTTTATTTTCAGTTTTTATTATTTATGTTAATTATTATTTAATTAATTAGAATTTTATTTATTTAATTTTCTAATTAATTATTTAATATTTTGGGCTAAATCGATTATTGCATGATTAATCATATAAATGTTGTAAATTAGCCCAACGGATCACGAGAGCCCAATTTAGGCCCATTTAACCCTCCTTGGCCGGTTTTTAGCAAGCATGGCAAGGCTTGCCACTTGCTTTGTGTTCAGACCTTAACTAACTCTATTTATAGAGGAGTTAGTAAGGCTTTTGCTCATTTTTGCCATCAAATGCTCTTGCCATCAAGTTTAAACACAATTGCCCATCCATTTGCTCTCCCCTTGCCTCACGCCATTTTTGGAATGATTGAACCCATCAATTGTTCATCATCTTTCTAAACCCAAAACTTAAAGATTCATAACCCATTGATCTTTAGGTGTTCAAACACATTCCTAAACACATTCATTTCATTCAAGATCGCTAGTTCGGTTTGGTTTTGGGGTCTTGTTCGAGTGGGTGCCGTGTGGGAAGCCGTGTGTGCAGTGGTGGTTCGTGTGAGAGGCCGTGCTGCAGTGATTCGTGGCCGTGCTCGTGGTGGTGCATTGTGCTCGTGTGTGGTTCGTGTTCCAGCCGTGCGTGGTGGTGCAGTGTGCTCGTGTGTGGTTCGTGTTCCAGCCGTGCGTGGTGGTGCTTGTGCCGTGTGTGTGTGGCCGTGTGAGACTTGTTTCCGGGCTGCATTTGTGTGTTGATTTGTGAGTTAATCTTCAATAAGGTAACATGCTTTCTCAACCTTTTTGGTATACTATGTCTATAGTATAGATTAAATGCATGTTTGGGTGGTTTGATGATGAATGTCCATGATTTTATGTGTGGTTTATATTCTGAATTTTCATATGGTTTATATGATGTTTTGATGATGGTTTTCGTGATTTTATGATTGATTATATGTCGTTTTATGATCATGAATATTATGTTAAACTTTGATGAATTTTGGATAAGTAAAAGTTGAATTTTCGAATGATTTGATGATGATGATATGCGTGTGGTGTATGATTGGATGAGTTCTTGGTCGAGTTCTTGAATCTTGATTGAGTTCTTGATTGAAGATCTTGAATCTTGAATGAGTTCTTTATGCGTTCTTTATGAGTTCTTTGAGTTCTTTATGAGTTCTTGATGAGTCTTTATGAGTTCTTGGTTGAATCTTGAAAGTTAAAGAAAGGGTTTAAAGGTTAAAGAAAATTAAAGATTGTGTCTAAGATGATTAAAGAATGGTTAATGAATAATGAATTATGGTTGGTTAAACTCAAGATCAAGGCATAGAGGCAATCTTGAGTATAACTTCGATGTTTTAACTAGTTATTTTCAAGAATCAAGGCATAAGAGGCAATTCTTGAACTTAATTTAGTTATGTTGGATTAATAACATGATTAAGATGATTAAAGATTAATGATTAATTTAGCTTGATTTCATTTTTAGACGCCTGGTACTTTGAGTAAGATTCATTGTATTTGGGTTAAGACGTTGCCCCTATTCCATCCGCGGTATTGGGATAGTTAGAGTCATACTATGTGATCTTTGTGAATTTCCAGTAAGATTGGTTTCACGGGACATGGATTTCCAGTAAGATTGGTTTCATGGGGTTTGGGAGTAAGATTCTCAAATCCGAGCATGGTAGAAAGTTCGAATGCGTAAGATGCGTTCGTACGAGCACAGTCCGGTCTAGAATATGAATGATTGCGCCAAAGATAGTTGGATAGGTTGGTCGAGTCGAGTTCATGATTTGGGATGTTCTCGTATGGTTTGATTATTGTTGTGTTTATTTGATTTATGCTATGTTCATGTGTATTCCCATTAGGGTGAGTCAGTTATGTTACTCGCCACTGATGGTGGACTGTTGTTTATTTTACAGGTAATTCTGATGACGATGTACTTGCTTAGCTTTGGGTTGGGCGAGCGACGTTTATTGTTGTTTTGGATGTATTTTCTATTACTGTTATTTTTAGATAGTATTGGAATATTGTATGGACTCTTTTACGTTGTTTAAGACTCTGACATGTGGTTAGAGTTTACTCGTATTTTAGCATTTCTATTTTGACTTTTGGGACTAGTATGTACAAACTTGTGGGTACTTGTACGTTTTTGGTTATTAATAATATTTTCGAGGAATTAGTTTAATTTCCTAAGTTTTGAGTTGTAGTTTCTAACTATTCGACTCGTCGGTTTCTTCCGCGCCGGTTTAAGCGAGTCGGGTCGTTACAGTTGGTATCAGAGCCGAATAGGTTCTAAGTGAAGTTTTTAGGATTTGAGTTAAACCCGGGAGTCGAGAGCTTTACTATTCCCGAGTGAACAAACCAAATTATAGGATTAAGTGAAGGGAGGAGAGTTGGGTAGAAAGGCCGGGATAGGATTCTTTCTATTTTCTTTCTTTCTTTATGTTGTTTACTTGATCTTGGTGGGGTATAGGACTAACATTGTATTCTTGTTATGTCTTTTGTTGTGATGCGTGGCAGCATGTCTACACCTCGCCGGTTGAGTACTGGACGACAGAGGTTGCGAGCACTCGAGGAGGCAATCCTTACGTTGGCGCACCATAGTCGTCATACGCCGGGTACGCAGTCAACGTTCGATCGTATCGCACGTCATCGACCTCCGACTTACGACGGGGTTGCCGACCCCACTACTTTGGAGAGCTGGATCCGCGAGATGGGGAAGCTCTTCGACGCGACGTTTTGTCCCGATCACGAGAGGGTGCAGATCGCCGCATATTACTTACGTGGAGAGGCTGATAACTGGTGGACGTTAGCGAAGGACGCGTACCAGCCGTTGCATGCGATGACTTGGACCGACTTTATCGATAAGGTCCAGGAGCGTTTCTACCCCGACGAGTTGCGGTGGCACAAACAGGAGGAGTTCCTTACTCTTGCACAGGGTAAGATGTCTGTCCAGGCATACACTAATCGATTTACGGAGTTGTCGAGGTTCGCTACGTCTGTAGTTCCATCGGAGAAGGATCGGGTCAAACGCTACATCAAAAAGCTAGATCCGAGGATTCGAGTTCACGTGATCAGCAGTGGAGCGACGACATTCCAGCAGGCCTACGAGGTAGCACTCGAGATACATGCATCGATTACTGAGGAGGATTCGAGCAGGAAGAGAGCTCCGGTTCCAACGACTACAGCTTCGTTTAAGAAGCCCCGGTTTGGCACATCTAGCAGTACCCCTTCGACCCCGAGTTCGCGTAAGGGTAGTGATGGCTCGAAGTGTAGAGGTTGCGGCCGAGACTTCCATCCAGGGAAGAAATGCGACGGTTCTCCGATCACTTGTTTTACTTGCGGGAAGGTAGGCCATAAGGCGTCGACATGCCCCGAGAGGAAGCCAGATTCCGAGGTTAAGCAGCTTCCAGCACCGACAAAGACACCGGTGAAGAACCGAGTCTACTGTATGACCGAGGCGGAGGCCGAGGTTCAGCCTGACGTCGTATCAGGTAGATTTCTTGTCTCTGGTGTGTTAGCATTAGTTTTATTTGATTCTGGTGCTACTGTTTCCTTTGTGGCTAGTAGTTTTGTCTCGAGGTCTAATCTTCGAGGCAGCCTTCCTATTAGTTCAATTATTACTCTCCCTTCCGGAGAGGATTTTACTTGTCAGCGCGAGTTCCGAAGAGTGTCTATCGTGATAGCTGGGGAGCAAGCGACGGCTGATCTAAAGGAGTTCCCGCTGATGGAATTTGACGTCATACTTGGTATGGACTGGCTATCAAGGTATCGAGCGATCATTCGTTGCCAAGATCAGTCAGTATCGTTCCGAGGATCTCAGGGCAACCGAGTTACCTACTCTGGGTTCGTCCTTAAGAAAGGAGTAAAGGTAATCTCTGCCTTGAAAATGAGGAAACATCGCCAGAAGGGCGATATGGTGTATCTTTGTCAGGTACGAGACTTGACTGATGAGTCTCTGTTGGACGATATACCGGTAGCGAGGGATTTCAGAGACGTATTTCCTGATGAGCTACCAGGCGTTCCACCTGAGCGCGATGTCGAGTTTCATATCGACTTAGTACCCGGGACAGCGCCGATCTCAAAGGCACCATACCGGATGGCACCGTCTGAGTTATTGGAGTTAAAGACACAACTCCAGGATTTGATCGATAAGGGCTTCATTAGGCCAAGTGTTTCTCCGTGGGGAGCACCTGTGCTCTTCGTGAAGAAGAAAGATGGTAGTATGCGCCTGTGCATAGACTACCGAGAGTTGAATCGGGTAACTATCAAGAATAAGTACCCGTTGCCTAGGATGGAGGACCTGTTCGATCAGTTGCGAGGAGCAGGAGTGTTCTCGAAGATAGATCTTCGATCTGGATATCATCAGATTCCAGTCAAGAAAGAAGACATTCTGAAGACTGCTTTTCGTACCCGATACGGCCATTACGAGTTCGAGGTGATGCCCTTTGGTCTCACTAACGCGCCAGCCGTGTTCATGGACCAGATGAACCGGACATTTCACCACTTACTCGACAAGTGCGTCGTAGTATTTATAGACGATATCTTAGTCTATTCGAGAGATGAGTCTGAGCATACGGAACATCTCCGGATGGTACTCGAGAAATTGCGGAGTCATAAGTGGTTCACGAAACTCTCCAAGTGTGAGTTCTGGCTTCGCGAGGTAGCCTTTCTAGGCCATGTGATTAGCAAAGAAGGCATTAAGGTAGACCCAGCTAAGATTAAGGCTGTGGTAGATTGGAGTAGCCCGAGAAATGTGGCGGAGGTTCGTAGTTTTCTGGGTTTGGCCGGATACTACCGACGATTCGTCCAGGACTTCTCCAAGATTGCTAGGCCGATGTCTAGTTTCCTGCAGAAGGAGGTCCGATTCGTTTGGACGGAAGCTTGCGAGCAAGCATTTCAGGAGTTGAAACAGAGATTAGTCTCTGCTCCGATTCTTACTCTTCCGAACGATGAAGAGGGCTTCGAGGTCTACAGTGATGCTTCGAAGTGTGGCTTAGGTTGTGTACTCATGCAGGGTGGGAAGGTCATCGCTTACGCATCGAGACAACTGAAGGTGCACGAGCGTAACTATCCTACGGATGACTTGGAGTTAGCAGCTGTAGTGTTCGCGCTCAAAATTTGGAGGCACTATCTCTACGGCGGTTCGTGTAGAGTATTCACGGATCACAAGAGCCTCAAGTACATCTTTACTCAGAAAGACCTCAATATGAGGCAGAGACGGTGGCTTGAGTTGATCAAGGACTACGACCTGACGCTTAACTATTGCGAGGGCAAGGCGAACTTAGTCGCAGATGCACTGAGTCGTAAGCATCGCTTGAGCTTCAGTAGAAGCCGTAGTTCCGTCAGACTTCGTCTGACGTCTATGAGTGCCGAGCCTGATTTTCTTCAGGAGATGCGCGAGGGTCAGCAGAACGACCCACAGTTGGCTAGAATACGAGAGGCCTTACGGCAAGGCAAGGCTGTAGGCTTCGAGATCTCTTTTGACGGTAGTATGCAGTTCAGAGGGAGATGGTGTGTACTGGACTGTTCTGATCTTAGGAACAGGATTATGTCTGAGGCACATAACTCGCCTTATTTTGTTCATCCCGGTGGTAATAAGCTTTACCAGGATCTTAAGGGCCAGTTCTGGTGGCCTAAGATGAAGAGGGATGTAGCGGAGTTTGTCGCTCGGTGTTTGACCTGTCAAAAGGTCAAGATTGAGCATCAGAGACCAGGAGGTCTGTTGCAGCCACTACCTATTCCGACCTGGAAATTCGAGTCGGTATCTATGGACTTCGTAGTGAGCTTACCCACTTGCAATGGCTTGAATGCTATTTGGGTCATAGTGGATAGGTTGACTAAGGTCGCTAGATTCATTCCGATGAAGATGACCTGGTCGATGGAGCGTCTAGCGGAGGCGTACACTCAGGACATAATCCGACTTCATGGAGTTCCGAGGGAGATTGTTTCTGATCGGGATCCGAGGTTTCTATCTCGTTTCTGGAAGTCAGTTCAGGAAGCCTTTGGGACGAAATTGAAGTTGAGCACCGCTTTTCATGCGGCGACTGATGGTCAGACTGAGAGGACCATACAGACTTTGGAGGATATGCTTCGAGCATGTACCCTGGAGTATCACCAGTCTTGGGTGCGTATGCTCTTCTTGATAGAGTTCTCCTATAATAATAGCTATCACTCCAGCATTGAGATGGCTCCGTATGAGGCCCTGTATGGCAGGAAATGCCGGAGTCCTATTTGTTGGAATGATATTAGCGATACTGTGGCTTTAGGACCTGAGATGGTACGCGATACTATCGAGAAGGTCCGAGTCATCCGGTCTAAGATGCAGGCCGCTCAGAATCGTCAGAAATCCTACGCCGATAATCGACGTAGACCGCTGGCTTTCGAGGTAGGTGACAAAGTCTTGCTTAAGGTTTCCCCATTCAAGGGAGTGGTACGCTTCGGTCAGAAGGGGAAACTTCGACCGAAATATGTGGGGCCTTACGAGATACTTGAACGAGTTGGGGAGGTGGCATATCGATTGGCATTACCACCTAGTTTGGCTAATGTACATGATGTATTCCATGTTTCCCAGCTAAGGAAATATGTACATGATCCTACTCATGTGATTACAGCGGATCCGGTCGTGATCAAGCCGAATCTGACTTATGAGGAGCGACCCGTCCAGATCTTGGATCGGGAAGTAAGGACCCTGCGGCGTAAGCAGGTACCGCTTGTCAAGGTGTTGTGGAGAAATCAACACCATGAAGAAGCGACTTGGGAGACGGAAGCGTCCATGCGGCAGAAGTACCCGGAGCTGTTCGAAGGGGAGCGATCTCCTGCACCTTGAAATTTCGGGACGAAATTTCTTTAAGGAGGGGAGGTTGTAATGACCCTGATTTATTGGTATTTTTGCCGATAATTTATGTGCATTTATGTGTATTTATGTGTTAGTTCAAATGTGCTTTTGAACTATTTATTTTATTTTATGTGAATAATTTCGATTTAATTCGAATTATTTTATTTTCAGTTTTTATTATTTATGTTAATTATTATTTAATTAATTAGAATTTTATTTATTTAATTTTCTAATTAATTATTTAATATTTTGGGCTAAATCGATTATTGCATGATTAATCATATAAATGTTGTAAATTAGCCCAACGGATCACGAGAGCCCAATTTAGGCCCATTTAACCCTCCTTGGCCGGTTTTTAGCAAGCATGGCAAGGCTTGCCACTTGCTTTGTGTTCAGACCTTAACTAACTCTATTTATAGAGGAGTTAGTAAGGCTTTTGCTCATTTTTGCCATCAAATGCTCTTGCCATCAAGTTTAAACACAATTGCCCATCCATTTGCTCTCCCCTTGCCTCACGCCATTTTTGGAATGATTGAACCCATCAATTGTTCATCATCTTTCTAAACCCAAAACTTAAAGATTCATAACCCATTGATCTTTAGGTGTTCAAACACATTCCTAAACACATTCATTTCATTCAAGATCACTAGTTCGGTTTGGTTTTGGGGTCTTGTTCGAGTGGGTGCCGTGTGGGAAGCCGTGTGTGCAGTGGTGGTTCGTGTGAGAGGCCGTGCTGCAGTGATTCGTGGCCGTGCTCGTGGTGGTGCAGTGTGCTCGTGTGTGGTTCGTGTTCCAGCCGTGCGTGGTGGTGCAGTGTGCTCGTGTGTGGTTCGTGTTCCAGCCGTGCGTGGTGGTGCTTGTGCCGTGTGTGTGTGGCCGTGTGAGACTTGTTTCCGGGCTGCATTTGTGTGTTGATTTGTGTGTTAATCTTCAATAAGGTAACATGCTTTCTCAACCTTTTTGGTATACTATGTCTATAGTATAGATTAAATGCATGTTTGGGTGGTTTGATGATGAATGTCCATGATTTTATGTGTGGTTTATATTCTGAATTTTCATATGGTTTATATGATGTTTTGATGATGGTTTTCGTGATTTTATGATTGATTATATGTCGTTTTATGATCATGAATATTATGTTAAACTTTGATGAATTTTGGATAAGTAAAAGTTGAATTTTCGAATGATTTGATGATGATGATATGCGTGTGGTGTATGATTGGATGAGTTCTTGGTCGAGTTCTTGAATCTTGATTGAGTTCTTGATTGAAGATCTTGAATCTTGAATGAGTTCTTTATGCGTTCTTTATGAGTTCTTTGAGTTCTTTATGAGTTCTTGATGAGTCTTTATGAGTTCTTGGTTGAATCTTGAAAGTTAAAGAAAGGGTTTAAAGGTTAAAGAAAATTAAAGATTGTGTCTAAGATGATTAAAGAATGGTTAATGAATAATGAATTATGGTTGGTTAAACTCAAGATCAAGGCATAGAGGCAATCTTGAGTATAACTTCGATGTTTTAACTAGTTATTTTCGAGAATCAAGGCATAAGAGGCAATTCTTGAACTTAATTTAGTTATGTTGGATTAATAACATGATTAAGATGATTAAAGATTAATGATTAATTTAGCTTGATTTCATTTTTAGACGCCTGGTACTTTGAGTAAGATTCATTGTATTTGGGTTAAGACGTTGCCCCTATTCCATCCGCGGTATTGGGATAGTTAGAGTCATACTATGTGATCTTTGTGAATTTCCAGTAAGATTGGTTTCACGGGACATGGATTTCCAGTAAGATTGGTTTCATGGGGTTTGGGAGTAAGATTCTCAAATCCGAGCATGGTAGAAAGTTCGAATGCGTAAGATGCGTTCGTACGAGCACAGTCCGGTCTAGAATATGAATGATTGCGCCAAAGATAGTTGGATAGGTTGGTCGAGTCGAGTTCATGATTTGGGATGTTCTCGTATGGTTTGATTATTGTTGTGTTTATTTGATTTATGCTATGTTCATGTGTATTCCCATTAGGGTGAGTCAGTTATGTTACTCGCCACTGATGGTGGACTGTTGTTTATTTTACAGGTAATTCTGATGACGATGTACTTGCTTAGCTTTGGGTTGGGCGAGCGACGTTTATTGTTGTTTTGGATGTATTTTCTATTACTGTTATTTTTAGATAGTATTGGAATATTGTATGGACTCTTTTACGTTGTTTAAGACTCTGACATGTGGTTAGAGTTTACTCGTATTTTAGCATTTCTATTTTGACTTTTGGGACTAGTATGTACAAACTTGTGGGTACTTGTACGTTTTTGGTTATTAATAATATTTTCGAGGAATTAGTTTAATTTCCTAAGTTTTGAGTTGTAGTTTCTAACTATTCGACTCGTCGGTTTCTTCCGCGCCGGTTTAAGCGAGTCGGGTCGTTACACCATTTGCCCATCTAATCATCATTTGCCACAATCAAACCAAAGCACTTCCCTCCATTTGCTCTCCTTTTCCACGCCATTTTTGGCTCTAAAACACCATCATTTGTTCATCCATTAATTCAAACCCAAACTTAATGATTCAAACCCCATTGATCTTTAAGTGACTAAAAAAAAACACATTAGCCTTCATTGCCTTGATCTAGTTTGGGTTTGGTTTCCGGGCTTGGTTCGTGTGGGTTTCGTGTGGGTGGCCGTGTGTTGGATTGAGTGGGGGCCTTGCTTTGGTGGCCGTGTTCGTGGTGAAGGTCGAGCTGTGGTGGCCGTGATCGTGTGACAACCGTGTGTGCCGAGGTTGAAGCCGTGCTGTGGCCGTGGGTGGTCCGTGTAATCTGGGGCCGTGTGGTTTGGTTCCGGGCAGCGAGTATTTAAGCGTTTTTGTGTTTAATCTTCGGTAAGGTAACATACTATCCTAATCCTAGTTGCTATACTATGATTCATAGGGTAGATTAGATGATTAGATTAGACCGAAATTGATGTTTTGTACCCATTTCATGCGTGAATTATGGGGTTGTTTTGGGTGGTTGTTTGATGATGGTTTTCCATTGATTCTATGTATTTTATGATTGATTATGATTAAGTTCATGTTTGGTTATATTTATATTCAAGTTTCATGAAGTTTTGATGCATGTAAGTTGATGAAAATCGTCGTTGAATGTTGATGGTATATGCGTGATTTTTTATGATGATTATGAGGATGAGTTCTTTATGATTTCTTGATAATCTTGTTGAGTTCTTTATGAATCTTGTTGAGTTCTTTATGAATCTTGATGAGTTCTTTATGAGTTCT
Organism: Salicornia ramosissima; assembly: GCA_951394345.1. Lineage (NCBI taxonomy): Eukaryota > Viridiplantae > Streptophyta > Magnoliopsida > Caryophyllales > Amaranthaceae > Salicornia > Salicornia ramosissima. The sequence goes on along the minus strand of OX596236.1, from coordinate 12,386,751 downwards.
TGGTCGAGTCTTGATTAAAGAAAATTAAGTTAAGTTTAAAGAAAGTTGAAAGAGGTTCAAAGAAAAGATAAAGAAAGTATAAAGAATGATTTATGAGGTTCTAAGAGTGATGATTTACATGTTAGTCTTAAGTCAAGGTGTAAGATGCAACTTAAGATTAACTAAGAATGTAAATAAAGATTAAAGATTAACTTGATTTTTCTATTAGACGCCTAACCTTAGAGTAAGATTCTAAGGCTTGGGTTAAGACGTTGCCCCTATCCTAATCGCGGTATTGGGATAGTGATTACCACTATGTCGTCTTTGACATGGATTTCCCATAAGATGGGTTTCATGGGGTTGGGAGTAAGATTTTCAATCCTGGCATAGTAGGAAATTTCGTTCGCGTAAGAGACGTTCGCACGAGCGTAGTCCGGTCTAATATGTAAATGATAGTGCCAAAGATTAAGTAATGTTAAGATAATAATCGAAGTTAGTCGAGTTAATATTGTTGCCCATTGGTATGGTGTCATTGTCATTATGATTATGTTTTGTATGTCACATGATGGTATGATTTGATTGTTTTATTTATGCTATGATCATGTGTATCCCCGTTAGGGTGGGGCAGTTATGTTACTCGCCACTGACGGTGGACTGTTGTTTATTTTTCAAGTAACTCTGATGATGAGGTTCTTGCTTAGCTCTGGGTTGGGCGAGTGCTGAAGTTATTTGTACTTGTTTAGGATGTTTTACGATTCTAGTTTGGGGTATCGTAGTTGTAGTTCGCATTTTCTAACTCTGACATTATTTAAGAGTTAATGCTGTTTTTAGTAGTGTTAACATTTGGGTTTGGTTTTTGTACCATCTTGTGGGTGTTGTACTTTCGGATATAGTATATAATAATTTAAGGTTTGTTTTAATTTTTAAGCATGTTAGTGTGATAGGAATGATAACTTGACTCGTCGGTTTCTTCCGCGCCGGTTTAAGCGAGTCGGGTCGTCACAGATTGACTATCCTAAAAGTCATCCCTTTAGTAAGGTTGGTGGAAAGATTTTAAAGAAGGAGAGCTTTCAGAATCCTAAATGGATAAAAGGAAAAACAGGAGGAAACAGAATGGTTGGAAATGTTACACTGCAGGGGGAGAAGAAAGGCAACAGTAGCACATCTCTTACACCACATCAAGTGGAATAATTACTAAAATTGTTGCCCAACAACTCCAACAACCATAGGGGATCTGACACAGAGGAGGAATTGGACACCTCATTTGCAGATACTATTACTTGTTTTAATGTTATTGCAAAAAAATCATGTTGGGTGATTGATTCTGGTGCCATTCACCACATTGTGAGTGATGAAAAACTGTTGATCAATCTGAAAAGATTCAAAATTCCTTCACATATCAGATTACCTGATGGAAAATCATCATTCATCACTTGCAAAGGTGATCTTACTTTGTAAAATAACCTGAATATGAAAAATGTCTTGTGTGTGCCAAACTTTAAACACAACCTAATATCTGTGCACAAACTTGTTAGTGATGGCAATTACAAAATTGCCTTCTATCCTAATTTTTGTATATTTCAGGACTACTTTCAAGGACAATTAAAGGGCTTGGAAAGGCTCAACATGGGTTGTATCTCCTAGTGAATCAACCTGTGGAACATCTAAAGGAAGCATTTGATGTTGTGAATCACTCAGAAGAATGGAGAAAATCATTCTACAATAATAATGTAGGAATGAAATGCATGTTTGTAATTAACTCTGAAATTTTTTTGAAAATTTTGTAATGAATTAAATCTTGGTGAATGTGATTTGTGGCATATGAGGTTGGGAGTCTTGGGACATGCCCCTCTCAAAATTGTGCAATTATCAGGTTGTATGAATGGATGTGCTTCAAATTCCAAAAATCCTTGCTTTAAATGCCCTATGGCCAAATTTACAAAGAAACCATTTAATTCATCTCATTCCTTGGCTAAAAAGCCTTTTGAACTAATACACATAGATACTTCGGGACCTTACAAAGAACATGGTTTCTTATTATTGTAGATGATAATACTAGAGCTACTTGGGTCTATCTCATGAAGAAAAAATTTGATGCTCCAAATATTCTGAAATCATTTGTCAACTTTGCCTACACTCAATTTGAATTAAAAGTAAAAATGGTAAGGTCTGACAATGCATTAGAGTTTGTCAAGGGAGAATGCCATGAATTTTTCTTGAATCAAGGATTTGTGCATCAAACCGCTTGTGTTGATAGACCTCAACAAAATGGTAGTGTTGAAAGGAAGCATAGACATTTGTTAGCACTAGTAAAAAAATTGGTATTTGTAACTGCCTATTTGCATCGTGCCTACTCATTTACGATCCAAATAACAGGTATTTGTATCGTGCCTTAGTATGCACGATCCAAATAGTGCATTATTTGCATCGTGCCTTAGTATGCAGGATCCAAATAGTGCACTATTTGGATCGTGCATACTAAGGCACGATACAAAATTTTTAGCTAAAATCAGATTTTTCCCCCTTATTCATTCACTTCTCAAATTTTTTTTAAAAGTCTACCCTCACTGCCTTCAATGTGTGCCTCGATCTGCTCCAACCGCGACCTCCTCACTGCCTTCCGCCTCTGCTGCGGTGCTTCACAGTCAACCACCGCCATCTCACCACCACCATTCAGTGCCTGCAGTACGTGCTTCCTCCGACCACTGGCGGCTCTGCGTTTCGTTCGTGCTGCAGTGTTGCGTTTCGTTCGTTCAATTCGTTGCTGCGGGCTGTTGTGCCACTGGCTCGCACCGTCTGCCACCACCACCTTCTTCCAGCTCTGACCACCACCTTCTCGACGCCCCACGCACCGCATTGCTGCTTCCTCCGACCACCACATCAGGTATAATTCAGATTTTTTTTTCCTTTCTTTTAATATATAGTATGTTGTTATTGTTGTTGGGTATTAAATTAGTATGAATTTTTGGTAATTATTGTTAATTTAGGGTTCAATTTTGTTGAAAAATGCTTGAGATTCACTTTTATTATGTTTGTTACATGAAAAATCATATTACAAGTTCATGCCTACAACGTGTTCGTCAAAATGCTTGAATGATAATTAGTATATTATTTGCTAGTTTTTATGGGAAATAGAGACAATTAAGAAAAGCTTATTTCAAACATTAGTAGTTCATGCCCACAAGGTGTTTGTCAAAATGCTTGAATGGTAATTACTATATTATTAGCTACTTTTTTAAGGTTATAAAAACAATTTAGAAGAGTGGACTTTATAGTGTGTAACTTAGCTTGTTGTATGCCAAGATTAGTTATCCAATTTTATCTTCAATTCTTTTTAAGTGTGCTATGGTTAACTTGTAAAAAATTTTGAACTAATTTATTTGATATTTTGGTACAAATTAAAAGTGAGTTCTTTCCTCTTCAATGTTAATTAATGTAAATGTAATTGTACATGAATTGATAATAAGTTTTTATTGTTAATTATTCAATTAGTTTCAATGTTTTGTTGTAAAATTGTTGAATTATGGTTCAATTTTGGTCTAAAATGCTTTTGATATGCTTTTATTGTGTTGTTTGAATGGAAAACAACATTACTAGTTCATGCCCACAAGGTGTTTGTCAAAATGTTTGAATCCTAATTAGTAAATTATTAGCTACTTTTTTACAAGTATAAAAGCACTTTAGAAGTGATTATTTTATAGTGTGTAGCTTAGTTTGTTTTTACATATTCTATGCCAAGTTTAATTTTCCGAATTTACCTCATTGAGAGCATAATGAAGAGTCAATATTTGCCTAACATGATGTCAATAAAAGAGCTACGATTTACGTCCATATATTAAATTAAACCATAGAAATGAGCTCCTATTACATGTGATCTCTTTTTTAGCAATATTTTTTTAATCCTTTCTTCTTTTTAATGATAAAAATAATTGAAAAAAACTCAATTCTTAATTAAAACGATAACTAAACAAATTATCCAAATTAATTAGGTCTTGTTTTGCTAGAATTGCATGATTGATTGTATTTTTATTTTTGCAGATTTCCTTCTTTCATAAAGTTGTTCTTCATTTTGGGTTGTTCGTGTAATTGACCGTAAGGTATGAATTTTGGTGTTTTTACTCATATTTTTTTATTTTCTATGAAACGTGGATTATTCTTTTATTTTGTGATTGAAAATAAATGTTGAAAAAGCTGTTCATATGAACAATGTATTTTATTGCATTATCATAGGCCTAGATATCCTTTCAAGACTTATTCACTAGGAATAAGTCTTGAATAGTCCCCTGTTTGGGACTGTCCTTGCACATGTAATCTCTCTTTAGGATGCATATGTTTGGCTACTTTTTGGTCAAAAGGAAAATATCGGTGTGTTATTTTTCTATTGTTGTTCGGGTGCATATGTAGTGAAGCAATTGTCACCAGAATAACGATAGGGAGATGCTACCGAATTTTTATTAGAACAAAAAAGTTGTCGAATATTTGCTAGTGTGGTTACATGTGCAAGGGTGGCTTAGGTTCGAGTGATAAGGGACCCTATGGCTGCATTCATTGGTAATACATACATTCAAATATTGTGTGCTCTATAATGTTTGGTTGATGGGTTCATTAACTGCGTGAGTTCATTTCCTATGCCTTGGAATTTTATTGTCATTAAGTGTGTTTTTATATTTTATTCTGGTAGAAATGAATCGTAGTTGGATGTATGGTGATCGAACGGAAAGAGCATTTCTAGATGGGGTCATGGAATTCCATTTGGCAGCCTTACAACATCAGAGGTTAAAGCAGAGTCCTACGATACCTTGTCCTTGTCGTGATTGTGGTAATGCAAAAAGGTGGCCAGACATCAATATGATAGAGGACCACTTGTTTCGCCGTGGGTTTACAGTTGGGTATGAAAATTGGTACTGGCACGGTGAAAAGTTAGTTAATAGGGATGATACTGTACATGTGAGGACATATACTAATGATCGTGAGTTCAATGATGGGGAGGAAGATGTCACTATGGAGGACGATGGGATGAATGACCTCATGAATGCGATGAGAGATCAGCACAGTGAACAACCACACATGTTTGAGGATGTGTCAAAGGCTGCTGAGACTCCTCTGTTTCCCGGTTGTAGTAAGTATTCCAAGCTTTCAGCGATTTTAACCTTGTCGAATTTGAAAGCTATGTATCGTTGGACTGATACAAGTTTCACGGCATTTTTGGAAGCTGTACAAGACATGCTTCCTGACGGAAATGAGATGCCTAAGTCTGCCTACTATGCTAAGAAACTAATGAACCCGTTAGGCTTAGGTTATACCAAGATACATGCATGTCCTAATGATTGTGTGCTCTTTAGAAAGGAGTATGAACAGTTGGATGCATGTCCTGTATGCGGAGAGTCGCGGTACAAGGACGTAAAAGTGCAGACAAGTGATAAGAAATCGCCTCCAGCTAAGGTGTTATGGTATCTTCCGATCATTCCAAGGTTCAAAAGACTTTTCTCACTTCAAGAAGACGCTAAAAATTTAGTATGGCATGATGAGGGGAGGAAAAAGGATGGTCTAATTAGACATCCTGCTGATGCAAAACAGTGGGAGACCATAGACACAGAATTCCCAGTGTTCGGCGGTGAACCCAGGAACCTTAGACTTGGATTGAGTACGGATGGGATGAATCCTTATGGAACCCTTAGTACCAGGCATAGCACATGGCCAGTTGTATTGACTATATACAACTTGCCTCCGTGGTTGTGCATGAAGCGGAAATATTTAATGTTGACACTTCTGATACCGGGCCCTAAACAACCCGGTAATGACATAGATGTATACTTAGCCCCCTTGATGGACGACTTGATGTTGTTATGGAATGAAGGTGTGCCAACCTTTGATGCATATAAGTCGACAAATTTCACACTTCGTGCCATGCTTTTTTGCACCATAAATGATTTCCCCGCGTATGGAAACTTGTGTAACGACCCGACTCGCTTAAATCGGCGCGGAAGAAACCGACGAGTCGAATAGTTAGAAACTACAACTCAACACTTAGGAAATTAAACTAATTCCTCAAACATTATTATTAATAACCAAAACGTACAAGTACCCACAAGTTTGTACATACTAGATTCAAAAGTCAAATCAATAACTACTAAGAATATGAGTCAACTCCAACTTCATGTCAGAGTTTTAAACAACATATAAGAGTCCAAAAACAAAATAATAACATCTATACAAATCCATCACTATCTAATGCTACGGAAAACAGTAAATACAACAGATAACAGTAATAACAACGTCGCTCGCCCAACCCAAAGCTAAGCAAGAGTATCGTCATCAGAAGTACCTGAAAAACAACAACAGTCCACCATTAGTGGCGAGTAACATAACTGACTCACCCTAATGGGAATACACAGGCACATAGCACAAATCAAACAACCACAACTAAACCGAAAGTACGAGAACAACCTCAACTCGTGAACTCGACTCAAAACCAACTTAAACTCTATCTTTGGCGCAATCATTCAAATTCTAGACCGGACTACGCTCGTACGGTCGCATCTTACGCAACCGAACTTTCTACTATGTTAGGACCGGGAATCTTACTCCCAAAAATCCCACGAAACCAATCTTACTGGAAATCCGTGTCCCGAGTAACCAATCTTACTGGAAATACAAGGAATAACATAGAAAGACTCCAACTATCCCAATACCGCGGATGGAATAGGGGCAACGTCTTAACCCAAATACAAAGAATCTTACTCTAGGTAAAGGGCGTCTAGAAAATAAATCAAGCTAATCTTTAAATCATTAAATCATCTTATATTCCAACATAACTAAATTAAGTTCAAGAATTGCCTCTAGCCTTGTTTCTCGAAATTAACTAGTTAAATCATCGAAGTTATTCTCAAGAACTGCCTCTAGCCTTAATCTTGAGTCTAACCAATCATAATTCATCAATCTTTAATCATTCTTTAACCATTTAAACCTCAATCTTTAACTTTCTTTAACCAACAACTCACTTTCTTTAACTTTCAAGACTCAACCAAGAAACCTAAAGAACTCATCAAGAACTCATAAACAACTCAAAGAACTCATCAAAGACTCATAAAGAACTCATTCAAGAATCAAGATCTTCAATCACGAACTCAATCAAGAACTCATCCAAACTCATCAAACCACACGCATAACACCATTAAAACCACACGAAAATCATCCTTCCAATTATCCAAAATTAACCAAACTTTAACACATTAATCATGATCATATTACAACATATAATCAATCATAAAACCATTAAAAAACCTTTATCAAAACCTCATTTAAATCACTTAAAAATCAGAATACAAACACTTCATAAAATCATGAACAATCAACCATAAACATCCCATACATGCATTTAACTCATACTATAAACATAGTATACCAACAAGGTTGAGTAAGTATGTTACCTTATTGAAGATTACACACAAATTCAACACAAATATGCAGTCCGGAACAAGCACCAACACGGCACACACAACACGCACACACGGCTGCTGCACGGTACCAACACGAACCACCACGAACCACTTTGCACGGCCACTGCACACGGCTGCTTCCAATCACGAACACCACCGCACGGTCACGGCACCACCACGAGCACCACTGCACGGTTCGAACACCAACCACACGGACCCCACACGTGCAACACGAACACGATCCCAAAACCAACCCGAACAATAAATCTTGATTGAAATAAATGTGTTTAGGATTGTGTTTGGACACCTAAAGATCAATGAACTTTGAATCTTTAATTTTTTGGGCTAGGAAAAAGATGAACAATTGATGGATTCAACTTGTTCAAAAATGGCGTGAGGCAAGAGAGTAGTGGAGGGAGTTTTTGATGATTGAACTTGAAGAAAGTGCATTAGATGGCAAATGAGCAAAAGTCTTAAGGCTCACTAATCCCTTCTATTTATAGAAGTTGGAGTAGTGTGAAAACAAAGCAAGTGGCAAGGCATGGCATGCCTTGTAAAAACCGGCCAAGGGCCTTGAATGGGCTCAAAATGGGCTCTCGTGATCCATTGGGCTAATTAACATAATCTACATGACTAATCATGCAATAATCGATTTAGCCCAAAATATTAAATAATTAATTAGAAGAATTAAATAATAAAAATTCTAATTAATTAAATAATAAAAACTGAAAATAATTATTTCGAATTAAATCGAAATTTTTCACATAAAATAAAATAAATAGTTCAAAAATAAATTTGAACTAACACATAAACACACATAAATACACATAAATATCGGCAAAAATACCAATAAAAATCTGGGTCATTACACTTGTCAGGGTATAAAAATAAAGGTGCAAAAGCTTGTCCAGTATGTGAGGATAACATGGAGAGAGATTGGCTTACTCACTCAAAGAAGAATGTGTATAGGTGTACTAGAAAGTTCCTCTCTGCATCTCATAAATATCGAAAGATGAGGACAAAATTCAACGGCAAGGTGGAGAAAAGAGTGGCTCGTGGTCGTGGATCTGGATTCCAATTGTATGAAAAAGTGAAGGGCCTCCGTACATTGCTTGGAAAAGGGCACAAAAAAGGTAAATCCAATAAGTATGCTTTGTGGAAAAAGAAGTCCATTCTATGGGATTTACCTTATTGGAAATACTTGTCGGTTAGGCACTGTCTTGATGTTATGCACATAGAGAAGAATGTTTGTGATTCACTCGTTTCCACTTTGCTAGATATTCCAGGAAAGACAAAAGATGACCTCAATGCGCGTAAAGATATGCAGATAGAAAATGTCAGACCTAATTTATGGCCAGAATACAATGAGAATGGATCCAAAGCATATTTGCCAAGAGCTTGCTACACTTTGTCTATAGAAGAAAAAAGAATATTCTTAGAGTGTTTGTATGGGATTAAGGTGCCAACGGGTTATTCTTCAAATGTGAAACGTTTTGTATCTCTAGATGATAAGAAGTTGGTTGGCATGAAGTCCCATGACCTACATGTCATAATGCAGGTTTTTCTTCCTATTGCACTTCGAGGGCTGTTGTCTAAACATGTTAGGCTGAGTATTGTGAAATTGTGTGTGTTGAAAACAAGATTTGCAGCAACGTGATTGATCCAACAAAGCTATATTCTCTCCAAGAAGATCTTATAGAGACATTATGTAAGTTTGAGATGTATTTTCCACCTTCTTTCTTTGACATTATGGTGCATTTGGTGGTACATCTTGTTGATGAAGTTAAAGAGTGTGGTCCGGTCTTTCTACGATGGGTGTATCCTATTGAGAGGTACATGGGATTTTTGAAAGGTTTAGTAAAAAACCCGGCAAAACCTGAAGGGAGCATTGTCACACGGCTTGCAGCGGAGGAGGCTTCTAACTTATGTGTTGTTTTCTTGGAAAAGGCTAAAGAAATCGGAGTTCCAAAATCTCGCCATGAGGGTAGACTTGAAGGAAAGGGTACAATCAATCGTAAGGAAATTAAACCTCCTAATGAAAGGTTTAAAATGGCCCACCGTTCTGTTTTACAACACTTGTCTGAAGTTCACCCCTACTTAGAAAGACATATCATTGAGTTGAGTCGTTGCAATCCAAGGGCTACTCCGTATGCTATTATGCAAGAGCATAATCGCACTTTTGCAGGTTGGTTTCAACATGAAGTTCAACATGAGATGAGGCAACCTAATAACAATGTCTCAGATATAATTGCATCTTTATCAAGGGGTCCACGTCCATGTGTTACTTCGTTTCAAGGGTATGATATTAATGGATATTGCTTTTACACCAAGCGCCAAGATGATAAGAGTGTGCACCAAAATAGTGGTGTTATGATTGTTGCTATTTCTTCAGAATATTCCAGAGCGAGGGATACAAGGCGAACTGATGAGACCAAAATATATTACGGGGCTATTGAAGAGATCTGGGAACTTGATTATCTTGATTTAAAAATACCTCTTTTTCGATGCAAGTGGGTGGATGATCGGCGTGGCAAGAAGGTAAGTGATGATGGGATGACTTTGGTAGACTCAAATTGCTTTATTGACACCATGGAACCTTTTGTCCTAGCATCCCAAGCTAAGCAAATATTTTATGTTAAAGATAATTTTGATCCTCAGTGGTTTATAGTGGTTCAAGGGAAAAGAAATATAGTGGGTGTAGAAGATGTGGTTGATGAGGAAGAGTACGACCACTTTGATGCTACCCCTCCTTTATCAATTGGTGTGGAACCTTTACAAGATGGAGAAGATGTTGTTGAGGATGCTCGGTATGATCGTGAGGAAGGGGTTTATGTTGACATTCCAAAAGATGATTAAGGTAATCCTAACTCGATTAGTATACAATAATTTTTGTTCGTTTAATGTTATTAATGTTGCAATTGTTTCCATCAAATATTTTGTGGTAATAAATTGATCTTAAGTGTCGCGTTATTCTTTTATATAACAATTCAGAATGGATGAGGAGCAAGTGTTTGATTCAGACTCAAAAGAAAACTCGAATTCTTCTGGTCACGGACTCCTTGAAAAGAAATTAACTGATTATGAGAAAGTTAGGGAATTAAGGATTGCTCAAAACAACACAAGAATGGAGGCTTTGAATTTGCCAAGAATTGCAAATTCATTGAGAGAATCATGGGGACACCCAAAGCCCAAAATGGTTGTGGATAATGACTCAGATGTGGATTATGAGCCTGAGAGTGATGATGATAGTAGTGACACTGACACCACTACCTATAACTCTGACAGTGATCATGGTTTTAGATGTGAAAAGGTAAACTTACCAACAATTTTCATAGTTTAATCAAATCCTAAAAGCAACTTAATTGACTTTGATTTATAGTATATTTTGTATGTTTGTATAATAGTTTGAGTACTTTATTATATTTTATTTTTTGTGCTCGTGAACTTATGTGGATGCTGATCATATTTATGTTGTAATTGTTTTTGTTTAGGAATCTAAGATAATGGACACAGGTGGTGATGTTGACAACTATGATGAGCTTGATTCACTGTTTGAAGAGCGTGACACCACTCCCCAAGAAAATACTAACATTTCTAAGAGGAAGGCAAAGAAAAGTTCTGGTAGGGGTCCGGGAAAACAATTGAAACCATCGGCGCCAATGATTCTTGAGTTTGATCAGTACGACCTTCCTTGTGGAAATTTTGAAAAAGAATATGGGCAACATATTGGCCGGTGCGCCTTGAGAATTGATATAAACATCAAGAACTGGTCTGACGTGGAACAAGACCTAAAAGACATTTTGTGGGCTGAGACAAAGGTATGTTTTAGTCCTAATAGTTTTAGTCCTAATAGCTTAGTCGTTGTGGATATTAAGATTTTTAAAATGTTCTGATAGTATTTATCTTTTACGTATTGTAGAAATTGTTCCACATAAACGATGAACTTGGCAAGAGGGAAAAAATTTTCATTAGAGCACTATCTGCTCGATTCCGGCAAGTGAAATCTCGGTTGGTGGAACGTTTCATCACAAAGAAGATAGCTCCTCCACCAGGTAATCCAAACGAAAAGAAACCACCATGGGAGGTGTACAAAGGCTATATAACTAAGGAGCAATGGAAACTTTTTGAGGCGTACGTTGGTACTGAAGAATTCAAGGTAAGTTCATATTGTATATATTGACATTTTACATACTTTACATGTATATACACACTAAGTTAATTGCTAACGGTGTATTAAACGGGTTTGTTGCGTAGAAAAAAAGTGAACGCGGCAAGAAGTGTTCAAAAGGTAACATCCATCGCCACCATTTAGGCCAAAAAAGCTACGCAAGGAAAAGAGTCGAATGGATCAAAGAAAAGAGACTGCCACCTGCCAATGAATGCTCAACCAGTGGTAGTAGTTCTTTGACGTGTGAAAGTCTTGAGCATAGGGCGTTGGAATGGTGTCTCGCACATCAAAAGCGTACAAAGGATGGAAAATTGGAACCTGCCCCCAAAAAACCTGAAACATTTCGATTAGTGAACAAAGTGGTAAGCAGTGATTATACAAAGAAAATAAATTTTATCTTTCAATATATTCGTGGACCAATCAATATGCATGTCTACATTTGCACACTAATTTTGTCTCTTTGTAGATGGAACACCTAGAGAAGGAGGCTAAGGAGAAAGAGGAAGGAGTCGATTCCACCTCAGAACAAGGTATGGATGCTTTGTCTAAAGCCCTTGGTAGAAAGGACTATCGTGGCTATGTGAAGGGACTTGGTCGATTTGGTGTCGGGGTTGGCCATCGGAAGGCGTTTGGAAATTCCACTCGTCAAGCTAGAAAATATACTCAGGATGATTTTGAGGCATTGAAACAAGAATTAACTAAGGATTTTGAGAAGCGCTTCCAAGAAATGAGTAAGGAATTTGAGAAACGCTTCCAACAAAAGAGCTTGGTTTCGACTCCTAATTCACCACAGCAGCCTCTTATTGTCAACGTAAAGTTCTTTCAAAACATATTATGAATTTAGTTGTTAAATACACAATTGTAAATTGCCTAACTTTCATGCATTCTTGCATTGTTGTAGGAGCTTAAAAAATGTAAACTTGCTGTGAATGATGAAGATGGTAAGTTATTAGTGGTCGCCGAAGGTACATCACACCCTATTCATGATGGGGTTGTGCACACATCACAAGCATTGCTTGACCATTACAAGGTGACGATTGATAAGATATGCGAGGAGCATGGCTCAGTATTTTTACCGGTGCCGCCTGAGGAGAACATCACAAAGCTTAGTGAAGCGGTTCATTATTTTATTTTATGGCCTATGTCTTTGGTTATATTTGAAGACTCGGTTAGTATTATTATATTTTTTGTTAATTAAAGTGTAATTATGAATGTATTATGCAATATTTAAAGTGGATATTACATTTGATTTATTAATTTTTTTTTTGGTGGAACAAAGGATCACCAAACATATAGTCCGAAGAAGATAACAAATTCCAAAAGCAAAGAACGAGCGGACAGTTGGGACCCCAGGACGGAAGAGTCAAATGTACATGCACATAAGCACACCGTCGTCAAAATTGATGAATGTCTAACGGAAGAATGTTTACTGCTACACCTTCTATTGGATGAGGAGAACATAGACAGTTTTTGCGTTCCACTGAAGTCTCCATCTATGTATTCACACACCGACACCAATATTTGGGTTACACATACGGACATTTCCGAGTTTCTTACAGGAGCGTCTTTGAATGTGTCTATCATACATGTTTACATTTTGTAAATCATCTAACCTTTGTATATGTCCAATTAATGAGTTCCTATTATGTTACACCTCTTTTTTCTTTTGTGGTTTCAGTTATAACTGTCATCTTTGAATTTTTGCAGGTGCCTAATGGAGGAATTCATCTCCTCTATGAGAGGGAGAAATGTTACCTTCTTGTGTCCTCAAAGAATTTCAGTAGCTGAATGTACTAGAAGTTTTTTTGATGCACTTAAGCATGTGAAAGAAGCTTTCCATACTGAACTAAAGATGGAGGAGGAGCACTGCAAATTTATTTTGGCACCATATAACGAAAAGTATGAGCTATTTAATTACTTAATCATATTTTTTTGTTTGCATGATTTGTAACTCTGACCTTTGATTGTTGTATGTGATCGTGGTTATTTTAGCAACCATTGGATTCTCATAGTCATTGATCTACGGGCTGGAGTGATGCTCCATTTTGACCCTTTAGCTCAACAATGTCCACGTGAATTGAGTTGTGCGCAAGTTTTTAAATAGTAAGTGATTTATGAGCGTTGCATTACACCGTCTTCAATCCTTATTATGTTTGTTGGCTTACAAGTGTCCAACCATTTGTTTTAGTGCATACAAACAGTATAGAGCGAAGATCAAGCCATGTGATATGCCAAACAATAATGTTGATTTCGTTGTTAAGCAAATGGAGGTATTTGGTGAACCTTTTTATTTTATTTACAATATAGAAGAGGTATAAATGCATTAACATAAATTTTTTATGTAATATTGCTAGTGCCGCAACAAAGTGGTGGGACTGAGTGTGTCTACTACGTTATGCAGTACATGTATGAGATAGTCACCCTTGACAAAGAATGTAATGGTGATTTGGAACAGGTATGTTGAATTGGTTCTAATTTAAGCATGTTGTAGGATTTAAGAAATTTAAGCAGTTATGTTGAAATGTAATGGGAACGAAAACACTCAAAAGTAGCCAAAAATGTTATGTTGAGACGTGCCAATAAGTACTAAATTGATAATATAAATGTTAATGTACATGAACGAAGCTTAGAAACATGAAATAGGTTCACTAGTGTGGAAATGGGAACGGAAACACCCAAAAGTAGCGAAAAATGACTTTTTTCACTTGTTTTCGTTCTAAATTGCCTTAGTGTCGTGCCAATAAATTCTAAATTGATAATAAAATTTTTATAGTACATTAATGAAGCTTAGAATGATGAAATAGGTTCATTAGTGTGCAAATCGGAACTAAAACACCCAAAAGTAGCCAAAAATGATCTGTTTTACTATTTTTCGTTCCAAAATGCCCTAGTGTTGCCTAGAATCATGTAATTAAGTTCTAAATTGATAATAAAGATGTTATAATACATGAATGAAGCTTAAAAACATGAAATAGGTAGAGTAGTGTGCACATGGGAACGAAAACATTCAAAAGTAACCAAAAAGTCCTGTTTCACTAGTTCTCGTTCAAAAATGCCCTATTGTTGCCTAAGATCGTGCCAATAACTTCTCAATTGCTCATATGAATGTTTTTGTACAAAAATGAAGCTTAGAAACATGAAATATGTTGATTAGTGTCAAAATGGGAATGAAAACAGCCAAAAGTAACCAAAAATGACATGCTTCACTAGTTCTCGTTCCAAAATGCCCTAGTATTGCCCAGAGTCGTGCCAAAATGCCCTAGTCTTGCCCAGAGACGTGCCAATAAGTACTAAATTGATAATATAAATGTTAATGTACATGAACGAAGCTTAGAAACATGAAATAGGTTCACTAGTGTGGAAATGGGAACGGAAACAACCAAAAGTAGCGAAAAATGACTTTTTTCACTTGTTTTCGTTCTAAATTGCCTTAGTGTCGTGCCAATAAATTCTAAATTGATAATAAAATTGTTATAGTACATTAATGAAGCTTAGAATGATGAAATAGGTTCATTAGTGTGCAAATGGGAACTAAAACACCCAAAAGTAGCCAAAAATGATCTGTTTTACTACTTTTCGTTCCAAAATGCCCTAGTGTTGCCTAGAATCATGTAATTAAGTTCTAAATTGATAATAAAAATGTTATAGTACATGAATGAAGCTTAAAAACATGAAATAGGTAGAGTAGTGTGCACATGGGAACGAAAACATTCAAAAGTAACCAAAAAGTCCTGTTTCACTAGTTCTCGTTCAAAAATGCCCTATTGTTGCCTAAGATCGTGCCAATAAGTTCTCAATTGCTCATATGAATGTTGTTGTACAAAAATGAAGCTTAGAAACATGAAATATGTTGATTAGTGTCAAAATGGGAATGAAAACAACCAAAAGTAACCAAAAATGACATGCTTCACTAGTTCTCGTTCCAAAATGCCCTAGTATTGCCCAGAGTGGTGCCAAAATGCCCTAGTCTTGCCCAAAGACGTGAACGAAGCTTAGAAACATGAAATAGGTTCATTAGTGTGGAAATGGGAACGGAAACACCCAAAAGTAGCGAAAAATGACTTTTTTCACTTGTTTTCGTTCTAAAATGCCTTAGTATCGTGCCAATAAGTTCTAAATTGATAATAAAATTGTTATAGTACATCAATGAAGCTTAGAAACATGAATTAGGTTCATTAGTGTGGAAATGGTAACGGAAACACCCAAAACTAGCGAAAAATGACCTTTTTTCACTTGTTTTCGTTCTAAATTGCCCTAGTGTCGTGCCAATAAGTTCTAAATTGATAATAAAATTGTTATAGTACATCAATGAATATTGGAAACATGAAATAGGTAGATTAGTGTGCACATGGTAACGAAAATACCCAAAAGTAGCTAAAATCGACTTGTTTCACATGTTCTAGTTCCAAAATGACAATTTTAATGTTTAATTGTTTCAAAGTATATATTTTTATTATTATATGGTTTAAATTGATTTGATTTACATTATTTTGAAGGAGTTTGTTCGAAGAAATGATCCATACACGAAAGTGGAGATGGATGAAGTACGGGAGCAATGGGCGAGGTTCTTTCGTCCCTTTATGTTGAATTAAGGATTTTATTAGTAGTGGGTATTTTTTCTTTTTTTTGTATATGTAAGTCTCTATTATTGCCTAGTATCGTTTTTGACAGAATACTTATTGGACCTTTCAGTAAACTGTATTCGGTGTACTTTTTGTATGGAATTGGTGTTTGTACTACTATATATATTGTACATATTTATATATATAAATATATATGATCAATTTTATTAATGAAATATACATGGTGTATGATATATATGTATGCGTGCCTAAAGGCCGGGTTCCAAATTGCCCGAGTGTAGCCTAGAACTATATGCAAAAGGCACAATTCGATTGTATTATAATATTAAAAATTATTTTATTTTATTTTATTATAATAAATATCATTTTGATTTATATTTTCTTATTTGGATCGTGCCTTTAAAATGTAAGTTACAAATAGTTAAAGTATTTGTATCGTGCCTTTTAACTGCACGATCCAAATAATCAAATATTTGGATCGTGCCTTTTGAATGCACGATCCAAATAGTTGATTATTTGGATCGGGCATTTAAAAGGCACGATCCAAATAGACCGTCTATTTGGATCGTGCATTAAAAGGCACGATCCAAATAAGGACACTATTTGTAACGGCTTCATTTGTAACGGCAAATGCACGATCCTAATAGGCTAAAATGCACGATGCTAATAGAGATTTTTCCACTAGTGTAGAAATGTCAAGAGCTTTGAGAATGCAATCTGTTTTCTCTTTGAAATATTGGGGTGATTGTGTCTTGTGTGCTGCTCACATAATTAACAGACTACCCACTCCAATTTTAGGAAACATTACTCCTTATGAAAAACTTCTTGGAAAAAGACATGACTACTGAGATCTAAAAGCTTTTGGATGCTTGGCCTTTGCAAGCAATCCAACTAGGGAACCTGACAAGTTCAAACCAAGAGGTGTTCCTTGCTTATTCATTGGCTATTCCAACAAAACCAAGGGCTTTAAATTGTTGAATAGACAAAATTTTGTTTCAAGGGATGTTGAATTCTATGAAAAAATATTCCCATGCTTGAAAAACTTAAGTGGGAACAGCCACAAACTCTGAACCCAAACAGAGTATCTAACACTGAGGAAATCCTAGCTGAAGCTGAATGGGATGTGCAAGAAGATCTCAATGTCATACACAGTGACTCTGAACATGTTGAAGGCACTCAAGCAAATGAGGAGAGTTCTACTGATTCAAGAACTGATTCTGAAGAAAAAGAACAACATGTAGAAACACAAGCAACTCAAGAAAATCATAGAAATCTCACAGAGAAAGAAAAGCTCCTGAATGGATGAAGGACTACATAGTGAATCTTGAAGTGAAAAGAAGCAGACATCAAGTCAATTGTATTGCTGCCATTGCACATATGGACTCAGAACCCCCATTTACTGCTCTCATTGCTAACACAACAATTTCCAAAGATCCCACTTCATTCAAAGAAGCTGTACAACATGAGTGTTGGGTCAATGCCATGAATCAAGAAATTTCATCTTTGGAATCAAATGCCACTTGGGAATTGGGATGTAGTAGAATTACCCCCAAGCAAGAAGGCCATT
This sequence comes from Salicornia ramosissima, assembly GCA_951394345.1. Taxonomy (NCBI): domain Eukaryota; kingdom Viridiplantae; phylum Streptophyta; class Magnoliopsida; order Caryophyllales; family Amaranthaceae; genus Salicornia; species Salicornia ramosissima. The sequence continues at coordinate 12,369,015 of OX596236.1, read as the reverse complement.
GGAACCAAGTGGATCTTCAGAACTAAATACAAGGCTGATGGAACAAAAGAAAGAGCGAAGGCAAGATTGGTGGCTCTTGGGTACAAACAAAAGGAAGGTGTGGATTTCGAACAAACTTTTGCACCAGTTGCAAAGATGACCACTGTTAGGTCACTACTGGCAGTGACTGCTATGGAAGGATGGGAGGTTTGCCAAATGGACGTTAGCAATGCATTCCTCCATGGTGATCTCCTGGAAGATGTGTTCATCAAACCTCCTGCAGGTTATAATGGTCCTGGAAAACCCATCAAATTGAAACAGAAAGAAAGCAACTCTGAAATGGCAATCTCGAAGAAAGTGTGCAAGCTCAAAAGATCATTATATGGGTTGAAACAAGCCCCTCGTCAATGGTTCACTAAACTATCAAATGCTCTCTCGCTCAAATCATAACTTTGTGCAGTCCAAGGCTGACTATTCTTTGTTCATCAAAAGACAATAAGAAACTTTGTAATCATTCTCATTTATGTTGATGACTAGTTAATTGCTAGAAACAATAAATCACTGATCAAAGACAACAAGGAGTTTCTCAACTCTCAATTTCAAATGAGAGATTTGGGAGAATTGCGTTTTTTTCTTGGGATTGAAGTCCAAAGAAATGCACAAGGCATATTCATTTCTCATAGAAAATATACTCTATATTTGCTGAAGGAATTCCACATGGTAGATGCTAAACCCCTGAAGCTACCCATGGAATTCCATTAAAGGCACACCATTAAAGGATCCTGCCATCTATCAACATATGATGGGAAAGCTCATATATCTGACAATCACTCGTCCAGATACATAATTTCCTGTACACATACTAAGCCAATTTGTTTAAAAACCCACTCATGTGCATCTTCAAGGTGCCAAACGGATTCTCAGATACCTGGCTGGAACTCCTAGCCAAGGATTGCTTTTTGCTTCTTCATCCGGAGCCACCTTGACTGCCTACTCGGATAGTGACTGGGCTAGCTGCCCCATGTCACGAAAATCCACCACAGGCTACTCCATCCTACTTGGGAATTCACTCATTTCTTGGAAAACAAAAAAAACAACCTGTGGTGGCACGCTCAACAGCGGAAGCGAAATATAGAGAAATGGCACTAGTCACCTGTGAAATTACATGGCTTTGCCAACTTCTTAAGGACTTGGGACTGAAATCCTTATCTCTCACTTTGCTCAAATGTGACAATCAAGCTGCACTATCCATAGCTGCAAATCCAGTACACCATGAAAGAACGAAACATGTTGAAATCAATTGTCACTATGTTCGGGACAATGTTCATTCTAGAACAATTCAACCTTCATATGTGCCTTCTCAGCAACAGTTAGCTGACATACTAACAAAAACTCACCCGGTAGCTCAACAGAATTACATCTTGTCAAAACTTGGAGTTCAATCTTCCACCACCCCAAGTTTGAGGAGGAGTGTAAAGGGGAATAGGACCAAAAAACGAATGTACAAACTATGGGCCCTTTGTTTTCTATTTACTGTCCAACCCATTTATTTAGTGTCACGTGATGTATTGTCCTTATCCTCATGTAGGGCACACATAATTAGAGGTGGGCAAATTCGGGTACCTGATTTTTCGGGTCACAAATTTTCTGACCGGGATCCGACCCGGATAATCCAGGTACCCGAAAATCCGGTTCTGGGAACCGGGTATCCGGATCCGTTTTTTTATTTTCTTATACAACTTTTTTAAAAAAATAACCTGTTTTTTAATATAAAAAAATGTTTTATTTTTTTAAATAAAAAAACTGTTTATTTTATTATTAAAAAAACTGTTTTTTGATTTTTTAAAAAAAAAACTGTTTTTTTTTCCAATTTTTTTATAAAAAACAAATTGTTTTTATTTAAAAAAATACTGTTTTTTTAAAACTTAAAAAAAGTATTTATAATAATAAAAAATTAATTTTAAATAAAAATAAAAAACTTTTTTTAATAATAAAAAACTATTTTTTAAAAATTAAAACCGGGTACTGGGTACCCGATTTTTAAAAAATCCTGGCCCGGATCCGACCCGGTACCCGACCTGACCCGGTTTTCAAAACCGGATCGGATACCCGCTTTTTCGGGTAAAAAATCGGGTACCGGGTCGAAAACCGGGTACGGATTTTTTTGCCCGGCCCTACACATAATCATCCTAGGGATCACCAATTTCTGTACTATAAATATGCAAAGGCTGTCTTGTGCCGTATGTAATAAAAAAAAATAACAATCAATGAAATCATCAAACACATTCTCTGCATATTATTTTCTCATGAATTGAAAAATATAATTTTGCTACTATTTCATGCATAATAACTAATAAGAAGTAATGTCCGTGCTAACTTTGGCCCATCATGTGTTTTTTTTTTTTAAACACACATGCAATTGTAATTGATGATATGAGTTTTAACATAAATACAAAAATTAATTTGTTCCTTTCATTATACTCAACATGGTCGAATGAATTAGAGATATCAAATAAATATTGGTTTAATGTTGATGATTTAAACATTACTCCGAACTAGTTTAGTTGTGTAAAGGACGATATTTTTGTAGGATAAATGTTTGGGCCTTTTCTACTGGTAATATTAAGATTGGATTTAATATATTAGATCGCAGATAAATTGAATTAATTAGATATTTTGGTTAATCTATATCTTTATGGCTATATCTATATAATCTATTAAAAGGCGTTCATGACCTTATATTGCGCCATGTAAGATGCTCACACAGCATTTTCTAAAGCATATGTTCCACGAAAGCATTGTCACATCATTTTAACAAAATAAATAATGCTTAGAGTAGAATTCGAACCTATTACTTCTTACAATTCAAGATCCCGCACTTACTATCTCAACCAACTTTTATTAGTGCATTAAATTTGAATATAGCATTATATATTCCTCTACTTTACTAAGTAACTTAGAGGTAATATTGTTTTAAATGATATTCACAAGAATGAGACATAATCACATAAATACATACAATATATCAATTAAAATAACACCCGGTCACATTAAAAAGCGGTTATAATGTTGGCCACTCATTAAGTGGTGCTTGAGATAATATTCAGGTCACCCCTTATCAAGCAACAACATTGTACCCTAACCTAATCACCCGACGGCTTGAAAAGTGGTCAACCCTTATAAAAATAACATTATTATTATCACTAATTCACTATATTAGCCTTATTAGGTGATCAGGTCACCTTATAAAAATAGCATTGTTATTGCTTGATAAGGTGTGCTTGAAATAATAACATTATCCCACTTTTCATATTAGTAAAGTTATAATTATAAAAATAACTAAAAAAAATAGTATCAGATCAGAAAAAAAAAAATTATGTATGTTCAGATCAGATCAAGAAAATTCAGATAAGATTAGATCAGATTTGAATAGTTAAGTTCAGATCAGATCAAAAAATTTAAGACATATCAAATGCACTATATAAGTATCAACTTTTTAATAATATGGAAAGAAAACTTTGAAAAGGAAAATATTGAGAAAAAAATAATTGAACCAATAAACACGGAGAAAGTATTAAAAAAGAAAAAAAAAGTTAAATAACATTTAGGAGGGAAAATTTTTAAGGAGAATGCCGGAGAGACGGGGACACGTGACAAATGATGATGTCAGCGGTTTCTGTTTTAGTAATAGTTATATAGATATAGATAGATAGAGATACAAGAGTTTATTAGTGTTTTAATTAGACATTTAAACCACCTATTGGTAACATATATAATTAGTGGGGAAAAAACAAAGAGAGGAGAAATCACTCATAATTAAGGAAAATTCCCCTTGATTTCCTCCATAACATTCGTTCGTTAATAATAAGTATCACATTTATCCATACCATATCCTATAGCTATAAAAAAAATTAAAAAAAAAAATTCAATCTTTATTTCCTCAAGCAAATTACACAACATTAATTAATAATTATGAACCCTAAAATGGAGAACAATGAAGCCTCAATTCAAAGACAACAAGAAAAAATGGCGATGGCGAAACGAGCCCTAAGATCCTTAATAACAATGCTAATAGCAAACATATCATTACCCATAACAATAATAATGCTGTTTGGTTCAGGAAGAAGATACCATGATATGCAAAAACCAATATGGTTTCCACCACTTTGGGTAATACATTTAGGGACAATATGTTCATCATTTTTAATGGGACTTGCAGCATGGCTTATATGGGCTGATGGTGGATTTCATTTGAATTCAGATGCTTTGCCTATTTATATTGGTCAAATTTCATTAAATGTTACTTGGTATCCTCTTATTTTGGTCATGGGTATGGCTCATCTTGGCCTTGCTTTTTGGGGTGTTAATTTTTTAGCTATTATTGCTTGTTTTATAAAGTTTTCAAAGGTTAATAAAATAGCTGCAAGCATTGTTAAGCCTTGTGTGCTATGGACTGGTTATTTGTTCATTGTTACTGTTCAGATTTGTCTTCTTTGATTTTCATTTTATTAATTTATTTTATTGTCTTCTTCTTAGCTCTTTGTTTAAAACACAATTTTAGTCCATTACATGATGATTTGAAGCTTCAAAGCAAGAATTTTCCCTTCATTTGATCTTGATTGAGTTTTGAAGTATGGAAATTGTATGAGGTGCATATGATCGATAATGTTTGGAAACCTTACGGGGATTTCATTAAAAAAATTGACGGAATAATGACATTAAGAGGGTGCATTTGATTAAACTTAAGGAAATTTACACAAAAAGTTATAACCATAAGGGGGTTTTCACAAAATTTGCTTAAATTTTTTGTAACAAAGGATTCAACGGAACGAATTCACAATGAAAAGTAATTATGCCATGGCATGTGTTAGATATTAATCTAGAAAATTCTAGCTGAGTCATGCTAATGTAGAAAAAAAAAATCTAATATATGGAGTTTAGAAAATTCTTGAGGAAAAAATCAAGAGATGTTGTATGTAGCAATATATATCTTTAAAAATATCAAAGATATTGATGTAGAAATATCTAGAGATGTCATGCATGCATTAGAGTGGTATAGAAAAATCTAGAATATAGGATACAAGTCCTATAAATATGTATAAATGTGATCGGCTTCTAGGGTGTCGCGGCCCTAGTCGCCAAACAAATATACAATTTATTAAGACCTAACAAACTAACACATAGTATTAGCGGGGTTAGGGTCGATCCACAAGGAACTAAAACGGATTTAGTTGTAATCAAAATGATCCAAGGGTCTTTTTTATTTTGAGAGAAAAATGGAATTAAATCGAAATCCTAAACAAATTGAATAAAAAAACTAAACGAATTGAATTGAACAATTAAACGAATTGAAAACCAAATGACTAAAACTCTAAGGATTAGATTCCCTAATGTTATCTCAATCGGAAGAATTACAATCATCGAATTAAATCATGTTCGATTATCTCAAATGCAAAGTGAATATTCAAAAGCACTAACGAACTCAATCCCAAAACCCTCTCTCGATTAGGCAATAGGAAATTCTAGGAGACGCTAAATTAACCTCATTCAATAGCCAAATTAGCAAAACCTAGAATCGAGTTCATCAAATACTTTTATCAATTCACAATCCTAATTACTATCTCTAGCAATTAAGAAATTCTCATGGAAACCTTGAAAGCAATTATCAAAATCATCAACAATCACCAAACTCAACATGAACACTTCACCACCAACGTTGTCTTGGTCTAGTGGTGCCAGGGGCTAGACTTGGTAGGAAGAACCACGGTTCGATCCCCCACAGGAACGTTGGGAGGAGTTTAAAACCTTAACCCCGGGACGCGCTCCGAATCCGGATTAGCCCAAAAGGGTAAACCGGGTGGATACACCAAAAAAAAAACATGAACACTTCACCAAGATATCATGCAAGGTTCAAGAATTCTAGAGAAAATACATTCAAGATTATTCAAACACTAAACCAATCCAATGATTTACCTCCTAAATCAATAACATCAAGCCATCCAATCCCTAGAAAAAGAACTACTCACTAATGGAAGCCATTAAAACTAAACTCATGAAATTCAATTAAAATCTATTCTATGAAGTAAAAACAAATTCAATCAAATCTAAAATAACAAAAAGTTGTAACAAATTGCAATCTAAACAACTATGAAAACAACAAAACCTGGATTGGGAATCAATTGAAGCCAATGAATCTTGACATTAAATGGAGAACAAAGATTGAAGAACAAATGGTAATCTATTTTTTATTATTCGAAATCTAAGAAATTTGAGAGAGTTTTTCACTACTTAGAGAGTTTCTTGAATACCATCTAATGAATGTGTAAATCTATGAGTAATAATGTCTCTCAACACACTCTGAAACCCCCTAAAACTAATCTCTAAAAATTAAACAAAATACACGGCCAAAACAGGGCATTTCACGCGCTGCAGGTCGTGCACGGTCGTGCAGTAATAAGTTGCACGACCGTGCAACTTAGTTGCACGACCGTGCAGTTGAACCTTGCACGGTCGTGGCGAAACGAAGGTCAAGTTGCATGATCGTGCAAGGTTTTCCTGCACAGTCGTGCACTCCAAAAAGGGCTCTCTGACCTCTGCGCGAGCATACTGCACGACCGTTCAGTAATAAGCTGCACGATCGTGCTCAAAGGAAGGGTAGTTGCACGGTCGTGCAGATCTGCGCACTCGGTCTTCAAATGCTCATATCTCCTTTATTTCTTAGCGGAATTGAGCATATAATATATCAAATTAAAGATATTGGAATAAGGAATCTTCTCCAAGTGGAATCACCTGAAAAAGAGTTATAGAAAAAAAGATATGATTATTTGAATCAGCCTATATATGCAAGAGCACTTGAAATGCTTCCATTTTGAGCCTAAATATTCAAGAAAACAAATAAAACACAACATTATTGAAGGAAACCATGAAATAAGCTAATTCTATACTAAAAGACTAAAAACCAATGAAATAAAGTCTAAAAGGCCTGAAAGACAAGTGAAATGAAGACGGAAAATGGATCCAAAATGGACCGATCAAAATCCCCCATGCTTGCCTTTTGTTTGTCCTCAAGCAAAGAAAACTAAAGAAAAATGGAAACCAAAAGTCTAACTCACTTTCGTAGGAATCACGGTCACTTTTAGCACAAGTAACAAGCCATTTAAACCCCAAAGTCGCCAATGAGGACAAGTATGCTCTCGTAAGGGTTTCCAAAGAGTTTAACCCATAACTCTTACCAACTACAAATTAACCTAAGACTAAAAAGAAAAGAAAGAAGATAAATAAACTCTCTAGCCGAAATAGGAGAATGTGCATAAGCGAACACAAAGTTTCCTAAATCTACCAAACTTGGCATGCAAAGGACTTAAAAAATTGACCCAAAAGGAAGAAAGAAAGAAAACTAAGAAAACTATGCACAACCTAATAGTCCTAAAGCTAGTTCTACCAATCATACCACAAACCAACCAAAGAGTTCAAATCCACCTAACTAGGAGTGTCTCATGATTCCGCGAAGGAACCGGAAAGAAAAAGGGAAAACGGGTCCGTTGTGAATGGATCATTTATTTTGGAGCTAGAGTTAACCCCCCATCACTCCCCTTGTTCGCCCGCTCAATATACTTGGCTAGTTCCCCAAAAGACAAGGAGGACTCAACCCCGCATGGGTCGGAAGGACTTATTATGGATGTAACGTAAGGCTTGGGTAAGGGTGTGGAAAAATTTGGCTATGTGGTGGTGCCCTAAAGTGAAGTAAAAAATACAAGGGATCACACTAAAACCAAAATACCGGGGATAACCTCCCCCAAGCTTATTCAAAAAAAACAAACTTACACAAAATGGACCAAAAAACTTCACAAGGTCCTAACAAAACAAAAATGAACACATTATTTCATTTTTTTTTTTTTGAATTCCTCCCCCCCCCCCCCCCAAGCTTGAAGGACACAATGTCCTCATTGTGAGAAATGGAAGGAAGAAATTTTTGATTTTTGCTTTTTTTTTTTGAATTTCTAAAGAATAAATTCATTTTTTCTCCTAGTAATGAAATGCTTTTTTTTTTCCTTTTTTTTTGAACTTAATGAAGACGTTGCCTTTTTCACACTTAGTCGGCTTTTATTTCTCATGAAAATTCACAAAAGAGAACTAAAGATGCTTAGACTTTACATTTCCAAAGCTCATAACCATACTAAGTAACACCAATATCCCCTAACTTCACTTAACTAAAAGGGTGAAATGAAAGTAAAGAAAATGGTTTGTAATGTGGCTCAAAGAAAGAAAAGCTCAAGCTCAAAAGGGCTCCAAAGGTGAATAGAAAAAACGAAAAACAAAAGCCAACATGGCAAAGAAAAAGCCTAATCACAAAATGTGGAAAAAAAAAGTGAATGAAAAGGGAGAAAAATGAAATTAACTAAAAAGTGAATGCCTTCGTCGTCCCCAAGGGTGGCTCAGCGATAAGCGATATTTTGTTCCCTTTTTCCTAGTCTTTTTACTTAATTTCTGAGTAATTTTCTTTGTTTTTTTCCCCTTTTTCTCTCCTTTTTCTTTGTTTTGGTGCTTAGGGCTCCTTTCTTGGTTTTTATGTGTTTTCCCTCGATTTTGCTCTATTCTTGTGTTTTCTTCCATTTTGTAGGTCCGGAGTTCGTTTTGGAGCGCCAGGAAGTAAGCCGGGACGCCCAGAGGAAAACTAGAGTCATTTCTCCCAACAAACACCCCCTTGGCCATTGGAGAGCAAGGCAAGGAACAAAGCACAAAAATTGCAACAGAACAAAAGGAGCGGTCGCTCCTATGTTTTGCACGGCCGCTCCTTTTGATCGCTCCTTTTTTTGGATAGATCTGCACCCTCGCTCCCCTCTAAGATGGTGCTGGCTGTGACGACCCGACTCGCTTAAACCGGCGCGGAAGAAACCGATGAGTCGAATAGTCAGAACTAACAACTAAAATACTTAAAAATTAAAACAATACCTCAAAATACTTTATTACTAATCCAAAAAGTACAAATACCCACAAGTTTGTACATTACTAAACCAAAAGTCAAACTACTACTACTAATAAACGCAACTCCAAACACATGTCAGAGTTTAAAGTAAAAGTATACAAATATCACTACTATAGTCCAATACTATCCAAAACCATAAAACAACAGAAATACAACTAAATCAAAATAACGGCGCTCGCTCAACCCAAAGCTAAGCAAGAACCTCATCATCAGAATTACCTGAAAAAGATAACAACAGTCCACCGTCAGTGGCGAGTAACATAACTGACTCACCCTAACGGGAATACACAAGAACATAGCATAAACCAAATATCCAAATCATAACATCGAATCATGCGAAATCATCCAAATACATGCTCGACTCAACTAACTTATCCAAACTTATCTTTGGCGCAATCATTCATAAACTAGACCGGACTATGCTCGTACGAACGCCTCTTACGCGATCGAACTTTCCAACTATGCCAGGATTGAGAATCTTACTCCCAACCCCATGAAACCAATCTTACTGGAAATCCATGTCAAAGACGACATAGTGGTAATCACTATCCCAATACCGCGGTCAGGATAGGGGCAACGTCTTAACCCAAAAATATAGAATCTTACTCTAAGTTTTAGGCGTCTAGCTACGAAATCAAGCTAATCTTACATTCTTTAACTTTAATCCGAAGTTTACATTCTTAGTTACTTCTTAAGTTGCATCTTACGCCTTGACTTAAGAAAATAACATGCAAACCAATCATCTCATATCATCTTATCATTTTCTTTAACCTTTTCTTTAACTTTCTTTAACTTAAAAGACTTAATCAAGAACTCATAAAGACTCTTAAAGAACTCATCAAGAACTTAAAGAACTCATCAAGAACTCATCCAAGATTCAAGATCTTCAACCAAGAACTAAATCAAGATTCAAGAACTTCAACCAAGAACTCATCCAAGAATCAAGAAACTCATCTAACTTACATGCACCACACGCATACTTCAAATCATATACATGAAATTACCAACTTACTAGTATCCAAAATTCACCAAACTTGAACATGATAAACATAAACTTACTACTAACATAATCAATCATAAAATCATCATATTCGATCATCAAATCATCATCAAACCACTTAAAAATCAGATTTACATTCATACACAAAAACATGGCTAAAACTTCAAAACAAACTATTCTAATCATTTAATCTATACTATGAATCATAGTACACCAATTAAGTTGAGAAAGTATGTTACCTTATTGAAGATTAACACACAAAATCAACACAAGATGCAGCCCGGAACTAGAACCACACGGCTAGACTATACGGACCACACGAACACACAACACCACCACACGGCTGGCCACTGCACGGTACCCACGGCTGCACCACCACGAACCACCGTCTTCACACGGCCCCACTGCACGGTTCACCACACGAACCACCACTCTTGCACGGCACCCACACGGTCACCACTCGAACACCCACACGAACACGATCAAACCCAAACCCGAACTAACGATCTTGAATGCAAACCAAGAGGCTTAAATTGTGTTTTGATACTTAAAGACCAATAGGGGTTGAATCTTTAAGTTTGGAGTTTGAATGGATGATGAACAAATTGATTGAATCAATTAGCCAAAAATGGCGTGAAGCAAGGGAGCAAATGGAGGGAGTTTGTGTTTGAAATTTGATGGCAAGAGCAAAAGATGGCAATTTAGCAAATGGATCCTTAAGCCTTACTAACCCTTCTATTTATAGAAGTGATTTAAGGTGTGAATGCATGGCAAGTGGCAAATCAAGCCACTAATCATCAAGGGGGCCGGTTCTATTGAGGACAAAATAGGCCAATTTGGGCTTACGAGATCAATTGGGCTAATTTACAAAAAGTGCATGACTAATCATGCTTAAATCGATTTAGCCCAAAATATTAAATAATTAATTAGAAAATTAAATAATAAAAATTCTAATTAATTAAATAATAATTAAAATAAATAATAATAACCGCAAATAAAATAATTCGAATTAAATCGAAATTATTCACATAAAATAAAATAAATAGTTCAAAAATAAATTTGAACCATACATAGCATCATATAAATACACATAATCATACGGCAGAAATACCAATAAAATCGGGGTCGTTACACTGGCAGTGGTTGAGAAAAACGATAGGAGCGGTCGCTCCTCATGCTTGCACGGCCGCTCCTTTTGGCAGCTCTGTTTTTTTTAATACGTGTGAAGCCGTTTTGCTTGGCAATTCTCCCTAATAGTATATATACCCTTTTGAACCGTTTGTAGCCCCATATTGGAGCTCGTGAGAGTCTCTTCTCTCACCTTAGCTTAGCTTTGTAACCCTTTAGATTTCTTTGGTATCAAACACTTTGATTTATGTATGGAATCTCTAGTTTTGTTCTTCAATGTCTTCTTAGCTTGCTCTTCAATCTTCATGGTACTCTATTGCTTTCTTTTATTGCTTTGCTTTCTTGCTTTTTGTTGTTTAATTGTTAGTTTAGTTGTTTATGTTTGTTATTTGTTTGTTGTTTTGGTTATTTATGTTTGTTTCTTGTTGGTTTTAGTTGGTAGTTTATTTAGGTTTTGGTGTTAGTTAAGTTTTATGTTTAATTGTTAGTTTGTTAGGTTAATTGTTCTTAGTTTTAGGTTTTAGTTTGTTAATTTAGTTGTTCTTAATTTTAATTATTATTTATGTTTTTAGTTTTAGTTTTAATTATGTTATTGTTAATTATGTTTGAGTAGTTTAGTTTCTAGGGTTTTGAGTAATCTTCTCAAATCTTCTATGTTTGTGGTTTAGTCGTGTTTAGGCTTGGTTGTGATATTGTCGGTACCTTAGGATTCGGTAATATTGAGTCTTGTGTCTAGCTAACATAGGATTCATTGAAGAATCCCACCGAAGGACCGAAAGGTGAACGTGGGTGATGACTTCCTTTGCCCGATTGATGGAAGCACCACGAAAGTTGGGCCTTCGATCAAGGGAAAGCTACCGGTCTTCGTGATTTTGTACTTAAGGCTTGATAGACATGTCGCCGCACGAAAGTGGGTTGTATATGTCTATTCGTTCATCGTACTAGCTCGAAAGAGTAGTGCGATCTTAGAATGACCTCCCCTTTATCCATGACCTAAGTCTAAGTTTGATTGATTCACAATTCATGGTGGTTTGAGTTGTGATCTCTTACCCTAGTCCCTTTTATTCTTGTTTCCATAGTGTATCTTTAGTTAATTCCCATAGTTCTCTCCACCTCTCGCGACCATCATTTGTCCTAGCTTGTTCGACGCTCATGCCTAGACTAGTGCGAAGTACCTTCCCCGTGTTCGACACCCCCACTCTTACTACGACGGGGGTTTTTATTTGGTGAGAAAACCCCTTCTATCACTCAGTCACTTGAAACTCGGGAAATCCTAGACAAACTCTTGATCAGGGCTCAAAGGTAGAGGAAATAAGCGCCCAAAACTAACAATGCATGCACAAGGCTACCTAAAGTCCCCACCAAGGTGCAAATACTCCTAGTAGGCTTCAAATTCCCCAAAGGTTCAACCAATCTTACCAGTACCCCTAACCTAGAACACAGAAGTTTGTACAAGTTTTCAAAATCTCGTTAACTCCTAAAAGGTCAAAAGAAAAGCTCCTAAGCATGCCTTATTCACTAGAAAAAGAAAACAAAGGTTCAAATATGCACAAACTACCCTCAACAAGGTCTGCTAATTGAGAAAAAGAAAAGGAAAAGAAAAGAAAAAGGGAAAAAAAAAAGAAGAAAAATGGAAGGAAAAAAAAAGAAATAAAAAAGAAATAAAAAGAAGGAAAAAAGAAACTAAAAATAAAAATACCAAAACCAAACTAGACGAGGCGGTAAACAAGCATGCACAACTCAAATCTAACATTCAAGCAACCAACAAAATAAAATCGAGGCCCAACGTCATCGATATCCAATTTTCCTCAAATACGCTTGAAAGCCTAAAATTAAAGCCATATATTCTCGAATATCATCTCCTCCTAAAACTAAACCTAAAACTATGCAAACAAGAAATAAAAGGGAGTAGGGTTTAGAGCAATCTCACCAAAGCAAGCTTCAAATTAAAACAACACAAACTCTAATTCCATATTCATTACCATCATCTATCCAATTGTGTTGCTTAATCATCACACCTGCAAAAGAAGATAAACCAAGAACCAAACCAAAACAAACAAAAAAAAAAGAAAAAAACAAAGGGAAAAAAATGAAAGAAAAAAAGGGAAAGACAAGGACAACTATGTACAAGGAAGACGGACGTCATCTAGTAAATAGCATCGCAGAGCTCGTAGTAGCGTGTCATGGACATCGCCACTAAATCTAGAAAGCACCGCATAAGCAAAGAGAAGGAAACAAGGAAAATGACAATGGAATGTCATCCTTTGCTTATGTGGGGGAGGGGGAACAAAATTAAAAGAAAAACAAAAACTAAAAGAATTAAAATCAAAATCAAAAGAAGAAAAAGAAGAAAAACTATAATTACTATACACTTTTGTCACTATGGCATCAAGAGAAGAGTCATGAGGCTCAATAAGGGGTAAAGACCCATTAAATGGTGGACAACAAACATAGGGTGGAAGAAAAATGGGTGATGAAAGAGCTAGGACACACGGCCTAGGTGAGGTGGGGCAAGAACGAGACTCAATTATAACATGAGGCTTAACATCGTCATCCTCTAAAAGAGAATCTTGATACTCATGAGTTTCGTCATCATCCTCAAAAAGAGGATTTAGAAACTCACGAAAGGTACCATCATTCTAAAAGAGAGGATTTTCAAAATCAAAACAAAACTCCTCATCCTCACTATCACTAGAGTCATCACTATGGGCTACGCCACCATCACATTCATTTAAAACCCTAAGAAAATCCTCTTCCTCCTCAATGGAAACATGGAGATTGGACGATTTAGGTGAAGAAAGAAAGGAAGGGGTAGTGGGCTCAAGAGAAGATGGAGATGCAAAAACGGGTTCAAAGGATTCGCCATAGTCCTTTAGAGCAACATCTACCTCCTCTTGAATCAGATTCCTCAAAGTAGGACTTGAGCCATCCTTGCCACAACCGCCCTCATGGTTAATCGTAAATCCTAGATCATCCATCAAATCCTCTAAGCAAGATTTTATTATCTCAAGTCTCTTTATTAGTTTACTTATTTGCTCAAAGATAACTCGCCTTCCATATCCTCCTATTGGTAGACATTTGTGAACCTCAAAACATTTGTCAATCAAGTCATTATAGCTCTTTATCGCTTCAGGAGTACAAACAATTGTATTAACAAAGTTAGAAGGCCTTAGATACTCATCAAGAAGGGAAGGGTCATAGCTAATTTCATCACTAGAAACATGAGAATCCTGCTTGTAATGCGTGCAATCATGTGAAGAATGAAAATTAGGATGCACATCACTACAATTAGGAGAAAAATGAGAAAATGAACCAAATTTGGGTTGCAATTGGCTAGAATGGGTACCCATATCCCATTCATAGGTGTCTTGGGCTAGCCAACAATAAAAATTCCAAGCATTACCTAAGGTCAAAGCTCGAAACTCACTGTTATGCATAGACTCAACAACATTCAAAGTAAAAGCATTCAAACCCGAATATATGACTTCACACATTTGCCAAAAATCATAAGTGTGGTCAAATGGAAGTGAACCTTGAAAAGGATTAAAATACACCCAAAACGACTCACCTTCAAATTGAGGAATAAAGAAACTAGCCATCATGAAACCAAAAGCCAACAAAAATGCAAGCAACAATTATTAAGGGAAATAAATAAATAAATAAATAAAAATTAAAAGAAAGAAAATTGGTCCGCTTGCACCATCATTGTGTATTGAGGATGGATGGTGAAATTGGACTTTGTGGTTGGAAGTACTAAAGAAGAGATTAGCACTAACAATCACAATTATTTGACAAAAAAAAAAACAAAAAAAACAAATGAAAGAAATAACTTGGATCAAAAAGTTCACAACCGAAACCGAAAAAAAGTTCCCCGGCAACGGCGCCAAAATTTGATCGGCTTCTAGGATGTCGCGGCCCTAGTCGCCAAACAAATGTACAATTTATTAAGACCTAACGAACTATCACGTAGTATTAGCGGGGTTAGGGTCGATCCACAAGGAACTAACACGGATTTAGTTGTAATCAAAATGATCCAAGGGTCTTTTTTATTTTGAGAGAAAAATGGAATTAAATCGAAATCCTAAACAAATTGAATAAAAAAACTAAACGAATTGAATTGAACAATTAAACGAATTGAAAACCAAATGACTAAAAATCTAGGGATTAGATTCCCTAATGTTATCTCAATCGGAGGAATTACAATCATCGAATTAAATCATGTTCGATTATCTCAAATGCAAAGTGAATATTCAAAAGCACTAACGAACTCAATCCCAAAACCTTCTCTTGATTAGGCAATAGGAAATTCTAGGAGACGCTAAATTAACCTCTCTCGAATAGCCAAATTAGCAAAACCTAGAATCGAGTTCATCAAATACTTTTATCAATTCACAATCCTAATTACTATCTCTAGCAATTAAGAAATTCTCATGGAAATCTTGAAAGCAATTATCAAAATCATCAACAATCACCAAACTCAACATGAACACTTCACCAAGATATCATGCAAGGTTCAAGAATTCTAGAGAAAATACATTCAAGATTATTCAAACACTAAACCAATCCAATGATTTACCTCCTAAATCAATAACATCAAGTCATCCAATCCCTAGAAAAAGAACTACTCACTAATGGAAGCCATTAAAACTAAACTCATGAAATTCAATTAAAATATATTCTAAGAAGTAAAAACAAATTCAATCAAATCTAAAATAACAAAAAGTTGTAACAAATTGCGATCTAAACAACTATGAAAACAACAAAACCTGGATTGGGAATCAATTGAAGCCAATGAATCTTAACATTAAATGGAGAACAAAGATTGAAGAACAAATTGTAATATATTTTTTATTATTCGAAATCAAAGAAATTTGAGAGAGTTTTTCACTACTTGAGAGTTTCTTGAATACCATCTAATGAATGTGTAAATCTATGAGTAATAATGTCTCTCAACACACTCTGAAACCCCCTAAAACTAATCTCTAAAAATTATAAAAAATACACGGCCAAAACAGGGCATTTCACGTGCTGCAGGTCGTGCAGTTGAACCTTGCACGGTCGTGGCGAAACGAAGGTCAAGTTGCACGATCGTGCAAGGTTTGCCTGCACGGTCGTGCACTCCAAAAAGGGCTCTCTGACCTCTGCACAAGCATGCTGCACGACCGTGCAGTAATAAGCTGCACGATCGTGCTCAAAGGAAGGGTAGTTACACGGTCGTGCAGATCTGCGCACTCGGTCTTTAAATGCTCATATTTCCTTCGTTTCTTAGAGGAATTGAGCATATAATATATCAAATTAAAACTCTTGGAATAAGGAATTTTCTCCAAGTGGAATCACCTGAAAAAGAGTTATAGAAAAAAATATATGAGTCTTTGAATCAGCGTATATATGCAAGAGCACTTGAAATGCTTCCATTCTGAGCCTAAATATTCAAGAAAACAAATAAAACACAAAATTATTGAAGGAAACCATGAAATAAGCTAATTCTATACTAAAAGACTAAAAACCAATGAAATAAAGTCTAAAAGGCCCAAAAGACAAGTGAAACGAAGCCAGAAAATGGGTCCAAAATGGACCGATCAAAATGCATAAGGTTAAGAGTGAGGTAAGTCAAAAAGTGCTCCACCAAAATATTAGGAGAGGTAGAAAAAAAGGGTTCTACCAAGAGAGTAAGAGATATGAGCTTACAATTACTTGTGTAGAATCTCTCACAATATATCAACGAAAATGTATTATTGAAATATCAATTCGGATCCATAAAATTTCTGCATGCGCCTAAATTTCCATCAACATTTGCAATCGAATTTATTTAAATGTCATATTTTGGATTTAACATTCAATTATTTTAGAAAATATTTATGCTTTTTTAGAAGACAAAAACAAGAGCCAGTATAAATTAAAGAGGAAGGCAGTTGGGCATCAAATTAGACAAGACTTTTTTAAAATATTCAATTGTTGCACATAGAATGAAACAGAGGTAGTAAATAATAAGGTACTCAACTTTTAGAAAAAGTTGCAATGTGGATACCGCAATTGTAACAGGTGCGGTTTAGATAATAAAAAAAAATGTTTGTACACAAAAATTAGCCTATTAATTTTGTTCAAACTATTTCATCTTTAATTTAGTTGAAAATCAAAACATACTATAACTGAAAGAAAAAATCCATTAATTTAGTTCATAAAATTATTTCAATGGTTTCAATTAAGGATTAAGAACTAATTAATCACTAATCAGTTTTAATAGTTTCAACATTCAAGTACCAACACCTAAAAGCATAACCAATGGATTATACCATATTTCGGATCATCAATTATATAATAGATTTCTTACTTTTCCACCTCGATCAATAATGATCCCTTATTGACGATCCTATTATTTTCTTATCCCAATGGAAGATCTATCATGCATGTTGGATTAACCTACACAAATGGTGGAACTAAGTTATGGGGCCCACAAATTTTTTTCAACCATGCATTAAGCTACACATGGCACTAGGGGTGTAAATATGGGTCAGAAACCTATTTGACCGACCGTTACCGACCGATACCGAACCTGTTTTTGACTGAAGTGACCAAATACCGACCGCTACCGAACCTGAATTATACCGAAATCGTTTTTCGACCGCTTTTACGCATACCGAAACCAACCGGTACTCACCCCATTCAAAACCGAACCCGTTTCCAACCTGTTTTTATTATACCGAGACCGACCGTTACCGAACCTGTTTTCAACCTGCCAAAAACCGATTTTTGACCGACCGATTTTGAACGAAGCCGTACTATTCCGAACCTTTTTTGGATCGGCCTTATCACCAAAGTCGTTTGCCTGTTTACAACCGAACCCATTTTTTACTGAACTTATTTACATGATTTCTCTAAGCTGACAAATATTGATGAAATTTTTGTAAATTCATTTAATTAAAACTTCATATAATTAAATTAAAATTAAAATTAATATAAATAAATAAAACTTAATATAAATAAACTTATAATTAAAACTTAATATAAATTAAAATTAAATATAATTATTCGATCATAAATTCTTAGCCAAAATTTATAGGCCAACTAACTCGAAATATCAAAATATGATCCGAAGTTTTGAATTGACCGATTGTATTGTGATTGATCGTTTAAAACTGACAAGTTACGACATACATTTGACCGCAATCAACTGATTAATTATAACCTTCTGGCTGATTTTGACTGACCGATTATGACCTGCATATCGATTTTGACCGATCGATTATGACCCGTGTACCGGTTACAACCTGTAAAAAAACCGATTTTGACTGACCGAATGTGACTTGTTACCGAAAGACGACAGGACCGATAAGTACCGCACCGAAACCGATCGACATCTGTTTTGGAAAATACCGAATTTGACCAGATACCGAATAAGACCGACCGTTACCGACCGATACCGAAAGGACTCATACGACCTGTTTTTTATCGACCGTTTTTGATCGAACCTGTTTTTGACCGACCTGTTTCCGACCGTTTGACCTGTTTTTACATCCCTACATGGCACTATGAACCACATGATTGTGGTCCTTCTTCACGGACCAAATCATGCTACCTCTCTCCTTTTTTTCTCTCTCTTATTATTTTATTAATATTTTGCCACTCACTCTCATCAAAATCCACTATTGGATCATCCGTTGGAACTACTCTCAATCACTTTCTCAACGCATGCAAAACTTTAAAATCAATAATTAGCAAACGAACACTTATTCCCTATAAAATTAGATCTATCTACTTAAATTGTACAAAAACAAAACGTAACAATCAATTCATAAATTCATAACTAAATTCTACATTTACAAATTTACATAATTTAATCACAAAAATCGTTGATCAAACTACAAAATCAAATGTGATAATATTCACTCCCAGGAGAAAGAGAAAGTGAGAGATGAATAATTACCAACAAAAAGTTACGAAAATTTTAAAGGGCAAGATAAGCACCATTATGGTTGGTCATAGTGGAACCTTAAAAGAGTTAATAATGGCTTTATAAATGATCCAAAACGTGTCTCAAATTATTTTCAATTTTTTTTTGTTGCAAACACTTTGGACAATTTTGAATGAAGCATGATGATGATGATGATGATGATGATACATACACGAGGTTCTTGCAATGTCTCTTCAAACCTATCAAACTCAGCCCATCAACCCACAAAAAATAGCCCCAAATTAGAGAAACGTTAATTTTACAGGGCAAGAAATTGAAACAAAGTTAATAACAAAATGTTGTAACGATGACTTCAACTGGTTCCAGACCAGTATATATAGTAAGGCTCAAAAACTTATTCCCTGCAACACAAATATATATGTTGTCAATAATCAATAATAAATTCAGCCATACAACATTCATAGGAAACAACTCTTAGCTGGTTCTAACCAAGTAGTTGCTATCGTGCATCGCACAGGACTAATCTAATTTAAGAATAAAACAAGCTCTTAATGAACATCAATTTAATATTGGTGTAGCAATATCCATGCATATATATTAGAGGTCTACAGGTTATTACCAAAGTATAAATGTCAAAACTGATAAACCTTTGGGAATTTTTTCCGACCGTAGTGGCACTTATTCCGATGCATTGCAATTTTTATATCTTGTATAGATATTATTGGGGGAGGGATCGGATTAATTAGGCATATGCCTTAAATTAGTTAGATTATTTGCGCAGCCCCTAATGTCTTTATATAATGATTTAAATAATACCAATTCAATGAAAATAAATACTCAATAATTTGTAATTAAAGTAGCTAACATTAAACTTATCAACCCATATTGATCATATTATATCAATGTATCATTGGTGGAGAATCCATACATATTACACTAATGAAAAGATCTTAGTAAACATCAATTGATCAATGTACTATTGGTGTAGCAATGTCCATAATTAGTATAGGATATTACCAAAGTGTTACGTTAAGCTCGGCTCGAAAAACTCGTGGGCAAGCTCCATTGTTGTTCTATATTAAAAAATTATGTTATGCGTAAATACATAATAAAAAATATTTTACATGTTAAGTAATAGAAAATTAACAAATTCATTGTATGATGGTGAGGTGAGGATGAATACATACATCAAAATTAAATAATATTTAAGAACAAAATAAGCACTTAGTAAACATCAATGTGTAATTGGTGTAGCAATGTCCATGATGTGTATAAGAGATTACCAAAGTGTATTTTTTTATTAAACCTTACTAGATCTTATATATTCGCCCTAATGCCTCATTATGCATTATTAGACATTGTCAAAATTGATATATAACTCTTTTAGAAATAAATGTACCACCTAATTGACATTTATTCTTCTGCACTGCAAGTTTACAACTTTTAGATGTTGTGTTCCAAAGGGAAAAAAATTAGATGTTATTCAAACTTATTTATTCAACACGTACATTATTGGTGTAATAATGACCAGGGTATGTATGTATAGTATATTACCAAATAAGTTTATATTTTAAATAAATTCTACTCAAGATTTCGTATGATTAGGTATAAAAAATTAAAAATATCTCCTAATATGGTATGTATTCTAATTTTGGGATAAATGGTTGTTCCAAAGCACACAACCATGCTAAAAAATATCCCCTAGACCGGTGATATTTCTCATTCCTATATTAGCTTAAGTTCAAGCCTAAAATCATGCTAAAATAATATTGTAAAAAACTAGTTAATCATACCCCAAAAAAATTAACATAAAAAACTTCCTTAATTGTTACCAAAATATCCTCAATCTCCATAATCTCCATAATGCATAATATTGCCTTATTCTTAATGTTTCCATAATAAGGCTCATAGTTTACATAAATTCCATATACGTACGCAAAGTTAACAATATAATTTATCCTAATATGGTATATATATCCCCTAATTTTGGAATTAATTATTGTTATCAATCTCCAACTCATTGTAAAAAAATCCCTCCAAAATAGGTAATGTAAGCCTAAAATTATGCTAAAATTAACCCAAAAAATACAATCTTTATATCTTCAATACTAACTCTGTTTTTTTTAATTTACTCAGTTTGACTTTGTCACTATTCACAAATATACTTTGACTATCGTTTGTGATTTATATATAAGATAAACAATAGTCATGTGCGGTCTCGTTGGATTCATTTCAACATGTAGTTTTTTAATATCTAGTTTTTATAATTTTTATAAACACACAATTAAAGATATTAATCTTCAAAGTTTTGTCTCGGCAAGTGTGAAAAGTAGAGTGAGTAAATTAAAAAAAAAAAAAAAAACAAACGGAGGGGGTATGTATTATTAGAATTGAATATTTGAAATTTAGGAAGTTTACAAATATACAATGACCAATCCCTAAGTTGGACATAAAAATTATAAAATTCAAATTAAATTATTATCCGAATTTGTACAAACATGTCCAAATTTTGTTATGGAAATTACATAAGGCTAATATTGCTACTAAAATATGTATACAATTTCTACCTGGTAATGTCCTACTATACGTTAGACATTGCCAGCTAAAATCAAAGACGAAATAAAATGTAATTGGCATCATCTTCTCCCCTCATCATCTAGGTTTTATTCTCCATGAAAATTGTAACAGACATTCATTGAACCAATTTATGCTTGAAATCATCAAAATCAAACCACGATTAACTAGTAACAGCATTTTCGCAACATTAAAAGTCAATTCGTAATTGCATCAATGACTTGTTCAAATCCTTAGCATCAAATCCTTAGCATCAATTAATGTTATACATACGAATTTATAAGAACGAAAATCAATCAATTAACTTGACGATTTTATTTGGATTTTAGAATGAATATGGTGTACGTACATGTTATTGATCCAAACTATTCTAGAAATTTTCATTGAGCTCCTTCAAACACTACAAAAAATGTGTTCAAGAAGGACAATTAAAATTGCCCTATTTGATACAAAATCTTTCTTCTTAGGTTATAATGACAATTTTAGGATTGCCCTCATGTTGCCCTTGTAACTCCGTTGTATTAGGTTTCAAAGACAATTTTAGATGTTTTGCCCTCTTTGATTCAATTCAAAAAGGGCAAACAAAATTGCCTTCATTGATCATCAACAAAGGCAATACATTTTGCTTTCCTTGATTTAAACACTTTATTTATTGTCAAATAGGGCAAAGTTTCAAAAGTCTAAGAGAGAAAAATAATCATATTGTCTTCATTGTTAATATCAATGAGTGCAAAAATAATTGCCCTTGTAGACATCATTAAATAAAACAATACTTATATTACCCTCTTTAATCATGATAAGTTGCCCTCGTTGTGTGAGTTTCTTGTAGTGAAAGGAGGTGGAAGCTTCAAAAGAGGTTTAAGCTTGGGGGTTGGGGATCAAGGTAGTTGGGTTGCATATTTTTATCACATGTATTAGTAAAAGGAGTAGGTGGATGCTTTAATCTATTTTTTTTTTATAAATGAAATCACGTGTAATAATTAGTAAATCATGTACTTTTATATATAATCTTTTCTTTTTTTGATTTTTAATTTAATTCCTTAATTACCAAAATTTATATTCTAAAATTATTTAAGTTGAATAAGAAAATATTTAAAGAAACAGAATTAATATTACAAATAACAATTTATTGATGTATATTTTTAAAAAAAAATTAAATTTAATTACCTAGATCAACGGTCTAGATTAAGTTAACTTCGATGGTCTTTTTTTTTACGACCACCAAAGAAACATCCTACTATTGAATGTTAGAACACTTTGTCGTGGAAATTGTTGATGTAACCCTCCAAGGCGTGGAATCTACACTTTCCTTCTAAACTAATTCGCCCCTTTAGATCACCGGGTTGCCACGAAATGTTTAGTGAGATACAATGGAGAAAGATGTATACTCTATATGATCTTTAGAGTATACCTTAAAAGTACTTAGTGTTTGTTTTGTGTTTAGAACACACTTAGTATAGATTGTAAGAAAATACTAAGTGCTAGCAAGTTGTATAAAGTATAGTATTTCTGAATTTTCTTCTATATTTCAACAATGAACTAAGCTGCCTATTTATAGGCATAATGGCTAGAGGAATCAACTCTCAAAGCTGAGTAAAAACCCCCATCAAAGCTCATAAACTCAGATTTTAATGGTGATTAATGTTGAGCCATTAACACCTATGAAGATGCCATTCACAAGGCAACCTTCACACTTTTGATTTTAATCCACTTTATGCTTGGTTTAATACTGCTTTGAAGACTTTAATACATTCTTAATACGTATAAGCATCCTAGGCAAAAGTATCCAAGAAATCGCAAAACCACTCGAATTCTTCCAGAAACAAATCGCGAGCCGCAACGAGCAGTCGCGAGTCGTGGCCCTGGGCTCGCGAGTCGTGACCCTAGGTCGCGAGTCGGGACTTGCTCCTGTTGCTGGCTCGTGGTTTGTGTTTCTTCCAGAAACTTTTCACGAGTCGCGACAGGTCCTCGCGAGTCACGAGGTACCCATTGGACTCGTAGTTTCTGATTGCCTAACTCCTCTCTCCTTAATTCATAAGATCAAGCCCATTTAGTCATAAATGTTCCAACATTGAATGGTCTTTTCTTGCCTCGAAAACATGATGGTAGCTTTGAATTTTCATAATAATTTCATCAAAATGGTTATGGCTTGTGTGACTAATAATGCAACTTTTACTTTACTAGTAAATGGTTCTAGTCACGATGATTGCAATACCTCGAGTTTTCAAAATCTAATTTATTATCATTAATTATTTTATGCGTCTAATTAGCGTATTTTAAACTATTTTTTCAAATCTATTTTCTTATTTTATTAATAGAGCCATATTTATTTTCAACAAAATTAAATTCGGTTTTAAATATCATTTCTTAAATAGTTTTAAAGTTTTAATAACAAATTATTTTCAAAGTTTAAATGTTTTCCTACACATTACAAAGTCTTTTATTAATTATTTTCAATGTAAAAATCTATTTTGCAATACTCATTATGTATAAAGCCTCTTTGAGGTTCTTCAACAGCAGGTTAAGGGCTCTTGGGTTCTTAAAGGCAGTTGAAAGTCAATGGTAACAAAGAATACAAGGACATCTGATGTTTCAAGTAACATATATAGAAGCTCAAGAATTTGAAGCACAGATTTAGGGCTCGTTTACATTAGATGGATAGAGATGAACTGAACTGAACTGAATAGAAGTGTATTAATTGAACTAAATAGAGATGAACTGAACTGAACTGAATAGAGATTAACTGAACTGAACTGAAATGAACTGAATAGAGATTAACTGAACTAAATATAATCTGAAGTAAACAAGCCCAAACATTGAATGAGGAGTGCTTTGGTGATGTGGTTTTTGTTAGAAATATAGTATGAAAATTGTTGATGTAACCCTCCAAGGCGTGGAATCTACACTTTCCTTCTAAACTTATTCGCCCCTTTAGATCACCGGGTTATCACGAAATGTTTAGTGAGATACAATGGAGAAACTTGTACACTCTATATGATCTTTAGAGTATACCTTAAAAGGACTTTGTGTTTGTTATGTGTTTAGAACACACTTCGTATAAATTGCAAGAGAATACTAAGTGCAAGCAAGTTGTATGAAGTGTAGAAAATTCTGAATATTTTTGTGTACTACAACCATGAACTAAGCAAGCCTATTTATAGGCATATAAGGCAAGAAGAATCAGCTCCAAAAGCTGAACAAATACCCCTTTAAAGCACCATAAAATCAGAATTATGGTGATTAATTGTGTACAATTAACACCCTTGAAGATGTCATTCACTAGGCAACCTTCAAGTTCTGATTTTAAACCTCTTTAAAACTTGTTTAATACAACAATGAAGTCATTAAACACATGCTTAATACGTACAAGCATCCTGGGCAAAAGTATACGAAAAGTCGAAAAACTGCTCGAATTTTCCAGAAGCAAATCGCGAGTCGCGAAGAGGGAGTCGCGAGTCGCGACCTGGGCTCGCGAGTCGCGACTTCCCTCTGTCTCGTGGCTCGTGATTTGTTTCTTCCAGAAACTTTTCACGAGTCGCGAGATACCCGTTGGACTCGTATTTTCTATTTGTCTAATCTTCTCTTTCCTTATTTCATGTAACCAAGCCCATTTAATCATAACTGTTCCAACAATCCTCCTCCCATTTATGATCTAAATGTTGACAAGCTCAAAACACAACATGCATAATCATAACACAAAGCACATGTTTATGCATAAATAGAAATGTCGTAAAGATTGAATTTCTACTTAGTATATGCACACTTTACAATAATTCCATTTAGTATAATAGACTATGCTTTGAATTATACAAACACTACGAATTATTGAAGATACAATACACATAAACACAAACAAAGCAACTTTTAACCCTCTACACCTATGTCGCCATGGTGTACGTATCTATTCATGAACGTTTCAAGCCAAGCTTAGACTTGATGAAGCGGCCAAAATTCTTGCCCATATAGGTAGATCTTTTCGCACATGCTCCTGAAATTTATCCAATTACAAAGATCTATTAAGAATTGAACCAATTCAACCTCCTTTACATCGCAGTAAACTTAGCACTTACCTCGGGATGTAATATATTCAAGTGCTCACAACCTCAAGTGAAAATCTATCCTCATTGAATTTGAGATCTAATCTCTTATTGGACGTCAAATTGAGTTTCATTTCATTAAGGTTGTACAATAGGCTTTAAACCCATCACTAAATTCATTTTGTTCAACAAGTCCCTTGGCAACGGTTTTGTAAATGCATCCGCCAAATTACCTTGTGACCGAACAAAATCAATGGTTATACAACCATCTTTAATCATCTCACGTACATAGCTATGTCTAACCCCAATCTGCCTTGACTTGCCATTGTAGACCACACTATAAGCTTTGGCAATTGTTGCTGCACTATCACAATGGATAGCTAGAGGTGACATTGGTTTTACTCACAAGTCAACCTCACTTAATACATTCCTAAGCCACTCCGCTTCTTGACAACATGAAGCAAGAGCAATAAACTCCGAAGCCATTGTGGAATCGATGACACATGTTTGCTTCTTAGAGGCCCATGAAATGACACCTCCTCCAAGAAGAAACACCCATCCACTTGTGGATGAAAAATCCTCCTTATTGGAGATCCAACTTGCATCCGTAAACCCTTCTAAAATAGAAGGCTCACCAGTATATGTCAAACCAAAATCCTTGGTTTTCTTCAAATACCTCAACACTCTTCTTAAAGATTGCCAATGTACCATACTAGGATTACTAGTAAATCGGCTCAACCTCCCTATAGCAAAAGCTATATCCGGTCGTGTGCTAGTCATAGCATACATCAAGCTTCCGACCAAGCTTGCATACTCCAATTGAGATATTGGAGTACCACTACTCGGAACCAATTTAACATTAGGATCCATCGGAGTAGCAAAATGAGTTGAAACCGACTCATTGAACCTCTTTACCACTTTCTCAATATAATGAGATTGTGTTAAAGAAATAGTAGTTTTACCTCTCACAATTCTTATACCAAGAATCACATCCGCTTGACCCAAATCTTTCATTGAGAAGCTCCTTGAGAGAAATGCTTTGGTTTTGTTCACTTCATCCAAATCAGTCCCAAAAATAAGCATATCGTCAACATATAAACAAATTATAACTCCTTTACCGTTGTTAAATTTGCTATATACACACTTATCGGATTGATTTATTTTAAATCCATTAGCCAAGACTACATCATCAAATTTTTGATGCCATTGCTTAGGTGCTTGTTTTAGGCCATATAAAGATTTAATTAATTTACAAACTTTGTTTTCTTGTCCTTTGACTACAAAGCCTTTCGGTTGATTCATGTACACTTCCTCCTCCAATTCACCGTAAAGGAAAGTTGTTTTCTCATCCATTTGGTGAATTTCAAGACCATGAATCGCCGATATAGCTATCAAAATTCTTATAGTAGCTATTCTAGCTACCGGAGCATAAATGTCAAAATAATCAATACCATATTTTTGCCTAAAACCTTGGGCCACTAACCGGGCCTTGTGTTTTAATATGGTTCCATCAACCCTTTTCTTCTTAACGAAGATCCATTTACAACCAAGAGGTTTACAACCCGGAGGTAAGTCCGATAAAACCCAAGTATTATACCCATTATTGAATCCATTTCATCATTCACGGCCTCCTTCCAAAAAGCGGAATCATGAGACTTCATAGCCTCACCAAAGGTTTTCGGATCCTCCTCCATATGGTAAACATATGAATATTGAGTCTCAATAGACTCCCTTGACCCTTCAACTAAAAATAGTTGAAAATCCGGTCCAAAAGTCTTAACTTTTCTAGCTCTTTTACTTTTCCTAATTTCTGGAATTGTACTATCATGATCTTTATTAAGATCATCTACATTCCCGGAACTAGTACTAGGTACCAAAAACGAGTTTCATCAAAAATTGCATCCCTTGACTCTATCACGGTATGTATAGAGACAAAATCATTATGTTCAAGAACATAAAACCTATAGGCATTGCTATTTTCCGCATAGCCTATAAATATGCAATCAATCCCTTTTTCACCCAATGTTTTACGTTTGGGTTCCGTCAATTTGACGACCGCCCTACACCCCCACACCTTAAGGTATGTGAGATTAGGCTTCCTTTTAAACCAAAGTTCATATGGGGTATCCTTGTTCCTTTTATTAGGAACCCGATTTAAGACATAACATGCGGTAAGAATTGCCTCGCCCCAAAAACCGTCACTTAGACCTGAGTTAGAAAGCATGGAATTAACCATTTCTTTTAATGTCCGATTTTTCCTTTCCGCCACACCGTGACTTTGTGGTGAATATGGTGCGGTCGTTTCGTGAATTATGCCAATGGAATTAAAATAATTTGGGTCATAATAATCTCCACCTCTATCAGTCCAAAGTACTTTTATTTTTAAATCAAGTTGTAATTTCGCTTCGGATTTGTAAATTTTAAATTTTTCAATGGCCTCATCTTTGGATGATAATAAAAATGTATAACAAAACCTCGATGAATCATCAATAAACGTTATTAAATATTTTTTATTACCCAAAGAAGGTGAACTATGAAAATCACATAAATCACTATGCACCAAATCAAGCAAATTAGTTTATCTTGTCACACTATGGAATGGGGTCCTTGTGATTTTATTTAACATGCACATCTTACAATTCTCTAAATTTAAATCGAAAGGTGGGATTAACCCCAATTTAGACATGTCATATAAACGACGATAATTCACATGACATAAACGATTGTGCCATAGAGAAGAAACATCAAGCAAGTAAATAGAATCAACATTTTCATTATTAATGTGGAATTTGAACAATCTATTCCAATAATATCCTTGACCAACATAAATACCACCTTTAGAAACAATGAACTTATCGGACTCAAAAACAACCTTAAAACCAAACTTGTTCAAGATACCCCCCCGAGACTAAATTTTTCCTAACTTCGGGTACAAAAACAACATCTTTTAAAGTTAATGTTTTTCCCGAAGTTAAACATAATTCTACTTGACCTATACCCTTGGCCTTTACCATAGAATCATTACCCATATACAAAATTGGCCCATTATTCAATTCTTGAAAAGTTTTGAACAAACGCCGGTCTCTGCATACATGTCTGGAGGCTCCTGAATCAATCCACCATGAGTTGTCAACCTGCACAACATTAATTTCAGAAATCATAGCAACAAAATGAATAGGTTCATTTGAAGCTACTAGTGCAACCGTACCTTGGTTAGAATCACCCTTAGGTTGATCCTTCTTTCCCTTCTTATTCTTTGAAGGGCAATCCCTCTGGAAGTGAGGTCTGCTACATATCCAACAAGTAAGTGCATTTCGCTTCTTGTTTGTAGCATTCTTGGTTTTAAAATTCTTGTTGTTGGATTTCTTTGTCCCATTTGACACACCAACCCCTACCATGTTTATGGTAGATTTTTGTCCATTATTATTATTATTATTGTCCTTGTCCTTGTTCTCTTGAGCCCGGATAATCTCCTCAACTAAGAGGTGACTACCCAATTGCTCCATGGAAATATCCTCCGTTTTATGTTTTAATTTAAAAGATTTTTAGTATCTTTCCATGTTGGTGGTAATTTATCAATTATTGATGCGACCGCAATTGCCTCATGCATCTCCATTCCGTGAGCCCGGATTTGATTTAAAATGTGATGAATTTCATGGAATTGTTCCATGATTGAACGGTCATTAGTAATTTTAAAGGAATTAAAATTGCTAACAAGAAATTTCTTACTTGAGGAATCCTCGGCGATGTATTTCGCCTCCAAAGCATCCCATAGCTCTTTGGCACTCTCTACATTTTGGTAGAGATCGAACAACGGGTCGGAAAGAGTGTTGAGTATATGCCCCCGGCATATGTATTCATCATTCTCCCACTTAGTCCTTCTCCTTGTAGTCTCGGTCGGTTCCGCTGCTTTACCCTCCTTTGGGTATGGAGGCATTGGCGTGGTAAGGACGTACACCACGTTCAAAGTTGTCAAAAGAAAATGAACCTTCTTTTGCCAACGATGGAACCCCACACCTTCAAACCTTTCCAAATTTTGAATGTTCATGGCTAGGTCTTTGAGAGTAGACATCTGTTGAGAAATAAGTTTAGAAGCTTGTTAGAAATATAGTATGGAAATTGTTGATGTAACCCTCCAAGGCATGGAATCTACACTTTCCTTCTAAACTTATTCACCCCTTTAGATCACTGGGTTATCACGAAATGTTTAGTGAGATACAATGGAGAAACTTGTACACTCTATATGATCTTTATAGTATACCTTAAAAGGACTTTGTGTTTGTTATGTGTTTAGAACACACTTAGTATAAATTGCAAGAAAATACTAAGTGCAAGCAAGTTGTATGAAATGTAGAAAATTCTGAATATTTTTGTGTACTACAACCATGAACTAAGCAAGCCTATTTATAGGCATATAAGGCAAGAAGAATCAGCTCCAAAAGCTGAACAAACACCCCTTTAAAGCACCATAAAATCAGAATTATGGTGATTAATTGTGTACAATTAACACCCTTGAAGATGCCATTCACTAGGCAACCTTCAAGTTCTGATTTTAAACCTCTTTAAAACTTGTTTAATACAGAAATGAAGTCATTAAACACATGCTTAATACGTACAAGCATCTTAGGCAAAAGTATACGAAAAGTTGAAAAACTGCTCGAATTTTCCAGAAGCAAATCATGAGTCGCGAAGAGGGAGTCGCGAGTCGCGACCTGGGCTCGCGAGTCGCAACTTCCCTCTGTCTCGTGGCTCGTGATTTGTTTCTTCCAGAAACTTTTCACGAGTCGCGACGGGTCCTCGCGAGTCGCGAGATACCCGTTGGACTCATAGTTTCTATTTGCCTAATCTTCTCTTTCCTTAGTTCATGTAACCAAGCCCATTTAATCATAAATGTTCCAACAGTTTTAGCTGATAAACCATAAAAAATAAGCATAAAGACAGGGTATCTTTTATGCAACAAAAGGCTAAGATAAAGATGATTAGGCAGTTTATTGAGATAAAAAATTCAAGTATGTTCCACAAGTCAATCAAAGTGAGGGCTCACAAAAACAGAATTAATACTATACAAAATAAAGATGGGGTATGGTGGTTGGGTGGTAAATGATCCTGATAATGTTTGTGTAAAACAAATTTGTGAAGTATTTTCAAAGCTTTATGAATGGAGGAAGCTAGGAGCAGAGCAGGGTAAAACCCATCAAAGGCAAAGTTAGCAATAAACATCTAAGAAAACTAACCTATTTAATTATAGAACTACAAATTCAACTTCATGGCGATGGAGAAGCTAAGGAAGTGGTGTAGAGGGCAGTAGGTAGAACAAGTGGTGCCTACACCCACCTTGTATCCGAAAGGTACAAGGTTCGATCCTCACCCCTTGCTTGAGAATTTCTCCTTTATTTTCCCTCTCAAATGCAAGGGTTAACGTATTATATGCGTTAATAACCCATTACCAGTCAGTGAGATGATGGATTTCTTACCTTATTAAAAAAAAGCAATGGAGGAACCTAATGAAGTTAAGACCACTAATAAAAAAGTTTTACATTGGCATATGGGAGTGGCGACAAAGTTAACTTTTGAAATGACAATGTCGTTCTATCCAACCCACTGGTGGATATAATCAACCGAGATAATAATTAATTATCCTCAAGCAAAGGTTAAATAATAAGCTAAGTAAAAAACAATGCCACACAAATTAATTAAGACAAAATCTCCCCTTTTTGATTGTGTAACTAATACTTAATATTCATATCCCCAATAATAATATACAAGACACACTTTGTGGGGACTCTCTCCTGATGGTAATTTTTCAAAAAAAAAGTTTACCGGCCTTATTCTTGCAAGGCTACACATACCTTAATAGATCAAATAAAGTACCTTATAACTGGATTTGGGAACTACGTACATATATATACCCCCAAAAAATCAAAATTTTCTTATGGAAAATTTGTAATGATGGACTTCCCACGAATGAAAGACTAACTCATGATAATATGGCAATCCCCGCTTAGGGTGCGTTTGATTCAACTTAAATAAGAATTCTTATGCTTATTGTATGAAAAGTCAAATTAGATAAGAAAAATTCAGATCATATCATATAAGTTCAAAAAATTTCAGATCAGAAAAGTTATAACTATAATATGAACTACAATCAGAAAAAATCAGATCAGATCAGAAAATTTAAGATCAGATCAGAAAACTTTAGATGAATCAAACGAACCCTTATTGTCATTTTTGTGATCATCACTTACAAGATATGGGGTACTTACTTATTAAGTGCCCAAAAGTTGTCGCAATCATGAATATCTTGTAGCAATAACGATGAAAAATTCCTGGACTAATGATAATGTGAATATGTTGCAAAACCTATGCTACGTTAAAATAAAAATTGGCATAGAAATACTTTTAAATTGGAGCATTGTGGTAGTTCACGTGGCTCACTCATAATAAGCTTGTCTTTAATAACCAAAGTTATTCTAGTTACTAGATAATAAAAATGACAAAAACTATCTTCAAAACTTAAATAAAAATAGGAACGTGAATATCTCCCTACAAGTATAGCTAATATAAATAAGAACGCTTGCCAAAAGTCAATAGCGAAACGCCCCCGCAAATAAAATATGTTCAAACTAAATTTTGATGAACTATAATCAACAATAGTCAAGTGCACCTGGTTTTATCATTAAAGACCATAAGGAAGACATAGTGATAACCTAGGCAAAAACGCTCCATAAAAATTCGTCTATTTTGTTTGCAGAAGCATCATCCTTGAAAGAAGGAATTTCCCAAAGTAGGAATATAAACACACAAAAAATTACTAATTAAGGGGATAACATAACAGCTATAAACATTGTCAAATCAAATTGAACGATGCCTTGGAAAATCAACTTCATAATCCAAGACATTATGGTAGACCTACAAAGCTTTTGTAATTACAGTATAAACCATTGAGTAAGAGAAATCAATAAAGCAACAGATTATTTAGCCCATGAAGGGCACCACTATATCAAATTTAACTTGTTGGTTACATCCCTTAGACTACCATCTTTCCTTAATTCTACGCAAGGATTCGCTAGGCTACTACTTGGACCTGGGGTAATCAGTTTTAGTTTCCTTATAAAAAAAATCAATAAATTCAAATAAGAAAAAATAAGTACCAATTAGTTTAGATAATTTTAGATAGATATATAAATACAAGTTAAGATAATTACCAATAAGTACAAATAAATTGCTATTTTTGGCGGAGCTTGATTTACAATAATATTCTCAACTTTCACAAAAAGAAAAAATGCCAAATTTTATTACTTGCTCTATTTTCAAAATTAATATAACAGTTTTCATTGAAGCTCAAATCTTACCCGATCATAAATGAATACATAATGATCTATATTCAGGGCTTGATCGAAGTGCTTGCGGATAAAGCTGTAAATGGGTCGAACTGGGTTGGGTTCGGGTTGACCCATTAATATAAACGGGTTGAAATCCCCAACCCAAACCTAACCCATTTAGTTAAACGGGTTGAGATTCTCAACCCAACCAACCTTATAAATAAATGGGTTGACCCAATAACCCGTTTAATAATATTATCATTTTTTCATTAGCATCAAATAAACTTATACCACTATATGTATATTCTTATATATGGACCATAACGACAACCCACAATAGTCATATATATTACAACTTACAAGTCATATTGTCCATAATTTACACATTATAACACTGTATTAATTAATAACTAACAACCTCATGAGTTATAATGTTCAAGATAAAAACATTAGATTTTAAGATATTACAGCCACCTACATAACTCATAAATTAAAGAATCTATAACATAATTAAAAAAAATAAAAATATGAAAGTGAAATAATAGATTAGTACGTCAATTGAACTTGAAACTAATTTTATCACTAACGTATATTCTTAATGGGTTAAGCGGGTTGAAATCGAGTTGAGAATTCCAACCCGACCCAACCCATTAAACTAAACGGGTTGGGTTGGGTCAACCCATTGAACTAAACGGGTTGAAAAACTCAACCCAACCTGTTATTATTAGGTTGGATTCGGGTTGAGTTATCGGGTTGGGTCAAGTTTTGCCAGCTCTACTTGCGGACAATACTTTCATATTCTTCTATAAAGTTTCAAAATAAATATAACTATTTTAATATTTCGAATTTTGTAATTCTTTTCTTTCCCCTCTTTCGTACCATCACATTCTTCAATTTCTCTTACTATCCTTTTTAATCCCATTCAAAAATTATGTAGAATTCCGTGTCTCCGCAATAATTAAGGAAAAAACTTGTCATACTCATCGGGTAGACTACCTACCACTAAATAAATATTGTGGTTAATAATGATAGTGGATTCCAACTCATATGATAAACAATATTTTAATGCCGTTATTAGTAGTGGGTAGTCTACCCACTGAATTGATGTAGCAATGTCCAATAATTAACCTTTTTTTTTCAAATAGAGAAAGTACTAGCATAGTGCCCGTGCGATGCACGGTTTATAAATCTAATTATTAATTCCGTAGGAAAAAATAAATAATTAACTATAAATGGCTTATTTACATGAAAAAATTAACCATTGAAATATTAGTCATTAGTCGCAATTGTGGTTAGATAATGCTATTTATTAGATTAAAAAATAATAATAATCCCGTTACAAGGTTACTTATTTAATCTAATAGAATAATTTTTTTTTGCTCGTCGTCGCATTCCCTAAATCTATAAGCACAATAATAACTTTATATTCTAGCCACCATTATGGATAAGTACAATAATAACTTTCTTAAGGTAACCAGTGGCCAAAAATTATTACAAAAAATAGTCATACAACCATTGGTTGATTGAATATACAACAAAAATATAGTGGTATACTTCATCCGTTTTTTTTAGTTGTTACACTTTATTATTTTATCTAGGGCTGAGTAGAGTGCGGTCTGAACCGCACCAAACTGCAATTGTGCGGTTTGGTTTGGTTTGCGGTTTGAAAAGTGCGGTTTGGTTTGCAATTTTGCCAAACCGTAATTTTGCGGTGCGGTGCGGTTTCCGAAAATTTTAAAACCGCACCAAGCCGCAAACCACAATTTTTTTAATTGTTCTAAAATATTTAATTTCATACTTTTTATTTGGCTTACTACCCTACTGAATTATGTCTTCTGTTTTTTCTTGAGTCTTACCTAGTTTTTTAAACTTGTAACGCTTTAAGGCTTCTCTAACACTTTAAGGCTTCTCTAACTCTTTAAGGCTCTAACAAAAAATAAATCTAAGATTTTTTTCGTCCTGATCAATTACTAATTATAAAATAAAAAAT
This sequence comes from Salicornia ramosissima, assembly GCA_951394345.1. Taxonomy (NCBI): domain Eukaryota; kingdom Viridiplantae; phylum Streptophyta; class Magnoliopsida; order Caryophyllales; family Amaranthaceae; genus Salicornia; species Salicornia ramosissima. The sequence goes on along the minus strand of OX596236.1, from coordinate 12,334,087 downwards.
TTAAAAGTGGGTTAAACCGCACCGCACCAAACCGTATTTTGCGGTGCGGTGCGGTTTCAAAAAATGGCAAACCGTTATTTTGCGGTTTGGTGCGGTTTGACATCCAAACCGCACCAAATCGCACCGCGCTCAGCGCTAATTTTATCTCTCACAGACTCACATATATTCCTAAAATGTAACAACTAAAAAAAACGGAGGAAGTAGATATTAATAAATTTAAAAGAATAAAATATATTTTATAATATTTATAAGAGTAGATATCATAATTCAATGTTTAACCAATAATGTGTATATATATATATATATATATATGTAGCATACTTTTTCAATGGACATGTATTCCTATTATTATGAATGCTATAAAACTCATTATATAAGTTTTATACTACCTCCATTTTTTTTTGGTTTACTCAATTTGACTTTTGCACTTTTCATAAAGTATACTATATATGACTATCGTTTGTTATTTATACATAAGAAAAAACATAGTCATGTGGGTCTCGTTGGATTCGTTTCAACATGTAGTTTTTTAATATCTAGTTTTTATAATTTTTACAAACACACAATTAAAGATATTAATCTTCAAAGTTTTGTCTATTAAGTGTGAAAAAGTGAAGTGAGTAAATTAAAAAAAAAAGTATAAGTAGAAAAATAATTACATTGTTATAGACATTATATTCATATAAATAATTTAAAAATTGCATAAAATCTTTAATTAATATTATAGATGTATAATTTTTTTTAGCATATAAATATTTTATTCATATAACCTTTTTCTAGAAAAAGTTATGTGAGAGATATTTTTCTTAAAAAAATGGTAAAAGATATTTATTATATTTTTGTAAAATTATATAAGCACAACAATAGCTTTCCTAATCTAATCATTGTGCGAAAAATTAAATGGTTAGATTAGTATAATATATGTACAATAATAACTTTATATCTTACCCGCCAGTATATATAAGCACAATAATAATTTTCCTAATATAACCATTGTGCAAAAAATTATTACATATAGTCATACAAAACCAATAGCTGATTGAATATACAACAAAAATATATAGGTATGGATATTAATAAATTTAAAGAATAAGAGATAAATATCTTATAATATTTATAAGAATAAATAACACAATTCAACATATAACCAATCATGTATGTAACACACTTCTTTAATGGACATCTATTCTTATTACTATGAATGCTATAAAACTCATTATATAAGCTTTACATTAGTAAAAAAAACAATTATCTTGTTATAGAAATGAGAATATTCTTCATATAAATAATTTTAAATTTGTACAAAATCTTCAATTAATATTATACTTCGTAGATATATTGCATATATAATTTTTTTCTAGGAAAATATTTCTACAACCTTTTTCTAGAAAAAGTTATGTGAGTGATTTTTTTTTTAAAAAAAAAAATTCAAAGTTAAATGGCAAATGATATTTATGATATTTTTGTTAGCAATATAATAAAAAAGTAAGAGGTATTTTACATTTTCTTACATAATATTTTAATTTATGTTATTTTAAGTTCTTTTATTTTATTATAGATAGCTCTTTAATGGACATCTATTATTATAATTATGAATACGATAAAACTCATTATATAAGCTTTAAATTAGTAAAAAAAAACAATTTTATACATATATGTAATATTTTATTAAAAGATTTTTACATTTCTTTAAAAAAAAAAGTATAAGAGAAGCGAATCATAGAGCGACACTTGTCAGCTCCACATCGATCCGATTCTCTTTTAGTATAATAAAAAAAGTTAGTAATATAATAAAAAAAAATTAGAGGTATTTTACATGTTTTACAAAGTATTTTAGTTTATGTTATTTTCAGTTCTTTTATTTCATTATAGTTAGCTCTTTAATGGACATCTATTATTATAATTATGAATACGATAAAACTCATTATATAAGCTTTAAATTAGTAAAAAAAAAAAACAATTCTCTTATTATATAAATGAAAATATTTTTCATATAAATAATTTTAAATTTGTATGAAAACTTAAATTTATATTATAGATATATATCGTATATAATTTTTCGTAGGAAAATATTTTTATATCCTTTTTCTAGAAGAAGTTAAGTGAGCTTTTTTTTTAATATTAAAAACCGAAGTTAAATTGTAAAAGATTTTCATTACATTTTTATTCACAATATAATAAAAAAGTTAGAGGTGTTTTTCAAATTTTATTAAGTAGTTTTCTTTTTTAAAATGAATTGACTTAACATATACAACCAATTACCTAAAATAAGAAAATGAATATAGAAACAATTTTATGCATATACATGATATTTTATTAAAAGATTTTTACAGTTTTTTTAAAATGTATAAAAGAAGCGAATCATAGAGCGACACTTGTCAGCTCCACATCGATCCGCTTCTCTTTTAGTATAATATATAGATTCCATCCGTTTCATAAAAACGACAACGAGTGTTTTTACACGCATTTTAAGAAAGAGATCTAAGGGTGTAAATGATAAAATTAATTAGAATAATTTTGATATTAGTAACTTATATATTCATATTCTTACTTGTGTTAAAACCATTTGAATTAATTCATTCGTTTACGCCTTTATGTCGTCTCCTCAAAATGCGTGAAAAATGACATTATTGCAATTATTATTGCAATTTTTATAAAAAAGAGAGAATTTAAAATGTAAATTGACCGTAAAAAACGAAAACAACGTCACATGAAATAGGGATTTAAAACATACAGTCCACAGACAGCTCAACACGTCCAGACCAATCTTGTCAATCACAACGTGCTTTCTTACAAACTTTTATGCAATTATAATTCCTCACTCTTTCCCTACTTCCCCTTCTCCCCTCCTCTTCTTCTTCTTCCTTCCTTCCTTCCTTCCTTCCATATCCACTCTCACCGACACCCTTTCCCCTCTTTTTTTCCTCAGCGATAGATAGATCGATCGATCTCACAAACCCACCAAAAAACCTGGCTAATTAAATCCATTAAAATGCTCAATTCCTTAATTGGGCAACGCAGAGTTGCTCAGATTCGAAGAGCATTTCACCAAATGAAGGTCACTATTTTCTGTCTTTTCTTAACTCTTTTAATGATTCGTTCCATGTTAGGTGCAGGTGAGTTCGGCACTCCTGAGAAAGATTTTCATCTTCTTCAATCTTCACTTTCTTCAAATCAACATACCCATAATCGTCGAATCTTAGAAGAGGTTGTTAAAGACGATCCCAATTCCAACTCTAATAGCTATGATTCCTTCGATATTTCTAAGATTCTTGTAGATGATGAGCCCCCAGAAAAGGTCGACCCGAATAAGGAGTATAATTTGGGTCCCAAAATCTCTGATTGGGATGAACAGAGGCAAAATTGGTTGAAAAATAATCCGGGTTTCCCCAATTTTATTCAACCTAATAAACCAAGGGTACTTTTGGTAACCGGGTCTGCCCCGAAACCGTGTGAGAATCCAGTAGGTGATCATTACTTGTTGAAATCGATTAAGAACAAGATTGATTACTGCAGGATTCATGGGATTGAAATTTTTTACAATATGGCACTTTTAGATGCAGAAATGGCAGGTTTTTGGGCTAAATTGCCCTTAATTAGGAAACTATTGTTGTCTCACCCTGAAATTGAGTTTCTATGGTGGATGGATAGTGATGCAATGTTTACAGATATGGTGTTTGAGATCCCATGGGAAAGATACAAGGATCAGAACTTGGTGATGCATGGTTGGAATGAAATGGTGTATGATGAAAAGAATTGGATTGGGTTAAATACAGGGAGTTTTCTGATGAGGAATACACAATGGTCATTGGATTTGCTTGATACATTGGCACCAATGGGACCAAAGGGTAAGATTAGGGAGGAAGCAGGGAAAGTTTTGACCCGGGAACTAAAGGGTCGACCCGTTTTCGAGGCCGATGATCAATCAGCAATGGTGTATATATTAGCAACTCAAAGGGAGAAATGGGGTGATAAAGTGTATTTAGAGAACCATTACTATCTTCATGGTTATTGGGGGATATTGGTGGATAACTATGAGGAGTATATAGAGAAGTATCATCCAGGGTTAGGTGATCATAGGTGGCCATTGGTGACCCATTTTGTGGGGTGTAAACCGTGTGCGAAATTCGGGGATTACCCGGTTGAAAGATGCTTGAAACAAATGGATAGAGCTTACAATTTTGGGGATAATCAAGTTTTGCAAATGTATGGATATTCTCATAGGACTTTGGCTAGTAGAAGGGTTGTCAAAACTAGGAATGAAACTAGCACTCCTTTGGAGGTTAAAGATGAACTTGGTTTGCTTCATCCTAGTTTTAAGGCTATCAAGGTTTCATCTTGATCTTTATCATCTTGATCCTTGTGTGTGGTAGTATAATCCCAATCCCAATTACACTTGAATTCTTTTTTGTACTTGATAGATACTTAAATTGTTACTAAAATAGATGTTTAGTTTTGTATTGTGTACCAATTTTCCCCTGGAAAAACAATGTTGTTTCCTTGTTGTAGTTTAAGATAATTGTACAACTATGGTTCATTCAACAACATAGCCAATGGTTTATTATTGGTTAATTTATATTTGTTCATTCAAAAGGAGTAAAATTCACTTATGTATATGCTTTGTTTGGATGGCTGTTCTTTTGTTCTCTTGCTCATAATTACTTTTTATTTTGCAAATTTGGCATATTAAGAGATTGTGTCAATTGTTTTTGAGGTTTATTGTGAGGATATGATTGTGATGTCTATGTCACTATTGAAGAGTAAACATTAGTTGTATACTTGTATGTAGTTGATTGACAAAGTGACATAGAAAAGACCTACTTTAAGGTAGAAGTGCAAAAGATGAGCTATATGTTTACCTGTAATCTAACTGCCCTTTTAATCCTTTGCATCAAAATAGTTCATCTTCTACATTATACCAATGTCATCTTAAATAATATAACCTGCAATCTAACTGCCCTTTTAAGCTTGGATGCTTTAAGAGCACCATTAACTATGAAACATAAAAAATGGTTCATGGGTGATTAACTCATTATCATACTTTCTCTCATCTGGATCATTGAACCAAATCATTTTTAATTTTGCCTCTTATCCATGAACCAAATAAAAAAAAGTTTATCATCCTTTTTCTTACCCCACTTTCTTATTTGACAGTATCTCTCCTCTCTCCCTTTCCTGACATGGCATAAAACCATTTCATGGTTTTGTTTGATGCTGCAAACTTTCCAACAAAAGTTCATGGCAAATATGTTTTTTTTTTTCATTTTTAAGAGAAAAGTAAAATGGTTTGTTTAAACAAACCATTTTTTTCTTCATGAATAACAATGCTCTAAGGTGTGGGTTTTTTTTCATGATTAGAATACATTGGATTGGACTGAAATTGATTTGATTTGAATAGATGGGTAAGATTAGAATGGAATGGAATGGATTAGGATATATGAATGAGTTTCTAATGGATTGAATGGTATTGGATTGAATTAGAATGAATTAAAACATAAACCTTATTTGAACTAATTAACCGTTATGGTGAAAAAAATTATAAAACTTTATTGGTTATCGTAAAATTGAGGAGTTATGATAATGCTTTACCAAGTTAACAATTGAATAAGGTACTTAAAAATAGTTTCCCTTATAATTTTCCTAATTTTTACTCGCATTTGATACTTTTGATTTGTAGTTTTTTTTTATTACTAATAAAAAATAGTTACTTTTGTTTTTTAATTGCAAAAGTTTGATAAATAAAAAAAGGGTTTTTCTCACTAGTACCCTTTTGGTTTTGGATTTTTTCAGTTGTACCCACATTTACGTTATTTTCTCAGGGGTAACCATGTAGTTATAGACGTTAACACTTCATAACCAACTTTATCATTATCCGTTAACCCTAATTAACAACGTCAATTTAATGGGTTTAGGACGTTAACTGAAAATAACCTCTTATAAAACCCATTTTGCTTCTCCTTTCTCCTTCCTCACTCTTCACCTCCAACGTCTCTTTTTTTTTCTCTTTCTTCCTCTGTACTTTTCAAAACCTTGAACTCCTCTGGGTTTTTTTTCTCCTATTCTTCTTCTTCTCTTTGAATTCGTGCAGCCATGGCTAGTAGTAGTACTTCTCGTTCTTCAGCGTTTTCTCCAAGTGAATGGGACTTCATAAGTCCCAAATGTAATTGCAGACCTTCTTTGGATAGTAAGTTGCACGTTTCTAAATCACTGAGGAATCCAAGAAAAGCTTATTGGAGGTGTGATGCTTGTAACTTTTTTGATTGGGTTGGTCCTGGAAATATGGTGTGGACTGGAGATGAAGTTCGTGGCAGGGATGATTCAGAAGGAAATGGTCTTGCTGCTGAAATACATCAACAATTGGCTGCTTTGGAAGAGAAGGTTTTGGACATTAAGGCTGCCATCAAAGACTTCATTAAATTTGGCTTGCTATTCTTCATTTTATTGGTTGTAATTCTAAAGATGTAATTGGGTTTTTAGGTTAATGTGGGTATTATTTGTGCTGATGTAATTGGGCTAATTGGGGAATAATTTAGGGTTTAGGGATAAGGGGTTTAACAAGTGTTTTTTTAATTAGTTGAGTTAGGTTTTTTATTAAGGTGGTTATGTAATTTTATGTTTTTGAACTTAATTATGATTGTAATTGCAAAATTATTAAATATCATTGTGTTTTTTTTTCAACATATATTTGTGCAAAATTTGTGCTGTATAAAATTTGTGACTAAATGTAACGACCCGACTCGCTTAAATCGGCGCGGAAGAAACCGACGAGTCAAGTAGTTATAAAACTAAACTCAACACTTAGAAAATAATACTAATACCTCAAAATATTATTAAACCATAAATGTACAATAACCCACAATCTTGTACAAACTAAATCCAAAAATCAAATGAACTGAAAACAAAAGTCAAGAGTAACTCTAACCACATGCTAGAGTCTTATACAACAAATGTATATCATAAATCCTGAAACAACGTCGAACAAGTCTAATGCTAGGAAACAACTGAAATAAACCATAGAAAGCACACAAAGCGCCGCTCGCCCAACCCCAAGGCTAAGCAAGAGTATCATCGTCAGATGTACCTGAAAAACACAACATATCCACCATCAGTGGCGAGCAACATAACTGACTCACCCTAACGGGAATACACAAGTACATAGCAATAATCAAATAACATCACACATACAATCCTCGAAGACACGAGACAACCTCAAGCTCGTAATCCAAAAATCAATCTCACCACTCGACATCATCAATATACGACATCTCTATACTCAAATCTAACTCAGGTGCAATCATTCTAGTTCTAGACCGGACTAGGCTCGTACGGAAGCATCTTACGCAACCGAACTTCTACTATGTCAGGACCGGGCATAAGCCATACACCCAAATCCCACGAACCCAATCAATCTGGGAAATCGTGTCCCTAATCCCCAATCATTTTGAGCGTACTAGGAATAACATAGTGAGACTCCAAAACTATTCCGATACCGCGGACGGAAATAGTGGCAACGTCTTAACCCAAAACTAAGCATAAGCCATACACAAAGTCAAGGGCGTCTAGAAAAGAAATCAAGCTAAAGGTCTCATCATATCATCATCATTTCATCGAAGTTAATTAAAAACAAGAATACGCCATACTCTTGAAATTAATAACCAAAACATCGAAGTTAACCCAAGAACTGCCTATAGCCATGATCTTGAGACTAACCAAACATCATATCAACAATCTTTACTCAATTCTTTAATCATCACAACTCAAATCTTTAACTTTCAAGATCCTTTCTAACACTTTCTTTAACTTTCAAGAACTCAAACAACCTCAAAAAGAACTCTAAAGAACTTCATCAACATCCTCAAAGAACTCATCTATGACTCAAAGAACTCATCAAGAACACATTCAAGATTAAAGAACTCAATCGAGAACTTCATTCAAGATTCAAGAACTCATAAAAACTCAAAATACCACACGCATGAAACCCATATATCACACGACATTTTCAATCATTTTTAATCAAAATTCAACAAAAATCAAACCCAATCACCATGATTTCCAAAATATCATAAAAATACCTTAAAACATGAAAACCACCATTAAAATCATCATTTGATACTTCAAAATCAGAATTAAAGATTAACTTCAAAAATCATGAACAATCATCAATAATTCACCAAACATGCATTTAATCAAAGCTATAAACATAGTGTTACCAATTAAGTTGAGTTAGTATGTTACCTTGTTGAAGATTAACACACAAATTCAACACACAATTGCAGTCCAAGAACTCAACCCACGCACGGCACACACACGGCCTGCACACGGCTGCACCACCACTCGAACACGAACACACCCACACGAGTGCACCACCACACGGCACTGCTGCACGGTTCCTTTGCACCACCCAGGCTCGACACGGCCTGCACGACCACCACGGCTTCACACGAACACCCTTACACGAACACAAACCCACTAATAAACCCGGAAACAACCCAACAAGTGATCTTGGTTGAAACAATGTGTTTAGGATTGTGTTTAGGATGCTTAAAGATCAATGGTGTTTGAATCTTTAAGTTTTGGGCAAGGAAAGATGATGAACAAATGGAGGTTCAATCACCAAAAGTGGCGTGAGAAATGGAAAGAGTAGAGAGTGTTTATGTGCTTGGCAAGTTGATGTCAAGGTAGAAATGGCAAAAATGAGTAAAGGGGCCTTACTAACTCTCATATAAATAGAGTTAGTTAAGGTGTGAACACAAGGCAAGTGGCAAGCCTTGCCATGCCTTTGTAGAACCGGCCAAGAGAAGCAAAATGGGCCTTGTGATCCATTGGACTAAAATACTAAATTTACATGACTAATCATGCAAACACCGGCAGCTTGTGAAGTTCAAGACCGGCGGTATGGAACTGGCAGCATGCAAGGTCCAAGACCGGCAGTAAAGAACTGCCAGCTTGCAAGCTCCAAGACCGGCAGTATAGAACTGCCAGCTTGCAAGCTCCAAGACCGGCAGTATAGAACTGCCAGCTTGCAAGGTTCAAGACCGGCAGTAAAGAAGACCAAACCGGCAGCTTGAAGCCTCGTCTTTAAAACTGGCAGCTTCATCTTGAAGTCTCAATTGGGCCAATTAATAAAATAATAACTAAAATAAATAATAAAAACTAAGAAATAAAACATTTCGATTAAATCGAAATTATTCATATTAAAATAAATAGTTCAAAATAAATTTTGAACTAGCAAATAAACACATAATTATACATATAAATACCGGCAAGAATACCGATAAAAATCTGGGTCATTACACTAAATATCATTAGTGGGGCAATTTATCCATAATAAATATGATTGTGTTTTTTTTTTCATCATATATTTGTGGTATTATTTGTGTTGTATAAAATTTGTGACTAAATATCATTAGTGGGGCAATTTATTCATCATAAAATATGATCACTGCATAAAACATGGCAATCTTTGAGTAAAATTTGTGCATAAAATTTGGACAATTTATCCATCATTAAAATGTGCATAATAATGGTACTGTATGCAAACATTGCATAAACACAAGCTTAAAAAAACAAGTCAAGACCATAATACCATAATACCCTATATTTCATTCAAGATTGTACCATAAACAAAGAGTTTGGCACTACATAAGTTTCCTTCCAAAAAAATACCACATTAACCATTTATCCAAAATATCACCTACTGAGTATTTACAATCAAAACATCATTTCTTTACAAACATTAGATTAAACACATTAATTGGAGCAGTGATTTCATTTGAGTTGGTCCAGCCTCTTCAAGATCTTCCTAGTTTTGGGGCTCATTTGTTGATTGATAACAGTAGAAGTTGTTGATTGTTGTGAGCTGAAAGGATTTGGAGTTGTAACTTCATTCATCAAGTTGTCAATTAGACTTATGTCAACATCATTAATGTCTTCAAAATCATCTAAAGTTACATCTGCCTGCTTTCTTTTTTTCCCTTTGCCCTTTGCCTTTTTTCCCTTTTTTGCACCTGTTTTTTAAGACTCAGCAACCTTAGCCCCTTCTCAGGAATGGCAGTACCAGCAATCAGAGCTTCAATGAGGCTACCATCAAATACAGGTTGTACTTGATACTTCTGTTTCTTTTTGGAGTACTTAGGAGTGGTTAATGTCTTATTCTTCCCATTCTTCTCATTCATTTCAGCAATCTCTTTCTTGGTGTTTCCTCCTTTACAACTGTTTGCATTGTGACCAAATCCTTTGCACTTGCTGCAACTAATGGTGGTGCTTCTTTTCCCTTTTTTTTGCTCACCTGGCTCCCTCCTCCTTTGTCTTGATGGCCTTCCTACACTCCTCTGCATGACTGGTGGAATTAATGTTGCCATTGTAAGCCTCCCTGTATCTTCTCACTGAGAACCACTCACTCACATATACTAGTGGATCTTTACCCTTATGATGTATTGCTTTGATGGCATGTTTGCAGGGTAATCCACTAATCTTCCATGCACCACAAGCACAATATTGATCATGTAGAGAAACTAGTAGCCTAGCCCTACCATCATGAACCTCATATATACCCCTGCCTGATGGATAAGCATTACAAAGTCTTGAATCTTTGGTGAGAACCTTCACCATCTGCACAATGTTAGGACACACTCCTTCATCAGGCCACTGCTCAGATATGTCCTGTCTTGTAGCATGCCTCACCATAGATATTCTCCTTACGCCTATGCAAAGAAACAAAAAGAAAACAGTTAGTAGAAGCTTAAATCAGTGGTATATTCACAGTATTGAGTAAGTGTGTTTAAAGATTTACCTTCTAACATAGTAAGTATAAGGTATGCTCTATCACTTCCTATTGTACTGTTGAAGCTCTCCACAAAGTTATTTGTGTTCTCATCATTGCATAAAGTGGGCTCAAACTTCCACCTTGCCCACCTTTCCATGGGTCCAATGTTCACAAACCATTGTATAGCACCTAAACCACCAAACCTCTGAACTTGTTCAAGTGCTTTCCTAAATGTGAAGCTTGAGTAAGCATTAACAACTCCCCAGAAGAGCTTGTGCATCATCAGGCCAGGGTAGTCTCCTTTGAAGTTCTTGCATAGATGCCTTCCATAGTATCTCCTTGCACATTTGGGCCAAACAACATCAAGAGCAGGATCAATTCCCTACATTTTAAGTTTGTTAGTCTATTAGAAAGAACCAAAAAAAGAAGAACAATAAGAAATTAATAAATATTTACTTGCCTTTTGTCTGTCTGACATTATGGTCCAATCATCTCTTCCACCTTCAGTTAGAATTTGTTTCAATTGATGAAAGAACCATGTCCAAGTACTCTTCTTTTATGAGTCAACAACTGCAACTGCTACTGCTACTTGGAATATTTCATTATTCCCATCCAATGTGATGGCAGACAACAAAATACCTCCATAATTACCCTTTAGGTGTGTTCCATCAACACCCACCAATGCCCTACAACCCTTAAGCAATCCCCTAAACTGAGCAACAAGACTTATGAAAATCCCAGTAAATTGAAGAGCCTTCTGTGGTTTCCAAATTGTCCTCCATGTGCAAAAGGCAATGGATTCAAGGTTGTGCTCTTTGAGAAGCTCACAATATTGTGGTAGGTGTGTATGACTCATCATGACCTCCTTGAATCAACTTTAATGCATAAGCCTTCATTCTGTAAATGCTAGATGTAGCCATTTGTAACCCATACCTTTCTTCCAAAAGAGCATTTAAAGATTTACCACTAATGTTTGGGTTAGCCCTAATGTCCTCTTGCAACTTGTTGGCAGCCCATTCACAGTTACACATTGGGTTAGAAGTCAAATTCAAATCACATTCATGCTTTGGGCTTAAATTTTCAATAGCCTAGGTGTATCCATCAGGCAATAATGAAACATGAATCCTCCAAGTACATCTCTGATCAGCACACAATGCTGTGTACCTATAATTGTGAGCCCTTTCAACAACTAAAGAAAACCCTTCTTGAATACAATAATCCCTCAACACATCCCTAAAATGATCCTTGTCTACAAAGAGTTGCCACTCTTTTAGCCTAATCCTACCAATGGCAACATCCATATATGGCTCAGCATTATTGTAAACCCTTCCCAAATAACCACAGTCATCAGCTTCAAACTCATTTGATCTAAATGGATCCCAACCATCATGAACATAGTTACTACTCACCAATGCTTGAACTTCCTCAACCTCTAAATCCACACTCATAGCATCATCAAAATCATCCTCACTAGACTGAGGTAGGTACTCACCCTCACTGTTAGATTCCTCACTTCTCCCAGATACTTCATCATCAGTCCTTTCCAATGCAATTGATCCCCTATTCCTTAACATAATGCCCTGATTTGTAGTGTCAGCATGTTTTACTTTCCCTGATGCCACCCACATGTTCTTCTTTATGGTTGTTGTCCTACCCATTTTCTTACCATGTGGGAAAGCAGGTGGTCTAGTAGGGTACTTGGTACTTTTAGGAATTACTTCAGAGGGTATGTTCATTGCAATAGGTGTGGGGGTTTGATTTGGTTGTGTGGAGGCAGTAGGGGTTTCATTTGGTTAGGGGGAAGTTGGTGAGTCAATTTGTTGAAAAGAAGGAGGTGATTCAAATGGCAGGGGGGAAGGTGGGGTTGCATTGGTTTGAGACAAAGAAGGAGTAATTCTGGGACTTCTTCTAGGGCTACTAAAATTAACATGTGGTGGGCTTTTAGGATTCAAATTAACTGTGGGTTGTTTGCTTTATCCCCCCCCCCCCTGATTGGTAATTTTCCAACCCTAGACTGTATAGGAACTTGGACTCTGGGTAGGCTAGATGGCTGGGAATTGGGCTGGCCAGAGGGTTGGACATTGGGCTGGACAGATGGATGGACATTGGGCTGGACAGATGGCTGGGAATTGGGTTGGACAGATGGCTGGGAATTGGGTGGAACAGACTGTTGGATATTGGGATTGGGTTGGACAGGGGGCTGGGAACTGGGTTGTCCATTAGCATTACCCCTAAAAGTTTGTGCCAAGTTCCATATGAAGCTTGGTGAATTACTTGCTCCTATCCACACATCAATTTTCTTACTCTCAACATCCTCAAACAACTTCATCAAAGTTTTATCAACAGTTAAGTAGTTAGCTACACCCATAAAACCATAACTAAATGTTGGATATTTAGGAAATTCATAACCCTTCTCCCTATACTCATCAGTTACATCATTTATAACATCAATCAGCAAGCATTTATCAATGTCAGGGATTTTAAGCTCCACACAACTACACAAATAACTCATTCTCAAGATCCTTGAATCACTCATTCTGCAATTATCCAAAAACAAAAACAACCAAACTCAATTATGCATGAATATATGAAACACCTAAATCAATTCCCATCCACAAAATATTCGAATGAAACAAAAACTTTCATACCCATAGTCACAAACTAACCACAAAATAAAAGAGTGAACCAAAAATCATAAATTAACCCCCAAAATGAATAATCCAAAAATGAAGCTTAACCCCAAAATGAATGCTACCCACAAAACAGATTAACCACAAAATTACCAAAAAAAATTACTCAATATCATACACATACAATTTCAAGTAAAATTCCAAAAAAAAAAAGATCATAAATTCTGCCAAATATAAATAATTCAGAACATAAAACAAGTATCATACACATGCAATTTCTACTAAAATTCCAAAAAAAATCATAAATTACTCAATATAAAAAATTCAGAACAAAAAACAAGTATCATACACATGCAATTTCAAGTAATATCCCGAGTTTATTAAAAAAAGAAAGAAAACCTGAATGTCGTCTTTAAGCTCAAGCACCTTGCTTCAGCGAATTTTCGAAACTGATGACCCAAAATCTAGGGCTTATTCTGCAATAATCCTTCAAATTTTTAGGGCAAAATGTTGAAGGATGGAACGAAGTATAATAGAGAGTGAGAGAATGAGTTTGTGTGTTTTGGTAGAATGAAATAAAGAGGGAAATGAATGAATGTTGGTTGGCTTTAACTCTAAACTAACGTCAATAATGCAAGGGTCACTGACGTCGTCATTTTTGTTTCAACACAGGTTATGGGTGGGTAATTTTGGATAGGTTAATGGGTACCCCTGAGAAAATAATGTGGGTACAACTGAGAAAATCCAAAACCACAAGGGTACTAGTGAGAAAAACCCATAAAAAAATTATTACTTTTTTAAAAATAAAATTATAATAGATTGAAGAAATCAGATTGGATTAGAATACATTATTGATGAGGTGTGATAATTAAGATTGGAATGGATTAGAATTGATTAAAGGGATTAGAATAAATGGGAATGGATGACAATAGATTGGACTAGAATAGATTGAATTCGGTATAGTAATCCCGTGAAGAGAACTCACCCTCCTCTAGTTTTGTTTTGTTGCTATGATTTTCAAGAATTATGATTGTAAAAGGAGGTTGAAAGTAAAGTGCTACATTTTCGTTTTAAACTTATGATTATGGAGAATGTGCAGGTTTGTAGATAACAACTAAGGTTGTCGGTTCATTACTTTTGGGGTTTGTAGTGGTGTAGTTTTTTTGGGGAGTTTGGATCCGGTAAACTCAATCATGTAGAGTTCAATCAATCCTAACTATTGATTAAGAAGTTAATAGCTTATATTTATTTTTTTAATCAAAATTTCATTTATCTTTTCCCCCAAAATCACCACGAATCTTGAGTTGATTTTAAAATGCCTCATCCGTTTCAAAATAAATGCAATAGTTTCTATTTCAGGAAGTTTCAAAATAAATGCAATAATTTTAATCTTTCTATTTTGGTAAGTCTTTTCTTTCTATCTCTTACACCCACTTTTTCTCTCTATCCATTTACTCTCACACAAAAAAAAAAAATTATCTATGAGCCTGTGCCTCTTGATTTGTTGCGTTTTTTTTAAATGGAGGAAGTATATAACTAGGATTAAACTCTTGGTAGAGTTATAAAACTCCACTGGATCCAAACTCAATTGTAGTTTTGGGGGTCTTGGAAATCAGGCGTTGTGATCGTGGACACCAAATTGTGCCTCCCAAATCTAGAGCCAATGATCGAAACAATGTTATCGTGTCATAGTTTCCTTTTTTTATTTCTTGGTGTTTTACGAGTGAGAGGGAGGAGAGAGAGAGAGAGAAGGGTTTTTTTTCCACTTTGCAAATATGGCAATCTGACTGCTTTTAGGTTATTTAAAAGGCTTACGTCAGATTGGGCCTGCAGACTCGTAATATTTTAATTTATTAAAACTGAAGTCTTTTAAAATTTGCACATCAAAACTGTTGCTCGTAAATTTAAAAACGTACGGCTCTTATAATATCCAATTCGAAATATTCCCGGCAAGAATTTTCAAAACATTTTATTATTTTATTAACTATTTACATACAAAACGTATATTATGTTGTGAGAGAATAAGGAAATATAGGTAGAGGGAATTTTGTATACTGATATATTGATCTACTTGTAACATTCTCAAACTTACACTTACATATTTATAGTGGTAAACTTGCACCACTGTTTACATATAGAATAGCTAGGCCGGTAGAAATCTTGTGCTTTGCATTAATTGAAGGAAGCAATAGTCAACAAATGTGGTAGATTTCTGACATTCATATGTCATAACACTCCCCCTTGAATGTCATAAACAATAAGTTATAAGTAATTATATGCTTTAGTTTGCTGCCTCATTAAAAACCTCGTTAGGAAAAACCCAGTGGGATAAAAACCTGAACAAGGGAAAAAGAGTGCAGTGTATATAATACTCCCCCTGAATCTAACATATGTCCCCTAAGCGACACATTCCAATTTTATGAACTAACTCTTCAAACTTCTTTGATGGAAGCGACTTAGTGAATAAGTCTGCAAGGTTGTCGCATGACCTAACTTGTTGGATGTTAACCTTTCCTTCTTTCTGGAGATCGTGTATGTGTGAAGAAGAGTTTTGGTGATAGGTGTTTAGTTCTATCACCTTTGATGAAACCTTCACTGACTTGAGTGATGCATGCAGTGTTGTCTTCATAGATTATCGTTGGATTTTCTAAAATTGTTTTCATTCCACATGATTCTTGAATATGACTGATCATTGATCTCAACCAGACGTACTCACGCCCTACTTCATATAAGGCGATCAACTCTGCATGGTTTGATGATGTAGCAGTCAATGTTTGTTTTGTTGACCTCCATGATATTGCAGTTCCTCCAAAGGTGAACACATATCCATTTTGCGACTTTGCCTTTTGAGGGTCTAACATATAACCAACATCTGCATATCCGACAAGGGTAGCACCTTCACTTGATTGATAGAATAAACCGAGATCCTTTGTTCCGCGAAGATAACGGAATGGTGTTTGATTCCATTCCAATGTCGTTTGGTTGGTGCATTACTGTACCTAGCTAACAAATTTACTGCAAAAGCAATGTCAGGTCGTATGTTATTTGCTAAGTACATCAAAGCACCGATAGCACTGAGATAAGGCACTTCTGGACCGAGAACCTTTTCATTTTCTTCTTGAGGTCGAAATGGGTCCTCTTTCACATTTAGAGATCGAACAATCATGGGAGAACTTGTTGGGTGTGCCTTGTCCATATAGAAATGCTTCAGAACCCTTTCAGTGTAGTTCGATTGATGGATGAAAACCCCCTTCTTTAGATGTTCAATTTGTAAACCGAGGCAAAATTTAGTTTTTCCAAGGCCGTTCATCTCAAATTCCTTTATCAAATATTTTGCAGTTATCTCGAGCTCCTTAGGAGTCCCGATAATGTTTAGGTCATCCACATAGACTGCGATGATAACAAAACCTAACTGCGATCGTCTGATGAATATGCAGAGACTAATTGGATCATTTTTGAATCCTTCTCTCAGAAGATATTCACTAAGTCGATTATACCACATCCTCCCTGATTGTTTAAACCCGTAGAGTGATCTTTTTAATTTTATAGAGAGCATTTCCTTGGGTTTGTGGTTTTCTGGTAATTTAAGTTCCTCAGGGACTTTCATATAAATGTCAGTATCAAGTGTCCCATATAGATATGCAGCCATTGTAATGGCCCAGATTTTTCGGTATTTTTGCCATTGATTTATTTGTTATTTATGTTATTTTATGTATGGTCCAAAATTTATTTGGACTATTTATTTTTACTTTATGTGAATAATTTTGATTAACTTCGATTATTTTTATTTTGGTTGTTTATTATTTATTTTATTATTATTTAATTAATTAGAATTTTATTATTTAATTTTCTAATTAGTTAATTAATGTTTTAGGTCTAATGCAATTTGAGCATGATTAAACATGCATGAGTGCAATTAGCCCAATTGATCACCAAAAGCCCATTTAAGCCTTGTAATAACCGCCCCTCCCCCCCCTTTGTAATTAGTGGACTAATTGCCACTTGCTTCATGTTCACACCTTAAACCACTTCTATAAATAGAAGGGCTAGTAAGGCTAATGAACTCATTTGCCATCATTTGCACCCTTGCTCATTATTTTGCCACAATTAAAAATTAGCCAAACACTCTTCCTTTTGCTTAGTTCCACACGCCATTTTGGTGTATGAACACCCAACCATTGTTCATCATCCAATCTCTTCCAAAACTTAAAGATTTAATTGCTATTGATCTTTAGGTAACTCTAAACACATTAATCCCTTTTATTTTTAATCAAGACTTCTAGTTTGGGTTTGGGATTGGGGTTGTTCGATTGGGTCGTGATCGTGTTAGGGCCGTGTGGTTCGTGTGAAAGGACTGTGTGATTCGAGTGGTGGTGCCGTGTTGAAGACGGTGGTTCGTGGTGGTGGTTCGTGCATAGCTGTGCCCAAGTTCATGAAAGCCATGTAGAGCAGTGTGGGTGCGTGGTTTTGGCCGTGTATTTGGGTTTTTCCGGGCTGCAAGTTTGTGTGATTGTGTGCTTGTTCATAAAAAAGGTAACACACTTTCCTACCTTGATATGTGTACTATGATTATAGGATAGATTAAGTAAGCATGTTAGATGAATTTTTGATGATTGATTATCATTGCATGCGTGATTTTCAAGTGGGGTTTAAGTATTGATTTTATGATGATTTACTTAAGTTTTCATGTATGTTTTTGATGAGGTTTTCGTGTGGATTTCGTGTGGTGTTCGCGTGATTTGAGTTCTTGATTGAGTTCTTGATGAGTTCTTTATGAGCTCTTGGTTGAATCTTGAAATCTTGAAAGTTGCTCTTATGTTCTTTTTAAGTACAAGTTTATTGATTATTTTCCAAGTGTTATTTAAAGATTAGTAAGGTTTTGTAAAGATTTTGAAAGATATTTTTAAAGAAGTTAAAGAAAGGTTTAAAGATTTGTTAAAGATTCGATAAAGATTGATTATGAAGTAGGATTGATTTTGGTTAAACTCAAGAAAAGGCGAAAGAAGCGATCTTGAGTATAACTTCGATGTTGTAAGTAAGATTAGCTTAAGTTTACTTTAGACGCCTATTCTTGGAGTAAGATTCTAAGTTTTGGGTTAAGACGTTGCCCCTATCCTGACCGCAGTATTGGGATAGTGTATACTTGTCATGCTATATTGTCTGTTTGATATGAATTTCCGTAAGATGGGGTTCATGGTTTTGGGAGTAAGATTCTCATTCCTGGCATATATAGTAAGAAAGTTCATTCGCGTAAGAAGCGTTTGTACGTGCATAGTCCGGTCTAAAATGTAAATGGTAGCGACAAAGATGTTTTTATGATTTTTAAGTTGGAAATTGTTTAAAGTTGGTCAGTTTTACGATTAATGGTATTTTGACGTTTTTTATCACATGTTGGTTGGTAGTCTGATATGTTGTGTGATTTGTTCTATGATTATGTGTATCCATGTTATGGTGGGACTGTTATGTTGCTCACCACTGACAGTGGATTGTTGTTATTTTTCAGGTAATTCTGATGATGACTGTGCTGCTTAACTATTGGTTGGGCGAGTGCCGTTATAGCATTCTTGTTCTAGATTACATTATGTTGTTAGTTTGGACGTATAGATTTATCTTTAGTGTATTTTGACTCTGACAGTATTTGGAGTTATTTTCTAGTATTGATACATTTAGGGTTAGTATTGTACAACTTGTGGGTATTGTACGTTTTTGGGTTATAATAATAATCATTTTGAGGTTTTGTTTTAATTTTTAGTAAGTTTGTTTGTTAGATCGACAATTCAGCTCGTCGGTTTCTTCCGCGCCGGTTTAAGCGAGTCGGGTCGTCACAATCATAACATCCATTAAGCGCATTTGTAATTTTTCAGACACTGTCAAGCTTATTAGAAATCTTAGTGTAGTTGCATCAACTACGGGAGAATATGTTTCGTTATAATCAATCCCTGACATTTGGGAGAAACCTTGTGCTACAAGTCTTGCTTTGTATCTTACTACCTCATTTTTCTCATTTCTTTTTCTTACAAACACCCAATTAGATCCAACTGGTTTTACACCTTGTGGTGTTTGGATGATATGCCCAAAGACTTCCCTCTTTTCGAGTGAATTTAATTCTACTTGAATGGCCTCTTTCAATCGTGGCCAATCGTCTCTACGACAGCATTCATCCACTGTCTTTGGTTCGACATCATTCTAATCATGTGTCATTTCAACCGCTACGGAGTAAGTTAAAATTTCATCTATGACAACATTTTTTCTATTCCATTGTGTTTTTGTAGTAATGTAATTTATTGTCATTTCATTATTATCAATAAACTTGTCTTCATCCGTTAGGATTTCACTCTCTTTGTTGTCATTTTCATTTTTTTATTTTCTCGGTTCTCGGTAGAGATGATGAAGTTAGTCCATTTTCCATCTCATTTTGTTTCCTCAACTTCCTTGGTTTAGAATCTTTTGTACCAGGCGGCCTTCCGCGCTTTCTACGCACAATAGACTTATTCTCGTTAGTCTTATTATCTGCATGAATCCCGATGCATGCAGGTGCATTTTCTGCAGGAATGTGTGATTTTGTGACTTTCTTAGCATATGTGAATGCATCAGGTAGTTGGTTAGCAATACTTTCTAGATTCACAAGTTTCATAACTTCTTGTTCACAAGCATTCGTTCTTGGATCTAAAAATTGTAGTTGTGTTGTATTCCATGTAATTTCTATTTCTTTCTTTTGTGGGTCCACTTTCTCTCCCCCTAAGGCTGGGAATACAGTTTCATGAAAATGACAATCTGCAAATCTAGCAGTAAAAACATCACAGTCACTGACTCGAGATATTTTATGATAGACGGAGAATCAAATCCCACATAAATTCCCGCCTTCTTTGTGGACCCATTTTTGTGCGTTGGGGCGGAGCGATTGGGACATACACAACACAACCGAAAACTTTCAGATGGGATATGTTTGGTTCGTGCCCAGAGACCAACTAGAGTGGTGAGAACTTATGATAAGCTGTTGGTCTTAGTCTAATCAATGCAGCAACATGTAATATTGCATGACCCCAAGCAGATGAAAGTAAATTTGACCTCATTAATAATGGCATTGCATTGCAGCCTTTTAATTAGAGATTCTGCGAGGCCATTTTGTGTACGGACATGAGCAACAGGATGCTCTACTTCAATCTCAATTGAAGTACAATAGTCATTAAATGTTTGGGACGTAAATTCCCCAGCATTATCAAGTCGTATCCTTCTGATTGCATTTTCTGGAAAGTGAGTTCTTAGCCGAATTATTTGAGCAAGTAATTTTGAAAATGTAATATTTCTACTAGACAACAAGCTTACATGTGACCATCGTGTTGAAGCATCTATCAACACCATGAAATATCTAAATGGTCCACTAGAAAGATTAATAGGTCCACATATATCTCCTTGAATTCTTTCTAGAAATGATGGAGATTCAGTGGCTATTTTGTTCAATGATGGTCTTGTTATCAACTTACCAAGTGAACATGATGTGCATGATAATTTATCATACTTTGGAATTTTGATATTCTTGGCTGAATGTCCAACTGAATTTTCAATGATTCTATGCATCATTCCAATACCTGGGTGACCTAATCGGTCATGCCATAAATTAAGCAATTCATGATTATCTATCTGATCTTCCGATTAGATACCATGTTTATTTCAATTGGACGTATATAAATAAGATATAGTCCTGAGGAATATGCCGGCAATTGCTAATATATGTGTTTCTTGCCACATTTTTCTGCCGTAATACATAGATATTCTTTATTATTTGAAATCATTGTTTCCAGATGAAACTCATTTTTGCGTACATCTTTAAAGCTTATGAGGTTCCTTTGGTGTTTACACTAGCTTGGAACATCTTTAGTTCTGAAAAATATTCTTTACTTTTCAAAATGGTGTGTGTTGTTCCGCTGTCCAAAAGACATTGGTTTTGAGATCCACGAATATCCATATCTTCATAAAAAATATGAAATTAGTACAAGAAAGAGAAGAAAAAAACTTTATTAATAAAAATTAGGGAAACACAATACATAAATAATTTAACAAGGAAAAAAAAGGATACAACAATAAAAGGGAGGCTTTTAGTAGCATAATAATATAAAGATACATTTATATTTTATTGTTTCCATTAAACATGGAGTCATCAACTTCATCCATAAAAAAATCAGAAACATCCAAACTAGGCATTGAAGTACTTGTTCCGACAATAAAATTTGCTTTTGCTTTTCTATCTTTATTTTTGAGGGAAGCTTGGTATAAGTCTGTGAAGTGCTTAGAAGTTCGGCACGTACGTACCCAGTGCCCGGCCATGCCACATCTGTTGCATGTGTCTTTTCCTTTAGCAGAAGTAAATTTATGGCTCATGGTTTCTTTTCCCTTTTGTTTGTCAAAATGTTTAAAATTGTTGTTATTTGTAGAGAAGTGGTGCTTACCACGTCCACGTCCCCTACCACAGTAAGTACTACGTCCTCTACCCCGATGATTAAATTTTCCACACCCACCTCTATTCACAAAATTTGATTCAGGTGGTTGTCTTCCTTCC
Organism: Salicornia ramosissima; assembly: GCA_951394345.1. Taxonomy (NCBI): domain Eukaryota; kingdom Viridiplantae; phylum Streptophyta; class Magnoliopsida; order Caryophyllales; family Amaranthaceae; genus Salicornia; species Salicornia ramosissima. The sequence goes on along the minus strand of OX596236.1, from coordinate 12,312,135 downwards.
ACTAAATTAGCCTCAGTCACTGCCTTAGACCCAGTAGGCCTAAGGTTGTGATTTTTTAGTAGTAGATCATTGTTCTGCTTAGCAACAAGTAGCAAAGAAATTAACTCAGAATACTTCTTGAGTTCTTTGTTGCGATATTGTTGTGAGAGTATAATGTCATTTGCATGGAAAGTAGAGAGAGTTTTCTCAATCATCATTTCATCTGAGACCAGAATATCACAATATTGTAATACCATTACAATTCTAAACATTGCTGAGTTATATTCACTGACAGATTTAAAGTCTTGAAACCTCAGACTAGTCCAATCATATTGGGCCTTGGGAAGGAGCACTGCTTTGTGGTGCCCAAATCTGTCATGGAGGTTTTACCATAATTGTTTAAGGTCATCAACCCTCAAGTACTCAGATTTCAAGCTGTCACTAAGGTGGTGTCTTAAAAAGACAACAACTTTTGCCTTTTCTTGTTCTGTGGCTTTTATAGAGTCATCATCTTTGGCAATAGCGTGTTCCAACCTTTGAGCCTTAAGGTTAATTTGTGCATCAACTGACCATTCTAGAAAATTTGTGCCGGATAATTCAAGAGCATTAAATTGTCTTTTCATGACTTCGGCCATTTCGCTATAATAAAATAAGTACATATTAATTAATTTTCTTCATGTTAAACATGTCATTATTTTAATAATAAACTATTAATACTCTATTTATCTCCCCCTTAGTTTATTATGTGTCATAGGTAGTATAATGATATTAAATGAATCAACTAGAATAATTAATGCAAATGAACAAAAAAAAAAAAACGAAAGAAGAAGAAAGACAATGACATTTAGATAACAATAACTGGAATACCACTAACATACTTTACCTTGTACAACAATAAAAAAAAATCCATGTTTGTAACAAGGTATAAACAAATAGATAAAATTACAAAACACCAAAAAAAAACTTACTTGTTTATTAAAATGACAAACATAATAGCTACAATTAATACAAATAACGCGACAATTAAAAATAAGTAGACTTCTATGGCTCTTAAATTTTCTTCCACTGAAGAAGATGGAGAGGAAGATTGTTGGTGGTTGTTGTTGGGAGTCATGGTGGCCGGATGTTTGGAGGATGGAGAATTGAGAAAAAATAATTATATGTGGTGATAAGTTTAAGAGAATAAGGATAAGATAAGAGATGTGTGGTAAAAAGGGGTGGGTAATCCGGTATTTATAGAGGATAATACCGATCTATTTTCATATACTGTTTTACTGTATTTTATCAGATTAAAACGAAAAATAAGAGTTATAAAAAAAATTGATAAAATTTATCACACTGGGATGCAAGCCGTAGTGGTCCGAGAGCCCATAATCTATCCAAGAGATCGTGGGTTTGAAAACAAACAATAACATAAAAGTGTATTACAAAAAGTATATAAAATTATAAATGTTGCATCATTTTTTTTATTGAAATAATATATCCAACCATAAAGGCGGTAGTCCGTCCATATAGGCGGTTCGATGCATAATGTGCTGCGTTAAATTTAAATGAACAATAGAACCAGCCATAAAGGCGGTCGCCAGGCCATATAGGCGGCTTAGTAGCATAAGATGCGAGTTGTTGACAATTGGTTCAACATTTTTCTTCTATAACGAAATATATACTTGAAAATGATATGTTATTTAGGGTAGTGTTAATTCCACTGCATTGGTGATCCATCTTTTAAGAAAAAAAATTATATTGGGTAAAAGAAACTACATGTTTGTTTCTTAGAAAAATATTATTACTTTAGGAGCAAAAACTCGTGCTGATAACGTGTTGTGAGAGAATAAGGAAATATAGGTAGAGGGAGTTTTGTATACTGATATATCGATCTACTTGCAACATTCTCAAACTTACACTTACATATTTATAGTGGTAAACTTGCACCACTGTTTACATATATAATAGCTAGGCCGGTAGAAATCTTGTGCTTTACATTAATTGAAGGAAACAATAGTCAACAAATGTGGTAGATTTCTGACATTCGTATGTCATAACATATTATACTATTTTATATAAATAAATATTACGCCCAAAAAATACCAGTTATTAAAGTATCTGCACTAGAAGATACTATGAAGGTATTGAAGTTGGATTAAGTCGTGCTTAGAGTAGCCGAAAGAGATGATATTGTTGATAACTCCAAGGAAGACATTGCACTGTTGGATTCAAATGGCCAAAAGGAGATTCTTTTCAAGATTCACCTAGAGGACATGTAGGAACTAAATACTAAGAGTTGTATGTAGGAACTAACTACTAAGAGTTGTATCCATAAAAGAACTACTTTTCCACCCCTCTTAGCATATATAGAAACACTAGTAAAATATAGACTTTAGTATTTAATTCAATAGCAAATAAAAAACATCAAACTTAAATTACGTTTATATTTATAAATTAAAGGAGCATTGTATTTTTTAAACACTGTTGAATTTACGTTTTGAATAGTGGATTGAAGAATACAAATCCTCATCTATTTAAAGGATTTTTGGGTCACCGTCACTAGTGTTCATTCGCTCCTTTCGCATTTCTATCTATGTATTAAAGTTTTGAAATACTTTGTATTTAGTTGCTGCCATCCTAAAACAAGTGAAACCATTAGAGAAGTTTGGCACAAACAATAACCAAATATAGTGTCATGGTAGATTAATACTCCCATAATGAGACATACTTTGATTTTTCAACCTAATTTTTTCTTTTCATTTATAAGTGACGACATAATGAGTTAACTCTTTCCCACTCATTTTTACGTTTTAAATTTACCTAAATTTACTAAAACTTACACTTTGAGATAGATACATTTTAGACCATTGCTTTATCCCACTAAGTGTAGGCACAACAATGTCTCAATTCGTCCTATTTTATGCCTGAAATTCTGAAGCCTAACCACTAGGCTATATAACTTCGTTATAAATTAAATGTAGCATATATTAAAAGTAAAATGTAGTAAATAATTTATCTAAATTAGCACCCCAAAGATGTATGCTCTTGAGTCTTGAGTCTTGAGTTTCTTTATGAATTCACACATGAATACATGATATACTAGACCATATTATATGGTCCCTGCAAAAAACTGCAATAGGCTTGCACATTGCACAGACAACCCATTATTGTTGGAAGCTTTTTAAAGTGATTTTAAAAGTGACACTTCCTCTTTCTCTCTCTCAATTTCTCGTCTAGGCGGCTTATACTTCTGTGCCTTTCCCCTCTCTGTTTTGTTAAACCCTCATATAAACCCTAAAATCACCCTTTCGCTCTCTTACTCTTCTACAATGGAGTCACCTTCATTAGGCCACCAAATCAAGCACCTTGACTTCACTTTAGCTTCAGTTTCTCACCTTCCTCCTGCTTCTTCATCTTCTTCATCTTCATCTTTCTCTGCTAAGTTTCATGTTAATTCTGGTGTTCCGCAACTTCGGATTTGCAGTGCTTCTGAATCCAGTGATTCGACGAATTTTGATCTTCGGTTGGCTCAGGTACATTAAAAAATTTGCATTATTGTCCAAGTGTGATATCTGCTTTAATGGAGATATTTTTTTTTTAATGTTCTTTTTGAAGTGATTTGTTAATGACGACGTAGTAAACTATTAATGCTTGCTTTGTGATGTTCAGCTGATTACATTTGTTCCAGGACAAGTTTAATGACTGTTTTCGTTTTTTTGAGATGTTTTGTGATGGCGAGGCATTATTGTTTGTGTTGAATTCCTTTTGAATTAATCCAAAATGAAAAGCACTTGAGTTCTGTTTTACAATTTATAACCGCTTAATTTCATTACGTAATTATTACAACCCATTCCCATTTTTCTGATCAATTGAAACCGTCTAAGGCGAAGTGTGATGCCACACATTGTTTTAGTTTGTTTGAATTAAATGAAAAAGTGACTTTTGGTTGTAATTTAATTTAATAATGAAATTAAGTGGTTGTAAATTGTAAAAATAAACTTAATTGGCTGGAAGTCGTAAAATAACCTATATATATATGGCTGTAACTTTCAATTCTTTAGAATTCACAAATGTTCTGTTTTGTGATGTTCGCTTGACTGTTGTTTCAATTAGTTCAGTTGATCTAAGTGGTGATAAATTGAATAAATTTGCTGTTTTACTATAAGTTTTTGTTCAAAGCAATGTAACAATGTTTGTTCTATGGTTTTCATTTTTTTAGTTATATGCTCTAGTTGCCTCAATCTGCTTTATTGAATTTTTTGCTGAATTGTTCATGAGTCATGACGGTATGATGTTTGTTTTCTTATTTTCAGCTGTTCAAATTGAGCACAGTTGAATCAATTTGCATAAATGATGATTGTGAAGCTGATAAGGAGGTATGCCAATGTCTATATCGAGTTAAATTTGTTTGGTTTTTTTTTTTTAAACGTACAGTTGATATATCCACAAGCTTGTGTAAATCTATTGTAGTTTTCTGTTACCTGTAGAAACTAGGCTTGGTTTATTGAAGTCATGAAGTGTTAGGCTGTGTGGGAATTAGTTAAGTTGCAAAGAATAACTATCATTTTAAGCAGGAGTCATACTCAAAGGGCTTCACCATCCGATTTAGGAACGAGGAGGAAAGCAAGGCTTTTCATTGTGCATTTGAACAATGGAAAAAAGAAGCAGTTTTCGAAGGTGCTTTGCTTTGATTTCTTTTTGTTGCTCAATGGGAATGAATTGGCATTTCTTGTTCAACACTTCATCAATTGAATTGTTTCCCTATTTCCTTAGTTATGTTTAGAATTGGAAATTTCATTTTTGTCACTCTTGCAATGATCTAAACACTATATGTGAGTTTGGGAAGGACGAACCTGTTTTAGGGTTACAAACAATGGACTAAATAATGTGTATAGAGTTATAGGTGTATTACAAAAACTAGAATTATGCCGAACAAAGATGATCATTCCATTGACCTTTTCTAAATGATTCTTGGGGAAAACCATCTCTATATAAATGCTTAATATAACTGCACTTGTTAATTTCATTCTTCCAGCATAGGATATATTTGTGTCACAATTTCAAATATTTGAATAATGAAATATTAGCTTTTTCCCACAAAGTGCCCTTTAAAATCCAAACATGATGTTATGATCTTTTTAAATGTGATTTTTATCTTGTTGATTTTCTTGTTGCCTGTAAGCTATGTTGCTACCTTTTGTTTTCCTTGTAAGGGGATTGCATTTTTTTTTCATGTGTGAACAAATGGAATGTTAATTAAGGGAATAAAATTAATGCTAAATGTTGCGCACTCTTAAATGCTGGAATTGCTTAATTTCTCCCAAAGATGCATTCTTGTTGTCTCATTACAACTATAGGAGTACAAGTTAGTGTGTCTTCTTGAGTCTTCCGGAACATCAAGCTCCATTATTTGTTTTCCACATTGTCCTGTAGTACAATTTTCTTTGCAAGAGTTTCTTTCTGTTTTTTTTCTGATATTTATGAATTATTAATATCCCTTATGACTTCTGAAAATTTGAAAATTGTTTTTTTTTTCAGCAATTCAGCCTAATTCGTTTCTTTTTTAAGGGATGGGAACCTGCTTGTGTCATTTATTATTGAGCTAAATGTTAACATTCATGAGTTAGCTTGCTAATTCCAATCCAAACTGCTCACTTGCAAGTGACTTTGATACTCATTGATAAAATTTATTTTAAGGCCCAACTGCTTTCCTCTTTTTCAGGATCAGAGTTATCAGATGGGACAGTTTCTGTTTCTAAGAGCAAATTTGATTCCAAGACTGAGGCATCTTCTGCAAAAATGTACTTCCATTATTATGGGCAACTATTGCATCAGCAAAATATGATGCAGGACTACGTGAGGACAGGTTATCTTGTGAACTTCTTGTCACCTATGTTGTTAATCTATTCTGCGTATACTACTAAAACTCTTACCACTATTTCCCTCTCACCCTTTTTTCCCTCCTAATCTCACATTTTTACTTCTCTCTGTTAAATATCATAATTAATAATTAATACCCTAATTAATACCCTAATAAGTAAATAAAAATTCCTAATAAATATATTTTTAAACTAAAATAATATTATGACGTTGATAAAAAATAATATTATAACTAAAAAAACTTATGACATAGTTATTGACAAACATTTGCGTAAGATTTTTTTATTAAGTTATTAAATTACTCCCTTTGCTTTTATTTAATTTGTTCACTTTCCCTTTTGGGTTGCTTTTGTTCAAGTTGATCAGTTCTTACATTACCTAAATATAGTAATTTTTTATTCTTTTACATTTATTAATTTATTGTTCCCAATTCCCTTTACTTTTGAGAAACTTTAGTAAAACTACTCATTTTTCTCTCTCTCCTACTTTTGTGCACAACTTTTTATCTTCATTTATGATTTTTTTTTTTCTTTTCCCTATTAGTTTCTTGGTATTGATGAAAATTGAAATGAGCAATTTTTTTAATAATAAAAACGGAGGGAATATTTTATTATGATTAACAATTTTTTTATATCTCTAATAATCATTTATCATATAGTAACCATTAATTAAATCTATCCTAAGCCCGTATTTTTCCATCCCAACATATCAATACTTCTTGGTATGGTATATCAATACTTTTATACTAATATAGTAAGTAGTAACCACTAAAAAAAATCTCTCCAAACTACTAAAAACCAACCATTTGCTCGGGTATTACCTAGTTGATTAATAAAATGGAGGCTTTTTTTTACATAATTCAAATAAATGAATCACTATTTTCACTTAGGGCTTAGGGGCAGTTTGGTTCATATAAGGGAAAGAGAAAGGAATCAAGAAAGTAATCAAGAAAGGGACCAAAGGGAAAGGAAAGGAATATCATTCTGTTTCCCCTGTTGTTTGGTTCAAACCTGAAAGTGAAATTGACTTCCTTTGAGATTGTTTGGCTCAAAACATAAGCATAAATCAAAAACAAGCAACTTTGTCTTTGATATAACATTCATCAAACCTCAAAAGGAAACCCCATAAATGTACCAGAAATCACAAAATATTGTTTATTTTTCCCCCAAATATGAGGATGAAAAAAGAAACCAAAATTTAAAGCGAAATTCAAATTTACAGAAACCAACAATTACATAAAAAAAAAACCAGTATTTAGCAAAAAGAAACCAACATTTACAGGACAACAGCAGCACATCGGGAACGCACGGAGAACAACCACATTTTGACTACAACGCTTCCATCATAGCCGTCGTCATCGCGGGTGATCCGACGGTGGATCGGTCAACAGACAACGAGATCCATCATCGCCTTTCGTCTTGATTTCATATTTCGGACAACAGACAAGTGATTTGAAGCCGTCGGGTGATTAGATTAGGGTTAGGGTGATCAGGTTAGTGCGATTTCGTCGCCGTCGGGTGATTGGACAACGGTTGAGAATCTTGGTGGAATGTGAACAGGGGCAATAGGTGATGGCTAGGGTTTAACTTCAGTGAAGGGAGAAGAGTAAGGAGTGAAATAGAGTAAAGTGGGGGAATAGGTTTTCAAGTCCTTGCATAAGACAAGAGAATGAGAAATACCTTAAACGGGGGAACTCTTAAAATTAAAATGGGGAAAGGGAATGAAGAAAAAATAAAAACAAACACATGAAAGGGAATAATGACCCTAAGTTCCCTTTCCCTTTTCCAATTCCCCCTAACCAAATAGCCCCTTACATGATTATAATATCTTATAGTTTATTTTAATTCTTTTTTACTTTGGCTTGCAGGAACCTATTATGCTGCTGTCATAGAGAACCGTGTGGATTTCAGTGGGAAGGTGGTGGTTGATGTTGGGGCTGGTAGTGGCATTTTGTCATTATTTGCTGCTCAGGTAAAAACAGATTTTGTATCATTGATTTATCTCATAATAATGGATGATGGATGCCAAAAAAAAAAATATATTCCATTGGTAGATGTTAGCTATATTTATATATATTTGGTTGAGCAGCTAAGATTTAAAGTGCAATCTTGATCTATGTGCATATAATTTGAATTGGATGTGCATATGTTGTTTTCGTTTTTAATAAATCTTCCACACTAGTTTAGAATATTGCGCATCTAGTCTATTTCAACATATGGGCAGTGGCGGCCCCAAGATCTCCATAATGGTTGGTCCCTGGATCATCATGACCGGTAACAAATACAAATTTTTTTTTGCAAGCTCTCCATGTTTCATTACATTCTAAAAGTTAAAAAAATAAATTATATCAAAATATTACTTAAAAATTTCATATTACAACCAGAATAAAAAATAGTTGATATTACATGAAAATAATACTTAAAAATTCATATTACAACCAAAATACCAACTTTTTCTCTTCAGTCTACAAATCAATTGATATATACATACTCAAAAATCCAAACTTCAAACTTCACAATTCTTGAACTTTAATATACATACTAAAATCTGAAAATTATAAGTCCAATATTAATCCAAACACGGATTTCAACCAAATTCAATAAATTTTGAGCAACTTTTGCTAATTTATATTGAATACTAGATTCATCCCATGCCATCCACGGTTTTATCCAATAATATTTAATAAATTTGAAATTTTGTTGGACAATAAGTCAATTGAAGAGTATATAGTATAAAATCATTACGTCAATAAAAAGATTTTAGTATAAATTCTTAATGATTTGAAAATTGACAAAATAAAGAATATATTATGATCTTAAAAACATTATATTGGTCATTAATTGGATATGGTATTCCCAACCGAAGGGTATTTCTTGTTGTAGAGAATTGGATTTTTGTTGTTTTTTGGGTGATTGTAATAAATAGAGAGAGAAAGAAATGTAACATTAAAAGCAAAACGAATCTAATCTTAATTCTTGTTCAAGATTCCAAATGTAACTATCAAATTGGAACAGATGGAGTTGTTATTATTATTTTTTTTTTTCCAGAATTTAGCCTTACATTTTTTTAATCAGAATATTAAACTAATTGTTGAAATATATAGAATCAAAGTCATTGTAATTATCCATAATTGAATAATTTTTTTATTAGAAAGTTGCAAATTAAGTGTAAAAGAATGGAGAATTAGGAAAGTGCTCCAACACAATTAATATATTGCAATAAAAGAGGATGTACTAAGATTTACTTTTAAATTGTATTACTATATTTTAATGTTATGGTTTGCCTTGGCTTTCATTTTGCTTTTGGTAATTTTATGTTGATTATTAAAATTCTTGTCATTAATTAAACCCTTCCGTATTGACAAAATGAAAAGTAATGTGATTTGTATCTTATTATTGCATTAGTATAATATTACTTCAATTATGTTAATATTGAATGTAAACTGTTTTTTAAAAATTTGAATTGATTTTCAAATTTAGTGAAGGGTAAAAGCATAATCGCATGTGGACAAAATATCCCTCGGTCATTCACCCTTACATATGTATGAATGTAATGTGTGTGTGTCGCGTGCGCACACACACATATATATATGTTGTTTGTAATGTCTGTGTATTTAAATCTGTGTAACTATTTATGTATGTATATATGCACACACAATACTATGGACATGTGGTTGCAATAGGAATTAATTTCATGTATCAATTTGTATCTAATATGAATTAATTTGTTTTAACTAATAATAGGGTGAATAAATTGCTACTTTATATGGGAATTCAAAAATCCTTGGAATTTCTCTTTCTTCCATTTTTTACTTTTTTGTCAGCCAAACTAACACACTATTGTATTTCCTGGGAATTTCGATTGCCTATGGAAATTTGGTGTAACCAAAAAAACCCTATGTAAGAATGAATTATCCTTCAAGAAAAAAATATTAGATACACTAAAAGAATCATGATAATTGCATCAAGGAATCATTGTAAAAACATTAAAATGTAATTGCAAACATATCAAGGTGTACTTACTTTACAAAAACCCTGGTAGGTCAAAGGTACCACTCCGTCAACCTTGTCCAAACCATGTAATGGTTGACAATCAGTGGTAGAGCCATTAAGTGACCTAGGGGTACAATTGTACCCCCATCTTAATGGGAATACACAAGTTTTGTGTAACAAGAATATAAAGTTACTCTAAACACTTAAAAAATTACCATATAGAAAAGTTATTTTTTTCTATTAAGCGCAACTTTTTATATTATTAAGGTAACTTTTGTTTGTTGTTGTACTTTAATATAGTGTACTCTGAATATAAACAAGATATTGTCTTTAAGGGCATTTTTACTTCAACTTAAATTCAATTCATTTCAATTCAGTTCAGCTATCAATTTCCTTCTCTTATAAAGTATTACTTTCAGCTGTATTCAGTTCAGTTTAGCTGTATTCAGCTAAGGTAAACAGACCCTAAATACACAAAAGATAATTGTAGAAGTATAAACTAGAGTAAAACATAAATACACAAAACAGAAGTGGGCAGGTACTGACCAAGAAAGAAATGAGAGCCAAAATCCAATCCAACTTCATCTTCATTACTTAGGCACCAGTTTGACCACAAGCTAGCATGCAGCCATCACCATTTGTTTGGCACTTTTACTTTTGGATTACCATACTAAGTTATTGTTTTTCCATTTTTTTCTTAATTTTGTTTTTGAAATTTCATTTCCGGAGTTTGTATTCTGTGTACCCAATTTTGAATTCCTGGCTCCACCACTATTGGCAGTTTCATTAAGTTATGTGGAAACACTCCAAATAGGTAGTGCATACATTGCTGGACAGTAACTGTAGATTGTGATGTTTTTTTGTTTTCTTGTCGAAGCAGTTTGGTCTTGGGCTCTCTTAAATGATTACAAAAGTAATTCGAAGAGTCAAGACATGGCTATGCCTTTTGCCATTAAGGTCTCCCGCGTTTTAGGGACAAGATGAATGGTGGCAGCAAAGGAAATAGAGTTGCCAGGAATGAGTAAGAAAAACATTCCTTAAAATGAACCACCATGAGAGTTTTTGACAAGTGCTTTTGGGTGAAGGGAGCTCCATTTAAAGAGGTTGGGCGTAGGATGAGTGGTGAGACTGCAACATCAGAGTAGATAGTTGAGAGGAAAAGGAGATTTCACATTTTTTCCATTTAAATTTGCATTGTATGTTTCCTGTCGTATGGTTTAGAATCCTTCCGCATAAGGTAGCCTTCTCAGTTGAACTTAACACACACACATGCGCTCTTAGTTTTAAAAGGCACAAGGTGCACCATGACACAAATGGTCTCTAGAGCCTAGGTGCTAGGCCAAGGCATGGGCCTTTTTCAGGCAAGGCGCATGTATTTATTTATTCATTTATATCAATTTTTTTTCTTCTTTGATTGTATTTAATATTAATTATAAGAACCCTAATAATGTTAATAATAAAATATATAAAGCTAAGGAAGTCTCAATTTGAAAATATTTCAATCATTCTTTAATTTATAACTTAAATCTAAGCTATTTTCCTAAAGGCGCAAAGACGCACCTTACCAAAGGCACTATGAGGCGCACGAGGCGCGCACCTTTCATAGGTGGCTGAGCCTCGCGTAGCTAAAGCCCATTTCCCAAAGCCTGGAAGCGAGGGAGCTTAGGTGCACCCGAGGTGCGCTTTTAAAAACTAAGGATGCACTCACTTTCTCACACACACATTGATACCCATTAGATCAATGCGGGACTCAAGTCCTACACCTTGAAATGGGCCATAACACACACAATCTCTATATATTTTTATGCGTGTGTTTTCATGTAAAAGCTTCCTGGAAATTTCTTTTTAATTTAATTCATTGCAAGTATCTATTGTTTTCCTTCATGTTTCTGAATCCAGGCTGGAGCAAAGCATGTTTATGCTGTAGAAGCATCTGAAATGGCAGATTATGCACGTAAGCTAATTGCAGGCAACCCCCTTTTGGCTGATCGAATAACGGTGAGTTGGTGACCACATATTTGTCTTTTGTTTAAATATTTCTAGGATTTAATCGAGTGTGAAGTTATTCTCATGAGCTAAGAAGATTATATTTTCAGGTCATAAAAGGCAAGGTTGAAGAAGTTGAGCTGCCTGAGAAAGCAGATGTACTGATTTCTGAGCCAATGGGTAACTTTTATTCTTTGATAATAATAATAATAAACTGTTGGTTGTTGGATACATGTAACAGATCTTTAGATATTTAGGAAGATTCTTCATAATGTATTTAAGTGGAGGTTTTACACCTTGTGAGTTGTGCATCACTCCTTTCCACTTTATTCTTCTTTTGCTGTTTATGTTTGCTCTATGTGCTCATAATCTGTGACTTTTCTGAACCCGACATGATATTATTTCTGTTAGGGATAAAATTTCATGAGATTTTGTTTCAGATACTCTTTACTTGTTTTCTTTCTTTAACATTTTGTGTTAATTGCTTCGTTCAACTAAGAATAAGGTTGCTTAAAATTTCCTCTGTTTGTACTCTATGTAGTGCTGAGATTCGTATTGAATGTCCTCTGTATGTGTGATTTGTGTGCAATATAACAATGTCGTATGTGCAAATGAATCAAAACTTTTTGCCATGCATCTGTGACTCCTAGAGAGGGTATTCTGAAGAAGTTTTCTTGTTCTGCACTGCAGGAACTTTATTGGTTAATGAAAGGATGCTAGAATCATATGTCATTGCACGGGACCGATTTCTTATTCCTAGTGGAAAAATGTTTCCCGGAGTAGGAAGGTAAGTTCTTGCTTACCATATGCTAGTTATGTTATTGCATAATATTGTGATCATTGACATTTATTCTTGAGAGTAAATCTTAGTCAAGCTTTGAGATGATTTATGGATCGAGGTTGAGTGTTGTATGAGGCTAAAGTTTAGGGGATTACAGGTTAAAGGATAAAAAAGAAAGATTTGGGGATTAGTTGAGAAGAAATGCTACCAAATCAATAAAGTTAGCTACTACCAATTGAATTTTTTTAGATCAATAAAAGAATTTAAAGGTTTGAAATTTTGAGGGAGAATTTAGAGCTATCAAAAGTGGCCCGGCCCGCGGGCCCGACCCGCTTTTTTGCGGGCTTTGGACATGAAAATTAGGCCCGAATTTGGGCCCGGCCCGTTTTTTCGTGCGGGCCTTGGACATTTAAAATTAAACTTTTTGGTTACTTTTTTAGGCCCGGCCCGAAAAAGCCCGCCAAGCCCGCACTAAATTTTCGGGCTTTGGCTAAGAAATTTGGGCCCGAACCAAGCCCGGCCCGCTTTATGGGCTTGATTTTTATGCATCGGCCCGGCCCACGATCACCTCTAGGAGATTTAATTCCAAACTGTTGATTTTTGGTTCGTTTGTTGTCTTAAGTACATGTGTAGGATACTTGATACGTTTTACAAGGGTATTCTATATTGATATCTTTATGTGATACTTTAATTTTCGTCCCCACCACTCAAATTATTTATGTAAACTTGCAATCAAGTTTTTCTTTTAGTCTAATCTTTTGTAATTGCCTTTTCTAATGTAAGAAATTCTATTCATGTAGAATACATATGGCACCATTCAGCGATGAATATCTGTTCGTTGAAATTGCTAACAAGGTATACATACTTTAACGCTATCTTTGGTGCTAGTCTGCTAGAATTGTAGATCTTGAATTAGTGTTATAGTCTATCCAATTCCAAAATACTCCTTTTCATTTTCTTTTTTGACGTGTCACAAAAAAAAACTTTTTACACTTTGATTCTTGTAAAGGTTCCACTAATATTTTTATATATCTCTCTGGCCACTACTTAAATAGTTAGGGCCCCATACTCTTATATTCAAATTTGAAAAAGAAACCCACTCACATCTGGTATTTCAATAAAATAAGCTCCAGTAATTAATGCCATGTCTACCTTTTATTAAATAATATAACAATTGCTAACTAACTAACCACCAATTTTTTTAAAACATGTGCCTTGATATGTGTTATGAATAAATTGTGATGGAGAGAGCATATAGTTCTACAGTAAATATATTAGGATGAATACAACTTATACAAGGACTTTAGATTGGTATTTTTGCATTTTCAACTGAATTGTTTGTCACTTGATTGTGTTTCAAAACTCAGTTGTAGTCTCAAAAAATCAATATGTACCTTTCCCCAACATATACTTGCATACTATATGAAACATGTGGCGTTTTTCCTTATATGTGCGAACATTGGATGATCTTTCTAATGGGCTTGGTTTGACTATTTTGTGAACTTGTTTTCATGTGATGACAGATTGCATTTTTTGACATTTGCAATTGATATCCCAGAGAAACAGCTATTACAAGAAACTGTCTTTCGAAGGAAGCTGCATGCAAATGCTGCCCTAGTATTTCCCAGCTTGCTTAACTGTCCCAAGAACAACATTCCAGTTTTAGAATATAAGATCACTGATGTGTATGACAAAAAATTATAAATTGTTTTACCATTATTAGCGTCTCCTCTTTAACCAAAAACCATTGTCTTTATGATCCGGGGAATGAAGTATGGAGCAGTGGCTCCATCTTCACTTCTTATCCTAGGGGTCAGGTTCGAATCATCGTACCAGCAATATGCCGGAAGATTTCTTACCTAAAAAAACAAAAAAACATTGTATGCGATGAATGGAAGATATTCATTAGTCAACATCTAAGTACTTTTCAGATATGGATATAGGATGATAAAGACCTTAGTTGTCACTTAAAGATGAACCATGAATGTTAAATATTAGAGTTGGTTGGATACTTCTGATGAATCAGGTGGTGCTATGTTATTCACCTGCTGCACTGGTTGTCTTCTGTGTCTATAGGTTGCTGCATTTGTTGGTCTGCACACTGTTAAAATTTCAATTAGATAATAGATAAAAGATTTTCAGTGCCATCCCTAGCATTTTACCACTAACCCACATTCCTACCAATAAGCTAGGAATAGGCCAACTAGTAAACTATGTCCCAGCACTATTTATTTCCATCGTTTCATTTGGAATTTTGTACTTGTTATTCCGCCAGAGTTGTATTTTTTCCCATTTCCATCAGAATCTAGTATGAGTACTGCTTATTTCTATATTTGCATTTGAAAAGCTCTCACGTCACCTTTTCTCATTCATTGCTTGCTTGCTTATACTTGTGTGTAATCTCTAGTGTTCGATCTTGTTCCATTTTCTAGTCTTGCAACTTTTGCAGTGACATGTTCACTAAAAGAATACTCTCGTAGTGAATCATTTATTAAAAAATTGCCTTTTCTGTTAGTAGAACTTTCAAATGTTGGCTTAATTCTACACTTGAATGCTTCCTTTTAAAACTTATGTGCATAAGTCCACCTTTATTTTTAAAAGTAATGTGGCTTCATATTCATGTTTGAAAATTATCTCGTCTTGTTCTGAGTAATATCTGCGCCACAAATTCATCTTTTGGTGACTTGGATAGTCTGAACAAGTTCAACTGATAATGTCTCTGTGTGGGTGGGTGGGTTTATGTGTATTTGTATACACGAACATGCTGAAATGTGAGACTAGATTCTGTTCTGTGACTTTGGGTTTTCACTGTTGCCATGGAATTCTAAGAATGAATTTAATTACTTCTCAATTTTTTAGGCGCTCTTTTGGCAGCAGCAAAATTATTTTGGAGTGGATTTGACCTCATTGTATGGATCCGCATTCCAAGGTTACTTTTCCCAGGTATTTTTTGCGTATTTTATTTGCATACCTAGCCACCTAGGTGATATTGATTTTTGAGATCCTTCCATGTAGAAGTGGATTGTTAAAATTGGCGATATTAATTTTTTATTTTTTATTTTTTATAATTCTCATTGTATATATTGACATATTGTCTATTTGTGTGCACTTCTGGCTTTGCATTGCGCATTCATCTTTAATTTTTGGAAGTGATTGATATGAATTTGTGGAGTGATTTTATTTTCATTTGTTTATTCATTTTTGTAAGTTGGAAATGGGCTTTTGGAGTTATTAATGCTTTATAGGGCATATGAAAAAAAAACCCCACAGTCAGCTGTGAAGTTCACTGTTCACTGCCTATGCATTTTGGTATATGGTTATGTACATAGACTTTTGGCTTTAGAAAAATTGATTTTAAAGGTACCAAGACTACTAGCGTTTCGTTACCAATCATGTTTTATTTTACATAGGTATCAACTTTAAAGGGTCTTATTTTATGCGATTCAACCCTGAACTGGTCCGTGGCCAATCGCAAGGCAAAGGCGCTTGCCTCTTTTAGGCGAGGCTCAATATTTTTTTTTTTACAAAATGTTTTTTTTTTCTTTGGTTGTATTTAAGATTAATTAAAATCCATATCAATTTTTGTGATGATATATGTAAAACCAATGTTTGTTTCAATCTGAAGAAACTAATCATTCTTCAATTTACAAAATAAGTCTAAAATATTTTCCTTAGAGCGCAAAGGCGCACCTCAATAAAGGCACTATGAGGCACATACTTCTCATAGGTCGATTTCGCCAATTTTCCCGAGTGGGAGTGTGGCACGCTTTTTAAAGTAAAGTGTGACCATTCATTTTTCATGAGCATTTCCTTGTATTAGCTGTGGTAAGTTTCTACACTTGGTTTTAATTGCTGTTGTGGTTCCAATTAAATTGTATTTGCACATCATGGAAGCATGCATTCTTGCACTGCTGTGAGATCAAACAGTTGTTGATATGTTTTTCTTTGTCATTCTTTCTTTCATTCATCCATTCTTTGTTTATTAGTTTCCCTTGTTTTTCTTTTATTTTCAGTGAAATAACACACTGTTTTCACGCTGATGCTTTTGCAGCCTGTGGTAGATGCTTTTGACCCAAGGTTACTTGTGGCGCCTGCTACATTTCATGTATTGGATTTTAATTCCATAAAGGTTAGTTGTTAGTTGAGGTGATTTTGCCTTGTGCTTAGTGCCTTAATGTTTCATTTTTCATTTTCTAAATAAGCCAGTTTTCCAGCAAAGGGAAATAATCACAGAATTTGTCACAATTGTATTTTTAACTCTGACTACTACCATAGCAATATAGCTTTCAAGGGTATTTATATCTTAAAAGCTATGTGGAAGTTAGTAATGTATCAGATGATATAATCTTACAAAACCCTCAGGGTCCATTGATGGAGTAATCCTTTTTTGGTGGTTCCTTCACATTATTTTTTATTGCTCTTTCCATTGTTTTAAAATATTGTGAACTTACATTTTAATGTTCTCCTAGGCACACCTTTGACCATTAATATCTTCAATCACCGTTTCTTTTTAGTTGCTACATTTCATTTCAGCATGAATTTTAGACTTGGAAAAGTGTGACCCATGCTATAGAGGGAATAGGTTAGGGGAATTACACAAACTTTTAAGGGAAAATATATTTTTGGTCAAATGAAATAACTATTTAGGGATTTGTGAATAAGGAAAATGGAGCAACTAAATAGGTACACAGTGAGTATTTCAAATAGTTATAAAAGTTATTTCTTTGAAGAAAGTCCACGCTAAAAAAAATAAAATTGTGATGACTGTAACATGATTCAACTTGACTGCATTTATTCATATGTCAATGAAATTTCATCGTTTTGTAAATGTGTGACCCTAACGGAGCAATTATTAAACTATGTAAAGAGAGTGTAACATTTCTCTTTTCTCATGTATCGTGCGAATGACGAATTGTTTATAAGAGTAATGCTATTGAGGATACATGCTTTCTTGAGTTCCACTGTCTTGTTACTATTGCTTATTATCTCTTAGGCCATGTTCTTCTGGACTTAATTTTTGTCTAGACAAATTCAACTTAGCTTAACTTCTGATGAATCTAGGATTTAGTTTAGTTCAATTCAATTGAATTCAGTCAATTCAATCAGTTCAATTCAAACAAATTCAATTGAGTGCTATTCAGATTAACTCAGTCCAAAAGAACAAGGACTTAATAGTTAATTGGACATTGCTCTTAGTAACATTAATTTGAGGAAACACTCTTTTTAGAGTTTGAGGAGCTTTAGGATTGTTTTTTTCCCTAACTTGCCTCAACTTTCAAGTAGTGTCTTGATTTTCTTTATTGAAGGTATGGTGTTGAAAAGAAATTAAGTGGAGGTGGAGTGATTCACATATAAAATTTGCTATACCTTAGTGTTTGGTAAAATATTTAAATAGCCATCTTAATAAGCGGATTTGAACTTTCAAAGGTCTAAGGCAGGAATACATTTTTTTTCTTACATTTGTAAATAATTATGATCTTGAAGGAACCAGGCAATGATTGATTTTAGGGTCTTATTATAGGAGGTTGAAATGCTTGCATGCAATTGGAACTTTTTGGAATTTTTTTCTTTGATTATTCATTTTATTATCTGTTCAAAATAATTTAGCTTTTTGATAGGGAATCTGAAAACTTTTTGATATAAGGATTTATAACTTGTAGAAATGAACTCTCCTATCTGAATTGTTGTGAGGATTTCCTAGAGCCTTAGGCGCGCCTCAGTGCGATAGGATTTCCTAGAGCCTTATTATAGCTTTTTGATAGCGATAGGATTTTATTATAGCTTTTTGATAGCGATAGGATTTTATTATAGCTTTTTGATAGCGATAGGATTTCCTAGAGCCTTAGGCGCGCCTCAGTGCGCCTTGGTGTGCCTCATTGAAGTGAGGCGCACCTAAGAAGTAAGGGGAAAAAGGCTGGAAAAAATATGGGGAAAAAACATAAATGCGCCTTATGGTGCGCCTCAGTGCGCCTTGCTTGCGCCTAGCCACAAGCGCCTCGCCTTGAACAATTTAGGCGCTTACCCCCTTGCGCCTTAGCGCCTAGGCGCGCCTTTTCAAACACTGTTCTAAACTAGATAATACCCGAGCAAATGCTCGGTTTTAATTAATGGTTAGGAAATATTTTTTAGTGGTTAATAAAGTATATAAGTATACTCTATCACTTAGAAGTATTGATATGTTGAAATGGATAATCCAGGCTTAGTTATTACGCTAGTACTACCTCCTTATTGTAATATCACAACTTTTGTCATTTTAAGTTGTAACATAATACTTGCAACAAATTTTTTTATACTATATTAATTTAGTGAAAAAATTACCCATGTGTAGCTTTTTTTTAAAAACTTTACTTTTGTAGTGGGCCCAATTAATTATTCATTTTTCACTCTACCTCTCTTTAAATCCATTTTTTTGCCTAGGAGTCCGTATCGTATATATTTGCTCATTTGTGTGTTCATCAATACCAATAAACTAATAGAGAGAAAAAGGGAAAATTTATATATTATGATAAAAATTGTGCAAAAAAAGTAAGAGTGAGAAGATGATAAAGTAACTTTGGGAAAAAATATATCAATAAATGTATACAACTAATAAAAGAATAAAATTTTACTATAGTTAGATAATGTAGGAAGTTAGCAAATTAAAATAAAAACAACTCAAAAAGAAAAGTGCGCAAATTAAATAAAGACAAAGTGAGTAATTTATTTAGTAAATAAAAAAATTATTTTTTTATGTAAATGTTTGTCAATTATATTATGTTAATATTTTTTTGTTATAATATTATTTTAGTTAAAAAAGATATTTATTTGGGATTTTATTTATTTATCAGGGTATTAATTATGGTGTTAAATATAGAGAGAGGTAGAAAAGTGAGATTAGGAGGGAAAAAAGAGAGTGGGAGGGAAATAGTGGTTAGTGTTTTAGTTGTATAGAAAGATTTGTAGGGATACATCAATCTTAATGATGGAAGTTTAATATGGTTATGAGTAGCATTTCTATTCCTGGGTACTGGTAACACAGAAACGTCATCTCATGGGTGTTAAGCTTTGCATAATTTTCTTCATGAACTGATAACTTTGAAAATTACATGCCATCGTAATTCATGAGCCTTTGAACATTTTGTTTTTGGATGATGGTTTATGGTAGTAATTTTAGATACATCAATCGTAATGATGGAAGTTTAATATGGTTAAGACTTATGAGTAGCATTTCTATTCCTGGTTACTGGTAACACAGAAACGTCATCTCATGGGTGTTACAGCTTTGCATAAATTTCTTCATGAACTGATAAATTTGAAAATTACATGCCATCGTAATTCATGAGCCTTTGAACATATTGTTTTTGGATGATGCCATGATGGTTTATGGTAGTAATTTTAGTGCTTGAAGCTGTTTTTTTAAAATTGCAATAAAGCACATGGAGTAGAGGTGGGATAACCTGGTTTTCTTGGCTATTTTATGAACTGTGGCCTCTGATGGTTTTCAAACACATATTCTTTGGAATTAGCGCAACTGGCATATTTTATTGTGATGTCTCACGTCTGTTGGAGATACCTAGTAGGTTTGATATTTTGCTCAGTTTTTCCATATTTCATTTGCTAACACCTCTATCCTTGTTTGTATAAAGGTAAAGAAAATGTCAGAAGGGACAGGGTCTGCAGATTCATAGAATTTCACTTCAATCTTAAAATATTCTTCACATCTCATCTTGTGTTATTTCCTTGAAAGGATGGAATAATGGACTGGAGACCTTTTCTTACTCATACATGATACCCATGCCACTAATTTTTCGGCAATGGCTATGCACGGAGAAAGTTTTATTTAGAATTGAGCTCATGTTTATGCTGTGAAATTGTGAATTGCTGAACTAGATTGGGAAATTGTAAAATTTGAGAAAATGTAAGGTACAGAAAAGTAAAATGCTTATAGCTGCTGCTGTCTCTTCATCCTTACTCCCTGAGCTGCTTAATTGCTTATTTGTCTTACTCCCTCAGCTACTTGTTCCCTACTCTCTCAACAGTTTTTATTTTTTTTTTTATTTTTTTATCTTTTCAAATTGCATTTAGACTTTGCTTTTCAAATTCATGATCTATAACTTTTGGAGAAAATTGTCTTTACAGGAGGAGCATTTACATGAAATTGACATTCCATTAAAATACACTGCTACAGTGGGCACAAGAGTACATGGTTTAGCTTGTTGGTTTGATGTTTTGTTTAATGGAAGGTAGCTGACCAATTTGGAGCCTCTTTTGAGCTAGCATTCACGTGCTGTGTTTTTGTAGGCAGGATGGATACTTATTACAGTAATAATGTAATATTTATGTGCAGTTCGGTCCAGAGATGGCTCACCACCGCACCTGGTTCACCGACTACGCATTGGTACCAGATACGCTGTGTTCTCTCACAGCCTATCTATGTCATGGCTGGACAAGAAATAACTGGCAATCTTCGCATGGTCGCTCACAATAACCAGAGCTATACCTTAAATCTTACATTGTCAGGTTGGTCTAAAAAACCTCATTCCTGCTATGTTTATTTCTGTCTTTCACTTGTTTGATGAGCTGTACCTGTATGTAGCTAAAATGTGGGGAGTTGGTGCTGAGCAAGGAGGAATTCTTCAGACTTCTTCTGGTATGATGGAACTGAAGGAACCTTACTATAGAATGTCTCAGCCACAAATTCAACCTCAAGCTTGTGTAGTTAATCAAGATCAGCCACCAAATCAGATTTTACAGCAACAGGTACCAATTAGGATCTCGCATCTCTAGTTTGCCCTCTATGATATCATGATATGTTTCTTTGATTTAAATAAAAATTACATCTGCACCTAATTAACTAAATCCTCCATTTATAAACTTTGGGGACACAGTAGCTTCAAAAACCAATGAATGTAAGGTGTAAGAAAAATCAGGAAAGAGAGTGGAAAATGTTGTGTTTTTTCTTTTTTGTAAAAAAGTTTTAAGGTGAAAGTATTTAATGCATGATATGAGGAAGTTGGGATTTGTTTTTGGGAAAAATTGCTTTGAATAATACAACCTTTCAACGATTTACCTTATAAGCTAACCTTTAGATTATTATTTAATAAGCTAACGCCAAAATTAAAAAAAAAAACCCAAATTCTTTCAACCTTTACCCCCAAATTCTTTCAGTAGGCAAAACAACTTACTACAGGCTAAAAAAATGAAATTTAGTTTTCAAAATTAAAACTCTAAAAAACCTACAGCTTTGAAGCGTTAAAAAAAAACAGCTCTCCCCTAGTAGATTAAAAAAAACCCATTCGAAGAGCCATTTATCAGCAAACTGAACATGGAGGCAGAGATACATTGCATAAGATCAATAAACCCAACAGGGGGTGTACTTTGCTCAGGGAGGTTGCACTTTTGATATGTTAATCAAAGGTTGCAATTTTAATCACAACATTATAAGTTATGGTTACATTTTGTTGAGTACATTGTGTTCTTGCATATAAACCTGACACAATGCTTCATTTATCTGTGAATCAAAAGTTGGAGTTTTTCTTTCTAGAAATCTTTTTGAAGTTGAAGTGGAGAAGAAGAATGGAGGAAGAATGTTGGAGTGGAGAAGAAAATGGAGTAAGGTACATTAGAGTGATTTTTTATTTTTTAAAAAAGAAACCTGCAAGTTACCAGCTACAGTAGGTAAATTACTTCTTTTGCGTACGGAAAGAATTTGGGGGTAAAGGTTAGCTTAGTAAATAATAATTGAAAGCTTAGCTTTTTAAAAGTAAATAGCTGAAAGGTTGTATTATTCAAAGCAATTTTCCCTTTTTTTTGCCACAAATAGAATAAAGTGGTAACTAACAAAAAGAACGGCTGATTGGCAAAAGTGTAACCAACAAAAAGAAAGGGAGAAAATAATTAATACGCCTCTTCTGTTGAGCCTAAGGATTTCTTTTTGTGTGCTACTTGTGACACAAAGTATCCTTATTGTTGGTTTTTCCTAGGCAACATATCTTTATTGATCCATTAGAATTCAATAGGAACAATTTTGATCTAGCTGGTAGGATCTATAATCTATACTGAAACAGGAAATACTGACATCACCTAATGGCTAATGCCACATGTCATACTCTCATGAAATTTTTTCCCTCCAAAAAAAATGATGATATCATCTTTTATTTTCATTAATTACTGCACTCAAGTTTGAAAAAAATAATAAATGTTTCCTAGGAATTATAACTACATTTTTTTCCACATAAAACTTTTTAAAAAACATATTAAAGGGTCAAGTGTAGTAGTTAATTTCAAATTACGAACTTTTTTTTTTCAATTTGCAGTCATTTGAAGCTTTACATTAATCAAAATTGCAAACATATGATTGTTTTTCAATGCCTATAATTTAAAATTTGACTACTTTAATTTGTTGTAAAAAGCAATGTTTCCTTGAAAAAAATTATATAAATCATGCAACGCACAAGGCTCTATTTCTTTATTTTATGGATTAATACTGCATGATGGAAATCAACCCAAGGTGTCCATTTACTAATAGAAGCAACATGACCCTTACAGAGCATACAAATCCAAAACTTTTATCAACAGCATTATGTTCTTGGAAGCCATAGGTAGATCACAATTTAACACAAATGGGGACTTAATTTAGGATAGAAAATAGGGGAAAATTTTCACTACTGTCCAAGTAGTAGCTCAAAGAAATAGCAAAGATATGCAAAGGGTAGAAAGAGAGGTCAAAAAAACCATTACAAAGGAGACAGTCACATTGTTCAAGTGCTATTGTAAGCAATTGGAGAGAAGTGGTTAGTTTGTGGTCCTTACTTTTAAAAGGTACAAGGCACAATAAGGCAAAATTAAAAATACTTGCTAAATAAAAAACACTGTATAGCAAATTTATATCATAACATCATATACTTGCTAAATTATAAAAAAAATTATAAATGCATAAAATGACATAAAGCAAATATAGTTCATACTTCCATGCCACGAAAACACAACATATGTAAGTTAAAAGCAAAATAAAGCAGAAAGGGCAATAAAATTAACATAAGGCCCTTAAGTATTTGAACTATGGAAAAAAAAAAACAAACAGAAGTTAGAAGAACTTTAGCACTGCTGCAGAATATAAAAGTTAGAAGGGGAGAAGAAGTAGAAAATGGAAGAAGAGGAACATCTTAAGGGACAATATGGCATAAATTCAAAGAGGGAAATAAGGCATAAATTTGAACCATTCAAAAGGAAAAATATGAAGGAGAAAAGAAAAGGGAAGAGGGAGAGAAAGGGAAAAAAACATAAAGGAGCTTACCTGATTTCCCCAGCAGCAGTTGGGGGCAGTGGCGGTCACAATTTGAATGACTCAATTTAAGGTTTAAGAGTACGTTAGGTTAACAAAAAGTTTCTTTTTTCCTCCCCTCTCTTCTCAGTCACATGCTTAAGTTTAAAAGGCGCAAGGTGCACCAAGGCTCAAATGGTCCATGGAGCCTAGGCGCAAGGCGAACGTGTGCGCCTTTGTTTGCGAGGCACATGCATTAATTTATTTATTTCAAATTTATTTTTCTTTCATTGTATTTAATACTAATTAAAAAGATCCTTAATGATTTAAATAATGATATCTCTATTATATAAGCCAAGGGGGAGCCATGGTGTCCCCCCTCAAAAAATCTTAAATACCCTTCAAAAAATTTCTAAATACTCAAAGTATATAATATTAACTGAAAAGGAAAGTTTTGTATTTTTTAAAATGAAAATATTGCAAAATATATAATTCAAAAAAATAAAACACAAACACCAAAATTCGTATTTTTAAATTCTCTACAATTAGATACCCATATTGTTTAGTTTTTCACACAAATATTTTCTTTTTTATTAGTATAAATCTCTAATATATACAAATGTCTAAAATACCGATCTTTCCATACTTATAAAATAAAGATAATTAAAATATAAATTAAATTCAATCAATCAATAGAAAAAAAAAAGAATTATTAATCAAAGAGCATATATTTATTTATTCCCCATAAAATATAACAATTTTTTATCTTTTTAAATGAAAATATAAAAAATAAATAATTCACAAAGATAGAAAAAGCAGCAAAATTAATATTTTTGAATTTCTTACAAATGGACACCCATATTTAAATAGCTTTTCACATTAAATTTTTATCTTTTAATCACAGTGAAAATTTGATCATAGATAGTGTAGTAGATAAAATTCAATTTTAATCAATTAAATAATCATAATCTTATTTGCAACAAGCTCAGTGTTTGAAAAGGCGTGCCTAGGCGCTAAGGCGCAAGGCAATAGGGGCTAAGCGCTTAATTTGGCCAAGGCGAGGCGCTTGTGGCTAGGCGCTCTGAGGCGAACCGTTGCTTTTTTCCCAGATTTCCCCATGCCTTCTTAGGTGCGCCTCACTTCAATGAGGCGCACTAAGGTGTGCCTAAAGCCCTAGGATGTCCAATCGTCTTGGTGCGCCTTAAGCCTTATTATACATTGATGATGCCTACATTGAAAAAATTAGTTTTTTTCGAGAACCCATACAGAAGGCAAGAAACACATGGACATGATTGTAGATTTGTAGTTACCATCATTTTTGAGGTCTTAAATGAGCTAATGCAAGAGATTCCTAACAAAACACAACAGTGATAAATGGGGCACAAATGCAATTGCAAGTTTAGCCAACCATGTGAATATAAATGTCAAGTAACGACTTTTAGGAAAGCTACTTAATTGTAGCCTTAACTGCTACATGAGGATAAATTAGGTCCATCTTTTTGTTCATGGAAGTTGTTGTTTGGGGTTATCAAAGTTGAGCGTTGTTGAACTAGTACATGCCTACATTGAAAAAAATAATAATAAATTTAGAAATGTGGATTCATATGAGCAGTTACAAATGCAAATTTCTTTTTCGTAAAAACTATGGTTATCCTCTTAGGAAGTCCCCAATCCTTCAAAAGTGAAGCTTCAATCACAATTTTTGGTGACAACCATTCCTTTTTACTTTTTAGCTTGCACTTGTGACTTAAGATCATCTAACTACATGGAATATAACTATGAAAATATTATCAAATGGACCTCATTCTTCATAGGATGATTAGAACCTTACATGAAAAATTCTTACGTTTTGTTTGAATACCAAAATAAAAGGAAAATGAAGGGGGAGGAAAAACAATGGAGAAGGAGATTCACTTACAAATTTCTCTTATTTTAGAGTAGTGTTTAATGAAAAGAGAGGGAAAATGGATCCTTCCTTTTCTCTCACCTTCCTCCAAACGTTTATTCAAATGAGGAACTTGTGGAAAGGTATGTAGCATGGACTTCATTCTGACATGGACTTATGATTCTCAAAGTTACATTGAAAATTTTGAAAACTTCTACTCCTTCCGTAACATAATTTTGGCAACAAACTAGGTGTGCGCGGACTCCCAGGGAAAATATCTTAATCTGATTTTAATACATTAAACAAACCCTAATCCCACACTACTAATCAAACTTAACCTAACTAAAGACCCAGCCAACAACAGCACACCACCACCACCCTACTCACCATTCACCATGCAGCAACCACCGGCGAACAAGCACGAGCACCAGCGCAACCACCTGCACACAAGCACCAACGCAACCACAAGCAACAGCACCAACGCAATCTCCAATTCCAAAATGAAAACCCAATTCGAAAATCAAAAGCAAAAAAAAAAAAAAACCCAATTCGAAACCCTAAACCACAAATCGACCCACCCACCACCACCCAAATCAACCCATACACCACCCAAATCGACCCAAAACCTACCTTCAACGCAGAGAGAGAGAAGATCGACCCAAACCCACCAACCAAATCGACCCATCGCCGCAAATTGACCCACCTTGTTGTGGTGGAGATCGACGGAGAGAGGCGGGAGATCGATGGAGAGAGAGGCAAGAGATTGTGGTGGAGGTCGTGGTGGAGGGATAGTGGTCGGAGGAGAGAGAAAGATTGGCGATCGTGGTGGAGGGAGAGTGGGCGGAGGAGAGAGATCGTGGTGGAGAGAGAGGGTGGCAGCTATTGTGACAGGGAGGGGAGAGGAGGAGAGAGAGTGGGAGAGGAGGGAGCTAATTAAGTTTAATGACATTTTTAACATATATTATCTGTTTTTAATTTTTTTTATAATGGCATTTTTGTAAATATTTGGACTTTTTATTACCAAAAATAGAAAAAAAAAAGTTTGGTGCCAGAATTAAGTTACATCCAAATATGGCAATTGTTGCCAGAATTATGTTACGGAGGAAGTATATTTTCTTATGACATTCTTTTCAATGTTGTATCCTTTATCTTTTTCCATAATGTATCATTTGCCATTTTGCCCATTCTATATATGTATGTTTGTGTTCATTCTTGTGCTACCTTGTCAAAGGATTAAGTTGGTGTAAAGAAAAAAGGTAGAGTTAGGCATGGGTTAGGTGGTCTAGCATGAGGGCCAACCGGATACAAAATTAGCATGAGTTGACACATCATGACACAACATGAGAGGCACATTGTTGGATTATTGGCAGTGTATGGATATTATTTTAAAAATGTGGCATGAGCCCAATATAAGCATGAGGGACAACCTGTATGTTGTGAACAAAATCCATAACTCTATATTATTACAAATATAACCGTGCTTGGCACTTGGACTCTCTAAGCACAGTCGTGTCTTACTCTAATGAAAAGGTTAATTATGGAGACATAGAGTAATCAAGGAATATTATAAAGAATTGCAAGTTTAGATTGGAGATGGATGTTATGAATGGTTAAAAGGGATATTTAGACCCCATATGGTGTGTCATATGATTTTGCACAGATTTGAAAGAACAAATTTAAGGGTGTAAACGAGAAAATTAATTGAAATAATTTGAACACAAGAATGAGATTATAGGTTACTGGTCTTAGAATTATTTTGATTAATTTGCTCGTTTACACCCTTAATTCTCTGTTTCAAAATGTGTGGAAAATGGTTTGTTACATTTAATTTGGAACGGAGGAAGTAATAATATATACTGAGATAGCCGAATAATCCAAATCACAATGGTTTGAGTGCTATAAATACGTGAAAAAATAAAAAAATTACAATATCATATGACGAATTTCATATTTTGATAGCGATCAATTACAACATTCAAACACTAAATCGTAATTGTAATCCGTAAACTATAAAATTAAGAAATAAATCACTACGGCTACATTTACACCAATAAAATCATAAAGTAAATTGTAGTTGAATTTTACATCCATTGGTATTTGGTAAATTAGCATCTATTGTAGTAAATCAATTATAAAATAGTATTAATTAGCAATTGTTAGCTAGGGTCAATTGATCAATTAGCTTTAATCTAACAAATATAAATCTAAAAAAAGTACTCCCTCCGTAACATATTATTGGCAACGATTAGATATTTTTCTTCTCTACTTTATGTCAAATCGTTGCCATTAATATGTTACGGAGGGAGTACTTCTATTCTTTATTAATTACGCATTGATATAATTTTTTTTGCTCATGAAAAAAATTCCAAACGTAATTTTTAAAAAGGAACGGGAGTAAAATGTTAAGTACTCGTCGGTGGTGGAAAAGTAACCCTGTGTCGCCAGCAACTGTAGTCTGCGTGAGAGGACAAGGGTTACTATGATAGGTCTTTGGCCTTTGTGTCTGCATCTTTCTTTTTGAATTTTGAAGGGAATCAGTAAGTGTTAAATGACAAAAGACTCAAAAAATAAAATATAAGTGAAGATGCTATGATAGGGCTTGAACCCATGATCTATGTAGCGTGCAAGGCTTTGAAAAAGTGGCGCACCACTGGGCTGCCTTTTGTTCAACCAAATTACACATCATGTTGTGCCTTGACTTCTCAATTAGTTGAAAACGAAATCAAAATTGATATTTAGAAAATTAACTAGCTTCTCTACTAAAAAACTAGCAATTGACTTCACTTTGTGATGAGTACTTGGTTAAAGCATTTTCATCTTTTTTTTTTCTTTTTTTTTTGGTAAAAATGTTCATCTTGTTTATGGCGCACTTATTCCAAATTCTCTTGCTGTCATGTATGATGTATGTGTGGTTTTGCATAACACAGGATATGAACTTGCAATCACTGGATATTGAAGCAGCTGAATTGCTACAACAAGAATTGGAAAACGCAGATGTTCCAATCCATTAGAAATGCCTGATGGCTGAAAGACATGCTTCTTTGAAGGCCCACACACATTGAAGGACTGGGGTGTGGAGAATTTCTGGGCTATGTTCAATCTATTGTGTGATAGTGCTTCCCATACATGCTATGTCCATTTGTTCTCCGCTGTTTATTTTATCCATGGTCCAGTAAATGTTGGTCACTGTGAATTATGATATTCTTTGATAGTGGTTTAGAATCTGATATTGTACAAGTATCAGCTTAGAGCAAGCCGAATTAGCTTGGTAAAAGTTGCAGTTTTAACGTTGTTTTTCTTTTAGTTTATTATTTTGTTTGGCAGTTCGATTTAGCTATTGGCATCAAGTGTTGGTCCACTGATTTTTGCTGAAGGCATAAACTTTCAACAAGGAAAAATTGTTCTTGTTGATTTCCTTTCATTGATATTTTGCCTTTACCAAATAACAATCTTATCTCACCCTCTTAGCTGCCTCCAGCAAGCTACCCAGAAGGATGCTCTCTTTAAATCCAGGGAGGTCCTAGAATGTTGTTGCTGCAATAAACCACACTAACACAGCTGCAAAAACTGCTCAGTAAAAGCAGAGTGTAAGGGGAAAGGCCAGTTGCAGGCCTTTTGCTATGTCTCTTGATAGGCTCTTGTAGTGATCCAAGAAGTGCAATACTGTATCTTAGATTGTAACATGTATCAAAAGTGGAAAGAGTGATTAGGGTGTAGCAATTGTAAAAGGCTACATCAAACTTTTTTTCTGGAAACTAAGCCAAGGACAAAATTGGAATCCCATTATATCTTGGTCGTCCATCTATCGACCTAAGTCACATGGTGGTTTTGGTCTTTGCCGCACTGCTCCAACAAACTTTGCTTTTCTAGCCAAATTGGCTTGGAAAGTTTTATTCCAACCCAATAATTATTGGGTTTCTTTTATGCACCTCAAGTACTTGTCCCACATTTCTTTTTGGGATTATAAACCTAATAGTTTGGACTCATTCATTTGGAAACATATTTTAACGTCCAATTATTCATGAAGGCATCTGTTGGAAAATTGGGATGTACTTTCCATCCTATTTTGGTTGGATAAATGGGCATATTAGCAACTGTTTCGAGATATTTTGCAATTAAAAAGTGCTTTGTTTAATTTTTTTTTTCTCTTACTGTAGCGCATTTTATTACCCCTAATAATGAATGAAATATGACTCTACTCTCTTTGGTAGTTCCACTATATATGGCTAATCACATAAAATACCTTTCCTTCCTCACCTTCCTCTTCCAGATTCTCCGATCTGGGGCTTGACAAATAATGGCGAATTTTTGGTTTAATCAGTAATTTGGCTTGCTCACCATCCAGATCATATGCCTAAAGCTCCATCTTTTTCTTTGACAAGCCTATTTCTACACAATTTACGCTTTTTACTCGCCACATTATTCCCCTTCGTACCTGCCCTCTATGCCACCTTTGATGAGAATACTAACCATCTTATTCTTCACTGTCAAGTTGTTCATCAAACCATTGAATCACCCACAAACTCCAAAATATTCTCATTATCCGATGTCTTTTATTGGAATTACATCAATGCTTCGTTATTTACACCGTCGCCACCCACGATTTCTTCCTATGATAACCTTTGCTCTATAATCTTTCTGGAAGAGTCGAATTGCCCTGGTCTTTAAGGTCACACTATTCAATATTCTCTCGACATTTTATCGCTGCCTCTTGTTCGCCTCACTTCCTACATCACAACTTTTCCTTCTTCCCCCAACACCCCTTCTATTCCCACTCTCACCACAATAAAACAACCCCTTCGCTCCTTGTTTCCTGGCATCTGCCTCAATCTCCTGTAGTCATGCTTAATTTTGATGGGAGTTCTTCAGATACTTCAGCAGCAGCCGAATTCGTCATTCGAGATTCTATGGGCAAATGTCTTGCAGCCCATACCTTTAACCTTGGTACTACTTCTCCTATGCTTGCTGAGTTTTTTGCCATGTGCAATGATATTCAACATTTACTTTATTTCGGGTTCCTTCCTATTGAGATCGAAGGGGACAATCTTCTAGTGGGCAATGCGGTAAACAATTAATGTCGTCTACCCTGGAAGCTTGCCAATCTTGTCACCGAGATCCAATCCCTTCTTCCTCTCTTTACGTCTTCAGTAGTTCGTCATATCTATAAAGAAGGAATCGAGCGGCGGATTGGGTAGCCAACATCGGTCACTTTGTTAACTCTTCTCTATATATTTTGTTTGATCATAATTGTCAGTTGTATACTATACTTGTCCGTTTGATCATACTTCACTATGTACTACCCTAGTTTGAAGGGCTACCTAATACTGTATTCCATCTTTTTATCATATTAAAAAAAAAGTCAAAGTAGTGTGTCGGACGGTCCGACCATCGGACCGTCCAACACTTGTATTTTTTTAACAACTGATGAGGGGATCTAAGTTTAGTAATATGTGTCTAGGTCAAAGAAATAGTGTCCAGGTCCAACAACATTTGTCCAAGTTTAACAATATTTTTCCAGGCTAAACAAGTTTCACGAGATTTACAAATATCATCAGGTTTATAAGTAGATTTCCAGGTTTAACAATATATGTCCAAGTTAGACAGATATGTGTCCAGGTTTAACAATATATGTCCAGGGGTAACATAATGTGTCCAGTGTTAATAATATGTGTCCAGGTTAAACAAATTTTCATCAGGTTTACAAATTTTTGTCCAGGTTCAACAATTTGTGTCCATGTTCAACCATATATGTCCAGATTTAACAATATGTGTCTAGGTCCAATAATATGTGTCCAGGTTTACAAATATGTTTCCAGGGTTACAAATTTGTGTCCAAGTTTACAGATATGTGTCCAGGTCTACCAATACATGTCTAGGTTTAACAATATGTGTTCAGGTTCAACAATATGTGTCCAGATTTAACATTATGTGTCCAGGTCCAACAATATGTGTCCAGGTTTACAAATATGTTTCCAGGGTTACAAATTTGTGTCCAGGTTTACAAATATGTGACCAGACCTACCAATACATGTCCAGGTTTAACAACATGTGTCCAGGTTAAACACATATGAGTCCAGATTCAACCATATGTGTCCAAGTCTAGGGGACTGGTCTGACAGAAACGTTATTGTCAGACCAGTTTGACACAAAACCTTCTCTAAAAAAATTGTAAAAGGCTAGAGTGTCGCATCAAACACATTAACATATTGTTTGGAACTTTGGGTAGCTAACAAGGAGGGAGAGGAAGGGAAGGGAAGGGAGGGGAGAGGAGAAAAAAACTTCTTCTATTTGGATAGAAGAGAATAGGAGGAAAGGGGAAAGGGGAAAGGAGAGGAGGTAAGTTTCAGGTTTTTTTTTCAATTCTCAACCATGATAATCAATGTACTATAGCTCAAAAGTGAAAGCAATATACTTCAAGAATATGACATAATTGTAACTATGATTATTATAATTGTAACTATAGTTATGATTGTAGTTAATTATTATAATCATTATTATAATTATGATCTTAGTTATAAATATTGTAACTATAGTTATGATTGTAGTTAATTATTATAATCATTATTATAATTATGATCTTAGTTATAAATATTGTAATTATAACTATAATCATGATCTTAATTATAAAATTAAAATAATAACAATAATTCAGCATCTACTTATATTCAATTATATAATAAAGTTTGGGTTTTCAATATACTAGTATTCCATTATGTTGAAGAAAATGGGTTAATAGTATGACAAAACAAAATGAAAAATTGAGGCGTGTACGAAGCACTTTCCTGAAAACAATATTTCCACCCAATACTTAGGCTGAGTTTCAGGAAATTCGTTAACAAGATACAACAATTAACCGTAGCAATCGAGCCTAGTTTCAATCACTACAAATGAAAGTTGAATGTGTGTGTTTCACTTCTATTGCAACAATGGAGGAACTTGTTTTTTGTAAGAGAAGGAGAGAATGGATAATTGTAACTTCTTATGATTCCCTCTGATTTGTAAGTTATGTTATAACTTAACCAAAATGTACAACAAATTGCATCGAAACGACACAACGCAACGGGAAAATAACCAAGCAAAACTGACGCAACCGTCAGGCTCGCGAGTCGCGACCTTAAGTCGCGATTTGCTTCTATCTCATTCTTGCACTTTTGCACTTCAGACCGTTCTCGCGTGTCACGACTGTAACGACCCGACTCGCTTAAATCGGCGCGGAAGAAACCGACGAGTCAAGTAGTTATAAAACTAAAACTTCAACACTTAGAAAATAAACTAATACCTCAAAATATTATTATTAAACCATAAATGTACAATAACCCACAATCTTGTACAAACTAAGTCCAAAAATCAAATGAACTAAAAATAAAAGTCAAGTGCAACTCTAACCACACGCTAGAGTCTTATACAACAAATATAGAATCATAAGTCTAAAACAACGTCTAACAATTCTAATACTACAAAACAACTGTAAATAACAAGAATATAACACGCAAAGCGCCGCTCGCCCAACCCCAAAGCTAAGCAAGAGCATCATCGTCAGATATACCTGAAAAACACAACATAGTCCACCATCAGTGGCGAGTAACATAACTGACTCACCCTAACGGGAACACACAAGCACATAGCATCAATCAAATAACATCACACATAAATCCTCGAAGACACGAGACTACCTCAAGCTCGTAATCCAAACTCGACTAATCACTCGACATCATCACCATACGACATCATCATACGACATTCTATACTCAAACTCTAACTCAGGTGCAATCATTCTAGTTCTAGACCGGACTAGGCTCGTACGGAAGCATCTTACGCAACCGAACTTCTACTATGCCAGGACCGGGCATAAGCCATACACCCAAATCCCACGAACCCAATCAATCTGGGAAATCGTATCCCTAATCCCCAATCATTTGAGCGTACTAGGGATAACATAGTGAGACTCCAAAACTATTCCGATACCGCGGATGGAATAGGGGCAACGTCTTAACCCAAAGACTAAGCATAAGCCATACACAAAGTCAAGGGCGTCTAGAAAAGAAATCAAGCCAAAGATCTCATTAAATCATCATCATTTCATCGTAGTTAATTAAAAACAAGAATACGCCATACTCTTGAAATTAATAACCAAAACATCGAAGTTAACCCAAGAATTGCCTATAGCCATACTCTTGAGACTAACCAAACCTCATATAATCATTCTTAACTCAATTCTTTACTCATCCTAAACCAAATCTTTAACTTTCAAGACTCTTTCTAACACTTTCTTTAACTTTCAAGACTCTTAAAGAACTCATCAAACCTCAACAAGAACTCTAAAGAACTCAATCAAGAACCTTAAAGAACTCATCTATTACTTAAAGAACCTATCAAGAAACTATTCAAGATTCAAGAACTTAAATCAAGAACTCAATCAAGATTCAAGAACTTCAATCAAGAACTCATACAAACTCGACATGCATGCATAATCATCATCAATACCACACGAAATTCTCAACAATATTTTATCAAAATTCATCAAACTTAAACCCAATCACCATGATTTCAAATCATCATGAAAACAATCTTAAAACATGAAAAACTCACCATTAAAACATCATTATAGTACTTTAAAATCAGATTAACGAAATATCTTAAAAACCACGAACAATCATCAACAATCAACCGAACATGCATTTAATCAAAGCTATAAACATAGTACTACCAATTAAGTTGAGTTAGCATGTTACCTTATTGAAGATTACACACAAAATCAACACAAGAAGACCATAAAACCCGCTGCCCAGATTCGAGTCTTGCACAAACAAAGCCCACGCAGCAACACGCACTCGAACACAATCTTGCACCAATCAACACGGCCTCATGCCACTGCCCGTGACCTGCTGCCTTGTACATCCACGAACCAGCCCCACCACTGCTGCCCAGCCAGCACCGTTCTGCCCAGAAACCAGCCACGGACCAGCCCCACACGGCCCTAACCTGCTGCCCAGCCAGACCATACGCACAGCCACACCACTAGCCACGAACACGAACCCAAACCACCCCGAACTAGTGATCTTGCATGAAATTGTTGGGGTTTAGAACATGTCTTAATATTTAAAGATTACTAGAGGTTGAATCTTTAAATTTAGGATTAGAAAGATGGATGAACAAGTTGGGTTTAATGTCATCAAAAATGGCATGGGAAAAGATGGGCAAGGAGAGGGTGCTTGCCTTAAAAAGATGATGGCAAGAGATAAGCAAATGGCAAATGAATCCTCATGCCTTACTAACTCCTCTATTTATAGAGGTTAAGTGAGGTGGGAACATGAAGCAAGTGGCAAACTTGCCATCACATAAGGGAAACCGGCATGGGCTAGAAAAATGGGCTCAAATTGCTCACTTGGGCCTTTTGCACTAATTCATGACTAATCATGATTATTTTGCACTTGGCCCAAAATTAATTAATTAGAAAATTAAATAATAAAATTCTAATTAATTAAAATAAAATAAAATAAGGAAATAATAAACCATTAAAAATAATGGTTACACTAAAAACATTAAAAATAGTCTAAAATAAATTTTAGACCATGCACCGCAACAACAATAATTACAATAAAGTAATTACGAGACTAGCCCAAAATCTGGGGCGTTACAACGACCTTAAGTCACGAGTCGCGATTTTCCACTGTTATTGTTGCACTTTACCTCAACGTTTAACGACATGAATCGCTAAATACCTTCGCATAATTACGAACTTTAAACACATAATACTACGTCTAGTATTATCAATATTCATAACTATATACATTTATATTCTAAATCAATAAATCTCAACATTTCTTCCCCCATTTAGAATATAAACAAACCATTTACATAAACATTCCAATGTTACAAGCAATCTCACGTTTACATGAAAGTGTACTATGACTTGAACTTTCACCTAGTATAATACACATTTCAAGTTATCGTATCCAAATAGTGTCGAAGACGATTGAACTATTTTCAATACATAATGATAACCCGAAGATATTATACACACAAGATTATATATCCAACCTCATTATATCAACACAATTAGAAGGCCATGTGTTCGTATCTTTCATAAGTGCATCAAAGCTCTCCCACAAGCTTCTTGAAGCGACCAAACCTCGCACTCACATAGGCTGATATTTCAGACAACATGCTATTGTGACACTAGCACATCTGAAGTATACCGCCTTATACCCATCACAATCTGGAACTACAAGTAGGATGAAAGAACAGTTCCCAACCATCAAGAAAGAAGATTTATCTCGTTAAACTTGAGACCTAACGTCTTATCAGGCGTCAAGTTGAGATCCTCTCAATTGTGATCAACCCGGGGCTTCAATCCCAAACCGATTGCCATCCTTTTAACTGAATTTCTAGTAAGAGCTTTGGTAAAGCAATCTGCTAAATTCAAATTTGTCCGCACATAGTCAACCGTGATCACTCCATCTTTAATTAAACTCTGAATATAACTATTTCTAACACCAATGTGTCTAGACTTCCTGTTATAAACATGACTATATGCATTTGCCAAAGCCGCATCACTATCACAATGAATCGCAATAGGTGATATTGGCTTTGTCAACAGAGGTATCTCAAACATGAGATTCCTCAACCGTTCGACTTCTTTACCAGCCGAGTGCAAAGCAACGAACTCCGATATCATGGTGGAGTCTGCAATAAAAGTTTGTTTCTTGGATGCCCAAGAAATGGCTCCTCCACCCAAGAGGAAAACCCATCCACTAGTGGACGAATGATCTTCTCTATTGGAGATCCAACTTGCATCAGAAAAACCTTCTACAACCGAAGGACTACCGCTATAAGTCAAACCATAATCTATGGTTCCCTTTAAGTACTTCATCACACGACGAATACCTTGCCAATGTTGTACACTAGGATTGCTAGTGTATCTGCTCAATTTTCCCACTGCAAAAGCAATATCTGGCCTTGTACATGTCATAGCATAGATGAGACAACCAATGGCTCTCGCATATTCAAGCTGCGAATATGTTGTACCTTCATTACGCACAAACTTTGTACTATCCTCCATTGGAGTAGATGCATGAGAATCATCTTCCAAACCAAATTTCTTGATCAATTTCTCAATGTAATGAGACTGTGACAAGATAAGACTTCATTCTTCTCGTTTGATTTCGATTCCCAAAATGACATCCGCTTCCCCCATATCTTTCATGGAGAACTTTGATGAGAGGAAGGACTTGGTGAGTTCAACTTGTTCCAAATCCGTTCCAAATATCAACATGTCATCAACATATAGACAGATGATGACTCCTTTACCGTTGTCATCGAATCTGCTATACAAACACTTGTCCGAATTGTTTAGCATGAAACCATTAGACAAAACCACATCATCAAACTTTTGATGCCACTGTTTTGGTGCTTGCTTTAGCCCATACAAAGACTTGATGAGTTTGCAAACCTTGTGTTCTTGACCTTCCACAACAAACCCTTTCGGTTGTCGCATATAAACCACTTCTTCTAGATCTCCATTAAGAAAATTCGTCTTAACATCCATTTGATGGATCACCAGATTCTTAATAGCTGCTAGAGCTATCAACAATCTAATAGTGGAGATTCTAGCTATCGGTGATAATGTATCGAAGTAATCAATTCCCGGTTTTTGGGTAAAACCTTGTGCCACAAGTCGGGCTTTGAATTTATCGATAGTTCCATCAACCTTCAATTTC
Organism: Salicornia ramosissima; assembly: GCA_951394345.1. NCBI lineage: Eukaryota > Viridiplantae > Streptophyta > Magnoliopsida > Caryophyllales > Amaranthaceae > Salicornia > Salicornia ramosissima. Next base: position 12,274,685 of record OX596236.1, on the reverse strand, counting down.
TTTTTGAAGATCCACTTGCACCCAATTGGTTTACACTTTGGAGGTAGATCAGCTAAAACCCATGTGTTATTTCCCATGATGGAACCCATCTCATCATCAATAGCTTCTTTCCAGAAGGCAACACCACGAGACTTCATAGCCTCATCAAAGGTTGAAGGATCACCTTCCACATGTAACACATATGGAAAACTAGTCATGACAGACTGTCTTGATCCTTCTACCAAAACTACGTGAAAGTCAGGCCCAAAAGATTTCTCTTTCCTAGCCCTTTTACTTCTCCTCGGTTGAGTTGAAGTAGATGGTACATCTTCATCACTAGCATGTTCATCATCCCCTTGTTCAAACGAAGTTTGACCAAGGTCTTGAAAATCCCTTGGTCTAGGCATTGATGAAAATCTTGTTTCATCAAAAATCGCATCCCTTGACTCAATGATCGTGTGAATCGACCAATAGTCGTTTTATTCTATAACATAGAACCTATAGGATTTGCTATGAACCACATATCCTATAAAAATGCATTCAACTCCTTTTTCACCCAATTTCTTGTGTTTGGGTTCCGGCACTTTGACTATTGCCCTACAACCCCAAACCTTGAAGTAACTCAAATTAGGTTTTCTTTTGTACCATAGCTCGTAGGGAGTAACTTCATTCCTTTTCATCGGAACTCGGTTAAGAATGTAACATGCCGTTACAATTGCTTCTCCCCAAAAACCATCACTCAAACCCGAATAGGAAAGAATGGCGTTAACCATTTCTTCAAGTGTCCTATTCTTCCTTTCGGCTACACCATTTTGTTGTGGTGTATAGGCAGCCGTGGTTTCATGTATAATACCTATTGATCGGAAATATTCAGGATTATAGTATTCATTTATCGGTTTTTAACTTTTTAACTTTGAAATTTAATTGCAACTCAACTTCTTCTTTAAATTCCTTAAATTTGTCTAGGGCCTCATCTTTAGAAAATAATAAGTAAACATAGCAAAACCGTAAATAATCATCAATAAAAGTTACTATGTACTTTTTTTTACCTAAAGATGGAGTACTATGAAAATCACAAAGATCACTATGCACTAAGTCTAATAAATTTGAGTCCCTCATTATCGATTTTGGAAAAGGTTTCCTAGTGATCTTAGTAAGCATGCATGTTTTACATTTTTTGGTACTAGGATCAATAGAAAGAATTAATTCATGCTTAGACATAGAACACAATTTTTTATAATTAACATGACCTAGCCTACAATGCCATAAGCTAGAATCAACATCAATCACACACACATTGTTTTGTGTAGAATTTTCTACACTTAGTCTAAACAAACCATTACATAAGTAACCAAGTCCTACAAACACACCACCCTTAGATAATATAAATTTGTCTGCTTTAAAAACAAGTTTAAAACCTAATCGATTCAACAATGCACCAGATACAAGATTTCTCCTAAGCTCAGGAGAATACAATACATCCTGAAGAATGATTGTTTTCCCAGAACTGAACATCAATTCTACTTGGCCTTTGCCACAAATATTAATCGTAGAATCGTTCCCCATGTATAGTCGCTCTCCATCTTCAACCTTCTCGAAGGTCTTGGAGACCTAATTCTTAGTTATTCACTGTCACACATTATATAGTCGCCTTTGCCACAAATGTATAGTCGCTCTCCATCTTCAACCTTTAACCTATAGCTATGGTACAAAAGAAAACCTAATTTGAGAAGGTTGAAGACATTATACAGTACCGGATTGACTAAGAATTATACAGTAACGGATTGACTAAGAATTACATGGGGAGACCTAATTCTTAGTTATTCACTGTCACACATTATACACATGATTGTTTTCTTTTGTACCATAGCTATAGCTATGGATTGACTAAGAATTACAAATTCTGAAATCGGAGACGCAAATGAGTTATTCATCCAACATTTTGGAAGCTATAGGTTCTCTCATTTTTAACATTAATTTAGCACTTCCAAGGTATTACGTACATGTCTAATTTAAATTTTTACTACATTTTTAAAGTAAATTAACAACATAGATAAATAGCTAACATACTAATTATTTACCTAGAAGAATAATTAACTTGTCTTCCCTATTTAGTGCATTCTTAAAGAACATTGAGTCTGAAGCTAAGCCTCCCAACCTACTACAACATAGGTGAACCTAAGGTCAAATGAATAGACAACGAGCACAATTTTTATGTGAGATGATTTTTCTACCACGAAACCTTCGAGCCTCGAAACTTGAAACTTTTACCTTAATGTGTGTTCCATTAAGAACAACACAATAGTAGATATCAGGTGAGACTTCCTCCAATCAACTAGGTTTCTTAAGAAATCGATTTTCCATTGAGACTATAGCTTTTAAAAATCTATGAAAGTGTCGCCTCACTGTTTCACGCCTATTAAAAAATATACTTCAGGAGCAAGTTTTTACTACATGTCCCAAAATATACAATCATTTAGCACCTTGTTCCTCTAAAGATGCCCTTCTTGTGTCCAAAATATATCCACCATCCCTCAAAGGTTAAAAAAAAAACCTCTGGGTTCATGCGTAAAATCGGGCAATGCCAGGTTCCTCAAAATTTTGGCATATCAAAACATGTCAAATGGCAAATTCCTAAAATTTTTGTGAAAATCAGAGGCATACGTGTCTAGCCAGGTAAAGATAAAGAGGATTTTTTTGGGAATATATTTTCATCATAATTACAAAAATGTCATTTGATATATTTTAAGATACAAAATTTGAGAGGAAATAGGAATTTTCCGCGTAAATTCAAGTTACGTTTAAATCATTCATAAGATCATTAAGCCTCATCTCCCTCACCGTATAGAATTCTAAACTTCGTTTGCGTGTCAATCTTTCAAACTCCTTGATTTGTAATAGGAAAATTTTGAAATTACATAACATGTTTTTAACTTCAATAGAAAACAGACTGTCCATAACATGTTTTTAGCATGTTGAAAACAATTTCAGTTTGAAAATATTTTTAATACCGGTCGGATTCGGTATAATAAAAATAAGTTGGAAAATGATTAAGATTCAAAACATATTTGGTATTGGTCAGATTCAATATGCATAAAACATGTCAGATTCGATTTCGGTCTACATTCAGATTCAATAGCTGTCAGTATCTGGTTACTTGCATTCGGTCAAAAGCAAGATCGATATTGATGAGTCAAACATATTTACACCCCTAACATTGATCTTGATGTACACCAAATACCCCCAAACTTGCAATCGATTTCAGCATCAACTGAAACAACCCAAATCCGACTCAATTTAGGCAACCCAGTTACTAATAATTAAAGATAAAAAGATTTTTTTGTCCGAAACTACATCAACTTTGGACCACTTTGCAAAAAACTATATTAACTTCAGAAAATTGTCCCAAATTACTTTGACTTTCAAAACCATTATTAGGCACTACCCAAGTGGTTTTCTGGCCTTTTAACCACAGTTCCGGCCACCAAAAGTGGTTTCCCGGATACAAGCCCTTTCTTTTTGGTTGCAAGTAACTTCTTATTCTCTCCTTTTGCCATTATACTTGTTACAAGTGCCGTTTGGGTTGTTTTGTACCTTAGAAAAACAAAATTTGTGATAAAAGGATCTGAAAACCACATTTGATAACAAGAAAATTGTTGTAAAAAAAGCCAAAAAAAACCACCTGGGTAGTGATCAACAATAGTTTTGAAAGTTAATGTATTTTGGAACAATTTTGTTAAATGATGACTGTGGTTTTTCACCAAGTGGACCAAAATTGAGATAATTAGAGACAAAAACTCCAAATACTCCGTAAAAAAAAATTTTAAAAATGAAACAGAGTGAGTAATATAGCCACCAAAAATTAGTGCTCCAATACCTCCCCTAAAAACCATGTATATCTCAGATTATAAAATGGAGATCCATAAAAGTGCACCATGCAATCACCTAAGCTACAAAATATGACCATAATCACCCTTCCGAGACAGCAAACTCAACTGTGTTTGATTTGAAAAGAGGTACCCAAGATACCCTTTGCAGTATGAATGAGGGAGGAAGTGAACACAGTTTCCTCAAATGTGAAAAGCAAGAACGTGACACAGCATAACATCAGCTAAATATATATATCACACAGTCACAAGTGAACTGATGAGACCTAAATTCTGAAAAGTTCATCTTCAGCGAAGATCGAACATCGAACATCCTGTATTTACAGTCACTCTGCTGCTGCCTGCTGCAGCTATAGGCCTAATTAGTAGTCGTGATTTTGATAATGGATTGACCATGAAGTGCTGGCAGATTTGACTCACAAAAGTTTTGCCACGACTCCTGCTTTTGATCTTCTTCGTTTTCAGTGAATGACTTGTATACAGACATTGTAATACTCCGAGCAGCCTCTCTGGCTTCTGGAAGCCTGTCATTTAGCAGATCAGCAGCCACTTGAACCAGTGAAACTAACCCAAATTCCTGTAAATCTCCAAAATTCTGCCACCCAAAAAAAAAAAAAAGCAATATATTTGTCAAAATTTTGCCTGAAAAATGACAATAACAATGGATTGGAGGTAGAAAAAATGATGTTACCATCCTGGATACACAATTGGAGATGGAAACGGCAGCTTTTGCTCTGACCCTAGGGTTGAAGTGTTTTGCATATTTCTGAATGTTTTGGAGCAAAGGAAGAGGAGTAAGAGACTGAACCATTGAATTCAGGGACTTGTCTGCTTCTTCACACACAAATCGTTTGTCTTGAGATGCTTTCAGCAACAATTGCAGCACCTGAGGCACCACCCGAAATTTCAGCTCAATAAGGCAAACTAAAACAGTTGTGACACTGACAGATTATTGAATTCAGACAGTATATAATAGCACAATGTCAATACACAATATGACACTAGTAATATAGATTCATTATTCAATAAAGAATTAAAGATAGCTAAAGTTTCAGCTTCATGATGTCAAAATGATATGATAGAATCTCTTTATTCAAATACGATTACTGGCATCCTCCTAAAAGTAGATGTGAAGCCAAATCTCTAAACTATTTTGTTACCATGTATAATCTTTTTATAAGTCAGTGCAGGTGGATGAAGACTGCAGATATATAGAAGTGGAAGCACAAGAACCACAAAAATTACATGAAAAGGGTGTGTATGCACAGGGGTACCGGGGGTATGCAGGATAAGCTGATTAAGGCAAGCAAAATAGGAAATTTGTCAAACAAAAAGAAAAATGAGAAACAAATGCCTTGATTTTTTAAAAAATGTAGCAATGCAGAATTCAAAATCAAATTCTAAGAAAAGGGTGCATATGCTTTTTTCAAGCTAAACAGAAAATTATGAAGTTCATATCTTTTCCAGAAATATTCTGGATTATCCAACATGACATTTTCTTTAGAAACTTTTAAAGCGCCAAATGCTTCTTATTTACAAATAGGTATATCCAATTTTTGAAATTTTCTGAAAGGATACAGATTTCAAAAAAGAATAATAATAATATCAAAGCTTTTTGTTAAACATGTTACTAATCAACAAACGGAGTTATACTTTAACAGTTTTTCCTTTGTTGCCTATGGGAACCTAACATAAAGATTCAAATTATACTACTTAGAAATTAGAACTCCAGTGACAAAGGTAGGAACAAATTGTCATCAATTTGCATATTTTCCTATTTCATTACGGTGCTCATACGACATGAGCAAGTGTTCAATTAATGTAAGAAGAAAGTGCTGAAGCTAAAAGCTGCAGATAGATTAATGAAGCAAGAATGGGTGGATATATAATTCTAATTAACAACAACAAAGCCTTAGTCCAAAATAATTTAGGGTTACCTAGATTTTCTCTTTTCATATTTCCCTATCTAACACAAGATCCTCCAACCCCACAAGTCTCATCTAGGTTTGCTTTGGTCTTCCTCTACCTCTCACCTTTTCATCCATTTGTCACTTCTCAAACCTCCCTACTAGTACATTAATCGGTCTCCGTTTCATATCCATTCACGTTACACCTAACTTCTTCCTCATAACCTTATTTCTTATATACCCACACATCCAACGTAGCATACACATTTTTGTCACACTGATCTTTTGAACATGGTGGTATTTCAGTACACTACACTATGTGTCATATAGCAATGCCGGTCTAATAGTTGTACGGTAAAATTTACCCTTAAGAATTTGTGGCATACCCCGTCCATAAAGAAAACATGAAGCTCCGTGCCACTTTAAGTGGCCTGATTTGATCCTGTGAGCAACATCCTCATCCAAATCACCATCTTTTTGGATTAAAAATCCTAGATAACGAAACCCTTGCTATTCCAAAGATACTTTCCACTCTTTATTTTGTCTCATCAACCAACATAATATCATCCACAAAAGGCATACACCATGGTATATCATCTTGAATTGAACATGACAATTCGTCCATGGCTATGGTACAAAAGAAAGGGCCAAGTGTGAAACCTTGGTGTATTCTAATTGTGATAACTCATAAGGCACTATTCTGTTTTCCCGACACTTGTTTGACACAAGTGCTATCACCTAAATACATATCTTTGATAATGTCAGCATATTTCTTTGGGATACCCTTTTTGTTAATGTCCACCAAAGTACTTCTCATAGTACCTTATCATAAGCCTTCTTCAGATCAATGAAAATCATACACAAGTCCTTCTTATCCCTATATTTCACCATGAGTTGTCTCATAAAAAGAATTGTCTCCATGATCGACCTTCTTAGCATAAATCCAAATCGGTTCTCCAATATCCATAGCTTCAGAGTATGGCTCATTAATTTGACCCCTCGGTAATTAGCACAATATTGTACATCTCCTTTGTTTTCATGTATTAAAATTATAATACTTTTGCTCCACTCTATGTGCATCTTATTACCAGTCCAAAAATTTTTAAAGAGAGTTGTCAACCACTCAATTCCAATTTCACTCAAGCATCTCCGGTTCTCCATATCTTAATAGGAACTCCAAACAATCTAACTGCTTTCTTGGATCCCATTTTTTCCAATGCATATTCTACTTCCTCTTGAATTCTGCTCATAAAAAGATGATTTAACATAGAATGAGTAACCCTTATATCCGCAATACCCTACTTCCTACCTTTAGTGTATAGGTTATCAAAGTATGATCTCCATCTATCTTTTATTTCCTTATCGTCAACCAAGACCCTTTAATGAACTTCTTTCATAAACTTAATTTTCCCGCCATCTCAAGTCCTTTTCTCTCTCATTTATGTGGAATTTTGTAGATGTATTTTTCTCCTTCTTTAGTATCCAATATAATATTCAAAAAAATTCTAGTTATATGTATGCATGTGATGTAGAGAAAAGCATAAAAAGTACAATCTACAAACGGGGTCATACATGAAAGTTTCTACATAGTCATACATCAAAGCTAGTAGTTGCGGCTCAAAACAGTACCATCAAATCCCTTGAGTTTTTATCATTAGGAATAAATAGATTTGACATTTGCATATTGCATAAATATTAGGGTTGGTAGTTTTAGGTACAATCCAATATCACTTCTACTAGTTCTTCTAATCTTAAAATCCCCAAGAAAATCTAACAGAAAACATTGTTCCAAGTTGACTTAGATTTCAATTAACCCCAAAACTCAAATGTACAAGCCCTCATATCCAATAAGCACAATGAACTACACTCTCCATCCCATAATCTTTGCACTATTTTCCTTTTTTAGTTGTCTCAATATCTTCACTCGGTGAATTCTTTATCTCTACTTTGTTACACATGGTGTGGGCCCACATCAACTCCTTTAAACCTTTTACTTGTTTCTCTCTTTGGCTTGTGTGCAATCCCCCTATGGAGAAAAGATTATGGGACAAAGTGAATACACCACAGTACATTCATATACTTGATGTGACACAACAAACAACCAAAATAATGGATCTATACAATTATGAATACTTCCTATTTCCTATGTGTAGAGGTAGAGGTAGAGGTAGACCACACTAATCGATTTTATCAAAGCCATCACTAACAAAAATTTGGATCCTCAATAAGAATCTTATACTCATAGTTTCTGTTTAAAAAGTGATGCTATAGGCTATTAGCAGGATGTTCATTGCTATGAAACTATGAACTGGAACAGAGCGGTGATTAAATATTGCTTGAAAGCAAGACCAAAAACCAGACCTGAATACACCAGTGTTGAGCTGTATAGAACCATAAATACAAGTCTGCAATGTAGTTTAATTAATGGCTAGAAATTGTATCTTGTGCTTAATTTTACAAATGCAAAATAAAGACAAAGCTAGGGCTATATACGCCCCGATGGTAAAGTGAGAAAAGCTAGGTAGCCAAACGAAGTTAATATGGTATTGGTTTGCATTATACAAACAAAAAATTAAGCCATTTTCTAGAGTAGGGAAAGGAACATTAAGTATGCAATCACCGAGTTGATGTCAATGATTATTCTTACATTAATAGAAAAATTGGCTTTTAGAGATTGCTAATCTAAACTTAAATATTTAAAACAGGAAATTGGTTGTCCACGTCAATTTTTGAAAATTTCTTCTTAATTTTTTTTTAATGCAACAATGTGTTCTTCCGATCTTTAATTAGTCTTTAGATCTTCCATTCTTCCTTTACTCCACCTTCTCCAACATAAATTGTCACTCTTTAATGATATATTTTATGATATTCTTATTTGAAATTCATCTATCATTAATTTCTCGACTTATCTAAACTTAAATATTTAAAACAGGAACTTGGTTGTCCAACGTGTCAATTTTTGAAAAATTCTTCTTAATTTTTTTTTAATACAACAATGTGTTCTTCCTATCTTTAATTAGTCTTTAGATCTTCCATTCTTCCTTTACTCCACTTTCTCCAACATAAATTGTCACTCTTTAATGATATTTTTATGATATTCTTATTTGAAATTCATCTATCCTTAATTTCTCAACTTATCTAAACTTAAATATTTAAAACAGGAACTTGGTTGTCCAACGTGTCAATTTTTGAAAAATTCTTCTTAATTTTTTTTTAATACAACAATGTGTTCTTCCATTCTTCCTTTACTCCATCTTCTCCAACATAAATTGTCACTCTTTAATGATATATTTTATGATATTCTTATTTGATATCCAGCTATCCTTAATTTCTCGACTTATTGCCTTCATTAGGTAGTTTGTTCTTCATTAATGTCAAACTCTCATAGATCTCATATTTTCAATTTAAAATGCTTCTTTGCTCAATTTTTAATAAAGATGTACAAAAAAAAAAAAGATACATTCAAAAATGATAATTTATTTTTGGAAAAAAAAAATGAAGTATGTATCACTCACAAATAAATACTAAATCAACTTCAACACATTGAAAGTTAATCTTTAAGATAAAACAAAACCCGTGCATAGCACGGGCTTAGAACTAGTTGTGATTTATAACAAAACTCGTAGGCTATCTTACTTTTAAAAGGTGCAAGGCGCACCAAGGCGCAAATAGTCCCAAAGCATGGGCACGAGGCAAATGTGTGAGCCACTGAGCCTTTTATAAGCAAGGTGCATGTATTTATTTTATTTTTTTCAAATGATTTTTCTTTGATTGTATGAAATATTAATTAAAAAGATCTCCAATAATTTTAGTAATGATATATATAAAGCTAAGGTAGTCTCAATTTGAAAACATTTCAAACATTCTTCACTTAATAACTTAAACCTAGGTATTTTCCTTAAGGAGCAAAGGCGCACCTTACCAAAGCCTTAGGAGGCCTAGTTGAAGTGAGGCGCACATTTAAAACTAAGTAGGCTATATTAAGACTCTTCATTTGAGCTAATGAACTAGTGTCAAATCCTCCACGCTTGGACAAGGATATTTTTTTTACAAAATTGTAGACTAGCACACTTGGACATGTACAAATGTCGAGCATGGGTACACACGACTAAGTAACACAACTCATAGCTTTGAGATATGCTACATCTCACTTCTCAGGAGCAACCAAAATTATAAATTATAAAATCTAACATTCTTGTAAAATGTTGTTGTGTCCTTAAACACTCTACAGGCCTTAATTTAAAAAGGCGCAAGGCACACCAAGGCGTAAATGGTCCCTAGAGCCTTGGCACAAGACACAAGGCGAAGGCGTGTGCCTTTTGTTAGTGAAGCGGATGTATTTACTTATTTCAAACTACCTTTTTCTTTGACCGTATTCAACAATAATTATAAAGATCTCTAATAATTTTAGTAATAATATATGTAAAGCTAAAGTAGTCTCAAATTGAAAAGCATTCAATCATTCTTCAAACTTATAACTTAAATCCAATCTATTTTCCTTAAGGCTCAAAGGCACCCGCCTTGCGGAGGTGACTGAGTGCCACCTAGCTAAAGCCCACTTCCCATAGCCTGGGAATTTTTTAAAACTAAGCTGCAGGCATTCATAGAATCACAACTTATGGCTACAAAAATATCCAACTAGTTGAATTATTTGCAAGTATATATTGGTCATTAAATCATCATCCTAAATACTGTTAAATCATTTGCTCCAAAAAATCCTTGATTCTAATCCCCATAGATTAGTTAATTCTCTAACAGAGCAAAACAATCCAAAAATAAATACTATGATAAGAAAACTAAAATCAGCAACACTAACAAGGATCCAACACAATAAGGTCATAGACACGAGTTTAAAACTAAAGGAATCTTAAATACACGACAATATGGGTGAAAAGGCTAATAACATTCATACAAGATTATTATAAAAAAAAAATCAGCAAAATTTCACTTAACCAGTCTGAACAAGGATACTAAGACAAATACAATGCACATAATAACAAGGCATTACCACATTATCAAAACCACCACACAAAGTATCTTCAAGCAGCTTATCACCATATGCAGCAAAGATATCTGCAGCAGCCATGATCGATGTCTTGCACAAAGCACTTCTTGGGTTCTTCATAGCCTTCACCAACACCACCATAACCGGTTCTCTGATCATCCAAACACGTACATTATGGTTTTTTTAGGCAGATTCAGTAAATTCATACATAAAATCAAAATTAAAAGTAAATCAGAGTTAAGTTTATACTTACAACAAGGGAAGCAAGAGAGTGGAGTGATGAAGAGCCAATCTCCTTGTGACATTCAGTGATTCACAAACTGTAACCCAATCCTTTGAATTCAAACCCTCAAGTAAACCCTGAAAATGTTATGCACACTATTAAGCAACCAACTAACAAAATTGAATGATAATTTCTAACATCAGATCTATTGTTTCATTTTCGTTATATTTTCCGAAACCCAAAAAAACAATGATAAAAACAAAAGAAAAACCTGAATGACAACCGTTTAATTTCAGTGTTTCAATGAATCGATAAAAGACACTGATAAAATTTTGAAGTGGGTTATTAATTTACAACATCAAAAAACAAGAAAATCCCAAACAATAACTGTTTCATTACAGTATTTACATAAATCACAAAAGAAGAAGGGGGAAAAAAAAGCATAAGAGCAAACGATAGAAGTTCAAAATAGAGAGGAAAAGAAACCTGAATCTGGAAATCAGGATCAGATAATGGGGTGAGATCTTCAGAAGATATGTACTCAATAACAGGCTCAACAGTAGGAGCATTTTCGGCAGCATCAAGTGGCATTGCCATTGCTAGAGCTTGAAATTTGAAAGAGTATTTAGAGAGAGAAAGAGAGAGGAGCAATTGTGGGATGAAAAATGGATGAAAGTGGGAAGCAGAAATAGAATTGACTGTTTACACGGGATTATTTCAAAATTTGAATCTCTCAATGGCAGTCATCATCCTTAAATGGAAGGATATTTTCTCCACCAAACTTAGTCACTTTAGGGTGCAAAACAGGCGACTACATAATAATGTTAACATGACTTAGGCAGGAAAACTAGCATTATGTACCTGCTTTAATATATATTAGCCTTTTGCGTATCGATGATATTTTAAATGTATTTCTATTTTAAATTTTATTTATTTACTATGTTATATTCGCTATCAACGTTCTACAATAGACAAAATTTAAAAAATTTATGTGAGAACCTATATCAATATAGGTGTCTATTAATATAGAATTCAAAAAATATGATTTTTTGTGTATTTATTTTATTTTTAAGAATTTTATATTTTATAATATTTTCGTTTAAAAAAGTCCAAAAATTATAATAACTTTCCTAGTGATACAAATTAAAATTCTAGAAATTTTTGAGGGTAACATGGGGTTTTCCAGGGGGGACACAATGCTCCCCCTTGGCTTATATAATAGAGATATATGAGTATATTATATAATATTTGTATATATTATTTATGAGCTTATTAAAAATAAGATTATGATTGTTTAATTAAAAAAATAATAATTTTATCTACTACACTATCTTTAATCAAATTTTCACTGTAATTAAAAAATAAAAATTTAATGTGAAAAGCTATATAAATATTAAATTTGGGTGTCCATTTGTAAAAAATTCAAAAATATTAATTTTGCTGCTTTTATTTATTTTTGTAAATTATTAATTTTTTTGATATTTTTATTTAAAAAGATATAAAATTGTTACTTTCTCCACTCTATATTAATTGTAACGCTTTGACCGAAAAGCTCTCACATATTTAGTCAAAGTGTTGCAACTATTATGGAGCGGAGGAATTATATTTTATGGGGAATAAATAATTATTTGTTCTTTGATTAATAATACCTTATTTGTTATTGATTGAATGAATTTAATTTATATTTTAATTATCTTATTTCATAATGAAGGAAAGATCGTTATTTTAGACATTTGTATACTAAGTATAATAGAGATTTATGATAATAAAAAAGAAAATATTTGTGTCAAAAAACTATACAATATGGGTATCTAATTGTAGATAATTTTAAGATATGAATTTTGGTGTTTGTGTTTTATTTTTTTAGAATTATATATTTTATAATATTTTCATTCTAAAAAATACAAAACTTTCCTTTTTAGTTAATATTATATAGTTTGAGTATTTAGAAATTTTTTGAAGAGTAATTTAGACTTTTTGAAGGGGGCACCATGCCTCCCCTTGACTTATATAATAGAGATCTTTGGGGCGAGTTTGATTGTAAGTACTCCCTCCATCCCAATTTACTTGCTACGTTCTCTTTTTCAAACCTCCCGAGACACAACTCTAAATAAAAATATCTTTAACTATATATAATAAAAAAAAATTATTATAAAAATTATATATTTGAAAAGTACTTGTTGAGACGAATTAAACTAGATCCATCATGACTATGTTTTTTCTTATGCATATTAAATTAAATAAAGTCAAAATTCACATGTGAACAGTGCCCAAAGTCAAAATGGGGCAAGTAAATTGGGACAGAGGGAGTATTAAATTGTGTTAATGCTACGGATTTAAAGTATAATTTTGTTAAAAAAGACACTTGTATAATTATATATTGATTCTCAACTTCAATTTTCTTCATGTTTCTATTCTCATTCATTACCATTGGAAGGGTGCTATTAAATAGGAATGAACCATCATGAGAATGAATATTAATTTTCCTTCCAAAAACTTAGGGCTCGTTTACATTAGATGAATATAGATGAACTGAACTGAACTTAATAGAGATGAATTGAACTAAACTAAACTTAACTGAACTGAACTGAATAGAAGTGTATTAATTGAACTAAATAGAGATGAACTGAACTGAACTGAATAGAGATTAACTGAACTGAACTGAATATAATCTGAAGTAAACAAGCCCTTACTACCTCTGCATCACAATACTCGCTACATAAGGGAATGTTTATTAGGAGTCTTGGGGAGAGTCTCAATCTAAAAGTAAAGTGAGTCTTAGAGGATAAACTCTTGTGAGACTACCACGAGTCTCAAGCTGAGTTTTGTAATCCAAGACTCCCCTCAAGACTCTACCATGCATGCCACATGTCCAAATTGTATTGGTTATTTTTTTATTTTTTTTGTTAGTCTAATTTTTAATGTAAAAAAAATCTGATATAAGTGGGTCTGAATTAGAGTCTAGGGATAAAGTGTAAAAATATAGATAGTCTAAAGTGAGTCTGAATTAATAAAAAGTTGATGTGACAGAGTCTGAATTATGTAGTGGAGTCTGAGGGATAAACGTGCCCTAAGTATGCGATACGGACTCCTAGGCAAAAAATTGATTTAAAGAGAGAGATAGAGTGAAAAATGAATAATTAAGTGGGCCCACAACAAAATTAAAGTTTAAAAAAACTTCAAATGAGTGTTTTTTAACTAAACTAGTTGTCTCACGGCGCGCTACGCGCGCCGTGTTCCAACATTAGCTGTAATTAATATACTTGTGTGTATTACTTAAGTGAATTTATATGTTAAGCAAGTTGTTGTTAAAAGTTGTTATGTTTGCTCCATAAAAAAGCAGTTAATAATTTATTGTTAAAGTAGGAGTAATGATTGTAGGTAGATGTTGAAGGTAATTCCACAATATTATTAGAATTATATATTAGCTTCTACTCCGTATACAGGATAGATAATGTGTAAGAGAGCATGCATAAATTGGGTCAATGAATCTCAAAATTAAAGAAAGAAAAAGAATAAGGTGCATAACTGTATGTACATACACTAATAATATTATATATATATATATTGAACAAGTACATGGCCATACTTTTATAGTTGTACATATAAAGTTAAGCTAGGAAAGTTTAGCAAGCTAATATATACAAATAATCATACCATATATGGAATGATGCTTACAAAAGATAAGTCCTAGCAGTTGAGCATAGTTGTAGGATGCAAAAGGCTATTGGAATTTACTTAAGCTCATTCTCCGATATATATAATTAAGACTACATATATCAGTAGGCAACAAAATATTAGATGTCCATGTGGAGTTTGCACTGATTGTCTATTCAAGTGCCATTGATCTAACAGTCCAATTCAATATCTTACTTGCTGAAAGCACTTTAGCTGGACCTATGTTGAGATATAATTTCTTTGTCTTGATTTCATCAATCTTTTCAATTGCTTGTGGGGTTTCATCCTAAGAAAGTAATAGAATGAGTTAGGTAATGAAATTAAAGAGAATTGATTGAAGGTGAAGTTTGTTAGTATAATAAAAGGTTGCAATTAATTTCAAAGTTTGTAATTAATGGTTTAATTAATTTGTTAAATATATGAGTTCAATATTGGGTCCCTAGCAAAGACTATAGTATTATATTGTGTTTTTTTAATAGGTCAAAACTTACATTATTTTTCAAGGCGGCCAATTCTTCGGCTTTCATTGCAAACAGTGATTCGACATTGTCGTTGAAGATGGTGAATTTGTACTTTCCAGTTTCATCATCAGCAATGAAGGAGAAATTGATTCTGAAATGTTTGTAATATTTTAGTATCATAGCATGATGAATAATTATTTTTCAAGGAGAATAAAAATTTGTGATATGTGATACCTCTGTTCTGCATTTGCATTAGATGTTTTGCAGAAGGCGCAATTGAATTTGTTATTCTTGCTAACTTCTGCTTTTCGACCACACTTACTACATCCAATGTATTGATGTAAATCAGATAGTGCAGCATTTGGTATGAAGGGTGCAATCCAAAAACTTTCATCCTGCCATGTGTTATGTGCCTGGTTGTGAAAATGGTAGTTCATTAGGCAAGGAAAATAGGATGTTAATGGTGCTTAGATATATATTACTATTGACATAAATTACCTTCTTTGCATTTATTCCTGCTAATGTAGTGATGTGACGCTGTTTAGGTTCAGTTCTGATTACTACAGCCTTCGATTGACGATCATTCACGAGTGGATTATTCTGCATAACCCTAAAAATATTCGCATATTACTGGTGTATTCTTATATATGTATATATGCATATCCATGTTTTAGTGTCATGTCACTACTAAACTATATATATTGTATATTAATCGTAGATATGTTTGTTTTTAAAAGCAATATACCAGTCCCTTAAAGCATGAGCTTCCTTTATGTCAGGGTTAACTATCACTTCAGTTGACATTGAAGAATTGAGAGAAAAACCTGTGTAATATAGGTGGATTGTGTCAGCATGTTTGGAATAAGTATGTTTGATTAAAATTATTATATTACATACGAATGTCTACCTTTACGCTGAGTGACTCGCATAGTAGTGAAGCCACTATTAATATATTTTCAGCCCAGGACTTGAGTTGTCCAGCAACTGGTTTCGGGAGATCATTCCAAAGAGTCACTTGTAGTGGGTGCTCATAACTTGTTTTATAACACGTTAAGCTATATTAGTATGAGTATGTCTAATAAGCTAAGTGTCTTTATCTATATAGATGAAAATTAATTAATACCTGTGGTCTGTTATCAAAAGTTCCAGCACTTGAGTTTCTTTGTTATCAGCCAGTGGTATTGTTTTCAGTTCATCAACGAAGATTAAGACTCCAAGAACATCTGAGATGATTAGCAATAACAATTATATTGTCTCTAGGTGTAAAATTTCAGCTATATATTGGTCATTTTGGAGTTGTAGTTTATACCTATTAAATCATTTCTGGTGGAATTCCTTGGAATTGAGATGATGCTATGGTAGTGAGGAACCATTTGTGATGTGTTTGTTGTTAATGGTACAAGTTTGACCTTGTCATTAAAACTGATCCGGTACTCTCGATCTTTAGGGTTTGATTTCCAATTGTCAGGCACTTCTTTGATAATAGCATTTGAAATTTCATATTCTTTGCCCCGTTCTAGTGCTTCATCATAGCTTTCAATATCTTGTTCAAACAAGGCTCCTCTCATTCGATTTCCCTGCATTTACAACAAATTTTTCTGGTAATTAACTCTATAATGAGCATACTTAAGTTACAGGTAGTTAGTGGGCTATATTTGTGAAGTTGTGTGGTTTTAGCTTGCCTTCAACTTGTTTTGCAAATCATTAAACTGTAGATATTTTGTTTTTACAATTCTTTATAAGTGTTAATTGTGCAATCGCATGCTAATATTGACATAGAAGTTTATAATTTATTTATTATATTAAAGGTGAATATCTACCAGAAGATTATTTGTAAGAGCATAAAGTGTTATATTATGATTACAAATTTTGAAGGTGAAACTAAGCATCTATTTTACAGTTTTATTTTAAAGTTGAATAAGACTAAACCAAAAGAGCATATAATTCACTGAAGATGAAACAAACATACTTATTAAGCTTCAAAACTATGCAATAGAATTTAGCATTGTAAAATGATAGTAAGTTATTAATTGTAAATTTAGAATGTGCATAAATATGTAGGGAAAATAGCTGCTAACAATTATTAACTAATTTTAAAATAAAGAACAAAATTGTATAAGAATTTCAAGATAGCTCACTAACCTTGTCATCTTCCAGTATCAGACTTTGGTGTCTCTTTTTGTTAGGTGATTGAATAGCGCGCCCTTTTTCTATAACTTTGGCTTTGATCTTGAAATTCTTAGATTTATCAGTTAATTGATCCAAAGGTGTGTAATCCCCTTTCATGTTGGTGAAGAAGTTTTTCGTGTTTGTAATATAAAGGTGAGTATATAATGTGAGGAAGAAAATGAGCCAAAGGATGCAGTATATAAATAGCTAAATCAAGCTTTTTTTAAAAAAAAAAAAAAATTAAAACCAAAGGACAAAATGTCTTAACTTAGTGTGCTAGAAATCCTGTAAGAGGGAGTAGATATATGCATAAAAGTTGGAGAAAATCTTAGTTGGTGAAAGTATAAATTGCTAAATGAATCTTCTTTGTAGTAGAGTAGTGTAGAAGTTACCAATCAGAGGTATGGTAACAGTTGCCTACTGTACAATACTGCCATCATTGCTTGATTTTATGGTGTAAATTATTTTATATAAGTGCACTGGTAAAATGATGACATTTTAGAAAGGAAATTTTTTAGTAATAATATGTCAGTGAGTTTGGAGTTGGTATGAGTAACATGATTTATATTATAGTTATTTTCTTATATTCAGCTGGCTGAAATTAGCTTATCATATTGCAAACTAATACAAAATATGACCATCATTGAGAAAGTGAAATCAAATCCCAAAAATGTGAGATGAATTGAAGGGAAGTGTGATTGCATAACATATTGAAAGTAATGAATCATAAGTGAACATCGTTCAGATTATTGTTGTTTTTCTGAGTCTTCTGATATTTTAATGACATTGCATTTAGAATTAATATTGGTTTAAGCCAAACTTGACTTTGAGACAAAACTAATATATATAGCATCCATGAAATGTAGATTGTTATTGGTTAAATTAATATTTATTTAAAGTATAACTTGTTTTATTGTAGAGCCTACAAAAGTTCAAGAAATAAGTGATATATAGGTTATATATTACCTATGTTGGAAATTATGTATCAAAACATCAGGAGATTAACTTAGTGTACTGGAAATCCTGTAAGAGGGAGTAGATATATGCATAAAAGTTGGACAAAGTCTTAGTTGGTGAAAGTATAAATTATTGAATCAATCTTTTTTGTAGTAGAGTGTAGAAGTTACTAATCAGAGGTATGGTAACAGTTGCCTGCTGTACAATACTGCCATCATTGCTTAATTTTATGGTGCAAATTATTTTATATAAGTGCACTGGTAAAATGATGACATTTTAGAAAGGGAAAAAAAATTAGTAATAATATGTCAGTGAATTTGGAGTTTGTATGACATTAAGTAACATGATTTACATTATAGTCATTTCCTTATATTCAGCTGACTGAAATTAGCTTATCATATTGCAAACTAATACCAAAATATAACCATCATTGAGAAAGTGAAATCAAATCCCAAAAATGTGAGATGAATTGAAGGGAAGTGTAATTGCATGACATATTGAAAGTAATGAATCATAAGTGTACATTGTTCAGATTATTGTTGTTGTTCTGAGTCTTCTGAGATTTTAATGACATTGCATTTAGAATTAATATTGGTTTAAGCCAAACTTGCCTTTAAGACAAAACTAATATATATATACATATATAGCATCCATGAAATGTAGATAGTAATTGGTAACATTTATATTTATATAAAGTTAAACCTGTTTTGCTGCAGAGCTTACAAAAGTTCAAGAAATAAGTGATATATAGGTTATATATTACCTATGTTGGAAATTATGCATCAAAATACCAGGAGATAACATTGAGTGCAATGCTTCTAAATATCAAAGGCTATATGTTCTTGCTTAGTGATAATTGTATGCCACAATAATTCTGCAATGCAAGATTGAATATTAGGCACCTATACAACAATAAATGTTAAACATTAATTAAAGGTTAGAATTAACCTGAATCATGTAACATGAACATTGTTGGTTGGATGAACTTAAATTAGTAAAACTTTTCCTTTTTAAGCTGTCATAGGACCGGTGATATTGAGTGCAATGCTTAATAACATTGAACATTGTATATCCTCCTTTAATGATGAGCACCTGCATTAAACATTGCATAATGAGTTGCTGGATTAAACCATAGTTTATAATAAATGGAAATATGCCCAATAGAGATAGTGGAAAATCAAGGAAAATAAAATTAAGGTTGGAGCACAACTAACAATATATAATTATCTAAAGAAGAGTAAAGTAATCAGTTATAGGCTTATGGTAATCATTTTTAAAAAAGAAAAATATAAAGAAATAATTACATTAATAGGTACCAACTATTGCACTTTTTATTTTATAGGTATCAACTTTTGAATATTCACCAGCAGCACGAACTATTACATAAAGTTGCAAGGATAGGTATATCACCTAAATGTTGTTGCAATTTATAGGTCATTTATACTTATTTATAGGTCATCCATACCTATCGTTACAACTTTATGTAATAGTTCGTGCTGCTGGTGAATAATCAAAAATTGGTACCTATAAAATAAAAAGTGCAATAGTTGGTACCTAGTAATGTAATTATTCCAAATATAAAACCTTAAAAGAAGTGGATGAAGGGAGAAGGAGGGAACTTATGGTACAGAGAAGAGCATGAAATTTTTTTTAGTAAAATAAGACTTTAAATTGCACTTAAATAAGGAAAAAGTGAAAACAAATGTTAAGTATTGCCGCAAAGACTTAAATTTACCTAAGTAATTCCAGCTTGTTCTAAAATATCATAAGAGACGACATTTTGTGCCTCACCAAAACCATTGGTGGTTGGATCTAGTTTACAAAACACTTTGATCTTCGAAGCTGTTCGGGCTCGGGACAAAGCCACATAAAGTTTTCCATGTGAGAAACATGGCTCGCGCAAGTAAACTCCAACTTCATTAAGTGTTTGACCTTGAGATTTGTTAATAGTCATTGCAAAGCAAAGCTTTATAGGAAATTGGTTACGCTCAAATTTGAAAGGAAATTTAGATGAGCTTGAAGGACGCAATCTAATTCTAGAAATGAAAACTTGTTCTCCTTTATGAAAACCATGTGCAATTTCACAGACTATGACATTTGCACAAAAAAGCTTACAAATTAAGCGTGTGCCATTACATAAACCTGCTGAAGGAGCTATGTTTCGAAGAAGTATGACTGGACAATTCAACTTTAGAGTAAGTTCATGAGGACTCATACCTGTTGGACATAAGGTGTGCAAAAATTCAGTAGGATAAATATTGCAATGCTCATCCAAAACTGAGTCAAAGCTATTATATGTAATTGTGTCTCCTCGGAATTTATCAATGAAGAATCTGTTTATCAAATCGACCTCTTCATTTTTCGGAGTCAAAATTGCTCGGTCAGTAAACTGCATATACTGACAGGAACCAGCTTCTAAATTTGGAAATACAAGAGCTGACAGCTTTCCAAGTGCATCCACATCATGATCTATTTGCTGTACAATTTGGTGAGGAAGCTGTATATTTTGCACTTCTTTTTGCTGCATTTTTCCATCTCCCAAAGCCAATAAAAAATCAGCATAATTAGAATCTTCTTTCGCTCGCATATTTTGAGAAAGCCGATACTTGATGCATTGTGGCCAAAGAGATGAATACACTAAGCTGGCTAAGACAGCTTCTTTATGTGATTTTTTAGGTAGTACCGGTAGAACTTGACAAAAGTCACCACCAAAGACAACAATTTTGCCACCGAAAGGTACATTTGATAGACAAAGATCTCGGAGAAGCAAATCCAACGAGTGCACACTTGCTTTATTTGCCATGGATGCTTCATCCCAAATTATTAGTGTAGCTTCCTTTAATAAAGCTGCTAGACTTCCTTGTTTAGGAACATCACATGTTAAAGACTTGGTGACATCGATAGGCAATTTGAACCTAGAATGTGATGTGCGGCCAGTTGGTAAGTTAGCAGCAGCAATTCCTCGGGTAGCTGTAGGGAGCACAATCTTGTTCATTTGTCGAACTTTTGCATATAAAGCACAATACAAGAAAGTTTTGCCTGTGCCGCCTGTTCCATCGACAAAGAGGTTCTTGGCCTTTTATCCTTGACATGTTGAATTATATTTTTATATGCTTCTCTTTGTTCTTTATTCAGCAATTTTCTCGCAGCTATATATTCATCTGGAATTGGTGCATCAATTGCATCCTGAATGTCCTTAGTTATTCGAAGTTCATGTGATTGATGTGCCTGTAAGAACTCAAGATTAAAATCAGATAATGTCTTTCCCATACCTTCTAGAAGGCTTTCAATCTCAATAGCTGTTAGAGCAAGAACTTTATTCTCTAAGTTTGGAAATCGATGCCTATAATCTTCTGAGAGAGCATTGTAATATTTTCTCCATAAATGTTGTGGATTAGATGGATGAGAAAAAATAAGTGATATTACAAAGAGCCGGCGTAGAGCATGGGGCATCTGGATTTGAACAGCTTCATCTAGGCACTGCTCTAAGGCATTACCCTCTTGTATAAGTCCTCGCTTTTATTGCTGCCTCCTGAAAAGTTCTGCACTTTTGATTACCTACAGTTAGAAGATCATCAAAAGTTTTTGGAGATTCAACTTCAGCCAACAAAATCCTTAAATAAAACCTTTCCCCTTCTGATGGATTGACAAATGTTAGTCTACCAACCATACACCCTTTTTGTCGGTCTTTCCATTGCCTTGTTCGAGAATCCCAGGTAAAGTATTGTGGAAAATTAGAATAGACATAACTGTGTTCTGTTGACCTTGAAGCATTCATGCTAAAGAATTCATTTAGTGGAGTTCTGATACGCCTAGAATCTGTTGCGATCTGAGGGACTTGCTCATCAGGCTGAAAAATAATTGACTGCATATTTGGAAGATGAATTTGAAGAGGGAAAACAGAAGGATACATTTCATATAAATCAAAGCCAAAAATTCTCCATGCTGCTTCTGGAGGCGACAAGCATCTACCTGATTGGTATTGATCAATTTCATCAAAGACTTCATTTTGTGTTGAATGCACCACGTTGAATGAAATTTTATCATGACCTTTATAAACATATTTGTAAAGATATTTAACTGCTTGAATTGTGGAACATATTTCGACATTCATATGACAGTCAAAGTATGACAATAAAAAAGGATTGCATGGGGTAACCCATTGATTATCTAAAGATTGACCTCGAACACGTACTGTCTCACCGGTACATCGGCGTCTATATAGTGGATAACTATCATCATTTGTTGTTGTGCAAGCCACAAATTCCTTTGGATAATGAAATCGACAAACTTTTTTACCGTTCTTTTGTTTCATGCAAGGGCAATCTTGATGATTTATTCCACATGGACCATGCATCATATGTTGTATAACTGCCTTCCTCAAATGAGGTTGATCAGCAGGTGGAATTTCACCGACAACAAATTTGTCGTAATCATCTGGCCCCTTAACCTTGTATTGAGGCTTCAAAATTATCAGAAAATGAGCATGAGGTAAACCTCTTTTCTGAAATTCTACAACATACACAAGTGCAGCAACTTCTCCCATAATATGTTCTTCCATCAACATTTTTTTAAGTTTTATAAGTTTTGCTCGAAAAATCCTAGCTATTAAATCAGGTCGATCTTAAGCTTGCTCCCCTGGCTTTAACTCTTGTTTGATTTCTTTCCAATTTGGGTTGCAAGTCATTGTGACAAAAAGATCAGGCTTTCCAAATTTTTGAACAAGCCTCATTGCATTTAAGTATCTCTTTCTCATGTCACGAGGGCCTCCTATGACATATGGAGGTAAGATGATTCGACGACCAATATTTGATCCTTCTGTTTCACCCGCTTCAAGAGTGTCTAATATCCCTTGATATAAGTCTGCTCTTATTGTAGCTTGGTTGTTTCGTAAGAAATCCAATCTAGTATTTTCTAACTTCACATACATATCAACAATAAACTGGAGAAATAAACGACCTCCCTTTAGTAAATGATTTGCGGGCCTAATTTGAAACATATATGCATAGTATTCACGACATGAGATGTTATTGTCTGATCTTCTTGACCTTTGCTCTCCAACTACAGTAAAAACGGAGCTACTTTGTCAGTTACCAGTGAGTGCATTCTACCAGAAACTCTTAAATGATCAGATTTTTATAAATGTTTATTATTTGTTATAATTGGTTATTAGTTTCATTTATTTCTAGTTTCGATGACCCTTTTGGATTGCTTTATACCACCTGAATTTGTCTATCGAATTTAACACATGGTATTTCCTTATGTTATTCCTACCCATCTCATCTCCGCTTACAAAAATATTGCTACTCTGTCTGTCCTAAAATTGAAACTGAATTTGGATTCTAAGCTAATTAATAACAACTTAGATAACCAGTAAAGAAAGCAGAGACATCAATTGCATTTTAATGAGATGCTTATAAAAACAACGATTGCATGAAAAATGAAGGGTAAAAGGGCTATAACTATGCAATATGTTTTAAAGCTTTAAATGTAGGAGAACTTACTATTTTGTTCATGAAGCAATAAATTCTCTGTATCTGTAGCAGCTAGCACCGGCGCTCGATGTTCTCCATATGTTGAGCCATGATTTGTTGATTTCTTAATTCCTTGATGCCATCCACTATCCCCAAAAGGAAAAAGAAGGGGATATTGAAGCGGATCATAACAACCATAGTAGTGCATTATTCGATGAGTTTCCTTATCTTTGCCAGTAACAATTATGTAAGGGCCATTACTTTCTACGTCAGAGGATGATTCATACCAAATTGCTGCAACTTCATCGGATGTAGGAGCATTGTAAACACGCTGATCCAGAGAAACACTTTTGTTGATCAAGATAGTTGTATCCTCAGTTATAGTTTTTTCACGTAAAGAACTGAAAAATGCTGCATAGGGATTTCTCTTCATCACATTCATGATTATGGATATCACATCTGGACGTAGAACATCAAAAGAACTGCCACGGTTTTCTCGTTCATGTAAAGCATCATAAAAATAAAGCTGCAAATACTTAGGAGTGTTAGTTTCAGGATTTAAAGGCGGGATATAATGATATAATTGGCCGTGTAAAGAGAACACATAAATTCCTTTTTTCTTTGTGCATTGAATATCTCCTCCAAGCGAACTAAATGCAAACATATTGTTGTAAAGTCGTGCATATGTCCGGAAATGCAATGCATCTTCATCTTGAGAGTCAAATAAGCGAACTAACTCATCTGGGTACTGATTAGAAGCCACTTTGACTGCTCCATCACGACAACAAAAGAAAGGCGGTTCATATTCAAACTTTTTGGCCGAACATTTAGCACAATATGTTGGTTGTGCAAGCGTAGCCGATGAAGCCGGAATTAAATCAGGATCTAAGGCTGCACATGGGCCTACATGTCCAAAAACATATGGAAATATAACAATAGACTTAGTGTTCATAATTCTACAAAGTTTTTTGTTGGATAGGAAAAGCTTAGCTTAAATGCAATTAACCTTTCTTCTGCCTACGTTTCTGCCTATTTTGGATCAAAGGGAATGTTGCAGTGCTTGTACTTGCAACATCACGAGCACGCCTACCACGAAAACGTCGATCCGAGCGAATCCTTTCAATAGGATCTATTATTAAAGACACAACTATATATTAGCATAGTTACTATTTTCACTATACAAATGGACATAATAGAGATTAAGCATACGAAACTAAACTTAACAAACATACTCATGAATAATAATTCGTAACGTGGAATAGCAAATACCGCTGCAATACAAAATGCAAACAACATTATTAATATAAATTAACTAAATTTAAGTAATTAGCTACAAACCAAAAAAGATAAATAACTAACTGATAAGGGTGGTAGTCATTTCAATTAACTAATTGAAATTCCAGCTCTTTTTGATTAATTGAAACATGTAGCAAAACTTGAAAGCAGTAATGTAGTATAAATGATTACAAGGCTAAAATTCAGAACATGAATTAAATTCGAATTTAGCAATCAAAACGATCATTTATATTTTTAAGCATTTATTCTATTATTAAAAGCTAATTTCTAATCAAATTTAAATGATCACATTTATACAAGCCTTTAACTTGTAATCTTATTAGAGGAAATAACACTACATAGTAGTTCTAAATGATTAGAATTGTAGCTTTGATTCAGCTATGACAAACATAAATTATTGTTTTCATTAGTAAATTAGAGTTGAATCAGTATATTAGAAAGCTTTGCCATTCAATATAATTGTTATAAATGATTAGAAATCGCAACTCATAAGTTCAAGTAGTTCCCACCCCACCCTTTGAGTATTAGAATGAGAGCAAAATTTTATTAGTCAATGGTTTGTATATACTTATTTACAATAATAGAAATTGATTGCTTAATATACTATATTAATCAGCTAATTCCTATAAGCTAAATTTAGTTACATGTAGCACTATTTTAATCAGATTAAGTTTATCTAATACAATTAATTATATGTGCTTGCTTAGGATAAACTAATTTCAATTAGATAATTTTAGGAAGAACTAAGATAAAGTTATAGAACTTAATGTCATATCATGCTAAACTTAATGCAAGTAATCAATTTCCTACCACTCAGAGCTCCTCTTATACTATGTCACTGAACATCATTATTTAGCTATTACCAATAACTTGAAGGTTTCAATATATCTATGTGCACTATCTAGTTCTTAAAATATAATTTGAGGCTAAGACATGGGATTTTTTTCCACATATTTTAAGCTATGAACAATAATCAAGTATAACCTAGTTTACATTTGTACTAATAAGTGCACACTTGATCTTAATTCATTAAAATAAATATGAATAATAATTAGAGTCCCGTTTTTTTTTAAAAAAAATATCAGTTCTATCTAAGAACTGATTTTTTGATATTAAAAAAAAATAGCCCTGTTTTTTTTTTATAGCCATCTAGAATGCTTTGTTTATGCTCACTTTGTACAATGATATACCATATAGAATAAAAGATGATTCAAGTTTCTAACCTACAAGCTACAATTCAACAACATAAACATAAAAGTTGTAAGAAGATCAAACTGAACTTACCTCTAACTCTTTGGGAATCCAACTAAAATTAATAATTGGTTGAGGATGACTAAATAATAATACACATAAAACAAAACCAGAGAATATAAAACCTTCAATACATAACTCTTTAAAAAACAATATTAATACACAAAAAAACAAAGGACATTATCTATTACAAGGACAACATAATCAATTACCAAGCAAGTTTTTTTTTTTTTTTTTTTTTTTTTTTTATGTTAACAAAGAATAAGACAGTAAAAAAATGAGAAAACTTGTACTAAAAAAAGCTTAAGCACAAGTTAAGGAATACATCATACCCATTCCCTACCTTTAGTCATACATAGATATTTGACTCCAATCCAACCACCACAATAAATGCAGAATCTTTACTAAACAACCAAAAATCTTGCACAAGATCATCCCTCTCACTGTTTCCATATACCTAATCTGACTAAATGATGACTAATTGATAAAATAGCTAATTTGTGCTCTATTTTTTTATACACTTTGAAGAAAGGTTAGACACCTTAAGCACAACTTTAATTTAATCAGACTTTACCAAAGGGAATTAATCTAATCACTTAATTACCTAAAGAACATAGTTTTTGTAATAACCAAATTAAGGTAACTCTAAATTTAAACTAAGCGGCCATTTTTTTTTCAAGAATAAATAAATTTTTTTTATTGGCCAAATTAATTTAGCTCAAAATTAACAATTAAACACCCAATTTATTCTCTCTTTGAAATGTGAAGGGGAAGTTCTGCAAAGGAAATTTAAAATCAGCCCATTTTACTATTTTAATTACATCTAATTACACTTAATAAAATTTGAAATACAATTAATTATACTTGATAAAATACATATAATACAATAAAACTAACCAAAATGTTCAATGCAATCTTCAACAACAACGATTGCTGATCTTCAATGCACTTGAAAGTCAAATTGAATCATACATTCTCCAAGTAATGT
Source organism: Salicornia ramosissima (assembly GCA_951394345.1). Classification (NCBI taxonomy): domain Eukaryota; kingdom Viridiplantae; phylum Streptophyta; class Magnoliopsida; order Caryophyllales; family Amaranthaceae; genus Salicornia; species Salicornia ramosissima. The sequence continues at coordinate 12,247,410 of OX596236.1, read as the reverse complement.
TAAGCTAACCTCCATGTCTATTTTAATTGTCCGCAACATCATAACCACCCTACAAGCTCTGCTTACCACAACAGCTCTGCTTTGCTTCTCTTGAAAAATGAAATCTCTATGTTTTTTTTGTCCTTTTTTGTTTTCCGGCTCTGTGCTCCTCCTCCATTGAAGCAGTTGAAGTCGTCCTCCTCCATTCAAACAATGTTGGTGTTACTTCGTTCAACATTTGCAGATCAAATGTGTTCTTTGGTTTTATTTTTTCTCCTGCGACTTTAATTTTAAAGGCTTAGCTTTGATTTCTTCCTCAATTGCTCTATTTTTTTTTTCATTTTTATTGGTTTCAAAAGGAAAATCAAGCCTTTGACAGAGCAAATGCATGCAACAAACGGAATGGGTATGCAAGTGACAGAGCAATGGAATTGCATCCAGCTAAATTTAAAGATGAATAAAGAGGAATTGTAGATTGTAGATGATATAAAGAATAATGAAGATGATATAAAGAATGATAGAGCAAAGAATTGTAGATGAATAAAGGATGAATCCATAGCAAATGACAGCAAAATTAAAGATGAATAATGAAGATGCATTGGAGAAAGAGGAATGCATTCAATTCTTGAAAGAGGGGAACAAAAAAGGAAATGCAAACACGTGGCACACATGCATGCTCATTATGAGAGGGAGGTGTAAAGAGCACAATGCATTGTATAAGTGTAACTGTTCATTTTGAACAGTAATAATATAGCGGCTTTTTAAAGGTGTATAGATATAGTAAAAAAAAAAATTGTTGCAAGTATTGTGTTTCAACCTAAAATGAAAAAAGTTGCGAGTATTGCGATACGGAGGTAGTATATAAATTTATTCTTATTATCACTATTTATGACTGGCTACCAAACAGACCGTAATAGTTTAAATGTGAAATTGTGGCAATGTTCTCCTTCTCTACTGTTCTCCTGCACTAGGAGCAATCAAACCTCCTACAACTCAAAATCAAACCTCCACCTTGAGAATTCTCAATACCATAATGAGAACTAGATTTTCGCCAAAAAAAAAAAAACCCAATATCATGGGTATAAATAAGTTGATGCGTTCATAAATGTTGTTTTTTTTTCTAGTGGGTTGCTAAACGTCACTCGCAAATTACTTAAAATCGCTCACAATATAAAGTAAAAAGACAATATTGCCCTTGACTTAAATTTACACCACAACAACTTAGATTTAAAATACAACGACGTCGGACACCACGCTATGACCTTATGTCTTTAACGACCGGATTTACCGTCGTAAAAAGGCCAAATCTCGTCGTAAAAGGCCTTTTACGACGAGATTTTCATATGGTTGTCCTCGGTCGCAATAGGCTTCGCGCAATTAATTATACGACCAGATCTAAATTTTCGTCTTAAAATGTTTATTGTAACCAGGTTCATTTCTTGTCGTAATTGATAGTTATTTACTACGAGAATCTGGTTGTAAATATTTTTTTAAAGGAATTTAAATTTTTTTTATTACGACCACTTACATTACTTTTGCGACCAGATTTCTTGTCGTAATACTTTACGACTAGATTTAATTCTCATCGTAATTGGTAAACATTTACGACGAGAATATTGTCACAAATATTAATTTAAGAAGATTATTAGCATTGTTTTTGCAAACACTAATATCACTTTTGCGACCGAATTTCCCATCGTTAAACGCTTAAATTTCCAACACAAAATACATCGTAATTCTTGTTTCAAAAAATAAAAATAAATGTCAATTACAACCAAATCCCTTGTTGTTATGGTAACAAACATATTTACAATCACACGTTGGTCCTATAAGCACACCTATAAATAAAGCAAAACAATATCATAAAAAGTGCGACTTTCATTCATAAGTAACCATTTCAATTACCAAAAAAAAAAAAAAAAAATCGTCCGGCCATGAAAATCAATTGATATGCACATTACTAATCATATCGCTGAGTTTGAAATGCTTGTACGCCTACCAAGCAACTACAATCATAAAGATAAAATAAGTATATGTTTCCACAAATTTGCTTTAGGAATTGATAATTAGCATCTAGAAAAGGAAAAAAAATTATTAGGTATAAGTTAATTGTTTGCCTAGTGCTTACATGAGGTGAATCAAATTTAGCAATGTAAAGTTACTGCTTAGTTTGAATGAAATGTTGAAATTAAAAGTCACTAAATAGTACTTAGCTTACTTCCATTATTATACATGTCATATTGTAAGTAATTAAACATGGTTAATTTAAAAAGTTAAAAGCTTATAAACAAGTTAATTAGACAAACCAGGCCACTTGTTGACCTTTATACTCCAAACACATATTTATATATACCACATGCTTCTTATTATGAGAGTTATCTCATTATAAGACTTCTAGTCTATTTAGTGTAAAGAGGTGTATACATAGCCTTATTCTATGTATGTAAGGATTGATTTTGACTTTCCCTGAATGAAGTGCAGTGAGCGAGTCTGATTCTTCTCACTAATTTAATCCTAATTCTTTCTTTCTTTCTTTCATAAGGGACACTTTTGTTTTATATATATTTTTCCAAGGTATTTCGTCGTTGGATGGAGCTCAATCTCGCTCTTAGAGGAAAAAATAATCCCACTAAGAAATACCAATAAATGACATCAATGAAGGAAAAAAAAATGGGGATTGATCAAAGCAAGCTAAGAAATTAAACTAAGTAATAGCATAACTCTCATACTTCTCAACTATGTCATGATGGGGATAATTGATCAAAGCAAGAAATTAAACCATTTGCATACAGCTCAAACAAACCACCTACAAACCACTCAAACAGCTACAGTAGATCAAGGGAGCCATCCCATGTACATCCCAACAGCCATGTCAACCCAGCTACAACACAACAGCCAGTAGCATACAACTCAAACAAAACACCTGCTAAACACCACACAAACATAGTAGAGGCAGCCAAGCCGCCACGTTTTATTGCAAGGAAATTATTGACAAGTTGCACAATAAGAATATGTTATTTAAGATATAAAAGGTGCATATAGAATATATCTTACCACGTTTTAGTTAGCATTGTTCCCACCATTAAATCCATGATATATAAGAATTCATGAGAAAGTCTATCTTTTCAGACAACGAACTGATCCTTTTTGCATCAGTGTTATGCTCCTCTTGACGAGCCCTTTATATCTCTTCCATGTATATTCGAAGCTCGTCATTGTCCCTTTCTTTTTTCATGTAGACGTGAACTTAGCTCAGCCCTACTAGGTAAAGGTCCTCTTACATCCATAGGTCTAACACCAAACCCAAAGCAAACAACACTTCTGCGATCTTGTTCTCCGATCCAAAGCATTTTTCGACAACGTCAAAAAAGAAAGCAAGGGGTTATCCTTCTCAACAACAACAATTCATCCTATGAACAAACAAGAAATTGCATTAGATTATGTATAAAATGTATAATATTGTTATTGTTAAGAGTTTTACGCAATGCCTTAACTAGCTTACATATTTTGCCACATTAGTTTTAGCTAACTTTCTTGATTTCCCTTCCCGGGTCCTTTTAAAGATGGTTGAAATGGGAGGAGGATCCTTTCCTTCTTTCACTCCCTTTCATATGTAGTTAAATAAAATTTTAAGAAAAAATAAAAAATAAGCAAACATCTAACTCACTCAAAACGTATCATATCCTCCCAAATTACTTGTCTGAAAGGCATGCTTCTAGTGCGATGAGGCATCGTGAGATTTTCTCTATTACCAGAGTTTTTAGAACTGACTTTGAAAGAAAATAATTGAAAGTAAATGATGTCAATTAAGATACCTTAAATTCATCTTTCATAAAATGCTCTTTTACTAGCCATTGCCAATCTTCTGGAGTTAAGTCATTGGGTGTTTCCTACAACGCATTTTTAGGACCACCCTTTTTTTTATCGAGTCTTGCATTAATATGCCTCTCCAATTTTTTTTGCCATAATCTTTTCATATGTTTAATGGTTGAGGTACGATCCAATGGTATGTCTTTCCCATCAAATTTGTATAGTAGTAAACACAAAACAAAAATAACTTTATTAAACCATGAAGAAGTAACTCATGGAGGTATATAATGCCTCATTCCTAATTGTAATAACCAGAATGACATACTTATTAAACTAATAACAAGCTCAAATAAACTTGCACAAAAGCTACCAAACCACTAGTACAAACTCCAACTAAGCAGCCCAAAATATGCTAATATCCTCTAATTTATTAGTGTACATTACATATGCTCATTAAAACCAACAAACAAGCTCCAAAAAAAGGTTATGTGAAGAAAATGCATTACCAAAACAGATTTCCACATATGCTACAATGCATCTGGTTCAATTTCGTCCCAAGAATGAACTCTAACGGGAAAAATTGTGCGATCTCGAACAAGCTTACCCATGTGCCTTGTTAAATCCTTTTGGTTTTTTTCCTACTGGACCACCATTATAAAAGTCAACCTGCAGCTTTTCACCTTGTTTTAAAATTTGCCACGTTCTTGCACTTGTTGACACCTCTCGACTTTACATCAGGTTTTTGATTTCTCTTTCAAGTCACTTTAACAGCAGCATTAGTTGCATCTTGAAATAATGAACCACAAGAAAAAAATTCAAGAATAAAGGATAATACGATTAAAAGAAAAACACAAGAGTTTTGATAATACCTTCCTCATGCATATTCAGGTCATCTTCGGAAGCATTTTCATTAATGAATCTACTCAATTTGGCATTATTAATTGATCTCTGCATCTTATCATCCTCGTGGACATCTAGCTTCATTGAGAGATTCTATGAGAATTCTAGGTAAGGGATTCATTTCTTCCCTCGGTACCTTGTTAGTAGGTCGTTCACTTGCATTACTCATATTAGGAGCATCACTTGAAGTAGAACATCTTTCTTTAGACAAAACACCCGGTAGGAATGTAGCTTTGAAGCCTTGTGCACGAGTTGAGCCAATTTTTCTGGGTGCAATATAAGTAGCTTTTTTAGCAAATGACGTCATTTAAATAGAATCTTCAATAGTGTAAGATGTTAGTAGCAATGCAACATACGTAATAAGAAACCAAATTTAAAGTTAAAATACAAAAAAAAAAAAAAAAAAAAAAACACACAAAGGAAAATGTTTATAATGGTACCAAGCAATAAGAATAAAAGATCGTCACAAACACTAGGGTTAACTTACAAAAAAAGGTGAAAAAAGTAGTACAAATTTAACAAATTTTTTCACCATTCCTAAACATCTCCTAAACACTATTTTTTTTGCATTTTCTCACTAAGCTAGAAGGATCTATGATCTCAGCCTCAACATCTGCCCTCTCTTCATAGTTCATCTCATTATGAGTGTATGTAGAGTTATCATCAACATGTAAGTCAGATGATTCATGTTGTTGATATGCATCCTCTACATCAGCCAAAGTTTCCATATGCTTTGAGAATCCCCATCAGTTGTTGACAAATCATATGTTGCACGAGGCTTTGTCTTAACACTACAACACGTCAACTTCCTTTTTTAACAACATCAGTTACGTAGAACACTTGTGACACTTGGCTAGCTAGCACAAATGGCTCTTTTGTTTTCAAGAATGATTGAGTATCAACACTAACATATCCAAATTTGTCCACATTTATTCCTCTTCTAGAATTAAGCACATCATACCAATCACAACGAAAAAGCACAATATAATTGCCCCCTAAATAATCCAATTTGATCACTTCCTTCAACACACCATAGAAATTATGTGTCTGATTGCCATCGCCCATGTCTCCCAAAATAACAACGCCACTATTTTGCGTTCTTAACTTTTTATCACGTTGTAATGTATGAAAGTGAAAACCATTTGTTACATATGTATTAAAAGATGTAATATATTGAATGGGACCACGTGCTAATTTAATGACAAAATCTCATCTCCAAGAGGACAATTTTTATCTTTGTGCAACTTTTCAACCTGATAAATATAAATTAAATATGATTAGAAAATTTTTTTAAAATTGAAATAGATTAGTTGTACTCTTCCACTAACATACTTACTTTCTTTTTAAACCACTGAGCAAATTTTGTATCTTGCTCAATAGGTGAAAGAACAACTCCTTCAGCTGCTAATACCTCTGTAAACTCTCTATATTACACAAGGAATTGAATATGTTAGAAAACATATATTACAATCCAAAAATAATTGAACCTTTTTAATTTGGATAATTACCTTAAGAAAGGTTCAACTTCGTTGCTGTTCTTTAAAGCATAAATATGAGCTTGTTCTCTTTCATAGACGTTCATTGTGTTGGACTTTGCAGCTCCTAATTTTCTTCCCGGGTGAGAAAAAATAGATAATTTGGCATGACCATTATCATCATCATAATTTCTCTCAGGCCGATTAAATTTTGTTTCAATATCATCCAAAAACCTAGAGCATAAAGGCATACACTCATCGACAATGTAGCCCTCGGCTATTGAACCCTCTAGACGAGCCTTATTGTGAACATATAACTTGAGTGTATGAAGATATCGTTCTCCAGGATACATCCAACGAAAATGAATGGGCCCACCAAGCATTACTTCATCAGCTAAGTGGACACTTAAATAGAGCATTACATCAAAACAAGAAGGAGGTAACCATGCTTCTAACTTGGAGAGAGTAAATGGAATTTGAGCTTTAATTTGTTCTAGATGTTTAACTTGTACAGATTTAGCACATATCACGCTAAAAAATGACATAGCTTTATCAAAGGCTCACAAACATCCTTTACCAACAAACCACATACCACTAGAGAAAGAATACTTTGTAGTAAAACATGGCAATCATGACTCTTTAACCCCGAAATCTTGCAATTTTTCACATTTACTCATTGGGAAATATTAGAAGAGAACCCATCTGGAACTTTTAGTTCCTTCAAAAATCGACATAACAACTCCTTTTGACTCTTTGTTAATGTATATGGTGTGTGGGGCAATTCAATTTTGTCACCTTTTTTTATAGGGTGAAGTTGTGACATGATGCCTAATTTCTCCATATCATACCGAGAGTAAGTTGTGTCTTTTGTCTTTCCTTTAATGTTCATGATGGTTCCCAATTCAAAATAATATCACATATGTTTTTTTCAATGTGCATTACATCTAAGTTGTGCCTTAATAAAAGTGTTTTCAAATAAGGCATCTCGAAAAACACACTTTTCTTGTTCCAATTATCTCTTCTAATCTTATGTGATACATTAGTTCTCTTAGTGTAATCTTTTGACAAAAAAATATCTTCAAGATCCCTTACTTGTTCAAGAACTTCCTCCCCCGATTATGGCTTTGGTCTCTCTCTTTTTTCTTTCTTTCCAAAACATATTTTTTCTTTCTCCAGCGGTGATTAGGAAGAAGAAAACATCGATGTTGCATATACACATGCTTAAAGCAATTTTTCATCCATAAGGAAGAAGTATGCTTATGGCAACAAGGACAAGCCAATTTTCCCTTTGTACTCCATCTAGAAAACATTCCATAAGCAGAAAAATCATTAATAGTTGAAAGCAAGGCAACATGCAAGTTAAAATTTTCTCTTTTTGATGCATCAAAAGTTTCAACACCCACTTCCCATAATTCTTTCAATTCATGGATCACAGGTTGGCGATACACATCAATAGCATCACCCGGACCTTTAGGACCGGGAACAAGCATTGACAACATCATGCTGGATTCTTTCATACAAATTCATGGAGGCAAATTATATGGAACTAGCATTACAGGCCATATACTATATGGAAGTGCAACATTAGAAAATGGATTAAATCCATCACTTATGAGCCCCAACCTAACATTGTGAGGTTCTTAAGAGAATGTATTGTGTTCTCCATTAAAAAGTTGCCATGATTTTCCATCTGCGGGTGACTAATTAGCCCATCTTTGACAGGCCTTTCATGATGTCATCTCATGTCAGAAGCTGTTTTAGAACACATGAATAATCTTTGAAGTCTTGTCTTAAGTGGGAGATTGCAGAAGATGTTTTAGAACACATGAATAATCGTTGAAGTCTGGGCTTAAGTGGGAAGTATCGAAGCACCTTTTCAGGTATCCTCTTACCATTTTCCTTTTTCCTAGTTTCCCCACTATGTTTACCTTGCTTCCACCTAGAAGCATTGCAAACCTTACAGTTCTCTAATTGCTCATCATCCTTCCAAAAAAGCATATAATCATTGACACATGCATGTATTTTTTCATATGAAAGACCTAAACCTTTAGTAGCCTTTTTTGCTTCATAATAGGAATCAGGAAGGGTAGAATCATCTAGTAGTAATTGATTTTTCATAAATTGGAGCAACATCGTAAAGGACTCGTTATTCCATCTCCCGAGAGTTTTGATGTGAAGCAGATTTAAAATTGCAGACAACCTTGATGATTTAGAACCTTCGAATAATTGCTTTTGAAAATCATCAAACAATCTATAGAATTTCTCTGCATCACAATTAGGATCTTGAGGCCCATGTTTTGGTATAGTACTATGCGTCGTGTTTTTGGCTGAGAAAATTGCAGTTTTACGACGGTCCGACAAAATATATTGGTCTGACCGTCCGACACAATACTTTCACTTTTTTTATTTACATATCCACTTTCATTTTTGTATGTTTTCTTAAATTTACTCATTTCTTACATTACCTAAATATATTAAAGTTTTATTCTTCCACTTTTTTTAATGTATGGTTCTCAAGTGTTAATCTCTCTTACTTTTGACTAATTTTAATAAAATAACATTTATTTTTCTCATATTTCCATTTTTTTTCATCTTACTTTTATATACAATTTTTAATCATCTACGAAGTACTGTATCATTTAGTTTTTTTTCCTACCCCCAATTAGTTTCTTGGTTTTGATGAAAACCCAAGTGAGTAGACTACAAAAAAGATGAAGGAGTACAATTTTTAAACATTTTTTAAATGAAAAAATTTCAAAATATATCGTTGGTAAAAATAATATAAAAACACCAAAATTCATATTTTGGAATGCTTTATCAACACACACTCATATTTTACGGAAAAAAACTTATTATCATAGAAATTTGATAATAATAGATTATAATAAACAATTGTTCCTTTTTTTTTAGGTGAAAAGAGCTCACATTTTATTCAATCAAAATTTGAATGTAAGTAATTACAAGCTCTGTAGCATAAGGATCTATATCCTCCATCAGCAATGGGCCACTTTGTTTCCGGCCCTTTATATTCTACATTTGTGCTTTCTAAATTACTACACAATACAATCTTGCTAGACATTGGGCCACTTTGTGTCCGGCCCTTTTTACAAAAGAATAAATCGGATCGCACATACTAGCATCCCAGATTTTCAGGAAGTTACAATATGTCTGCAACCTCCAAAGGGAGAGCACTTCTGTGTTGGGGTTTACCCTAATCTAATCAGAGTGCGGAAACAGACCCTATGCCCGGATCCATGTATAATTCAAAAGATTAATATAATTATGACAAATAATATACACTAAAGATTATATCTTTGATGCGTGCTTGTCAATACGAACAGATCCAACCGCAAGTGCAGCTTTCCCTAGCGGAATCCACCCACACGATCAAATCCGCCTCGAGTGTATTAGCTTAGAATCCCCTCAAGATTTTGTGTTTAGATCACAGGTTCTTACTTTTATGGAGGTTTAGAATTTGATTCTTATGTATGTGATCATCTAATAATCATAGGTATTTATAATAAAATAATAACCTCCTTAAGTAACCCTAGTATGATTAGGATTAGAAAAGTTGTTTAAGGAAAAAAATTTCCCTTTCAAGCAACCACACGACAATATGTCATACGCCCGAACATGGGCCACGATAATAGGCTTCATACTTGACAGAGTGGCTAGGCCCCAAGCGAGCCCACAGGCCCCTACTCTTCGTCGCTTGACTTCCGTCGTCGTTTTGCAATCTACCGATCCAATTTATGACTTTCGCTTGGACTTAGCGCATCTAAACCCAACGCCCAACGCTTTGATCTAAACTATAATTATTTGACGTGTTTGGATTTTTGGCCCAACTGGTCTCCTGACTTGATTTCATGCTTAGGGTGTGACCCGATAGGTTCAATCAAGAACAAGCTGTGAGATTAATTATATTATTCTCATTGATCGGAAGTGACCTCTAACTAGGCATTCTAATCACTTCATTTCAATGAATAATGAACTCCGTAATTATCTGAACCATCTATTGGAATAATACACTTGACCGAAGGACACTATTCCTTCATATTGTAGTCCTATATGTTTTTTGGATGATGATTTCCGCACCCCTCCATTTGATTTCCACCTCTTCTCTCTCACATGAATAGTATGTATGACATTGTAAGGGTCATCTTCACAAGGGTAAAAGATAAAACCTCCTCATCTCTTGGTTTAAGTACAACCAATTCTTGTCAATGTGAATTATTACATTTTGCATGTCAATTAAAACAGCCTTCTGTGTTGGAGTTCTAGGGGGGAGATGCGGAGAGAACCCGCTTCATCCTAGACAGCTTGTGTTGTTATGTCACCCTTAGCTTCTATGATGACAGGTTGATGCATGAATCCTTACTCAACCCTTTTTCAGCAGCCTAAATATAGTTACATGCATGAGGGAGCTTTAGGGCCCTAGCAAAATGCCCTAATGGTTGTCCTATGATGCAGGGGAGAATAAGACTGAAGAAACTCATTAGAGTAGTACTTCGTCTTCCTCTCAGACCTCCCAAATTTTTTGTTTCCTACATCAATTCCATTTCCTTTTGCTTTTTTTTCATTGCTTCTTTGTAGATTTTTGAGATGTGCTCTTGTGAACACCAACTTGACTTGCCAATTTTGTTTGAAAACTCCATTGAAATTTAATGACAAGTAAGTTGTTAACATTGAGTCTTCTTTATTGCAAAATTAAGTTATCTTTTGTGCTTCTAATGCTTGATTCAAATATCTGCTCTTGTTCAAATATTTCCTCCATCTCCTCCTCTATGTCTTCTCGCAACTAGAACTCATTCCAAAGAAGCTACTCAACTTACCACCAACCATCATCATCAACAAATTCCATCATTGCTGGTGTGAATTTTTGGATTTTTTTGCACTATAATTATGTACAAACGTAGACTACAAATGTTATGTGTGTGTAAGTGATATTATTGTAATGTTTTTTAAACAAACTAAGGGCTTGTTTACTTCAGATTATATTCAGTTCTGTTCAATTAATCTTAGTTCAATTAATACACTTTTATTAAGTTCAGTTAAATTTAGTTCAGTTCAGTTCAATTCAGTTCATCTCTATTAAGTTCAGTTAAGTTCAATTAAGTTCAGTTCAGTTCAGTTCATCTGATGTAAACGAGCCCTAACTGTTGTAATTTAGGGAGGAGGGAAGATTAGAAGAGAGAGAAAACTAAAGCATTGAATTCTCTAGCTGTTGTTGGGTTATATAGGCAACCAACTGTTTTTTTATGGAAAATTGAAAACTCTATTTAAATTAAAGATTTGGAGCCAAAAAATTTAGGTTCCAAATCCCAAATTCCCACGTTTCCCCTTCTTTCCCCACCAAATAAAACAAAAGTCTGTTTTATTATTACGGAGTATTTTTTTTAAAAAAGTGGGCGTGTTGTCCCTAATTTTCTCTCTCATAAAATTTAATTATCCCACATTCTCATCCATTTATTATAGGAAAAATTGCTAAAAATATTCCCAAGTTTGGGTCATCTTCTATTATTATTCTTAATTTGGATTAATTCATGATCGAATAATCCCCAGTTTGATAGTGATCTTCTATGATTGGTCCGATGCAATTGGAAACCTGCTGAATAGGTAAAAAAAAATGTGGTGGGGCCCCCCTTTTTGTTTTAACATTATTTTTGTAACACTCCATCCTTAATAACAGAGGATACCAACAAAAGATAGGACACTAGACGGGGGTGCCATTAATAAAAATTTAACAATAAATAAAGTTCAACACAATCTAAACTGAAAATAGGAAACTATAGATTAAATTATTAATTAAATAGTCGTCCCTAACGACATTAAAAATTCAAAATACAAAAGATAGAATAGAAATCTAAATCCTGAGGTACAAACACCTCTACATTGTTCCACTAGAACTAATAATAATAATAATAATAATAATAATAATAATAATAATAATAATACTCATGTAAAATTATAAAGCGTGTGGTTTTCCTACAACCAACATTATTGAAGTCATCAACTATCACTAATGAGACGGGTAAGGACTTAGACTCAATCCTCACTCTCCCAGCCCATAACATGGTCACGATACGACAGTTACTCGGCATCTGAAAAAAAATTAACTCCACTGTCAGTGGCGAGTAACTAACAGTTCTCACCAACACAAAAAATACACAAGTCTAAAATAATAGACAAGATCACCCAACTAATACTAACAATTAATGATTCACATTCCAGTCATTCATCACAATAATATTTACCTGCCTTTCTATCTATACTCTCTTGCAAGTTAGTTAATAAAATTTTACACCACCTTATCATACAAATCCACATTAATTACAACATAAGAGTCAAGTAGGACAAACTAAGAAAATTATAAACAAGGAAACATGAACCCTATCATATTACTAACCAATGCCACAAAAGGTGATTAAGTCTATTTAATTAATTAACTAATTTACTCAATTCAAAACGCGACTGAAAATTTGAAACAACAGCTAGTGGTATCCCGCAGTACCTCCTCTAAAGTATATTGAGTAGATGCCTAAAATATGGACTTACACTACTAACGGTAAACACACAACAATTATAATTGTAGATGGAACGATCGCTAGTGGTATCCCACAGTACCACTTCCTAAGGTTTGTCAGGAAAACCCTTAGTAAATCCTGCAATCGACTGGTCTGAGAATGGCCAAACTCCCGGTGCCAAACGGATGCCCAAAATATGGACTTAAACCTCCGGACCTTCGGGACAACAACAATTAACCCAGGTAAAATAAATATTGTTCTTGGATCAAGCAGTCCAAGGAACTTAAAAAAAACTAATCTAGCCAATTAGATCCCGTAGTCCAATGGCCCCAATTCAACTAACAATCAAATGACTGAATAGGTTTGATTACTAAGAATAATATTCACCAACCAATTATTTTTACTTATTATTCAATTCCTTAAGATTAATTAATTAGGACTCACTAACTTATTATAGAAAATTCCAAATTAAACCAAACTTGAACCCAAACAATTCCTATTGATTAGAAATTACTAAAACAACAATTAAGGGTCGAAATACATGGTAAAATAATTATTTTAACCCTTGAATACATGTTGTATGAAACTAAAAATAATTATTCAAACAAATTTAAAAAGGAAAAACCTTGAATACATGGCACATAGAGAAGATATATTACTTGATTCCTGGGTGTGGGTTGCAAGATAGATTAAGGCATGTTTATAATGACAATGAGGTTAGGGAGATGGGTGAGATTGTGTTGAAAAGTCTAGAACCATTGACGTGTATGTGGTCCATGGAGTGGACAAACCTCGGACCTTAAATATTGATGATGCATTTGTGAGTGAGTTACTCTTTCTTTCTTGTAGTTCTCTAACTTCACCAGGAACATCCGCCCATTTGAAGTAGCCACAAGTTCTCTGTAATTTCAACAAAAAAACAAAACAAAAACCTAACTTCAATTTCAAAATTGAAATCAGTAAAAGAAGCAAAATTGGGCAATTTAAGTTTAAATTAAAGAAACAAAACCTAACCCCTTACTTGTAGGCCAGTGAGAGCAGCCATAAAAACGCCTACCACGCCAACGGCCCTTACTGGAGCAACTTGACCATGATAGCACAATAATACAGGTAGGGAATTCCCAAATGAAACAGATCTTGAGGATGGCCTTGAGTTTGAAGAAGCCATGGCTTAGAGAAGCAAACCCTAGAAATTTTAAATGAAGAAGAAAATAGAGAGATGAAGTATGGAAGTTTGATGGAGATGAATGAGGATGAAGGGTGTATTTAAAGAAGAAAGTTAGGATACATTAATGCCAATGGTATAATTAGGAGAGGGTCACCTGTTAGAATTTGAATTATACCTCCTACAACCAGTCAAAAATGAATTGGGTCCATTTTAAGCAGATTAAGTGGAAAGGTGAGATTATTTTGAAATAAAGCAAAGGTGGGATTATTTTGAGCGGATACACCACAGGTGGGATTATTTATTTCCATTTTTCCATTTAAAAATAGTCAAACTTGTTCAATTAATTCTAAAACTTAACAAGGACTTAACCAAGCATAATATAGGCTTAAATAACAATCAAAAACATGCAGAATGATCTCCTAAAATACAAGGCCAGCAGGTATAAAAATTTCAGAATTAATACAAAAATTCCTTTACAAGGCATATTACAATTAAGTAGGTTCTAGATCTAAAAATTCAATAATCAAGCATAATAAATTCCAAATATTACGAAAATTAAATCTAAACCAGCATAAAGCATTATTATATTATATCCAAAAATTTGGGCAAAAATTCAATTGAAATTCGGTCCAATTAGAATTAAATCGGTTAATTAAAAACAATTAATCTACAACTCAAAATTTATATAGATTATTATCACAAATTAATATCCAAAATTTTAACCTTAAAAGTTCATGAAAAATAAATATGAAAGTCCTTACAATCACAAGAAAAATATCATGGAGGAACTAATACAATAGATTTCACAACAATTATTAAAACAATTAAATTTGCACATAAAATTCTAAAATCAAACATGCAAGAAAATTACTCAAAAATATACTGGAAAATATCATAATATGCACGAAAATAATGAATAAAATAAATGCAAAATTTCATAATTTTCGAAAATAAAAATCCGAATTATAACCTAATTGTTCTAGTTGGTTTTAATTTCTTACATGGATTAAACCTTAAATCTATCATCCTAAACTATGTGATTTCTATGATGGAGATGGTGTTAGTTACTTGAAAAATTCTAGAAGAAAATACAAGGCTTGCTCGAAAATCAAATGCTTCAATTGCTCCAAAATTACCCGAACTTGAAAAATTATTAAGTGTGTTTAAAAAAATATTGAGAGAGATGAATATTGGAGTAAAGATGATTAGAAGTCAGAAAAATTATAGCCCATATGAGTGCTATAATAGTCGGCCAAGAGAGAGAGTAAGAAGATCAATTACGAGAAAATAAATGATTGTAATAGTAAATAAAAGATTTACTTGCCAAAATCTCATGGCAAATCCACTCTTTCCAAGCTTAAGGAACATGATCAAATCAAATAAAATGAAGTAAACAATCTCTCTAGAACACTCCTAATAACCGGCCAAGGCTTGTGATTTTCACAAGTTTTGGGTCGGCCCACTTAATTACATGAGTTCGAGTTTTAAAACGTCCAAATTGTGATACAATTAAATAATTACGATTAAAACTGAAAATAATTAAATATATATATTTTTTATTTTTTAAAAAAAATTGCGGAAAATAATAAATATTAAATTTTAATTTGTTCAAATCATAAACTAATAGAGTTTACACTATATAAAAAATATTTACATTGAAATAAATACAATATATATATATACACACATATTTTATTATTTTAAATATCAAAAATTAATATAGGGCTAATAAATACTCCCTCCGTTCCCATTTGTTTGTCTTGTTTGACTTTGCACATATGCCAATGCACTTGTTTGAACATTAATATCTTTTTTGTATATGTGTAAAAATTATAATAATTGGATATTAATGACGTACTCATTGAGACGAATCAAATAAGACCCTACATGACTGTATTATGTTTTATATTTTGAGAGTAATTTATAAGATTCTCTCATCTTATAAATAGTGTAAGATTCTAAACAAGACAAACAATAGGGAATGAAGGGAGTAAAAAATTACTCAAATAAATAAATAAATGCACATACAAATTGTAACACCCCGCATTTTAGCAACGACGTTATTAGTGATAACGTCGTAAACAGGCAGTTACCAATCGATTTATAAAACAAAAATATAACTAAACTCGTGGAAGTAATACTTTTATTATTAATAATAATGGAATCCCAAATTACAAAAGGTTAAACTAAACCATAAATCTAGTCCTAAAACTAGAAATAAAACCTATTGCAAACACAGGAATTGAAAACAGGGGCCTAGACGCTCAACAACTCATTCCGCTTCTAGCCTCTATCTTGCTTACCTGCAAAATATTATTAGGGGTCCACCATCAGTGGCGAGTAACTAGACTGTTCCACTTAGCAGTGGAACCAAACAATATAAAACAATAGATCCAATAGCAGGCACGTGCTAACCAAAACATCCTCAACAAACTTAAATAGCAGATTCATACAACAGAGCACAAGCAGCGGAATAATATTATCAATATCAAATACCAAGTACGCTAATTACATTCCTTCATCAATAATTAATTCATAAACCACAACAATAATCAAGAATGACTCCGACACGACTAAATTCGATACAACAAATAAGTCCCCAACACGATTCATCACAGATGAACCGATACGACATGGCGCAAGGCCAATAACAACAAACAAGTCCCCGACACGATTCATCACAGATGAACCGATACGACACGGCGCAAGGCCAATAACAACAAACAAGTCCCCGACACGATTCATCACAGATGAACCGATACGACACGGCACAAGGCCGATAACAACAAACAAGTCCCCAACACGATTCATCACAGATGAACCGATACGACACGACACAAGGCCGATAACAACATTGACACGACCGACTCAAAGCGATAAATGACACGACCCAAAATCAAGCAACATATAATGATAATAATAATTCCTACAGGCTATAACATATATTCATAAATCAAATCCATATTAATAATAATCATAATAATAATTAATATAGAATCAAGAAACAATTAAACATTCATACTCTATACAAAAACATGATCAAAATTCATACTTTAACCTATCCAAAAATTCGGCCAAGCTACCAACATAAGCAAGAACAAGAATCTTTCATCAATCCATATAAACAATCAAGAAACTTCATATATTAATTCAAGAATTCAAAGCTAGTCAAAGTTACAATAAAAGATACAAACTTGGACAAGCTACTCGGTACAAGGTATAAAATACAAACTTTAATAATCTAATCATGCTTCACTAATTTAAGAAACAAATATCCATGCTTCAAACATCATAATACACATTTTAACAAATAAAAATTCAAGCTTTGGAACCATGAGTCACACGCATGAAATCCCCCAAAGAACAATTCAAGAATAAATTAATTACAACAAGATTCATATCAAACAATCATGTAAAGAATAAACAATAAATAAACTTTCCAAGATTTATCAAAATACAAATAAACAAGTAAAGAAACCAAGAAGACTTCCTAAACTACACGACAATCATATGAACAACAATACTAACAACATCAATCCATCTAATCTAGTTATTCTATATTGGTTGATCCTAATGCTAAGTGAAATAGCTAGTTACCTTAATTGAAGCAAAACACACAAAAGCACGCCTAAGACCCGTGGGAAAAGAAAGAGGAGAAAAGAAAAGATTTTGTTTTGAGGTTTGATCATATATTGATTAAGGGATAAATGGCAAGTTTTTATGATATAAATAGAATAAGAGTTTACTAGATTTTAGGAGTTGGTTACTAGATAATAAGAGTTAGATTAGGAAAGAAAATAAGATGGGAATTATTATGGAGAGGCCGGCCAAAGGAAATTAAAATGGGAGTTTGGGTTCCTAAAATTTAGTAAAGGTTGTTAGGAGGAAAAATATGATTTTTAGGACTAGATAGAATAAATATGAATTGCGAATTATGGAAAATAAATTAAATTGATTAAGTAAAAGGAAATATAACAAGGGCCGGTTTTAGGAGGAGTCAAACATGGGTTTTGGGTCTGATCAATTAAATAAAAATTAAGTCTTTGGGCCCAAATCGGATGATTCGGATTTAAAGGCTTAATTTTACACAAAATTTTACGGCCCAAAAATCCGGGTCGTTACAATCTCCCCTCCTTAAGAAAATTTCGTCCTCGAAATCTCATAAGGAAGCACACATAACACATAATCAATAAACATAACACCAAAGGAACCTAGGACAACTAAAGGATAAAATTAATCCTAACTCAGGTTACTACCCAAAGCTACTCACACTACAGTTTCAGGGTTTTGTGATTTAAAATGCGGGGTGTTACAGTTGGTACCAGAGCTTTAGGTTAATGCTGAGTTTACTTCTTCATAAGTAAATTGTGAGTTGAGTGCTTTATGAATTCAAGAGTGCAAATTAGATCACAAAACCCTGAAACAGTAGTGTGAGCAACTTTTAGTAGTAACCTGGGTTAGGAATAAATTTATTCTTTAGTTACTAAGTTTCTTGTGTTGTTGTTTTCTTTGTTTATGTATTATGTGTGCTTCCTTACGAAATTTCGAGGACAAAATTTTCTTAAGGAGGGGAGATTGTAACGACCCGAATTTTTGGGCCGAAAAATTTCATGTAAAATTAAACCTTAAAGTTTGATCATCCGATTTGGGCCCAAAGATTTATTTTTGTTTATTTGAATCAAGCCCAAAACCCATATCTCTTCCCTCTTGGCCGGCCCCTTTCATATTTTTCCCCTTATTTTTATTTTTAATTTTTCTACTTTAATTATCCAAGTAGATCTATTTATTTTTTGAACCTAAAAATCCTATTTTTATTCCCTAACCACCTCACTAGATTTTAGAAAACAAACTCCTATTTTTAACCACCCTAGCCGACCACCATAATTATTTTCCTTTAATTTTCTTTCCTAAACTAACTCCTATTATTTAGTAAAACCCTTTTACCCTATTCTATTTATACTACAAAAACCCACCCTTTATTCCTTATTCAATATATGATCATAAACTCAGTCAAAAACTCTTCCTTCCTCTTTCTCAATCCTCACGGCTAACCCATCAAACTCCACCAATTAATTTTCTTTCACCAATTCAATCAATAGGTAACTAGCTATTCTACTTAGGATTAGGATTAGATTATATGGAGTAATAGGAATAGATTATATGTGAGTGTTTAATATATGGTTTACTTGAGTTCTTGTTAATCAATCTTTAATCTTGATGATAATTCTTGTTTGGCTTGGACTTCTTGTTTTATGCGTGTTATGGGATTAACAAAGGCTTGATTTTTCCTTCTTAATTGACATGTCATGCGTAATGATCATTAGTATTAGCAAGCATGCATTTTTTAAAAATTTTATTTGACTTTTATACTTAATATATAACTAGTCCGTGAATCTTGGTAAAACTTGTTTTGAGTATTTTGTTATGGAATTGCTGTAAGAATTATGAACACTTGCATTGATGTTATTGCTAGTGCCGTGTATGTAGATGAGATGACCACAATATGTTAATTAATTGCGTAATTATATATATACTTAGAAGCATGAGTTTTGATTTGATAATTAGTGGAACTATGCGTGTACTTTGATTTGTTTGATGTTTTGTTTGGCGTCTTTTGAGTCTTGTTGAGTCGTGTCTTGTCGAGCGATTAAAGATCGCGCGTCTATCGGTTTATCGGTGATAAATCGTGCGGGTCTATCGGTTCATCGGTGATGAATCGTGCGGGGCAAGTCTTGTGTGTTTGATTGTGTGTTAGAGTCGTGTCGAACGGTTGAAGATCGTGCGTCTATCGGTTTATCGGTGATAAACCGTGCGGGTCTATCGGTTCATCAGTGATGAATCGTGCGGGGCAAGTCCTTTGTTGCTAGTCTTGTTATCGGTTGTAGACCGAGCGTTGTCTTGATATTGAGTTTGTATTCATGTATGTTGAAAAGTGCGTGTGCTAGTTTGTTTCGAATGATGTTGCTAATATTGAATGTTATGTTCCGCTGCTAATTCTGATGGTTGAACTTGTATCCTGCGTTTGTTGTCGTTCTTGTGTTCTAACCCTATTATTGTATGTAATGTGGCCCTACCTCTAAGTAGGACAGTCTAGTTACTCGTCACTGATGGTGGACCCCCAATTTTATTTTGCAGGTAAGCAGGATAGAAGCTAATAGCAGGATGAGTTGATGAGCGTCTAGGCCCCTATTTTTATTTCCTGCTATTGCAATAGGTTTTTATTTCAGTTTTTAGGACTAGATTTATGGTTTATTTAACCTTTTGTAATTTGGGATTCCATTATTATTAATAATAAGTACTATTTCCATGAGTTTTAGTTATTTTCTTGCTTTATAAATCGATTGGTAACTACCTGTTTACGACGGTATCACTAATAACATCGTTGCTAAAATGCGGGGTGTTACACAAATATTTACGGAAAATTAAGCACGAAAAATTAAGGGCATTACATCCACCCCTACACACAAAAAGTTTCGTACCTTTGACTTCATACTTTTGACTCCTCCACAATACCTTTACCAAGGGAACCTCTTTCCTCCTGAGCGTCTTCAATTGACAATCATGTATCTGAACCGTTTCTCATAAGTCAAGTTGGGCTCAACTTCAATAGAGTCAGCAGTAATCACGTGCAAAGGGTCATTGCGATACCTCCACAACTGAGATACATGGAACACATTGTGAACCTTTGACAACTCAGGCGGCAACGCCATTCGATGGGCCACTTCATCAATCCTCTCCAGAATTTCATAGGGTCTAATGTACTTTGAACTGAGTTTTCCTTTCATTCTAAAGCGCATCACCCCTTTCATTGGTGACACCTTGGGAAACCCCTGATCTCCCACTTCATAGGAAATAGCTTTTCGACGAAGATCCGCGTAAGACTTTTGCCGGTCTTGAGCCGCTTTTAGCCTAGCTCGAATCAATCTTATCTGTTCAACAGTATCCTGAATTAGCTCTGGCCCAAAAATTAAGGAATCACTGATGTCGTTCCAGCAAGTAGGACTGCAACATTTCCTTCCATACAACGCTTCATAAGAAGTCATCTAAACACTAGCATGATAACTGTTGTTGTAAGACAATTCCACCAAATTCAGAGGTTTCACCCAAGACTATTGAAATTCTAAAGCGCAAGCGCAGAGCATGTCCTCTAGAGTCTGAATGGTCCTCTCTGTTTGCCCATCAGTAGCACCATGAAAGGCAGTACTCAACTTCAATTTAGTACCGAAAGCCTCTTACAAAGCTTGCCAGAAATGCGACAGAAATCTCGGATCACGATCCGATACAATGTCTTTCGGAACGCCATGAAGTTGAATAATCTCATTAGCATAGGTCTCAACTAACTTTTCCATCGACCGCGTGTTCTTCATAGGTATGAACCGAGCAACCTTGGTTAGTCTTTCAACAATTACCCAGACAACGTTCAATCCCCCAGTTGCTACTGGAAGACCCATCATAAAATCCATGGAAATTGAGTCGAACTTCCACTCGGGAATGGGTAACGGTTGAAGTAGTCCTCCCGGTCTCTGATGCTCAATCTTAACCTTCTGACATACGAGACAACCAACCACAAACTTAGCAACTTCCTTCTTCATTCTAGGCCACCAGAAGTTCACTTTCAGGTCTTTGTACAACTTTCCACCCCTGGGATGCATGGAATAAGGCGTATTGTGAGCCTATTTAAGAATCTTCCCTTTTAACTTAGCATCATCCGGAACACACCAACGACCCATGAACTTCAGACTACCATCAGCATCAACTTCAAAGTTCTCTGATCGACCCTAAGTCTTAGCTTCTCGAATCTTCTCGAGTTTCAGATCCCTTCTCTACTTATCTCGTAGCTCTTGGTACAAATCGGGTTCGGCACTCATAGCATTCAAACACGAGTCCACATACCCTTGAGGTACCATTTCAATGTCAAGCTTGCGAAATTCCTCACAAAGATCTTTTGGCAGGATTCTTGATCATGGTACTAAGAGATTGCTTGCTCTTCCGGCTCAATGCATCAGCCACTCTATTAGCTTTACCCTCACAATAGTCCAGAGATAGGTCATAATCCTTGATTAGTTCCAACCATCTTCTTTGTCTCATGTTTAGATCTTTCTGAGTGAATATGTATTTCAGACTTTTGTGATCGGTGTACACCTTGCATGGAACACCATAGAGGTAATGACGCCAAATCTTGAGTGCAAACACCACAGTGGCCAATTCCAGATCATGGGTAGGGTAATTCCTCTCGTGTACCTTTAATTGCCTAGAAGCATAGACGATGACCTTTCCTAGTTGCATCATAACACAACCCAAACCACTCTTTGAAGCATCATTGTACACTTCGAACTGTACCCCTTCAGTAGGCAAAGTCAGAACAAGAGCAGTAGTCAGGCTTTTCTTTAAGGATTAAAATGCTTCTTCGCAGTCGTTAGACCACTTGAACTTGCTATATTTCCGCATCAACTTGGTCAAAGGTTGAGCTAACCTGGAGAAATTCTTTACAAATCGACGGAAATAGCACGCAAGACCAAGAAAACTTCGAACCTCAGACACATTCTTGGGACTTTCCCATTCCACCTTAGCTTTAACCTTCGCAGGGTCCACTTTCACCCTTTTTTGCTGATCACATGCCTTAGGAAGACAACTTCTTTTAACTAGAATTCGCACTTTGATAGTTTAGCAAACCACCGTTGTTTCGTAGCATGTCTAGGACTGTCTTCAAATTCTTTTCATGTTCCGCTTCATCCTTAGAGTGCACCAAAATATCGTCGATGAAAACCAAAACACACAAATCCAGATGCTCATGGAAGGTACGATTCATTTGGTCCATAAACACAGCTGGTGCATTGGTAAGACCAAAGGGCATTACTTCAAATTCATAGTGCCCGTAACTTGTGCGGAAGGCTGTCTTCAGTATGTCCTCTTTCTTCACAGGAATTTGATGATACCCTGACCACAGATCGGTCTTTGAGAACACTCCCGCCCCCTTTAGCTGATCAAACATAACTTCAATCTGAGGCAGAGGATACTTGTTTTTTATCGCTACCTTGTTCAATTCCCGATAGTCGATGCACAAGTGCATGCTTCCGTCTTTCTTTTTGACGAACAGCAAAACCTGAACTCACAAATCAACTTTGTATCAACCTAAATTAATATTCATTTTGTTATACTAAATATTTATTTTACCACAAGGAACCTGAACTTACACTCACTTTTGCGATAATTAAAATTATTGTCCATTTTTTAATAAGGAATATTAATTTTCTAATAAAAAAATATTCATTTTACCATCACAATAATTACAAATGAAAATTGCGATTGAGATTGATTATTGAATATTATGAAAGAAATCAATCAGTTAAGAGGAAAGAGGAAAAAAAATCAGCAACAAAGGATGAATATGACCAAATGAAGAGGATGTGAGAAAAACGAAAATCAGAAGAGAGAGTAAAAAGATCAACTGAGTTTTTTTTTTTTTAAATAAAAAATAAAACACAAGGGACTACATAACTATGTGATCTTAGGTGCACCTAATAATTTGCGCAATATTTAATTATGAGAACTAATTAATATAATAAGAATCCTACTTAAATAAAGAGTTGTTGGATTTTTTAAATTTAATTTATTGGGAGAATGTGTGAAGGTTGTGCTGGAAAATAAATTTTGTGGAGTAATTTTGATAGTACGTAAATTTTTATTTAATATAATGGAAAGATATTAATAAATATTGATCATTTACTATAAAATTGAAAAAATTCCAAATCATACAAACATAATTCCATTTCAGGTTGCAAGACAAATAAAATGGAGCAAGAGGTAGTATTCACTAGGTGTTAAACTTAGTAGGCATGAACTCATTAAACTTGATTAGACCTAATTGAAGCTTATTATATCCGATTGGAACTTATTAAACTTAGCAAGAGGTAGTATTCACTAGGTGTGACAATTACTATCATATGATGTTATGGACTAGTAGTTCATATGAAGTTTGTAAACTGTTGCTTGTTTATTCTAAGATTCTAAGAACAAATATTAGTGAGCATGTTTTAATCAATTTCAAAAATTGAGCATGTTGTTGCTGCAATTCTGTTCATCGAACATTCTGTAAATTCTGGAAATTGATCACTTTGCAATGCTCAAATACAACTCACATGTTTCCCATTTAAGCAGCTCAATTTGAACAACTCAAAATTGACCACAAAACACCCCCACAATTTTGCTTTCCCAAAATAAGTAGCCACAATTTGCTTGCTCCACATAACAATGATTAAGTGGTTATATTAATTAAAATGAAAATCAGGTTCAATTACAATGAAAAAAAGAAATTTCATAAACAAAAAGAACAAATGGACTAAATTGTGAAAGTACATTGAAATTGGACTAAAATGGTGCAGACGTTTTTCTGTTGATAGAAGAATGGTGCAGACTTTCATAGCTTGAATTTATAGTTAAAGGACCATCCATGACAAGGACAAATGGACACAGGAGTAAAGTGAGAAGCACGAAGGACAGAGGACAAGCAAATGCCCATTTGCACTAATCTATACTCTATACTTACTACTCCCTCTGTCCCAATTTACTTGCCCCAGTTTGACTTTGAGCACTGTTCACATTTGAACTTTGACTTTATTTAATTTAATATACGTAAGAGAAATTATAGTCATGATGGATCTAGTTTAATTCGTCTCAACATGTACTTTTCAAATATATATATTTTTTTATTATATATAGTTAAAAATATTTTTATTTAAAGTTGTGTGAAATAGAGAATGTAACAAGTAAATTGAGACGGAGGGAGTATATACTAAAAGGAAAACCACTAAAAATAAATTTTCCCCCCTTAAACTCCCTCTCTTCCCTCCTAAAACCGCTCTACTTGATTGGATAACATTAAATGTTTTTCCATTTTTCAAAATTACTTTTGACTTTTTTTTAAATGAATTATACTCCCTCAGTTTTTTTTAGATGTAACACTTTGACTTTGGCACTATTCATCCGACTCACTTTAACCGTTAATTGTTACTTATATATATAGAAAAACATAGTCATGTGAGATCTTGTTGGATTCACCTCGGAATACACTTTCCAAATATATAATTTTTACACTTATATATTTAGAGATATTACGAGTGCAAGTTATGTTTCGGCAAGTGTGAAAAGTGAAATCAATCAATCAATCAATCAATATATATACTATAAGAGAAGCACCTAAAACCACTTATTGCCACGTGTCGCTCTCTCATTAAAAAATTTCCCGCTCTTTTTCCTTAATCTAAAAAAAAGCAAGCTTTGATATTCTATCTTAGAACGTTTAACAAGTTTGAAGATTGCCCTTAATTAATATAACAAGTTTGAAGATTGCCCTTAATTAATATTATATGGTAAGTCATATTATTCCAAATTATATTATATGTGAAATCAATTTCCTTTTTCCAAATTCGTTTAACATATGATGAGCTAATTTTTGGTTTTTGTTATTTGAAATATTCATGAATATTTGAGTCATATTTTTATAATATATAGGAATGAAATGTCATATTTAATTATCTTTACTTGCGAATTGTCATATATATTAAACAAATTAAATATGGAAAATAATTTTAATTTTTTTATTAAATATTAGGTAAAGCAGAATGATTTTATTTTCTTACTCATGGAGTATTATACTAGACATATTTTCTCCCAACTTATTTGGGTGTAAGTTTTCTTACATGTATTTTATATACCCCTTTCTCAATAATTTTTTTTAAAATGGTGATGAAAGAATAAAAAAAGTCTATGCATGTATATTACACTAAAAGAGAAACAGATCAATGCGGAGCTACCAAGTGTCACTTTCTGATTTGGGTCTCTTATATTATTATTTAAAAAATATAAAAAAATTATAGCAAAACATTTTTATTGTTTTTACTGATATAAGGTCTATGTTCAAATTTTAAATAATCTACATATTATACTTCAAAAAAAAAAATCTACGTACTATACTCTGTATTATAAGTTTTATAACATTCATATTGATAACAATACATGTTCATCAAAGTAATACATTAAATTCATGATGATTTTGTTTTGGAATTGTATTTTTTTTCTTAAATAAATATATTTAGGCCCTATTCTTTAGGACTTAAAAGCTACAACACTCAGATCAGATCAGACAAACTTAAATCAGATCAGATAAGATCATACATTATTACTCTTTATTATTATTATTATTATTATTATTATTATTATTATTATTATTATTATTATTATTATTGGGCATCGTTTTTCCGCTCGACATTTTTCGACGATGGTTTTCGGACTGACTTTTTCAGCGTTGATTATTCAGCCAACTTTTCCGACGACGATTTTCGGACGAGTTTTCCGGCGATGGTTTTCGGGTAATTTTTAGCAGGCAAGATAGAAAGTTATTACATTACATAGAATTCTATAATAATTTTTGGCACAATGGTTAGCTTAGGAAAGTTATTATTTTGCTTATAAAGTACATATATTTACTGGCGGGTAAGTTATAAATTAAAGTTATCATTGTGCTCATAGATTTGTTGAATGCGACGACGGGTAAAAAAAGTTCTTCATATTAGATTAAATAAATTACATTATAACGGTATTATTAATTCGTTTTCCAATTAAATAAATAGCATTATAAAAATAAAATGAAATAAAATAACTGCAAATGTCATAAAATACTATTAAAATCACACGTAAATGAGTATTAGTCATTATTGCAAATTTGTAATTGGGGAATTGAATGATATTTTAATAATTAATTTATTCATGTAAATGAGTCTTTTATATATACTAAATTTGCTTATTTTATTTCCTACTGGATTAATGATTAATAATTTAATTTTTAAACCGTGCATTGTACGGGCACTATGCTAGTGTTATATCTAAAAAAACAGAGGGAGTAATTAATATTATTTTAAGCATTGTTATGGCCATCTTTCATGTTTATATTATTAAGGTAGTTTTAAAAATATACTACTACGTAATAAGATTACATTGCACAACCAAATTCTTTTCAAAAATAAAAACCACAAACTTATTCTGTAATAATATATATAAAATACAAACCACTAAAATTATCTAAATACGTTAGTTAAATAAACTGAGCATATGCTTGGGTATTACTTATACATGTCTAAAACTCTTACCACTAAAATTATCTAAATACTTTAGTTAAATAATATATATGCTTGGGTATTGTATGGGAAATGATAAAGGCACAATTAAAATTATTATTGACACAACTCATTGTGAGAGCACTCTTCTTATGTTCCTCTCACAAAAGTTGTGCCTTTATCAAATTTAGTTGTGCCAATATCAATTCAGCCCATTTTTATCTAAATACCACTAAAATTATATCTATTATAATGAACTAAAAAAACCGAGCAATTGCTAAGTAAAGTGACCCATTTTCATCAAATCTAAGTATCTAATTAACTAATAGTTCAGCCCATTTTAAAACAAAAATTAGGTGAGACTGTTTTTGGAAGGACAACAATAGTTGGGACCATTGACATAAATTTTTCCTAAACTTCATTTGGGCAAGGAGCAAAACCAAATAATATTACAATTTCCTAATAGTAGTAGACTAGTAGTTACTAGATAATACCCGAACAAATATTCGATTATTATTTAAGTATTTAGATATAGATCCATAGATAGAAGTAGGCTTGTTTAATGGGGCGAGAGCCCATTAAAAACCTTGGCCCAACCCACTAAAAATTTGTGTGACCCAACCCTTTTTAGAAATGGAGCGGGTCTTAATAGGGTCAACAACTTAACGAGTTTTTATAGGGCTAGATAGAAGTATAGATTTCATGTGCTTTTTGCAGGGTACATCTATCCACTTTTGTGAAAGTGATTCGTCTAGTTTGAGTGGACTATTTCACAAATAAGTGCGGTGGGAATCAAACCTACATCTTATGTTTGAAATTCTGAACTATGCTAAAGCGTATCTTCTACCAACAGTACCAAGTACTCCTTCCGTCCCAATTTACTTGCTGCATTCTCTTTTTCACACTTTCCGAGATACAACTTTAAATAAAAATATCTTTAACTATATATAATAAAAAATTATAGAAATTATATATTTGAAAAGTACATGTTGAGATGAATTAAACTAAATCCATCGTGACTGTGTTTTTTCTTACGTATATTAAATTAAATAAAGTTAAAATTCACATATAAACTGTGTCCAAAGTCAAATTGGAGCAAGTAAATTGGAAGAGAGGGATACGAACGTTTTTCAGTTTTCCATCTTCCGTAGATTCTCTCTCTACTTTTGGCGGACTTCTGAAATTCTCCTTCTATTATTTCAAATTCGCACATGACTTACGAACCCTAATTGCTCCGAAATTTTAAAAAAAAGATAAAAATGCAGAAAATAATAATGGAAGAAAAAGGCGAAAAAAATCTGTTCTTTGCTGAACTTAAAG
This sequence comes from Salicornia ramosissima, assembly GCA_951394345.1. NCBI lineage: Eukaryota > Viridiplantae > Streptophyta > Magnoliopsida > Caryophyllales > Amaranthaceae > Salicornia > Salicornia ramosissima. The sequence goes on along the minus strand of OX596236.1, from coordinate 12,219,122 downwards.
TTGAAGAGAATTTTGCGGGGAATCATGATAATGCTACTAATCACCTCAAAGAAGAGCAATTGGATGATAAGAAGAATCCGAAAGCTGAAGAGATACTTCTCAGCGATAATGAAAGGTGTGTGAGAAATGATGGGGAGTTATGGAGGTGTAAAATCCGCAAGGTTGATGGTTACTGTATGTGTATAGGAGGGGCCAGGACAACTTATAATAATAACCATAATGATACGAAGTCTGAGATTGTTTCTACTTATGACGTTGAGATTGATGAAAAAATACCACTTGCTCAGGTGTATAGGAGGGGCCAGGACAGGAAAACAATTGAAGGAGAAAATGCCCAGAAAAGCACAGTTAAAGTTGAACATGAAGAAGAAAAGGAGGATAAGGAAGGAGAGAATTCTCAAATTGGCATAGTAAAAAGTGAGTGTGAAGAAGTAGAACAGAATAAGGAAGAAGAAAATGCCCAAAAAGGCATAGTCAAAGATGAGCGTAAGGAAGTAGAACAGAATAAGAAAGGAGAAAATGCTCAAAAAGGCATAGCCGAAGTTAAACATGAAGTAGAAGAAGATGTTGAGGCGGCAGGAGATGGATGTATGCAGAAAGTTGTGGAGCTTCCGAAGAAAAGGGGTCGTAAAAGAAAAGTGAAAGGTGACGGTGAAGGTGTACAGGAAAACCCAGAAAAAGTGGAGCAAGAAAAAGAAGGAATTGAAGTATGTTATACTGAAAGAGTTAGTAGTGATTATAGGTGTTCGAGAAGGGAGCGTTCATGTAGGAAAAGTGTGAAAACTGGAGACGAAGATGAGCAAGTGCGACAGTATTTTGAAGAAGATGATGAAGAGATATTGAATTCTAAGAGGAGAAAGCGTGATGGGAAGAAGGGAAGGGGTAAGAAAGATGTTGAAAAGAGTGTTGAAGATGGAGAAGAACAAGGTGGGGATGATGGCCTCAAAGAGGTTGAAGAGAATAATCCAGGTGGTGCGATGAAGAGAAAGAAGAAAGAGCTGGATGAGTGCATACCAAGTGTTTGTGAAAATGGCGCTGAGAAGAAATCTGATGAGGATATTTTAGAAAGGCCGAGGAGGTCTTGCAGGAATACAAAAACTGTTACTGTTACAGCTACTCCTGCTCCGAAGAAAAAAGCAAAGTCATATGAGGGTGTATATGATGAGAATGTAATATAATTTGCCCTCAAAAATATCTAATTTTTAAAGTGCTTGGTCCATTTCATTTGTAGAGTATTGATTTTTTTTTTCCTTATTTGGTTTATTGTTGTCATTAGGGAATTAAGATCGATTCGGATATGTGTCATCAGTGCCAGAGGAATGACAAGGGAAGAGTTGTGAGGTGCACCAAGTGCAAGACCAAACGGTTTTGTGAACCCTGCATGAAATGGTTTGTGTTTTCATGATTTCATCTCTAGTTTGCATTTGCTTTCTTTGTTGTTTCCTTTAATATAATGCTTCCATGTTGATATGGTGAAGTGAAATTGTCTGCGTGTTTGTTGGTGCATCTGTTGTCAAATTGAAAGGTCAAAGTTAACATCACGTCTGTTTGGTGAATTTGCAAAATTGCCATCTTTCACAGTTTTTTTTTTTTTTTTCCTTTTTTCTTTGGGTTAGTTGTAGAAATCTCCATTAATGATGTAATCTTTATTTTATTGTCATGTTAGAGTGGATATTTCATGGTTTCTTCTCCTGTTACTTTTATTACATTGTGTTGTTATTTTAATGTCATCATTGGTTTTACTTTCTTATATTTTCAGCTATATGCTACATAATGTATATGAAGTATAGTTACTGGAGAATATTGATGTTTGTATTGATACTAGAATGGTAGAAGCTGAGCTTGTTTAATCAACTTAATATAAATTTTATGTTTTATTGTAGGCGCTGATAATATTAGCCATTAGTCAATTTTTATTTTTATTTTTATGGTAAGCTAAGTGATATACTATTAGCTAGAAACAGTTTAGTAAAATTGTTTTCAAAAAAAAAAAAGAACAGTTTAGTAAAATTGTACTTCTGCTTTAATTGTATGGATTAGGTATCCAAATATGACAGAAGAGCAGATTGCTCAAGCCTGTCCAGTCTGCCTTGGGAATTGCAATTGTAAGTCATGCCTGCGGATGGATGTACCAATTAAGGTATAATCTCCTAATTCTCTCATTTCTTACCTTATTTTTCCCCCACAAACTTGTGTGTGAAGCTTCTGTATTGATGACTTGTAGAATCTGAAGAAAGACAAGGATTGGCAAGATAGTATGAAAGCAGACAAGGAAAGCCACACTAGAATTATGTTGAAGGCTGTTCTGCCCTTTTTGAAACAGTTTAATGAAGATCAGACCAAGGAAAAAGAAGCAGAGGCCAAAGTCCAGGGTATTTATAATAGCTTCCCCCCTCCCTCCTCTCCAATCTCATATGTTCCTCTGCATTATGTTCATAGGAACATCTGAAGGTTGATTTTCAATTTGATGTTATATTAAATTATATTAATGATTTACAATTTTACAAAAGGCTCTTAGATGTACCTATACAATTCAGCCTGGGATTCATTGAATGAGTCATGTTTATGGGTTTTAATATTATATTGGTAGTGGAATCATTTTTTATGAAGTTAATATTTGAGGGAACTCTAGCTTCTTCAATGCTTTTTTTCACTGTTCTATTTTGGTAGTGGAAATCAGGAACGATGGTTAACTCGGGTCAAACTTGACCCAAATTGAAGGGAGTTGCAAACTTGTTCGTGGATAATTACAACCCAAACCCTAGATATACACTTATGAAATTGACAAAATTACTTTTCTGCATGTTGATGCCCTTGATGGATATACTTGAATGGTGTATTTGTCAATGCCAGTAAGTCACAAACCACCTTGCTTGGCCTGCTGGGTGGCTAGGGTTTTTAATTTTCCTCTCCTTTTTCTTCTTTTTTTCCCTTGCTTCATGGGGTGTGGATGAGTTGATGGCAGGTTGTCACGATTTCTCATTTCAGTTAATGAAAGGGTACCATTTTGGTACGCATTTTAAGGAAGAGATTTGAAGATGTAAATGAGCTTATTAATTGAAATAATTTTAACAACTTAATACAGGTAACTTATAGTTTCCCTCCTGCTTGTGTGTTTTTTATAAAAAAAATTAATTTTTTTTTTTTTGTTTGGTAAGTAAATTAATTTGTTTGTTACATCCTCAAATCTGTTTGATGAAATACGTGCTGGAGGGGGGTAACGACCCCCCCCCCCCAAAAAAAAAAAAAAAAAAAACAGACACACACCAAAAAAAAACCATTAATGTGTTATAGCTTATATACTTTGTTTTAGTTTAGGAAATAATATTTCAGTATAATATGAAGCATTACCTAATCTATCAAAATTTTATGGAATCTTACGCGATTGTTAAGGTAAAAAAATAGTGTGGTTAATACTAATTATTTTTATTGAAAAGTGCTTATTTCATTACCTTTGCTAGTGCTCATGATATGATGATAATTAATGCAACCTTTTCATTTATTCTAGTCAATCACAACCAAGATTGAATTGACATTGCTAATAAATGTTTTCAATCAAGGAACAATAAGAATGATTTATATAAATAGAAAGATTCCAAGTATAACCACTAAAAGGAAACACCCTAAACGGAATGCATAACCAACAAAATAATACGGAGGGAGTATATAATTAATTAAGAAAATATGTTTTTCTAATTTTTATAAAAGAAAGGATGTTATGGGAGAAAAAGCGGTGAGTTTGTGTTACATAAAGGAAAACGTTGCATGAAGGGTGTAATTTTTATTTTTTGCATCCTATAATTGGATTTTGTGGAACGGAAAATACAAAATCCATTATAGAACGGCTGTTATATAACCGAACGGATGAGCCCTCCCTCCACCACAAAAGCTATTGTGTGTGATACTTAGATTAATGATAATGTTTATTAGGTGTATTCAAATGTTTATTAGGTGTATTCAAATGTTTGCTAGTTTAGAACTGCAGCTGTGCTTATGTGTGGCAGTTTTTAATTTAGTAGTTTTGGGAATAAGGGTTCCATTACATTGTCGTCTTTGGAATTATGATGTGATGAGAGTAGAGAGGTGGAGCAACTTCGCAGGGGCGGTAGAGTACTAGAGTGTGAGGGTTATGGACTTATGGGCTTACTTTTGCAATCTCTACATAGGTTCCTAATTTGTTGGGCTTTTTATTTTTTTGTGCATCATCAACCATGTTTACCTACATTTCAATATTCAGGTACTATTTGCAATCAGGGTTTTGGCAATTGAATTCACTGGAGATTCTTTGCCACTTTGGCAGAGGTTTAGTACATGTTGTGAAGTGTTGTATATGTTTTTGCATTTATAGGTGTGCAAGTATGTGAAGTAAAACCTCCACATGCAATTTGTGACGACAATGTGCGGATATTCTGGTAAAGTGGTCAAAATAACGGTCCTTTAATTTTGATAATATTGACATTTAGTATTTTTGAGGCGTAATTGTCCATGTTTTATTGTGCAGCAACTATTGCAGAACATCAATTGTGGATTTCCATAGAAGTTGTCCGAATTGTATGTACGATTTATGTCTCTCTTGCTGCTGTGAACTACGTGCTGGGAAGCTTCAAAGTTGTGAAGATGTAATGGTGGAATATGTTGACAGAGGTTTTAATTACTTGCATGGTGAAAAAGACGACAGTGATGTCTGTATCCGAGCAGGAAGAACAGCTGTAAGCAATTTTTTTGTTAAACCAGAGACGAAAACTGGGAGCAAAGAGGCTCATTGTGCTAGGAAGATGGACATGGAAAAACCTATATGGATAGCAGATGAAAAAGGAAACATACCATGCCCCCCAAAAGAATATGGGGGCTGTGGCGAGGCTATTCTTGAATTGAATTCATTTTTGTCAGATGGATGGGTTTCAGAACTGCTTAAGAAAGCAGAGCAAATAGTTGTCAATCAGGGGCAGGAGAATTTACCTGAGTCGCTTAATCAATGTCCTGATGATACTGTGATGGATGTTGATTTTGCTAGTCATATTCGGAAGTGTGCTTCTAGGGAAGGCTCAAATGACAATTATTTATACTGCCCAGATGCCACAAATGTTCAACATAGATATTTTCAAATCTTTCGGCAGCGTTGGGCCCGAGGAGAACCAATAATTGTGAGGAATGTTCTAAACACTACCCTTGGTCTAAGTTGGGAGCCCATGGTCATGTGGCGTGCTGTTCGTCAAATAAAGAATACTAAGCATTCTACACTATTAGGTGTAAAAGCCATTGATTGTATGGATTGGTGTGAGGTGAGTACCCAAGGCCCAAGGGCAGGCTAGTCTAGCTGTGTACAATCTGGCTGAAATTGTCATCCTTAATGTTGTCTTTTGTTTTGTCTTTTTACCTAATAGATTTTTTGTAACTTAATTATACTTATTATATGTTTGTGTACTCTATGCTGTGCTGGTGTGTTGGGCTATATGAAGTATGAACAATCTGCAGTTTTTCCTAGTGAAGTGTTATTCCATACTTCGATGTATGCGCTTCAGGCTAAAGTTTAGTCATGAGTTTGCCTTCGCTTCTGCCATCTGAACCCATCAGTTAACTTGGATCAGAAAATGAGCTATACCTTGCTTTGTGATTGTGTACCTGCTTCTGTGTACTTAGTTATTTGAGTATGGAAACAAAATTTGTTAGAATGAGATTTATCTTTGTTAGTTTGTTTTTGCATCTTGGTGAATATATGGTTTCAGCTGTCTGAATTATGCACGGATTTCTTAGTCTAACACTAATATTTCTTCTTAAATCGTAGGTTGATGCAAATGTTCGTCAATTTTTCAATGGGTATTCTGAAGGTAAATTTGAAGATAATGACTGGCCTATAATATTGAAATTAAAAGACTGGCCTGATACTATTGAATTTGAGGAGCAATTGCCACGACATGGTGCTGAATTTATCAGTGCATTGCCGTTTAAGGAGTACACACATCCTCGGCACGGAGTACTCAACCTAGCTGCCAAGTGGCCTATAACGAAATTGAAGCCAGACTTGGGTCCAAAGACTTACATTGCTTATGGTCTACCTCAAGAATTGGGTCGTGGAGACTCTGTTACTAAGCTTCATTGTGATATGTCAGATGCGGTATATTTACATCTACTTTCATAGCCCTTGCAAGAATCTCCTATCTAGGTGATTTTGTTATAATGTGGCCTGCTTGAATCGCTGCCTATTTCTGTGCCCAAACTCAAATTAATGAATTTGTTTTGAAATTATTATTTTTACAAAATCAATAGTTCCTTTTTCTCTGGTACTATTAGCAATAACTCTTCTTTACCTCTCTTTTCACTGTGCAGTATATTATACAGATTGTATGTTAAATTTTAATTGAGATGAGTTTGACAAACATCAAAATGAACTCTCTACTTCCATGTAATATTTGTTTTTACGTCATTATTCTACACATGGATTCATTTGGTTGTCACTTGGCGATTAATATAATATTATAATATAAAATTCATACAGGTCAAACATCAAACTGAACTCCCTACTTCCCTAGCATGAGTTGCTTCTTATGTTTGTGTGCTTGAGTGCTTGCTTTGATGTTGTTTGGGTAAGTACTGATGAATTGATTGATTTGGCGATGTTTTACAGCTTACATTGTCTGTCATGCTGCAATATTATATTTCTTTTGAAATGAATTGTTTCATTTTGCTTTACAGTAAATGTTTTTTTTTTTTTTTTTTTTTGTGGAAGAGATAATTCAATTTATTGTAATAAATTCTTTATAGTTTCAAAGTGTCTAAGTGCTCTTTTTTTTTTGAGATGTCTCAAGTCTGCAATTAACTTCTACTTCTTTTTACTGGGTTTTGTAGGTTAATATTTTGGCACATACTGCTGAAGTCGCTGTGCCTGCCGATAAACTAAGGTCCATTTTAAGATTGAAAAAGAAACATCGTGCTCAAGATCAAGAGGAGATATTTGGTGTTCAGTTACCCCAAAAGTTAAAGGAACATCCATCTCCAGGGATTAGTTCGGATTGTTATAGCATGGCTGCTACTTGCAAGAATGATGGCCATCATAGTTCACATTCTGAAGCTGAAGGCCATGTGCTTTTAGCATCTGAAAGTGCAATTAATGATGTTCTTGATGGGCTTGATGCACAGGAAAAATGTGATAGAGCCGGGGTGGTAAAGGAGGATGTAAGTAAACTTGTTGAGAAGGGTTCTAAGACTAGGGCTGGCAAAAAAGTTAAGAAAAGGCGTACTACTGCTAAAATAAATAAAGGTAGACCTGCGCCAAAAAATAACACTGAAGTGGGTAATTGTACTATAATTTCAAAAGAAGAGATGGATGATGATGAAAAGGCGGATGATGTATTTGAAAATATGGATTTGAGTGTGGATTTTCGCACAAAACAAGTTGATCCTGATAATGGTAGTGGTGGTGCTCTTTGGGACATCTTTAGAAGGGAAGATGCACCTAAGCTACAAGATTACTTGAGGGCACATTATCGGGAATTTAGGCACGTTCATTGTAATCCACTGAAGCAGGTAGTATCTTGTATTAAACTAAGCATGTATTCCATCTAATTAGTGTCTTGAAAAAAAGCGATTGGTTTTGTTCCCTTAATTCTTAGTTGTCCTTAATAATGTTGCGTTATTTGTGGCCTTTTCTTTCTATCCTCTGTTTACCTCTCATGTCTTGCCTTGTTTCCGTATGCAAATAGGTTAGTCATCCTATTCATGATCAGACATTCTACTTGACTGAGGAGCATAAAAGGAGGCTGAAGGAAGAATATGGTTAGATTTATAATATATTGCTTGTAGCTGCTTTTCAGAATTATGTCTATCGTGTCTGGGTGGTGATGGTCTATGTTACATTGACACGTGTACGGGTATCCGATATTGGTACGAATCCGAGTGTCCGATATGTTATTCTAAAAAATTTAGGACACGGGGAAACCGTCTTAATTTTGGGTTCAGGTACGGATACGGCAATAATTTTTTTAAGAAAAACTATATAGATAATTCGTGCAACAAATTTAAACATATTTAGTAAAGCTGATTACATAGAAGTCTTTGAAGTTAATATTTTTATTCAATAAATCTTTGATTAATACTCCGTATCTTTTGATTACTTAAATTAGCATAAGCATAAATAATATAGCATTCAATATCAACTTTACATATACTTCCTCCGTTCCCATTTGTTTGTCTTATTTGACTTTGCACATATGCCAATGCACTTGTTTGACCGCAAATATCTTTTGTTGTATATGTGTAAAAATTATAATAATTGGATATTAATGACGTACTCATTGAGACGAATCAAACAAGGCCGTACATGACTATATTATGTTTTATATGTTGAGAGTAATTTAGAAGATTCTCTCATCTTATGAATAGTGTAAGATTCCAAACAAGACAAACAATTGGGAACGGAGGGAGTAAAAAATATGGGAACCTTGAAGCCAAACTAGTAATATAATAAAATAAATAAATCATAGTACTCTACCTCTTTCTTGGTAAGTAACAAAGGCCACAATATTTTTTATATTTTTTTTGCATTTTAAAAAGTTATATGTACAAAAAGATAAGTACCAAAATTAAACTCTATACAGCTGTAAAAGTAAAATAGCAACATTTGCTTGGAACCGTGTTCTAAACAGCTGTAAAACTTCCTCCAACGCTTCATGTTCTTCCTTCATCTGAATTCTGCAAAGCTTCAAGTACTTCAATGGCTGATGTACCTGAGAGCATAAGTGTAGTGTCTGGACCGGATTTCATATTCGGATCCGTGTTGCGTTGTATCAAGCCGTGTATGATGGCAAAACTGCCGTGTCCGGGTAATATAGGTGGTGGTTTTTATTTATTTTATACTTTTCTATAATTAAATCAACATCCCCTTGTTTTATTTAATTTGACACTATCATACAGGTATTGAGGCGTGGACATTTGTTCAAAATCTTGGAGAAGCTGTCTTCATTCCAGCTGGCTGTCCTCATCAAGTCAGAAACTTGAAGGTAGTATGGTTTCTGACCTCAATTGATGTTCTCTTTTAAATGAGATTTGTGTCTACAATATGTGCAACTTTCAAATGGTTTTAGATTGTCAATTATGTAGAAACTTCAAGACTGGAATTAAAATAAAAGTGATGAAATAATTGACAATTTGAGATGCTTATTTTGGCTGAAGTGTTTCCTTTTATTCTATACAACGAATTTTCTTACGCCTTTATTCTGTTGACTGTTCAGTCATGTATAAAAGTTGCGATGGATTTCGTGTCTCCTGAAAATGTTGATGAGTGCGTTCGTATGGCTGAAGAATTTCGGACTCTGCCTGATAATCACAGGGCTAAGGAGGATAAGTTGGAGGTATGTCATTTCTAGTGTGCTTCAGTGGCCTCTTGTTTCACCATGGATCCGAAGATTTTACAAAATGTTTAGATAGAGGGAAATGACGGAAGGAAGAGAAAGGAAGGGATCCATTCTCCCTTGTTTGGATATCACATAGAGGGAGAGAAGGGGGAGAAGAGGTGGGGGTAGGGGGGAGGGGAGAATTGATTTTCCCTCTATAATGAACCAAATCCTTCCAATGTTGGAGAGATTTGGAGGGAAAATGCAACCTCTTTTTCTCCATCCCCTTCTTTTCTTTCCCCTTCCATCTTTTTCCCTCCCTTCCCTTTCCCTTTCCCTTTGTCACTGCTATCCAAACATGGCGTGAATGTCATTCAGACGGTATTTATTTAGTTCTAAAGTGCTTCTTGGTGCAGGTGAAGAAAATGACTATATTTGCTGTGGAGCAGGCCATCAAAGAGTTGGAGTAAGGCATCTATACACAACTGGTCCATCTTACTTGGATATAATCTGATTATTTATGCTTGTACATTCATATAATCAAGTAAAGATCCTGTCCATTTCGTCAAGAAAATGGATGGTCCATTTCCTAAATCAATGGTTGAGGATGTAGAGAAATGGAGAGGATTTTTAAATTTTTTTATTTTAATGCTAAATGAGGTGTTTAAATCTTAGGATAGTAAATGGAGGGAAAGAAATGGAGAGAATCCTAATTCTATGTAATCTGCTGTTTTTTTTGGATTGTAGTAACAGTTAGGTCAATTAGCTCAATGAGTATATGCTATACGCCTTTCTTTAGCCTGTGGTAATTTACATTGCAAACACCATATTTGTTGGCAATGTGGTGGTTCAGGACTTCGGGGAACCAGAAGAATGAAGTAGAAAAATTGTCGAAGCCCAAGCTCAAGCTCAAGCCCAAGCCCAAGCCCAAGCCCAAGCCCAAGCCCAAGCCCAAGCCCGAGGTGAAGTTGGATGAAGCAATGATTGAGTCTTAGCTTGAGCCCCGATGCTATGTGAATTTTTTGTGGTAGTTTGGTGTATGGAATTTTGGATGTTTGATCCTCTTGGTGACCCAAAACGGCTTCTGTTTTGTAGTAATTTTTTACCTGCCAGTGATGATTGTAAGTAGAACCGACTGAATATTGCTGCAGGTTTGTGAAGCTGACTGACTGATTGTATAGAAGATCTAATGTGATAGTATCTAGAGGTTGAAGATCTAATGTGATAGTATCTAGAGGTTGAAGATCTACGTCGTGTTCTTTTGGACGCTTACTACGACTGTACGAACAACACAACTCTATTTAATAGTATGAATGTATGATTAATCTTTTGTAGATCCTTCATATTGTTCCTGTTTGATGGATCTAAAACTCCCAGAAAGTGCAGTTCTCCCCCCTTTGAAAGGGAAATATGGTAATCATTTTGATTATACCAATTTTTTTCCCAAGCACAAAGGATAACTCGTCCAAATCTAAAAAATAGGAAAGTAAGTAATATCCATAAATAGTTCAATGAGCTGGAACAAAATGTCTATATGGAGGCCTAATAATCTTAAAAATGAATGTCAAGAAAAGACAAAGTGGTGTCAACTCCTATCTCATATTTAAGGGATACAGGGTTTAAAATTTATTGCTAGCATCCACCTTTATTTATATGTGTAGCTCAAAATAAATAAAAAAAAAATCTTCAAAACGGTTTGCTTTATGGTAAATGTACAAGTCAATTAGAAATTGAGAAAATTCTATATTTAGATTATACGGGGATTAGATTAATTTAGATTTTAATTTACAAATCCAATCTAAAAAAAAATTTGAATCCAGATTTTGAAAATCAAATCCAAATTGGATTGAGAACATATTGAAGTGCCATTCTAAGAAAATTAGGTGCGCACAAACAAAAGAAGGGTGAAAACGATCAAATTTTAAAATGGGAGCAACATGAGTTTTCCAAATACTTCATAGTTCAAAAAAAACTAAAAGCACTCTGTGAAAAAATAGAAAATGTATGTAATTAGTAAGAAAATAAAAAAAATGAAGTAGAATTTTCTCAATTTCTAATTGACTTGTACAATCTAGTGAATGGCCTTATCAAAGTTTAACACTTGCCAAATTCTACAACGAGTTCTAAATAATATATTCTATATTATCCTGATGTCGTTGACAAAAGGGTAACCAATTTTCTTAGAATAGAGGGGCCAACGGGAGGGTGCCCACTCCGGGCTGGGCTAACCCATGAATCGACTTTTTGGGGACCTGAGTCGGGCCGATCTAGTCCAAACTGGGTTTGTGGGATGTGTCAGATGGGCCGAGTATCAAGTTAGCGAGTTGGGTTGGTGAGTTAGGTCATGGGTTGGATTATTTTGTTTGAAGAAGGTTTGTTGATATATATTACTAATATTTTTATAATATATACAAGGTTGTTGGGAAGTTGTCCATCCCAAGTCCCACATCGAAAAAATAAAGAGTAGGAGAGCTTTTTATTAGTGTTACCAAGCACCCATTAGTATGAGACTTTTGGGAAAGGTACCTAAAAAACGAATCTGTTCAGACTTAGTCCAAAGCGAACAAAGTTGTAATTAATTATAACTTGCAGTTGAACATTACACCAAATGAAAAAAAATAAAATAATGATAGGAATACAACTTATATAGATATATATACGATCATGTTAGATTAATACATGCATAGGCTACGGGTGCGTTCTCTTCAACTTATTAGACCTTATTGAAACTTGTCAAAACATAATAGGAGTGCAAGCCTTCCCTAAAAAGTCTGTTGTCGATTCCTTTCGAGGTCATTGCGTGATGATGGCGTATTCGGAGAGGCTACATTCATCAGTTTATTCACTGGTACAGGGATACTAGTCCAAAGGGAAAGGGGAGAAACCCCAGCATATTGCTGGGGGTAAGGATCGAACCCATGAGGCCATGTCCTTGGTCATAGGAACGTGGATAACGTACTACCAAGCTATTACCCAACTCTTTTCCGGGCCTGATGATATGAGTGCAACTATAACGTTCTCCTTTGACTGAATGTATGAAAGAACGTAAATCTCTTTCTTTTGTGTTTTTTAATTAAATGCATTTATGTGGGGGAGATAAACAAAATGAGGCCTACTTGACGTTAGATTTAATTTTCACCATTAAATGACAGTGGTTTACAATTTTTGAAGAAAGTTTGGTACTTTCTCGGTTTTCTTTTTAGGTGCAACATTTAGTAAAAAAATAGAAACTTTTTATTAAGTGCACCAAATGTTTATTTCCTTTTTTCCAAGTCATTTCATTCTCTCTTAGAGATGTCAACGAGCTGAACCGAGTAGTAAGATGTTCAAGCTAGGCTTGACTAAAATTAATCGAGTTGGAGCCAAGCTCGAACATAACCGAGCTTCCAAAAACATTGTTCGAGCTTGACTCGTTTAATTTTTTCTTGTTCGAGCTCGGCTCGAGTTGCTCGTTTACATATTGAGCTTGAGCTGAATTATAAACGAACATATGTATAAATGAACTTTGTATTTATTGTTTCATTAATTATTTCTAATTTTACTTTTAGACCAAACATAAGTAATATAAAATAAAATAAAAAAATAAAAGTATGGATGACTAGGAGTACCTAAAATTTACAAGACCAAACATTATATTATAGTATTTTTCTTTATCACATACCTCTTTTCTTCTATATTCCACATCCTTAACCTATTATACCTTAAATTTAAAAGACCAAACACAAGTATATTATTTTTCCATACACAATTAAAATTTGACTAGAAGTCCGTGCAACCAAATTTGCTGTACATAAAAAAAACCAGAAGCATTAGTTTTTTTTTTTTACAAAAAGTGCTAAATTTTAGTTGTGGGTTTCAACAAAAGTGCTAAATTAAAGGTGGTTTGACAAAATTTCCTTGCCTTGATGCAAAAGATGTTTCTTCTCAATTGTAAACAAACCAAAACTGAAAGTGTTGTGTTGTGACATTGTGTACTTTCCACAGCTGACTAAAGCCCCGTTCTTTAGGACTTAGAAAACATGAACTTAAATTAAATTAACTGAACTTAAATTAAATTAAATTTTTATTTTTATTTTTATTTTTTTATTTTTTTTATATTTTATTTATATTTCAAAGTAAATCCTTAAACCTTCATTTTCACCGCCGGAAAATCGTCGTCGAAAAACTCGCCCGAATAATTATCGCCGGAAAAAGTCACTCCGAAAACCGTCGCCGGAAAAGTCGTCCCGAAAATCTTTGCTGAAAAACTCGGCTTGAAAATCGTCGCCGGAAAAGTCGACCGAATAATCACCGTCGGAAAATCAGTCCGAAAACCGTCGTCGGAAAAGTCGTCCCGAAAAATCGTTGCCGAAAAACTCGGCCGAATAATCAACGTCGGAAAATCAGTCCAAAACTATCGTCTGAAAAGTCGTCCCGAAAATCGTCGTCGAAAAACTCGGCCTGAAAATCGTCGCCGGAAAAGTCGGCCGAATAATCATAGCCGGAAAATCAATCCGAAAACCGTCATCGGAAAAGTCGTTCCGAAAAATCATCGCCGAAAAACTCGGGTTGAAAATCGTCGCTGGAAAAATCGGTCAAAATCATCCCCGAAAAATCAGTCCGAAAACTGTCGTCGTAAAAGTAGTTCCGAAAATCGTCGCCGAAAAACTCGGCCGAATAATCACCGCCGGAAAGGTCAGTCCGAAAACCGTCGTCGGAAAAGTCGTCCCGAAAACACGAAATAAACTTAAATAATAATGATAATAATAATAATAATAATAATAATAATGAAATGAACTTAAATTAAATTAACTTAAATTAACTGAACTTAAATTAAATTAACTGAACTTAAATGAAATTAAATTAAATTAAGTCAATAGAAGTGCTAAAGAACGGGGCCTAACTGAGGAACTATTCTCTGTCCTACATTACTACTAATTTTTGTCAATATATTTATCTGCAAAACTGCCAAAATTTGCAATAACTTTAATATTTAGGATCAATGTCATACATTGCAGTCTTAATGGCTGCTGCAAGTTCCTGTAAACACTTACCCAGATCATGAAAATTGAAATTAAGCTAACCCTGCACATTTATAGTTCAGATGATCTATTTGAGTACTCTTGAACTAATGCCCCAAAGAGTGAGGGCCTATCAAGGAGGCGAGATGGCCCATCAAATTCCTTTGCCAATCCTGTCCAAAAAGAGACAAGAAATCAGTGTGTTATCTTCTTAATATATTAGAGGTCTTGACAATTGGAAGATCTTCATAAGAAGTTGATCGGATTTTAGGGTCTGTTTGGTAGGGCGTAAAACGATAAACCCTGAAAACTATTTTCCTCATTTTACACTATTTGGTTTGACTAAAAATTGAAATGGAAAAGTTAGTGTAAAATAGTTTTACACCATAATTGACAACGTTTCCCTTCAAAATCAAAGGAAAATGGTTTTCCATTCTCTATTCTCATAACTCATTTTCCATTCAACCAAACAACGGAAAACTCTTTTGAAAATGAGTTTTTTGTTTGTAAAATGATTTTCATGGAAAACCATTTTACATTGAAAATGTTTTACGCCCTACCAAAAGGACCCCGGCCTTAGTAGCAATATGTTTAGGCACATATGGCCTACAGACACGCGGGTTTGGCACAAAGCATGGCATGAGAAAGCCGAGTGCCATCTCTAAACATATTCCTCATCCTTGTCATTACTCATTTTAAGCTACTTCTCAATAACTTGAGTACATGTGCAAGTGAGGAGCTTCTTTAGTAACATAACTGAAACGAAAAGGAACGCGAACTCACCTGCATCTACGACCAATACTCTGTCACAGTCCATAACAGTAGGTATTCTGTGAGCAATGGTGATTACAGTACAGCTTCCAAAGTCCTCTCTAATAATCTTTTGAATCATAGAATCTGTTTGTGAATCAACAGAAGCTGTTGCTTCATCCATGAACAAAATACGGCTTTTCTTGAGCATGACTCTTCCTAAGCACATCAGTTGTCTCTGACCAACACTCCAATTTTCTCCTCCATCAACCACTACAATTTAATAAAACATTAAGTACCTCAACATATTAAAAAATATAGCTAACAATCATTATACTGTAATAGAGAAACTGATGAGAAACCTGGAGCATCAAGCTTTTCTGGCTTTGCAGCAACAACTTCCTTCAATTGGCAGCGCTCTAAGCTCTGAAAACACATAAAAGTCTCAGTTTGTTTAACATTTTATAAATTTCTACTGATTTGCTAGTTTTGCAAATAACTGCAAGTGCTTCAACAATTTGCTTTCACATTTTATAAACCAGGCTCAAAATGATCAAAGGGTTGGACAATGGTCCGGTAAAATGTGAAAGCATATACTCCCTACATTCCTATATTTTCTTTCTTCTCTTCAATGCACTATTTTGACTAATATTATTTTCTTGTATTAGGCTATGTTTGGTTCAACAAATTTTGTTTTTAACATGTATTTTCTGTCTGAACGTATTGCATCATTTTAACTAAACTGACTGTGTATATGATCCATAAGAAAGAAGGTATATCAAAAGAGATTTTATCTTATTTGTATTAATGAGTACTTTCAAATATGAAAACTTTATAATTTTTATTTTTTTTTTGAAATTAAAGTAGCTTAAAGTTTAAAAAAACACAAATAAAATTAATAAACCCGATATGAATTTATTATTACTGATCTGATCTTAAATAAGTAATAAATACTTGAGATTAGGTGAACTAAACATAGCCTTAGTTTTTTTGGTGCTAAAACATAGCCTTAGTAATATAATGTCAAACATTTTTGTTGTTTTTATTTATTTTTTTTGTTGGAATTTTTTTATAGTGTGGGTTTAAGGTTGATCCTTGAAACCCAAGTAATGCAATGATTTTGAAACAGAGGAATGTTGTCAGAGAGGGAAGGAATGTTAGAGAGGCAATGGGAAAACAGTTACCTTCCAGATCTCATCCTCAGAATAAAGACCAAGAGGATCAACATTGCTCCTCACAGTTCCTTCAAAAAGAACGGGCTCTTGAGGAATGATACCGAAGCGAGACCTAAGATCATGGAGGCCCATCTTGCAGATATCAACACCATCAATTATGATCCTCCCTCCACAGGGCTCAACAAGCCTGAAAAATACTTGAATAAGGGTGGACTTCCCACTCCCAGTGCGGCCTACAACCCCAATTTTCTCACCTCCTCTTATGGCAAGTGATATACCTTTTAGAACTAGTGGGGTGTTTGATCTATACCTCACCTGCTCATGAATGCAGGATTATCATCAATAAAACACACATAACTAAAGTCATAAAAGCAAGAAACAAAAAAAAAACATTACAAAAAAAAAACATTTCAAAAAAAATTGGAAAAATTGGCCATATTAGCACCACCTTTAGATTAGGTGCAACAAACCAAGACGACCTATACCGGGTGTGAAGGACAACACGACCTTTCGCAAAGAGTACGAAGGGCAGCACGGCCTTGTGCAAACTGCAAAGGGGGTAGAGTATAGCATAAATGATGCCCCCTTCGTGAACTTTAAAAAAAAGGTTGTGCTGCCCTTCGCACCCTTTGCAGTTTGCACAAGGTCTTGCTGCCCTTTGCACCCTTTTCGCACCCGGCATAGGTCATGCTGTTTCTTGCACCCAACCTAAAGGTCGTACTGTTATGGCCAATTTCGCCAAAAAATTTGTTTAGTTATTGGCATGGATACTACCAAGTTTGTCCTTGTCCTTGTCCATGCCACACCACACTGTTAGTTTAGTTGAGCATGTGACATGCTCAAATGGGTTTATCAAGAATGCATAAACAGTTCAATGTGACCATGAGTCAAGAAATTGGAATAGATATGAATCAAGAATGCATAAAAAGTTGGAACTTACATGCAAGTCCTTTAGTTCAATGTGGCCATGAGTTGGCCAGTTTGGAGAAGGCAAGTATTCTTTGATCTCCCATGCTGCTTCAGATGGGATGGTGATAAACTGTTTTATCCTTTCAACCGACACCATTTTATTCTCAACAAAGCAAGTCATATATATAGTCCAAAACAGCACACCATTAAGTGGAAGCCCATATGAAAGAGACAAACCCACATACTCTGCACCACCATTTCCAGCTTGTATTATATATTGTCATTTCCATAACATTATAAAATGACAAACCCATAACATTATGAACATACAGTTAAGAGTTTTTAGACTTAGTGATTGATTCTATTACCTGGCTTGATAATACTGCTTGGCAAGATAATCATGAATAAAGTGGAAATGCAAAGGACTACACTTCCAATGAACTCCAACCGGAATCCTAACCATTCATTTGCACCAGCTGTGTAGAAATCCATCTTAAGGTTCATGTTAACCTTGTCTATATTCTGTCTGCAAAACAACGTGGGCCTCCTAAAGCATCGGATGGTCATTACACCCGAAACAGTTTCTGAGAAGTGATGGATCACAGGGGATTTCGTGATGGAACTTAAACGAGTCAGCTCACGTGAGTTTGCAAGGTAGTATCCCTGCACATATACAACATATAGTGTTAAAGGAAGTCATATCAAACATTTTTTTTTTTTTAAGTTTTAACATGAAGACATACCCGGTACCAAAGGTTCACCCACACCAAGGGAATGAGCAGGAAAACAGTAGGCCAGGCATATATGCAGGTCACCACTACAATACTCAGTAAATTGAAATACATTACTATTGTCATGCCTAAGAATAATGGGATGGTGAGATCAACATTGGTTTGATCAGTTGATGCCTGTAACAGAAGCATTTATCAGATCAAAACATTTAAAAACCATATTAAAGTTCTCGCTACAATGCATTGTACTTACCCTATTAAGAATTCTTCCGGAAGGAGTAGTATCAAAAAATGACATGGGAGCATGAAGGATGCTGTCAAGGATCTGGCCGAAGAAACTCTGAGCAGTTTTAAGTCCCAAATATGTAATAAGCAAGGATCTTGCTCCTACAAAGATGCAAGATATGATCCCAATAACAGCATACAAGGAAATGAACAAATGAGGAGTAAAAGTGCGCTCTTCTGAAGTCTCGTATGCAAGCCAGTAATCACCACCCAATAACGATGCAACCCAAAACAGAGAGACTAGTATAATTGCAGTCACTCCCCACCAACCAAAAGCTTGAGTAGAGTACTGCTTGTACACTTGTGCACTAACACGTCCAGTTTCTCGTTCCTCATCTTCTATCAGTTTTGAAGTGCCCTTTTGAGAGTTGGATTTAGAGAGTTCTTTCTTTGCAGACTCGGCTTTTTCTAGTGATTTGGTTTTGCTCATGACTGGGGACTTTACTGCTTCTTCCTCTAAATTTCCGGAAGATGTAGTGTGAGATGTCGTCTCTACCATTTCCATGGAATTTTCATAGGCTTCCACAAGAGCTCCAAAATCCAAACCAGCTTCTAGAAGCTCGTTGTATTTTCCAGATTGCACAATCATTCCATCTCTCATCACCTAAAAATATAGTGCATGCAATATGCATATATTTACAAATTTAACAAGGCAATCTTTTCTTGTAATAAAATTGCTCCTAAACTTATTTGAAAATACTCCCTCCGAAACATATTTATTGCAATGATTTGACATTTTTTTGCTATGCTTTATGTCAAGTCGTTACAATTAATATGTTAGAGAGGGAGTACAATGCAAAACCTGGTTATAACTTACAAATATGCGGTCAGCATTGTGCAAGAAGTCAACTTGATGAGTTACAAGCAAAATAGTTTTATCTTTGATAGCTCCTCTCACACAATCCTGCAAGAACATTAAAAATTAACTGAAGTTTAGCATGCAGATCTAGTCATAAATAGCTGAACCATGCATATATCAATGGCGGATGTAGTGGTGGTCCTGGTTGGTCCAGTGACTCACCAGAGACCACCAGGAATTTTCGGAATTTTTTATAATAGGGTATACTTGCTTTTGAAGTTGTTGTTAGTTCTCCCCGTTGCTACGACTAGTGTCGATATAGTATTTTCTAGTATGACGATCGTGAATGATAAATTACGTAAGAGCATGGGAGATCAAATGTTGAATGATTGTTTGATTACTTATTTTACTTTTCAATTCTAAGAGTGATTTGTTTATTGATGTTAAGATGAATGATATCATAAATAGATATTAAAACATGAAAAGTCGTCATGAACAATTGTAATACGCTAAAAATTACCCCATTAACAATGGTACACATTAATGGCGGGCTTAAATTATGTCAAAAAAGTAGATGTTTTATGACAATTTTTGGATTGTCATTAAAATTTTAAAATATCCCCAATACCAAACCCGAACTCTATTAAAATTGACTCATTTATGATGGGATCATGACACGAAAAATCATTTGCGACCCCCATTTCTAGGATGGGCCACATTTTTACAACAGAAAAAATCATTTACGACACTCATTTTTAGGATGGGGTTACATTTTTATGACGAGAATTCTCGTTGAAAATCACATCTTTTTTAGTAGTGATAGTTTTATAGTACTATTTGTTTGTAGCATTTAATTTGGAGATTTTTACGACTTTCGGCTTGTAAGATGGATTTTCTAAGTACTATTTGGTCGTAATATGAATTTTGTAATCTTATTTTGATTGAACTCAATTATGAACTAGACCCTAAATTTTTTTTAAATTTTGGCATATGATCAGTCATTTGTGGTGACCAACCATCTCCGAAATCCTGGATCCGCCACTGGCATATATACAGTGGCAAACCTAGAATTTTGCTTAGCATGGGCCGTAATCATGTAATGAGTTAAACTAATGTACAAAACCAATTAAGTTATTGTAAAGTATATATATTCATTTAAAATTTCTTGGCATGAGGTGGACTAGGCCTAGATCCGCCCCTGCATATATAGATAGAAAATTTAGTACGTATCACATGTACACATGCTTTATAATGAACTTGACGGACCTTGAATATTTCTGAACCAGTATGTGCATCAACAGCACTGAAAATATCATCAAGAAGATACACATCAGAATCCTGATAGATTGCTCTAGCAAGTTGTATCCTTTGTTTCTGGCCACCACTCAGGTTTATCCCACGCTCTCCTATCTCCGTCTGGTCACCAAATTCCATGATTTCCAAGTCTTTCTCCAAGCTACAAACTCTTATAACTTCCTTGTACTTGTCTACGTTCATGGGCTGACCAAATAAAATGTTGTCTTGAATTGTTGCATTCTGTATCCATGAGGTCTGTGCTACGTATGCAGTCGAACCACAAACTCTAACCTGCAAAAATATCAAAATTACAAAGAAAATCTTACTTACATTTCTTTACTAAACAGGTAGCCCTCAACATAATAAAGAGTGCAAATTTTGTTAAGAAAAAAATTCATGATTTTGGCACAATTCTTTTGGATTGAATTAATAATTGAACTTGATTAAACTAAATTCTAGACTCAGCACGAGCTAAACTCTGAACTGAATTTGTCATTGATTAAATCCAAAACAGCAGGGCCAAAATGCCGCACCCATGTCCGAATGTAGAGCATCGACAAGGGTATTGGAAGTGAAATGAAGAGTCAGAGTAACATTGAGTAAGATGATAATAATAGATAAGGGAAACTGCAGAAAAGCAGAGAAATATGGTAATTGAAGCACATACTACTCATACCTTTCCAGAGATCTTGTGCATTTCACCAAGAATGGAAGCTAATAAAGAAGATTTTCCAGAGCCAACAGTGCCAACAATGGCAGCAAGTTCCCCTTTCTTGACCTGAAGATTCAACCCTTTTAATGTTTGTTGGGTTGCTTCATCCTCCCAAGAGAAGCACCCTTGTATCACCTCCACGGCAATGCCATCTAGACACCCTAGTTCCCTTTCAACTGACCCATGATCCAATTCAGGGCTCATCAGGTAACCATCCAATCTTCCAAGTGAAATCATAGCCTGAGAAATCTGTATCAAAGACTGAGGAAAGTTTCTGATTGGTTCCTGCAGGATCTTCATGATGGTAGTTGCAGTGAAAACAGTGGCAGCATCAAGATACATGCCCATGAAAATTGCAACCCCAAACACAATGACAGAAAGCAAAATAGGAGTGCTAAAAAGCAAAGTCATATTTCCTGCAATAGTATATGCAAACTTGGATAACCACCCATACTCAAGTGTCCTACAAGACTGGATTCTTTTCTCAAAGTAATTTTCCCATGCTTGAAACTTGATGACCCTCATATTATTAATCATTTCGTTCATCGCTTTAAGCCTAGAGTCTCTGTTTCTCATGACTTGGTATTGGAAAACATTGCACTTCTTAGTGCGATACATCACATAAACTAGTATAACAACAATGCTCACTAGTGCTGCCAAGGTTGAAACACCCATGTAAAAATATAACAAGGCCAAGGCAACTAAAACTTGGAGTGGCATAAGCCAAATGGAGTGCAACTGATTCATTAGATCACCTAGCTGTTGAGCATCAACCGCCATGTAATTCACTATTTGACCAACCCCGTGAGCCTGCCTTGAAGAACAAGATAGCTTCAACCCCTTTCTATACAAGGCAGTTATAAGTGTTGACCTAATTAGAAGTCCAATTCTTTGAGAATGGAAATTGAATTGATGTGAACTTAGGACTTCAGTAACTTTGGCAACTAAAAGGGTTATCACTAGATAATACCCTTCATTAGGTGAGCTTCCCATTCCTGAAGTAAAACTAACAAAGCTTTCTATAAGTACTGGACCTACATACATCACACCTAGCTTTATCAATGCCAATAAACCAGTATACGCTATGCTCTTCCAAAAGCACTTAAACAAGGTAATGGCTACCGGGTGCTTTGTAGAATCCCCCGGTTTAGGCCAATTCGATTCGAACAACTCTGACATTCCCTCAGCTAGATGATCCTTAGGAAGTGAAGGAACATCTTCAGACTTTAATGGGTTTTTGTACCCTTTATTTATCACCTTGTTCATCCAAAGCCATGTAGTTTTCGAAAACAAATTCGCCTTCCCATACTCACTCATGTTAGGATCATCAACCAATAAATTAGCATTAGCAATTTCATCCATAACACCATTACTTGCTGCCTCTTTTATCACAATAATTCCAGATGATGTTTGAGAAGCAACAATTAGCAGATAAAATGAAAAGGGTAGGCTAACCAAAGTAATCACATCATCCATTCTCAAATATGAATCCAATTCTGATGATGATGATGATGATACGAATCGATTTATGCTCGAAATACTGAACATTAAAACAAGCATGAAGTTGGCAACCCAATAAATTCTAAGAGTTATAGGATGAGCAGTGGCATGAAATTTTTGTTCATGAGCAACAACAACAAAAACAGCTACTAGGGTTAAGGCTTGAGCTGTTCTAAACAGAACCTCTGCTTGTCTCCATGAATTTGGAGCTCCTTCATTACTACTTCCCACAAAGATTAAAATGGTTGAAATAAGATATAAAACAGCAAGGCAAGCAGCTGAAATCAAACAAAATCTGAACCCCAAATTAATTTTGACATTTATTTTATTATTATTATTATTGTGACCTTCTTCCAAAAGTGGTTTATTAAAGCCAAAGGAAGAGGAGCTGGTGGGATTTGGCCTGGTACTGCTAGAAAAAAAGAGCTTGGAAATTAGCCTTTGAAAAAGAAACAAGGTCAAAATCAACAAAAGCAAGATATTAATGGCTGAAAAAACAAGTCTTTGAGGACATGGGGAGAAGAAAATGAATCTCAACCATTGAAGTACTTGCATGAATGTATCAGAAGGCTCTATTATGCTGCTTTCATTTGAACATTTCAGTGTTGTGAGCCATGAATTATCTGAGACTGAAGACAACCACCATGTCCATTGATTGTAGTTGTATACAAAAGAGGACATAATATCACTCCTAGTATTATTACCCATCATCATTCAATTAAATTTGATCACAAAGTAAGTTTCCTGAAACATCACAACCAAAAAATATTATGTAGAATTTATTTATTAATAACAAAAGTTTACATATGTATATAAATATGAACAAACATTTAATTTGCATTATGATTTTAAGAAGATATAGTGATTAAGAGAAGAGTTGTCACCTTATTTAGCTTATGTATTGTATTGTATTGTCATTGAAATGGGATGAAGTAATGAAAAAGAAAGAACGAAAGAGGAAATTAAAATTAGTGGGTAGTATATATGTATGATTTATGTGGGTTTTCAATTGAATTTCTAAGCACTTAAATTCCTACTGAGTAGTCAATAGCCATTATTATTATTGATTCATTCATCTTTATTCACTAAGTGGAATATCACGGTGCACACTGCACACAATGACCCTCGTGGTACACGCAGAACGGTAATCATTTATTATATTCCACTTTTATTATTATATTATGAAGTGGGTCCATCTAACTAGGGCTGTCAGTTTGATTAGGAACTGTTGGTTTAACTGTTAACCTAACGTGAACTGAACTGGATGAATTGAACTGAAATGAACCAATAACCAAATGATTGATAACTGAAAGTACAACTGGAACAAAATGAACTGTACTCAACTGAACTGAAACTGAACTGAATCATGAACTGAAATCAACTGAACTGAAAAGGTTGACTACATAAAACTGTTTTTAACTGACCATAACTGAATCATAACTGAACTGAAATTAACTGTAACCTATATGGTTTTGTTAGTTAATTGAACTGTTTTTAACTGTTGATCAACTGAACCGAAATAACTTATAAAATGTTTGATTTTGTTTGTTAACAGAACTGCAATTAACTATTGATCAATTAAACCAAAATGACTTATAAATAGTTTTAAGCTGTTGGTTGATTGAACCAAATTGAGCCAAAAAAATTGTTTAAAACCGTTGATTAACTGAAAATCGTTCTACACTAAACTGAAATTAGGCAAAATCTATTTGTATCAAATTAAACTTTATTTAATAAAATTGTTTTTTCACGAAACGGTTATTTGGCCTATTTTGAAGCCACAATTACAAAAGAACTTTAATTTAGAAAAATTAAAATTAGACAAAATCTATTGTATCAAATTAAACTTTATTTAATATATTACATCTGATTTGATACAACAATTTATTTATTTTTTGCTCCAAAAATGACAAAGATTGACTTTTGGCTTACAAAAATTACAGGCCTATTCTGAAGCCATAATTACAAAAGAACTTTAATTTAGAAAATAAAATTCATCTACATACAGTACAATACATTATGGAAATTTAAAAGTAACATCTTGCCTTCCATACCTTCAAAAACAATTAAAAAGATGCAATCTAATGTTAGCAATAAAACAACATTATTGACAATAAAAATCAACAAAAAAATTAGAGTAATCAAAATCAGTAATTTTTTCAAGAACATCCAAATATCATCATTTTGCAAGCACTTAATTAGTTGTTGCCCCAATATTTACTTCACTATATACAATTCGGTCCAACATGTAAAACATGTATGTCCAACAATTACCAAACTAAGTACTTATTTAAACCAATAAAGCAGTACAACCATTATCAACCATTTGCAAATTTGTTTATGACCTTATTTAAACCAATAAAGCACCAACAAATTACAAAGAAACAGGGATTGATTTTGCTTTTACTATATTTTAAAATGAAAATAATGTTAAGAGTATAAAAAAAAGAACAAGAAACTCAAACAGCAGAATTATGAGGAAAAAACTGTATTTCAAAGCAGTAATCAAGAGAGAAAGATCTTCAACAAATAACCAAAGCATAACAATTCAAACTCACTGCTATAAAAAAAAATACCAGAACTCTTCCCAGAAGAATGCAGTTTAGTTTTTACGCAAGTTAAACAACATTTTTAATACACAAAAACCAGGCAAATATTTTTTACAGCACTAACAAATTTACAAAATTGATAAAATGACTAAACCCTATGTATTTAACCAGATCTACTGAGGTAAAACAGGACAAAGATCTGGTTTAAACAAAAAAATAAACAAATTCAAACTCAAAAACAGAAGTTTAAACAAAGAATAAAACCATGAACACAGATACATAACGCGAAATATTCAAACCGATAAAAAATTAAGTTAAAACATTTTAAAAATCATAAAAACTACTCATATCTAAAAATTCATACCTTGTTTCGGAGAGATTGAACATGAAATTTATGACTGAAAAAAAAACGGGTCAGATCTAAAAGAAACAAATAAAACAAATTTAAAGTTAAGAAAATACGAATTGTATCAAAAAAATCAAGAAATAATAAAGAAAATGAAGAATGTTAAAAAAGACAAACTGAACCAAAAATATTACCCAATATATGAATTTGATGGAAATTCACACAAACATCTTAATACATACATTAAAATTCAGATATTAAAAAACATCTTAAAAGCAAACTGAATTTTTTCAGATCTATAACGAAAAACAAACGAAATTTAAAAATGAAAAAATGCAGCAATCAAGTCTGATCTAAAACCAAAAAAAAAAAAAACAAATTTAACATTATAAAAAAAAATACGAATTGTATATAAAAACGTACCTTACATTGCAAACCCAGATCTTTCCACCCAATTTTTCAGTAATTTAATCCTATATTTGCGACAAGTCAAAAAATCTAGTAAGAATGTTATGGGAAAAAAAAATTCAAACTGTTAAAACCCTTAACAAGATTTAGAAATCTTACCTTAAACTTTGAGAAATTGAAGGTGGATGATGGTGAATCACTCACAATGGCCATAAACGACCACAATTTCTTCAACAGTTTTTTTTTGGGAATTCGAAATGAGAGAGAAAGAGAGGAACTGAGGAGTGAGGAATGCAATTTTTTTTTTGGAAGACAATGAAAGTGAGAAACGGCCGATTGAGGAATGCAAATTTTTTTTAGGTTAATTCCTATATCTAAGGGCTTGTATTCATCTTAAACCCAATCAATGGCTCTGATTATTTTTGAACCAAATAGAGCAAATACACGGCTTTCAATCCGTGTGCTTGTATTTATCCCAATTATCATTCTATCAAGTATCAATGGCTGAAAATAATACTTGATGATTTCATCAATGGCCAACATTAATTATCCATGTTCTTATTATTATGAGGGTATATGATTTTTTATTTTTTTTACATTCATTGTATTATTTCTATTATGTATTTATTTTTATATATAGGTGCAACTGGCTCATTTGGGTCGGGTACGGATGGGGTTGATTCGGGTTGGAACAATTCGGATTCAAGATAGTTTAGCTTCCGGACGGTCGGATTGGAGTTTTCCCCAAATAGATTTAAAGGGATTAATTAATAATCAATAATACTCACACTAATGATCAAATAATTCGGGTCGTTCTGGTAAATAATATCACGTCAATAGATTTCGTGTAATATTTTTGTTATCATCTTTGTTATCGTTAACTCATTATCATCCTCGTAATCGTTGTAATAAGTTTGAAACCATCTATCTTTAATTCCTCCTTAGTCGCATATTAGTTTATACTATATATATTATCTAATTTGGATTAAATAGTTTAATTTAGATGGTAATAAAGATGAGCATTAACTTATTATTACTAGTTTACTACTATTGTTGTTGTTATATTAATCATATCAATCACCATCATCATCTATCTTTATCATCAGTATCGTCTATCATCATCGTCATCATCCATGACCATATATCATGTTGGTCATCAACATTCATCAGCGTCATCATGCGTCACCATACATCATTATTGATGCCATCATCATTATCGTCATCATTACTATTGTCACCGATATCATGTCGCTATCATTATCGTTATTGTTACTACTATTGTTATTTTTAATTTATTCAATTCATATCAATCATCACCATCATCAACATTATCATCTGTATCATCATCAATTCATTGTTGTTGCTAGTTGCTATCAATATTGTGTATCATCTTTGTTACCGTCAATTCATTATCATCCATTATCATCTTAATTGTCATCATAAACTCATAACCATTTTTTATTATCATCATAATCCATCACCATCATCCATTTCATCATCATCATCATCATCATCCATGACCATCTATCATATTGGTCATCAACATCCATCATTTATCATATCAATATAGCATCATTGTTATATGTTATCAATTTATCATCACTCATCAGTATCATTATCAATTCACTGTTTTTATTTTTGCTAATAATATTATCAATTTATCATGACTCATCAATATCGTAATCATCACTCATCAGTATCATTATCAATATCCATGACCATATAGAATAGTTATTAACATGTCACCATCATCCATGGTCATCATCCATGTCAATATGTCATCATCATCAACATCCATCACCATTCATATATATACATCATCACACATCACCAATATCATCACCCATGCATTATTATCCATCTCCATCCATCATCAATCTTATTACCATTACTCCATTGTTATTACCATGAAATGGGCAAAGTGGCAACGCAATGGTGCATCAATCAGCAATCACCATCAACATATTAAATTAAGGATTTCACACAAACAATAGAAACATTTGCTCGAGCAGTCAATGATTATCTATATTTTATGGATAAGTCATTGTCTGAGTGATACATATAGTATGACTGCATTCTAAATAATACAATTGTATATATAATAGTATGATATTAAGTTATATTAGTATGATACTTTGTCTTAATATTATATGATGTATTGTTTTACAGTATGATTTAATGATATAACAATGTGATGTATTGTCTATAGTGTATGATGATGGTGTTATATACTATCAAATTAAAGATAGTATGCATTCTAGTATATGGCTACAATATTATATTATTTGTTGATTTTATAGTATGATTTATTTATAGAATAGTATATTAGTATGATGTATTGAGCATATTATGCATATATAGACATATAGTATCATGATGGTTATTGTTATTAACTTTGTATTAGATTAAAAATAGACTCAAATCTTGTTATTGTTATTGTTCTCGATATTGTTACTACTATTATTGTTATTATATTATTCATATCAATCACCATCATCGTTATCATCATTCATCAGTTACATCATCAATTCATTATTGTTGTTGTTGTTTTGGTAATTGCTATCATTATTGTTATGATCGTTGTTATCGCCAGTATAGTATCACTCTTCATCATCTTGACCATCATATATACCCAATATTGATACTCGATGCGCAGTTACACATTTATACTTAATATTAGTACAAGAATAATTTGATTAAAATATGAATTGATAAATAATAAATAACTTTATCGTGCACCTCAACTTAACTAACCCATTGTGACGCAAAACAATTCAATGGCTAAAACGAATACGATCGGCTCATATTATTTAGAGAAACAAACGTGGGAAAACTCGGGTAAAACCCATTAATACTCAATATCCAACTCGAACAAAACCGTTACAGATTTCCTTGTAAAACTGAAAATAACCATAATGTAACTGAATATAATCATTTACAATAGACTGATAATAACCGAAATCGTATGGATATAAACGTATTTTTTCATATCATAAATTGAATACATCTAGAACCGATATATCGATTGTTCACAATGAACTAACAACAATTGAAATAGCACGAGTAAAACCGAAGAACAACCATAATGTAAACTAAATACAATGGGAATTGTTATATCAACCGTTCACAATGAACTGATAACAACCGAAATTGTATGGGTAAAACCAAAGATCAACCATAACGTAAACTGAATACAATCGGAACTGTTATATCAATCGTTCACAATGAACTGACAACAACTGAAATCGTATGGGTAAAACCGAAGACCAATCATAACAGAACTGATTTGAACTGAAAATAAAAATAACTGCAATGGGTTGGAACTGAAACTGATAAAGTTAAAACTGAATTGGTTATTTTGGGAAAGATCAACTGAAGTCAACTGAACTGAAGTCAACTGAACCGTTTGGGTCCAACCATAACTGAACTTATTAACTAAACTGACACCCCTACATCTAACTAGTATCTTTATATGGGTTTAATTAATATGGAACATTGATCGCGTATTACTCAAAATCGCTCACAATACAAAGAAAAAAACAATACTGTCATTAACTTAAAATTACACCACAACAACTTGAAATATATAAATAACGACATCGGACACTACCCCACGACCTCTACTACCACCACCACTATGACGGTGGTCAATTTTTTTTTTTTTAAAGTATGGGACGTCCAGATCAGACGCCCCGATCATGGTCGGCCGCCGCAGAGATGTCAACGAGCCGAGCCGAGTAGTAAGTTGTTCGAGCTAGGCTTGACTAATATTAATCGAGCTTGAGTCGAGCTCGAGCATAACCGAGCTTTCAAAAACCTTGTTCGAGCTTGGCTCATTTAATTTTTTCATGTTCGAGCTGGGCTCGAGCTGCTCGTTTACATATTTGAGCTCGAGCTCGAGTTGGGTTATAAACGAGCATATATTTAAATAAGCTTTGTATCTATCTATTGTTTTATTAATTATTTCTGATTTTACCTTTGGCCAAGCATAAGTAATATAAAATAAAATTTAAAAGTATAATACAAAGTATGATATTATTCCAGATATATAACCAAGACATAGTATGGTATCTAACTGATACGTAATATAAATAATTATATTATAAATAGTATATAAATGAGTTTTTAGCGTGCTTTTAACGAGTATTAAATGGTTACAAACGAGCTTGAACGAGCTGTTCGCGAACCTTAACGAGTCGAGTACTACCTTGTTCGAGAAAAGCTTGTTTATTAATCGAGTTTGAAAATTTTGCTCGGACTCGTTTATTTATATACGAACGAGCTTTGACTGGGTTTGTTCGCGAGCTATACACGAGTGTATTGGCTCCTTGACGTCCCTATGGTCGTGGCATCCAGGCCAGGGCACTAACCATGGTGGGGGCATATGGGCTAGACGCGCCCCGACCATGGTCGGAATGTCTGATCTGGACATCCCAGTACCAAAAAAAATAAATTTGTACTGGGACATCCAGATCATATGCCTCGACCATGGTCAGGGCGTCTGGCCTGGACGCTCCTACCATGGTTGGGGCGTCTAGGTTGGACGTCCCATACTTTTTTAAAAAGAAAAATTTTTACCACCGCCGCCAGTGGTGGTGGTGGTGCTGGTCGAAGTGGTGGCCCGGTGACGTTGTTGTTTATGTATTCAAAGTTTTGGTTATTTTTAAAACAAGGGCACTATCATCTTTTTACTTTGCATTGTTGGCGATTTTAAATAATTTTTGGGTGACGATTAACAACTCCCTAATTAATTTGTTCTTTTCAACTTATTTATTTCTTACCAAAAAAAAAAACTTATTTATTCACTTCGCCCCAAAATAACTGTTTCACTTTCCTTTTTCACCCGTTCCAAAATAATTGCTCAATTTCTTTTTTAACAAATGGCCCACAATACAACTTTACATTTATACCCTTACTTACCAATTATTATCCACTACTTTTTACATACTTTTACTTACAACTTTACACTTTTACATTACTTTTCACAAAAAATGGGCCCCGACAACAATTCCACCTCAAACCCTAATGGAGCATTTTTTTTTTTGGACTGAGGGAGTATTTTTTATTTTATTTTTAAGATTAACTTATTTATACTTTTTTGAACTTGTCTGAACTTATTTGCATGTATTAATATTTTTTGGTACTTATAACAATAACAACAATAATAATTTATTATTATGATGATTATTATTATTATGACTACTATTGTTATTATTATTATTATTATTATTATTATTATTATTATTATTATTATTATTATTATTATTATTATTATTATTATTATTATTATTATTATTATTATTATCACTACTACTATCTAATATTTATTGGTACTTATTTGAATTTAATTATTATTATTATTATTATTATTAATTATACTTATTTGAATTTAATTATTATTTGAATTTAATTAAAACTGAAAATAAATTGTTGAAAGGAAAACAACATAAATTTGTACAGATTTGAATACATTTTAACTTATTGGAAATTATTTTGTAAGAAATTTTAATAGTAAAAGTCGGCATCTTAAAAAATCTTTTTCTCTTGCCTAGGGCTGAGAGCTACTTTTTTGGCTCCATCGTCATTGATGTGAGAGTTTGTTGCACAATTGTAGTTGATTTGTCAAGACTAGTGGAGTTGCCCTTTTAGTTTTGCAGCGTAGATCCTTTCACGAGGTAGGATCTCTTTGCTTTCTTTTCGTTGTGTAGTTCTGATGGGGCCTCTTCTTCGATTTCTTTTCTCTTAATTTCTTTTTTTGTTGCGGCTTGGTTCACATTTCAAAGTAGGGTTATGCTTTACCCTTTTTTCTTATTGTGTTGCAATTTCTAGGTGAGTTTTTGTTTTAGTTTTACCTCGTTTATTCAAGTTTTTTTCCCCGAAAAATTATGGACTCAATTGAAAAGGCTATGAAAAAATTTAAATTAAATGAGGTAGAAGAAGAGGTATTGGACATGGATGAGGTGCCCAATGATGAACTATAAGCCCAACTTTCTCTATGTGTTGTAACGCCCCAGATTTATGTTATATTTGCTTTGATTATTTTGCTTGAATTTTATTTAATTATGTTCATGGTCTAAATTTATTTGGGCTATTTTGTTGCTTGAGTGTGATTATTTTATTTTATTTTATATTATTTGATTTTATTTTATGTTATTTTAATTATTTAGAATTATTAAGTTTCTAATTAATTGATTTTGGGTTAAGCCCAAAATTAATCATGCTTAACCATGCTTAAGTGCAAGTGGCCCATTAGCCCATTTTTCATGAGCCCCAACCGCCCCCCTGTTTTGGCTTGATTGCCACTTGTTTTATGTTCACACCTAACTAACCTCTATAAATAGGTGGTGTTAGTAAGGCTTTAGGATCATTTGCTCACTTAACCATCTTTTGCTCACAATTAAAACTCAAACACACTCTCCATTTGTCCCCATCCCACACGCCATTTTTGGCTCTTAATCACCAACAAATTGTTCATCAACTTTTCAAACCCAAAACTTAAAGATTCATCCTCCATTGATCTTTAGGTAGAAAAATACAAATTAATCCTCATTAATTCCATTCAAGATCATTTTTTTGGGTTTGGTTCCGGGTTGGTTCGAGTTGGGTATCGTATTCGTGGGGTGTTCGTGCGGGTCGTGCAATTGTGTTCGTGTGGTCCGGGTGGTGCGCGGTGGTTCGTGGGTCTGGCCATGGTGGTTCATAAGGTCTCGTGCACGTGAACGGCGGTGCTCGTGGTGGTGTTCATAGTTGTGCCGTGTGCAAGACTCGTGGTGGCCGTGCGGTTGTGAGCGTTGTTCATGTTGTTTGGGGCGTGTGGTGCAAGTTCCGGGCAACAAGTTTTAGTGTTGTTTGCTATCACGTTTGATTAAGGTAACATGCTTTTTCATCCTAGATTGAATACCGTGATCATAGGATAGGTTTGGTGAACGAATTAGACTAGAAGTTTGATGAATTTGAGTAAAATAACCCATGTTATGCGTGTGATTAATGGCTGATTTTTGATATTATAATTTGATCTTTATGCAAGTTAAGTCATGGATTATGTATTATGGCATTTTTATGTATCTATGCATGGAATTTGGTGTTAAAAAGATGAAGTCGGGATCAAGTTTTGTATCATGATTCATGCGTGTAATTTGGTGTTTATTCATGATTGTGTTCTTGTTAATCTTGATGAGTTTCATGCGAATCTTGAATTGTTAATTGATGATTTAAGTTAAAGAAACGTATTCTTGGTGTATAATTATCGATGTTTGAGGTTTCTTGGAATTTCTTGATTGACTTATGATGATTCTTGATTTTCTTGATTATGGTTATTTAATCTTTAAGTATAGGTTATGTGGTCATAGTTAAAGAAAGTTAAAGAAAGTATAAGGAATGATTTAAGAAGTTCAAAGATAGTAATGTACATAGTTATACTCAATTTAAGACGTAAGATGTAGGCTTGAGAATAACCAAGATGTAATGATTAATAAAGATTAGCTTGAATTCGCATATGAGACGCCTGACCTTAGAGTAAGATTCTAAGACTTGGGTTAAGACGCTGCCACTATCCTAACCGCGGTATTGGAATAGTTCATGATTGTTATGTCGTCTTTATGATATGGGTCCGTAAGATGGGTTCATGGGTATGGGAGTAAGATTCTCATTCCCGGCATAATAAGAAGTTCGATCACGTAAGATGTGTTCGTACGAGCATAGTCCGGTTTGATATGTAAATGATAGCGACAAAGATGTAGTTAAATTTATGTAAAGTTTAAGTAATTTATGATTTGGGTTCTCTTGGTACTGATATTTAAGCTGTGCTTGTTTACTTGTATGATTGTTTATTTTGTTTGTCTGATCTGTTGTATGTTCATATGTATCCACTTTAGGGTGGGACTGTTATGTTACACGCAACTGATGGTGGATTTATATTTTCAGGTAACTCTGATAGTGACGGTGATGCTTAGATTTGGGATTGGGCGAACGTCGATGTACTTATTTTTATGTAGTTTCTATTTCGTCATTAGGATTTGAGACTATTATTAGTTTGTATTTTCTAACTCTGGTTATAGTTTTTGGAGTTAAACCATTAGTAGTGACTTTTTGGAGGTTTAGTTATGTACATCTTATGGTAATTGTACGTTTGGGATTTTAGAAGTATAATTTGAAGTAAAGTTTTTGACTTTTAAGTATGTTTGTAGTTAGTATGACAATTCAACTCGTCGGTTCTTTCCGCGGCCGATTTATAAGAGTCGGGTCGTCACATGTGTAGTGGGTAAATTACTTACTAATATGTGTTGGGGAATTTGTTTTTGTTTATGATAAACAAGGATCTAAACACAAAGATAATTAGAGATCAAGAACCGTTGAGGCATGAAATTGTGCCTGGTACAGGCGCGACCCAAGTGGGCGCGGGCACGACCCAGCCCCTCCCTTGCTTCGTTTTTCATGCTCGCGAACAAGGACCAAAATCACGCGTCCGCAACACATAATTGCATACCTAATTAGGTATATTTGGTACTCTTTTTGGGTCCCAATTACGTCATAATTATTGGTTCGTCGTGCAAAAATGATACGATCGTTCGTTACACCTTTCCACACAAATCGGTCACTTTATACCTTATACTCTAAATTATTCCAACATTCCTCCCTCATTTAGAGTATAAGACCTACCACAAAGCATATATTTCATCATCAACGACAATCTCATGCATAAATGAAAGTGTACATGACTTGAACAATCTTATCCATAGTTACTTGGAGCATGTTTCTCATGGCCATTGCCTCCACGAGATCAGCAGCAAACTCACCTTCCAACACATCACAGCTCGCGACCACAACAATCCCACTTTGGTCTCTAGCGACACCACCAAAACCCAACCGAAGATCATCTAGAATAGCCCCATCTGTGTTAAGTTTTACCCAGCCTTCATCTGGACACAACCACACCCGCGAAAACGTGTATGGGTCATTGTCACCGAGAGCCATACTTTTCACAATTTTCGCTTCGGCAACCAGACTCATGGACTTATGCATTACCTCTTGTAGTGGTTTCTTCTTTCCCCTAAACACCCACTCGTTACATCGAAGCCATAAACCCCAAAGCACAACCCAAAAGATATCCCACCATCTTGGTTCCTTGATTTTGCCCCTAATGGAGGCCTCCCATTCACAAAAAGAGCAGCATGCGTAATCTTCCACATTTAGCCGAAGAGAAGACATGAGCCAAGCGGATTTGGTCTCACTACACTTGCTAAGAATATGAATCACTGTTTTATTCTCCTCACCACACATTGGACACATCGGATCAGCATCCGTACCTCGCCCAACAAGATTACTACGAACAACCAGACTATTATTATAGACCTCCATGTGAAATGTTTGATCTTAGAAGGGAGACTAAGAAAGGGGAAAGGGGCCAGTTGGTAGAGAGAAATATGGAGATTAGAGTAGTTGGATCAAATATTTGGTCCTTCTTATTAGGGAGAAACAAAATAACTAGGAACTTTTTAGGATTCTAGAACAATCAATTATTAGATATGTTTTTGTATTAATATTATCCAAAACCAAATAAAATAATTAACCAAAATATTAATCATAGGGCCAATTGGGGTTAGAGCAAAAGAGGAGGATTTGGGCTTGGTTAGCAACATGAGTTTAGTAGGCTTGCACATTTTAGGTTGTCCAAAAAGAATAGAATGACTAATGTGATGTGATACCCCCCCCCAAAAAAAGCTCCTTTGACTTCCCTTGAAAATAGTGATTGTCGGAGGATACAATCGAGATTTTAGGGTCTAGCTTAATCCAATTTTAAGATTTTCTTAATTTTATTTTGGGCCTTAATAATTAATTACTAAAGTGATCACATAAACAAGTAAAGGACAATTTGGCCCAAAATTTCAGGTCATTACAATGGGGCCCACATGACAGGTAGAAGGCAATTTATAACGATTCAGCCAGTCCATATTTATTAATTTGGTCACGAATGACAAAAGCCCAAATAAGCCTCACACAAATAATAAGCCATCACATGTGCCAATTCAGGCTCAATGCCAAACCAGTAATGGCATGCCACTTGACGAATTCCACTTGCCCAACTTGTATTTGCCTATAAATTAAATACACAACAATTAACCACATTTACAGGTATTCAATTCAAAAGCCTCAAGCAAATAATACTCGTATATTACATTCACAATGTAAGCCTTTTGACTTAGGCATCAGAGAGCCATTATCTCGGACAACCCCCGAGCCAGTAACTTATGCTATTTGTGCAAGAACTCAGACCCAATTCAAGCTTGAATCCCAACTCAACTACATCTTCTCACAAAATAAAAAAATTCAGCCCACACTTGGATCACATTATTTTTAACCAAAACAATACATATTTTAACAAAGCTAGTTAAGTATCGTCCCTTAGTACGCTGGTGCAAGAGATTCACTTGTATCCTCAAGATACGAGATCCATTCTGGTTTCTATGATAAAAATATCATATTGGGGTTCAATTAACCTTAGCTTATCATGTTTAAAAAAAAAAACCTTTTCACATATTTATGCTATTAGTGGTAAAATGTTTACTAAGTCATTGAGTGAGAGACTTTTTTTTCTACAAAGTAGAATTTTTGACAAACTTTTTTTTTCTTTAATGTGAATGGGCTACGTACACCTCGATCAACTTTTTAAAGACTTCATTGTTGCATTGTTGCATCCATGAATTTTTGACAAAGTAGCCAATTCATTGTTGCATCCATGATCCGTTCCAAAATAAACTTCCTTCTTTGATTATTCGTGTTATTACGCTCATATGTGTCATACAACTCTTTTTTTTCTTAGAATAGTGTGTGATACAACATATGACTCGGGAAAAAAACTTAGTCTACAAACTGGATTGACTACCCATCACTAATAAAAAGTTATTGATAGCATTGGTAATAGAGTCCTACTTAATATAAGTAATACTAGTCTTGTATGCACGCTTTGCGTGCGATGATATATTAAATGTATCTTTAATTTGTCTAAACAAAAAAAAATATTGTTTATTCGAAAAATTGAAATATTTGTCAAATTCATACTAATTCACAAAATCAAAATAATGAACAAAATGTAAAAACTTTATGTCAATTATATGACAAACTATATCAATATGAGTGTCTATTTATAGAGAATTCAAAAATATGAATTTAGGTGTTTTTATTTTATTTTTACAAATTTTATATTTTATATTATTTCATTTCAAAAAGTTTTAAAAATTATGTTAACTTTCCTAAATAGTTAGGAGTGATTTTATAATCAAATTTTTAGAAATCTTTAGGGGGTAACATGGACATTTCAAGGGGGGCAGCATGGCTCCCCCTTGGCTTATATAATAAAGATTATTTAATTGCTCTATTAGTGGTGTGTTGTCAACCCGGTGGGTAGGTGTAACAATGTCCTATAACTCATACTCCCTCTCTAACATATTAATGACAACAAGTTTTTTTGCACGCAGTTTAAGAAAACGATTTAAAGGTGCAAACGAACAAATTGATCAAAAATAACTTTAAGATTAGTAACGTAAGATCTCAATCTTATTTGTCTTAAAATTATTTTGATTAATTTATTCATTTACGCCCTTAAATTATTAGTTTAAAATGTGTACAAAATGACTTAGGGCTCGTTTACATTAGTTGAATAGAGATGAACTGAACTGAATAGAAGTGTATTAATTGAACTAAATAGAGATGAACTGAACTGAATAGAATAGAGATTAACTGAACTAAACTAAACTGAATATAATCTGAAGCAAACAAGCCCTTATTGTCATTAATATGTTACGGTAACGTACTTTAAATGTAAAACTACGGAGTAGATATATTTGAATTTTGAATATAAAAATTGTATCAAATTGATAGTCTTTACACTGATTCGATAGTTTTTCCGTGGTACTAAACTACTAATACACGTGTAATGGAATGCTGCGTTAGGACAATCTCATGACACTTTTAGTTAGTCATTCCCGTCCAAAATAAATGTTTCAATTTTCTTTTTAATCTGGCCATAGCAAATACTCCTTTCTTTCAAAAATAATTGTCTCATTCGCTTTTCTAATATTTTTTCGAGATATAACTTTAAATATTAATATCTCTAATTATACATAAACAAAAATTATTAAAAAAAAAACTAAATAAAATCTCACTTGATTATAATTTTCATTACCTGTAAAATTAAATAAGGTCAAAGTAACAATGTAAATAGTGTCAAAGTCAACTTAGAACAATTAATTGTGAACATAGGGAGTATTTCATTGTTATTTTTGGTTATATGGTCCATTACGACTGTTATAAAATTACATTTATACCTTAAAAACAAATATTTCATTACTACTTTTGGATATATAAACTACTTATAAAACCTTTTATACCCACCTCAACACAAAAATGAAGTACAACGTTATTTAAAATGACCCAAGCCCTTATGAAACATTTTAAAAATTTGCACCAAAAAAAAAACATTTAAAAATGGTCAAAGAGAGAGAACCTTTAATGAGAGTAACCCATAAACAGATCAGACTTGCTGATACTTAAAAGTTAAAATATCCTTATGCCACATCTTATTATGTTCTTGGCACACGAGCTCCGCGAGGCACGTTAATACTTTTCTTCTATTTTTCTTTATTCTATGGTATTTCTTCCTCATTCCCAAAAATGTAGTAATATACATACTCACCCTAAAGTTAACATATTATTATTATTATTTTTTTTTTTTGACGTGAAAGTTCATTTTATTGGGTCTCGATCCACTAGATTTAAACTTTGTAGATTTTAACAAATCTAGACCCTTCAATAAAAATAAAAGTAAAATATAAAATATTAAAATACACTTACTTTCACAATTCTACAACTTTACAAAGGCAAAACTCTAGAGGATCTCAACACCATGTTATTAGCATTACGTATAAAGAAGGTATTGTGTCACACCGGTCTGACAGTAACGTTTCTGTCAGACCAGTCCACTGGACCTAGACACATATTGTTGAATCTGGACACATATGTGTTTAACCTGGACACATGCTGTTAAACCTGGACATGCATTGGTAGACCTGGACACATTTGTAAATCTGGAAACAGAACTGGACACATTTAAAATATGGACACAATTTGTAAACCTGGACAAATGTGGACAAACATGGACAAATATGAACAAACCTGGACAAATATAAACAAACTTGGACAAATCTAGACAAACATGGAAAAATCTGGATAAATCTGGACACACCTGGACATGCAAACATGGACAAATATGAACAAACTTAGACAAATATGAACAAAGCTGGACAAATCTAGAGAAACATGGACAAATCTGGATAAATCTGGACACACCTGGACATGCAAACCTGGACTAATATGGACAAATTTGGACAAATATGAACAAACCTGAACAAATCTGAACACACGTGGACAAACCTGGATACATATTTTTGACCCTGGATACCTATTTGTAAACCTGGACACTTATTTGTAAACCTGGACACATATTGTTTAAACATGGACACTTATTGTAAAACATGGACACATTTTGTAACTAACTTGGACAAAATACTTTTTTTTGCATTTTGAGGCCTTTAGAGGCCTCGTTTAGCGATTTCCGGTGGCCAAATCCCCTTTGGGATTTCCAGCTGCGTTCGTCTCGAAAAATTAATCAATTTCGACATATTATATGCCCCGATCCGACACCCGAGCACAAAATTATAGCCTCCCGAAGTTTTTCACTATTATAATTGGTTATATGGGTCAGCCGTCTGACCAGATTGTCTGGTCAGACTGTCTGACCCAATACTTTCACTTACGTATATATGTTGCCAAAAAAAAACACGTATAATTTTCCAAATAAATATTTTGGACCCGATAACTTACTGATTCAGTCCGATAAATTGGATGGCCGACTTTGTGTGTTTTTTTTTAAAAAAAAATAGGAAAATAAGATCAAACATCCAGTTTTAAAATTCGAATACTGCATCGAAAACAAATCAAAGTTAAGAAATTCGTATAGTCCATTTTTGATTTTAAACCTGATATCCGAATTTAATACTAGAAACCCAAATTTGAAACCAGATTAACCGAATTGTTAGGTACACATATTTCGATTCGAATTTTGGATATAAAAAAATTGAATTTTCAAATAAAATGGTTACACAATTCGAACTCGGCAAATAAAGGCAAGTGAAATGGAGAAAAAAAAAAAAGGACTACTTAAAAAGTAAAATGGAGCAAACAATAGGGAAGAAGGGACTATAATATAATAATTACATTGTTGATTCTAAATAGTGTGATCCATTTGGTATCAGTTGTCACATTGTTTAGTTTAAATTACTCTAGCTTAGTTTCTGTTACGATATTTTCTTCCTGATATGTAACCTATATTTTCAGGCTTGTTTATTCATCGTCGGAAGGCTGAAATAATTGATCCTCAAAGGAAGGTCAGCTTGATACTTTTATTTGTTAATCGTTATGCAACTCGTTGTTATATGTATTTTCATTAACAGAATGACCAAGTTTTGTGTGTGGTCGAGACATATGGTATGGCCACACTTGTTATATAAAGTAACTCTAATGCATAATATAACAATTCGAACTCGGCAAACCACTTATCCAAGTTTCGAGGGTGATGGTTTTGATTTTTAAAAGCGCGCTTGGCAAATTTGCAAATTTCCAAAACCGCGCTTGGCAAATTTCGAGGGTGGTGGTTTTGATGATGGAAAAAGGAAGATGAAGAAAACTGTTAAAGACACGAGGAAGAGAAACTAATGGAGGGCTTTCTCAAGTTTAATGCATGATTAAAGTCACTTCAAGTAAGAAATTTTTTGTTTTATGATTATTACTTACCTTATTATTTCTCTATGGTTTTTTTTTTTTAATTATTTTTGACATGTTTTTCAAAGTTTATTGATGGTGTCTTGTTTATTATTAGAGATGAAATGCCATGTATATATGACATTAAAGATGATTAGTAAAAATTATGATGGTTGGTTAAAATCATGTATGTAGATTAACATTGCTAATGGATGAACAAATTCTATTTTTCACGAAATGGGCATCATTAATGAAACTAACACATTGATAATAAGGGATTGTATGTATAGGCGCTATAAGTCTATGATAATGTAATCATAAAAATTTGTCAAATGTGATATTATTTTTGGATGATGTAATCTGAAAT
Source organism: Salicornia ramosissima (assembly GCA_951394345.1). Lineage (NCBI taxonomy): Eukaryota > Viridiplantae > Streptophyta > Magnoliopsida > Caryophyllales > Amaranthaceae > Salicornia > Salicornia ramosissima. The sequence continues at coordinate 12,178,152 of OX596236.1, read as the reverse complement.
GTATATTGGTTAATTTGATATTACATTGTTTAATTTTTATTGCAATGTTCCTGTATGGGAGCCTACTGGTACACCGACAGTACCATACTTGATCACAGCACCCTAAGGCTGCCGGAGTAATTGAGCACCACCCTCTATAAGATGGCGTCCGCAACCAAAAAGGGTCTCAAACATCACCATTCAGAAAGGACAAAATGGAATCTTAAGATGCCGATAGTTTGGACCCCAGCTGCATACGTGGCGCCCATCCAAGGTGTCACTCAAGCACCTAGGTCTCACTCCCCAACAACCAAACTAACTAAAGTTGGCAAGACCGTATAAGTGACAGCAGTGGCGGATCGAGGATTTGTACTAAGGGGGTTCGAAATTTATCAAGACCAGTTATTTGGATACTCAGATATAAATTGGGTAGTATAAAATCGATTGTTCAAATTAATACCAATAAACAAGAGCAAAAAATAAAGAAGTCCAAATTCAAATGAAAAAAAAAATATTTACAAAGCTCATTTAACTTTTAAGTACTTAACAAGTCCAAACATGTAATGATATGATTATTGTAATAACCCGAATTTTAGGGCCAGAAAATTTCGCGGTTTATTTATATTATTTTAATTATCTTAAGTCCAAAAGGCCCATTATTGGACTGTTTAATTCTTATATCTTTCAGCTTGTCCTGGAATTGGGCCTATGACCCAATCTCCCTCCCACTTGGCCGACCCTTATGTTCATGGCCAAGGGATTATTTTCTTTTATTTATTTTTGGGTCATTGCTTCTTAAGTGAGCCCATATCTTAATTACCCAATTAAAACCCTAATTATACCTACCTTATACTAAGTCTCCCAATTGAACCCAACACCCTATTTTTTCTCTCAAAACTCACGGCCCCCCTTATTTTTTTTTATTTTCTTTTGGTTCCTTATAATATAAATAGGGAACAAGCTCTTAACCTATTTTTATTTTTACATTTCTATACACTCTAAACTCACAAAAAACCCTAAAGTTCTCTCTATTTGGTCGTGTGGTTTTCGAATCCCAAAGGAGTATTTTTTCTTGATTTCTTTGCTAGATCCAGGTAACTAGACTTTCTCCCTTAGATTAGGGTAGATTTCCATATAGTTAATTAGGATTAAAACTAGGAAAAATTAAAAGAATTAGTATTATGTTTTAGGGCTAGAGTTCGAACCATATGACATATTCATACATGTACTTTTTCTGGACATAATACGTAATCTTTATGAATCCTTGTTGTTATAATTAATTCTATGCATGAAATAATTTATCTAATTATATATTTATGTTGTATAATTGCATGATAAATTGTCTAACCATGTTCTTGAATTTTCTTATGAATGTCGAGTATGATATGGTTCCATATGGGTATTTTTATGTTATTTTCTTGAATTAATATGTTGTTCTTGATTGTTTAATTGCTAATTAAAGTCTTGTATTAAAAGGAATTGTTTTGTTCTTGATGATGATGATTTTCGAGTGACATGAATTAATAAAGGAAATTAAAAATCTAATTCTTATTATTAAATCTTGGTAATTTTTGAATTGTTATTATTAATCTTTAATTGGTCTTTAATTATAACATGATATTATGAATTCTTGAAAATTAATCTTGTTATTGTTGTTGATACAAGAAAGCCGTGTAGTTTATATGATTAAAGGGTTGATTTTTTGATCTTGCTTTAGTCCATGTTGCATGATTTAATGTTAAAGGGTGATTTTATTGTTTATTATTAGGTTTATATAATTAATTATTGATAATTGTATTTAATTAATTAAAAGTATAATTTTTGGTATTTTGAACATGGAAATGTCGAGTGGTAGAAAGGAATAAAAATAGGATTTGTATCATGTTTTAAGTAATAATTGTTGATAGATGTTAATTTAATTAATTTATTAAATTGTTTATATGATTATTTAATGAATTGATTTGATTACTATTTTGCTATGTAAAATGTTGAGTGGTGCCAAGTAGGAAAAATAGAATTTTTATCATGTTTTATGTAATTTGGATGATAATTATTGAATTATATGATTTGTTGTTAATTTAAATGGATTATTTAATTGTTACTTGATTACTTAATGAATTTTATTTAATTATTATTTTATCATAAATGTCGAATGGACTAGAATTATTTTGATCAGTTTTAGTTTAATTTTTGGCTTATAATAATTTAGAAGGTAATTTTAGGAATTAATATGATTAAAGGATTAAAAAGAATTAATAAGGATAAGTTGCAATATGAAGGAAAGTAACAATATGAATAAGAAGGAAAGAAATAAGATATGATATGAATTAGTGGTCTCAAGATGGCCTTTAGATATTGCGTGTTAATTAGTGGTCTCACGATGTCCTTTAGAAAAGACAAGATACGTAAAGACGCCCATTTGATGATACACGAGTCATCAGGTCGGGTTAAGTCGAAGCCACCGCCCTACTGCGGTCTCTGGGCAGTTCTGGATCTTAAGATATGTAGTCGTCTAAGTAGTAGTACACAAGCTGCTATTTAGGGGTTATGGCCATAGCTTAGGCTTAGTTCTTGCAAAGGAGGGCTACGGGTTGAATACACGAGTTCACCCCGACATGTTTTAGGAAAGTTGCGGTGCACACGGGATCCACAACGAGCATTATGACCGGTCCGATAAGAAGGTTAAAAGAGGGTTTAAGGGTAAAATATGATAAATAAACAGTTCACGGGAAGGGTTATGTGTATATTTGTATTAATTTGGTAATGTTAAGTCTTCCGCTGCAAACGTCTGGTAAGTCTGTATTTTAGTAGTGTATTTCTGAGTATATGTATGTTGTACATATTTGTATTCGTACGTTGTACGTATTTGTATCTGTATTGTATACGTATTTTGTATGTATTTCTAACCGTATTCTGCAGGTATTTTATACGTATTGTACTCGTATTTTATACGTATATTGTATGTACTTCTAACCGTATTTTGCAGGTATTTTATACGTATTATATACGTATTTGTATACACATTTTCTACATATTTCCTACGTATTTTTCTACGTATTTTTGTAAGTATTTCGTATGTATTTTTATATGTATTTTTGTACGTATTTCGTATGTATTTTTATACGTATTTTTGTACGTATTTCGTATGTATTTTATACGTATTTTTGTACATATTTCGTATGTATTTTTGTACGTATTTCCATGTGTTTTTGTATGATTTTCTTGGTTGATTCTATGCTATTATATGGTTAGCGGTCCCTCATTTAAGCGGGACAACCTATTTACTCGCCACTGACGGTGGACCCTCCCCCCATTTCAGGTGATGATGCTGAGGCTTAGATTGGGCATACGTTGGCTCGGGCTGTGTGTTTTAGAGTCGTTTAGAGCAACCGTAGTTTGTTTCGAGTATTTTCTTTTGTTTATCAGTTAGCCGTTCCCAGCCTGTTGGGAAAGACTTCATTTATTTATGTAATTTGGTATTTATTTATTTACCTTTGGGATTATTATTTCAGTATTTAAGTAATAAAAAGAATTTTAGACTTTAATTATAATATAATTGTTAAGTTTTTATGTTGGTAATGATCCATTTGTCGATTTCCTTCGTAAATCGACAGCCTAGAAAAGTCGGGTCGTTGTTGATACAGTATAAAAAAGATTTAACAAGTATGAAAATAGATTTACAAATTTAACGGTATAATACATTTAACATTAATAACAAGTGTGAAAAAACATACGAAGTATTGTATTTAAGAGCATAATGCATTTAGCAAAAAAATAAAAAAACAAATTTAAAGAATTCCAATGGGTCTAAACATTTAAGTATTTAATAAATAACAATTTATATTGAAGTATTTGAGTATTTAATTGTAATTTTTTTTTTTTACAGAATTCGGTATTTAATAGTTTGATAGAGAATTCGTTATTTAATACTTTGATAGAGTTCAAATTTCAAACAAGTATTTTTTTATTTTATTTTTTTGAAAGTGGCGGGAAGTTCAAACAAGTATTTAACAAAAAAACAAAACAAACAATTAAAGAAATAACAAATTAACATATATAATTAGAAAAAACAAGCAAAAATACAATTAAACAAAGCATTACCAACTGAGCTACTGCATAAGTTGTGTCATTTATGTGTATTAAAAACAAGCAAAACAATTAAACTTGGGGCTTAAAAGGTTTTATGTGAGAGAAATGAAATGAGTGTGGAGTATAAAAAAAATTGTTAGTAATGGGAATTGAGCCCTCAACCCGGCCCACGCACAATAGCCAAGATATTTACCATTGATCGAGCTACTAAAAAGATTTTGTCATATTAGCATCTTAAATTGTATATGTTACTCTGTTTTTTTGTTTTTTTTTTTAAAAAAAAAACTTCCAGATTTTTTCTCTGATCCAAGGAGTTCAGCTGGATCCGCCACTGAATTTGCAGCCATCTAGGCATCCACTCAAGTGTGTAACAAACTAGATGCCAGTATTGGCATCAATCAATCACACAAGCTATCATGCAATTTCTGAACAATAAATCCATACAATATTATACTAACACTTAACAATCATTGAAATCAATCATACAATCATTCAATTAACAAAATTAAGCAAGAAAGATTCATTCTTTAAAGCCCCTAAACACTCGTCCAACTCACATACAAGTTCATCAACAACATGCTCAAGATTCATCAGCTTTGCAATCAAGCATGTTCATCAAGATTCAAATATACTAAACAAGATTCATCAAATATAAGTTATAAACATTAGTTAAATCACTCAAACCACAAGCTAAGCCACTTGACATTTTCAAGATTCAATCTTGAATTTAGTCTATGCAAATTATTCTGAAATCATATTCATATAATCAATCAAGCAGGCATAATATCATAATTTAGGCATCAAAAATACAATCTTTAACTCAAGAAACTACTCGGAAAAAAAAAAAGAAAAAAAAACTCGATCAATAACCATTATACTCGATAATTTCCAAGATAAATTATTGGATTTGTTTCATGCAATCATCATCATACTTATATTCATGCAATTAATTAAACATCATGAAATCGTAAATCAATCAAAAAAAATACAATCTTTAGCTAATTAAATACTCGAAAAAACATTCAATCAAATCCTCATCATATTGGACATTTTCAAGAACTAGTCTTGAATTCATTCATGCAATAATCATCATGGTAGATATCATAAGAATAATTAAACAAGTATAAAATCATAAATTAATCAACAAAAACACAAACTTTGGTCATGAATAACACTCGAATATCACTCAAAAATTCATCATCATATAATCGACTTATTCATCATAAAATTCATCAAACAATTCATGCAAAATTTCACAATTTATTCATCTAATTTGATCAATTAAACTATCCTTAAACTAATTAATTACATAATAGATGAAAGAGCTAGTTACCTTGATTTGATGAACGAAATCAAACCCTTGGTAAGTCCCTTCAAGATTCGGCCAAGGCTAGGAAAAGATCAAAGAAAGAATCAAGCTAAGTTAGACACTTTGTAATTGATTGCATTCAAAAGAAATAATTAATGAAATAATTCACATTCTTGAATGCAAGGATGATGGGTAGATGATGATTCAAAACGGAAGAGATTTCGAGTGTTTTGGAGGGGAGGGTGTCCGTGAATTTTGAGGGGAAGAGAGTGGTGAAGGTTTGCTGATTTAATCGGCTTAAGTTGTTGATTGGGCCAGCTAGAGGGACCGTTATAGGCTTTTAATAATTCTCAGTTCATTTATAAATTAATCTATATTTTACTGGCCCATATTCACAATATTTCAGACATTTAATTAGAAATTAACCGGGCTAAATGAATTTAAAAGAAATAAAATAGCCCTAAAATTAGGGTTATTACACTTTGGACACACAACTGAGGAATGCCATGCCTTTAGAAGGGAGGTGAATGGGTTGTGCAAGCTGCCCTACTGCACAGGGCCCATGGAGTGGAAGGGCCTCAAATTTCATAGACATATTATATATGGATTATCACATATAAATGATATTAGTTTTACCGTAGCACAGTGGTGAGGCAACAAAGAAGTTTTTAAGCTCTGTTTGCAATCATGCGGGTTCGAATCTAAGTGGAGTAACTATTCTTACTTTTGTTGTAGCATATTTTATTACCCTTTGTTAGTATATGCAATTATCAAATCAATAAAGGCAAGTTATCATTAATGTGGTAAGCTACCATCTTTAATACTCCTACTTATCATTTCATATTATATGTTAGAATGTTTCCAAAACCAACTCTCAAAAATTTCCCTCCAATACCATTTTTAACGCTGTATATAAAGACTTAAAACGAAAATACTAGATTGAGTCAAACATTAAAGAATGCAACAGAGTGTATTATTTATAAGAAAAAAAAAATTCTCTTGTTGCATCCTTTCGAAAACGGAAGAAGTATATACTTCCTTTTATCCGTTTTAATAATAAAAAATAGGTATTTTTATGAAGCATAAAATATTCATTTGTTGCGATTAAAACAAATCGAAGGAAATATATTTTTTACTATTTTGGTCAAAATATAGTAAATAATATCAATCGAAATAACCATTGTAATTCTCTCTTCCTTATTTGTTTATTTACAAACAATGAATTCTTAGCTTCAACAGTAGCAACCATGTACTATCTCCGTAACATAATTCTGGCAATAAGTTATTTTTCACGTATTTCAAGGAAGCGATTTAAGGGTGTAAACGAACAAATTAATCAAAATGGTTTTAATACAAGTAAGATTGAGATCATAAATTACTAATTTTAAACTTTTTTTGATCAATTTATTCGTTTACACCCTTAAATCGCTTCCTTAAAATTCTTAAAAAAAACTTGTTGCCAGAATTATGTTACAGAGGGAGTAATTTATATCATAATATATTTGGTTCTTTTTTTTATATAAATAAATACCTTCTTTTATTTTATATTTTGAGGGCCCTATTTTTATATTGGCACAGGGCCCCCAAATTGTTTAAGACGGCCCTGGACGTACCACCAAACGATGAAGTTCCCAACAAAGTGGGGAGTACAGGAGATCAAAGCCGAAAGAAAGATTTCCAGAGAATGCTACAGCAACACACTTAAACCTAAGAAAGTAGATGTAACATACAACTACAAGCGACAGTCACTGATGACAAGCACTTAGACGAGATACAGGTGGACCCGTCAGACCCACAAAAGGTCATTAAGATTGGAGCCCAACTAGATTCAGGTACAAAAAGTAGTATTCTGAATTTTCTTAAGGATAAACTTAGGCTTCGTTTGTTTTGGAGGAAAAAAAATAATTTTTTAAGGAAAATAATTTTTAATGGAAAATATAGACATAAATAAAGTTTTCCTTTGTTTGTTTGATTAGAGGAAAACTTATGAAGGAAAGAAAAAATGAAATAGAAATGAAGGAAAGATAGGAAGAGTGAATAAGGGAGAAGTAAAGAGTATGAAAGAAAATGTGACATTCTTTCCCTACAAAAGGAAAATGGTTTTTCATCCCTTTCCAAAACAAACAAAGGAAAATGTTAGAGGGAGGAAAATCATTTTCCGGGAAAATGTTTTCGATTTTCCATCAAAACAAACGGAGCCTTAATGTTTTGCATGGTCCCCCAAAGATATGGGATGAATTATTCCCAATGTCATTACACACAAGCTCAACGTAGACTCATCATGCAAACCAATCAAACAGAAAAGGAGAAAGTTTGCACCTGAAAGAAACATAATAATTAATCCGGAAGAGCAAAAACTTATAGAGACAGGGAAGATTAGAGAAGTCAGATACCCAGATTGCCTAGCAAACTTCGTCGTCATAAGCAAGAAGAACAGAAAATAGAGAGTTTGCATGAACATCACGGACCTGAATAAAGCATGTCAAAGGACCTGTTTCGTCTTTAGAAAAACTTGTAGCTGGCATAGTAACATCATCCAAGAAGCTTTGTCACTATTTTGAAACTCATCCTATTGTTGTTAGTACTAACTATCCTCTGAAGTCTGTGTTGAGAAGCCCAAAGTTGACAGGTCACATGGAAAATTGGTCCACCTCACTTAGTGAATTTGACATCAAGTTTCAACCAAGAACGGCGTTCAAGTCACAAGCCTTGAGTATGAGAGAGATTGGAGTGGGATAGGAGGGGGAAGTAGTCAAGGTGCAAGGATGGAACGTCAAAGGGGTCATTTTGTATTTATTTAGGATTTCTATAGCTAGGAAATGTGGCATCCATGTCATGTTAACTATGACACTAATATTGACATGTTTAATCAAACATGTTAGATGTTTTTTGACACCATGACCTTTTTTTATTAAAAAGCTTTGTTGTGGTGACCCTTTATGATTTATCCATCCCATCTTGTATGACCATCGTATCTATCTATACATATATCTTAATTAGATTAAGTTTTACTTTGATGCTTCATCAGATTAACTTAATTTTTCTCTATGTTTTCCACTTAAAAAAAATGTTGTGTCATTTACCACCTTTTGTTCCTCAATCTTTTTGCATTACAACCTGTTATTTTTAAAATTATTTTATGATCACCTTTTGTTTTCAAATTTCTAGAAGTTACCACCCCTTAACAGTTTTCATACAAATTTTCATTAAGGGGAGCCCCATTTAACCACATTTCCCCTGAATCTCAGTCCGACTAACACAAATGTCGACCATGTGCCGTGGCTTACAAGCCAGCTTACCAATCTAGGCAAGACTAATCAGGTTCATAGTTTATAGGGGCAGCGGAATGAGTAGTGGGTTTTCCTAGAAACTTGGAAACGGCCCTTCTCTGTTTTTGGCAAGAAGCACTTGAGAGTCAGTTGCATTTTCGACAGTTGAAAAGTCGCAATCAGATACTGCACTATTCCTGTAAAACAATCTATTTTAAGCAAACTCAAACTGTTGCTAACAAATGATGTTGTTTACATACAATTCACGGATGATGTGTATCTATAGGTAATGATATGTGGGGCTGTCAGAGTTTTAATTTACACAAGCTGTACAACGGCAGAAACCCGGAAGCACCCATTTTGAAGTAAATCAGGAAGCTCATCAAATAGTATAGCACTGCGCCACCCCCAGCCTTTTGGAGCTTTTGGTAAAAGAGTACCTGCTTGTTTGAAACTTCCAAACACCATAACTTCTCGCTTTGATGGACAGATCAACTAATCAAAACAAGGAGAGTAAGTTACAACATTTATGTGAATCAAAGTAAAACAACTGCTTGTTGTGCGGTGTGGTATGTATTCTACCTGATAGCGAGCTGTGACTTTTTCACGAGTGTCCGCATACATATGCACCTGCATTAACAAGATGTCACCACAAGTTGACAAATTTCCACAAGTTACATTCATGTTTCCACAGGCTACAAACAATTTTAAGAAAAGTTTTGTTTTTTCAGTCTCTGGGCAAAAATAAAATTTGTAGCACAAATGTGAAAACAAAATGATCCGATATAAAGAGATTTAAATTTAGCATTTGTTTCTAACAGCTCCAAACATATTACAATGTCAAACGAAACCAAAAGAAAATTTAAGAAAAGTGATTCAGGCATGGTGTGAATCAAAAGATTATGAAGATTGAAGGCCTTGAAAGCCACAAACAGAGATGAAAAATGGAAAGAATAAGGATCAAGCATCCTACTCCTATTAGCCAAACTCTTATATGTGGTCAACTACAACATTAGCACCTACATATGCACTAGTTAAAGGTCACTTTATTGGAAGAATACGGTTACTTGGATAGAGTGGAGCTACTCTAATAAGAAACAATTGTTGCTTGTATGAACAAGTGGGGTTACTATTATGTATGAATAAGTGTTGCTATTATTGAGGTTACTCGTATGTATAAAATGAGGTTACTATTAAGAATAAATGAAGTTATATTATGCATGAAAGTTTCTTTATATAACAAGTGTGGCCATACCATATGGCCGGCCACACACAAAACTTGCTCATTCTGTTAATGAAAATACATATAACAACGAGTTGCATAAAGATTAACAAATAAAAGTATCAGGCTGACCTTCCTTTGAGGATCCATTATTTCAGCCTTCCGACGATGAATAAACAAGCCTGAAAATATAGGCTACGTTTCAGGAAGAAAAATACTGCAATAGAAACTACGCTAGAGTAATTTAAACTAAACAATGTGACAACTGAATCCAAATGGATCACACTATTTAGAATCAATCAAACAGTGTAATTATTATATTATACTCCTTTCGTCCCTATTGTTTGCTCCATTTTACTTTTAAAGTAGTCCCTTTTTTTTGTGAAAATAGGTGATACTTTCTTTGTTGTTCCCTATAATGGGCTTAAAGGCAAACTAATTACTTTTGTTTTTTTCCTTTATCATGTTGATGTTCGCACCAATCCACCAGCATTTTACTCACTAATTTCTCACTGTCCTTGGAAATGTGCCCAACTCATATGGGGTAAATAGAAAGTGACGGAGCAAGTAAACAGTAATATACTTATTCTTAACAGTTTCCTTTTTGAGGAAAACTAATAAATTGCACCACAAAGAAATTGCTTTGTTAAGAATTACCTAGTGTTCTACGCCCTTGAGGATCTTCGTCATTAAAAGCTTGAACACTTATCTACCACACATAAATAGATAGAATAAGTGAGAGCAGGAAAAAAACATGAAGCAGTAACTTCAAAGATGTAGGGGTTTCATATACACAATTCAAAAAAGGAAATTATGTTCATAGATATCATTATTTTAATGGAATAATACACAGCCATAGACAAAACAAAAGAAACAAAAATACCTTCCAAAATGATCCAGCATAAAAAGCTTCTGGTGAGTGCTTAACCTGACCATCATTGAGCCGATATAGATCCTCAAATTCTACCCTGTTGAAACAACAATATCCCAATTAACAAGGAAAATAAAGGATGTAAAATGAAAAATCATTGAGCCAATTCATTTACAAAATTATATGCTGTTGAAATAACAGAAACCCAATTTACAGATAAAATATAAAGTGTAAAATGATAGAAAAACGAAACAAAAAAAAAAAGAAAAGAAAACATGTACATTTCTCAAATAAACCTTTAGCAATGCCATTTTTAAATATGACCACAGCAAGATACACCCCAAATGGACCATGTATTTCCTACATGATCAAACATGCCATGGAGGTGGTTGCTAAATTTCATGTCACAGCTCTAAAACACACAAAAAGGGGAGTAGAGGATAAGAGGAATGGGGAAAGGAGGGGAGGAAAACCAACCCAAAGCGAAAGGGTGGGAAGTGACTCAGAGGTGTCTTCAAGTCCAATGATATAGAGGCATTGTTTGTGTTCGCCCACTGACTGTCAATGTCTTGGTCTGGTGACTCTCCTACCTGCACCCCACTGGCTCCAGGCCCCACAGAAGAGGTTCCAATGAAACCATTGCTTAGATCCATCCCATAAGTTCTCTCTGTCTGTGCTGCATGAACGTTAACAACATTTCTTCCTCCATCACTCAGTCCAACCAGAGCAGTCAATCCATCTCCAGACACGTCACCATGCTGGTCAGGTCTCAGTTCCAGATCGTCATTAGCAAGAGATTGCTGCTCGTTCCTATTGCCCACACCAAAAGGAACACGAGAAAATACAAATCGGGTTGGACACCAAGTGGAAGCTGGAACTAGTGTAGCTCCACGTCCAATACCAGCAAGTCCGTCATTTGAACCCCTAACATGTACCCTAACTGGCCTAAAAACACCGTTACCTTCACCGTTAGCTGGACCAGTAATATATAAATCACCATTAGATGGAATATGTTGATCAGGAGCTTGGACATAGTAGCCTGTGGTTGTGGCACCTTGAGAAAAAACATATGGCTGTTTGCAAGCACAAGCCATACCTAAAAGGCAGCAATTTTTGCACGTTTCAGCAGCAATTTCTTGAACCCTCTGACTGAGAAGCATCTAAACAAGAGAAATCAAAAACAAATAACTGCAATGAAAGTATCAAACAAGTCTGACACCCTTATACATCCCCACAGAAAAAAGAAAAAGAAAAGCCAAAGACAACCGTAAGATATTATCAAATTGATGAGATCAACCTGTCCTGTTCCGGATGTTTAGACAAACAACATTTAGATCATCAAAGACTAGCAAGATTGATGAAACAATAAAGCACTTGAAACAACGACAAAAAAGAAACTGAGTTTTCAAAAAAGGACAGATAGATACCCAAAACTGACTTTAGAATGAAACAGAGCACATAAATGAGGCACCAACAACCCTTTACCACCTTCTTTCATGTGTGTGTGTGTAGTCTACAGTTTGCACTCCAACTACAAATATTGCATCAAAATTCAGGAGAAAAAGGGTAAAAGAGTATCATTGACCATGATGTCAATGCCTAAGGATGAAATAACAGCTGAGAAACTTATTTACATTAATGAAACCTCTAATAACAATGACTATAACCACATTCTTTCAAAACTAATGATAGTAATGCAGCTCGTGCTTCCCTTCATAAAGCTTTTTTTATATAAACATTCCCTTAATAAATGTTAGATCTACATCCATGATGGGGGTGACATGGGTTTCAAAATTGGGAGGAAAAATAACATGAGCTCAGTTGTTCATAAAGGTCACCATATGCAATATCTTGAGGAACATTTACTAAGAAAGTAAGAAGAAAAGGGATATATGTCAGACTTGCCAAGGCCTAAACATGTACCTGCCATGCATGAGCTCGAAGAGAAGAGTCCAGCGGTCCAGCCAAATCCAATACAAAGTAGCTAGATTGGACATGTAAATTTTCGAGCTAGATTTGGACTAATAATTTCAAAAAAAAAATGCTAACAATGAGATTTTGATACAGCCTCCTTGTTTTTCTTTCTAATGACTTTTTAGTGTTCAGATATTTTCCCTTCTTAAATCTAGAAACCTAGATAAATCTAAGTATGTTTTAACCATGCCTTGACATAACTTCCGCCCACTAGAAAAAGTGATACATTTATGGACCTAGAAAAGCTTGACTTGGCAAAGTAATAAGAGACGAACCAACTATTATTTCAAAAGATGTAGCTTTTGATGATACTTTGCCACATGTCACTATCATTTCTTATGTTACATGTCACCTCAACTTTACTCATGACATTTTTTCATGAGCAACCACTAAGCCAATTTTTCATATTGACATCATCCTCTATTGAGAACTAAAAAATTAATGTTCAACCACTATTAATTATGAATAACTTAACATTGTTTGTGCTGCCTTGCAAAAATTATTTATTGTTATTTACATTACAAAATCGATTCTTACACATGTAAAATCATCAACAAAAATTAATAGGTCGAGAAGAATTGAACAATAAATACTTTCTAATACGCTGTACACGTGATAATGTATTCCTGCTAATATATTATTAACTACAATACAACCATTTGCAAAGACATAATTAAGAAAATCATAACATGACACTGTGCATCGCTTTTTTTAAATAAAAAAAAAAAGAAAAACACTAATTTACAACATCAGTTGGTTAGTGTTGGAATTTTCTAAGTGACTAAACACAAGTTCAAGTTTTTAGCAAACAGGTTCAGTTGGTGATGGAATTTTCAAAACAAAACTAATAAAAATTTGCATTTTTGAAAAGGATTCTTTAACCTTTACCACCTTTTGCTTCTTTTTTTTTTTGTACATTACCAACTATTTTTTTCAATTTTTATTTACAAACCTTACTTTTCAAATTTTTTTGATGTTATGGACCACTTAGGGCTCGTTTACATTAGCTTAATAGAGATGAACTGAACTAAATTGAACTAAATTGAACTGAACTGAATAGAAGTGTATTAATTGAACTAAATAGAGATGAACTGAACTGAATAGAGATTAACTGAACTGAACTGAATATAATCTGAAGTAAACAAGCCCTTAATGGATTCCATCTAAATTTCCGTCAAGTGGAGTGCATGATTTAATTCCCTCCCTAATCAATGAACCTTTTAATCACAATAAAAGGTGTTTAATCCCAATTAGACTCTACTCACCCTTTCTCACTCAACCTCTTTCCTCCTTCATCGTTCCTCGCCCAATTAGACTCTGCCTAACACCTTTCTCCGGCCAACACAATGGTTGCCACGAACCAATTTTCTCCAATTTGAACTAAAAAAACCTAGAAAAATGCAATTTGAATGTCACTAAAGAAATGAGATACAAAATAAATATAGCACCCTTTGTTGTAAATAAATTTATGTTGGTGCAACAAAAAAAATTGAATTTCAAATTACGAAAATGGTGATAGAAAACACCAGCAATGGTAGAGTGAAAATCAGTGGAAGAAGGAGACTGTCATATTCATCCCATCATTCACTCAGCTTGAACCAATTTTACTAAAAGTTGGAAAACAACTTCTCTAAGAATGGAAGTCAATGGAAGTGGGAAGGGGTGGAAGTGAGAGGTTGGAACATACAGGAAGGGATAACAATAAATGGGCCCCACTTAATGGAAATATGGATGAAAACTGTTAAGTGGTGGTAACTTCTAGAAATTTGAAAACAAAAGGTGGTAAATAACAAAAAAAAATATGTAAAAAATCCGATTGAAAACAAATAGAAAAATTAAATAATTTGATCAAGTATCAAAGTAAAACTTAATCTAATTAACCTTAATATGTATAGATAGATACGATGGCCATACAAGATGGGATAGATTACGTCATAAAGGGTCACCACAACAAAGCTTTTTAATAATAAAAGGCCATGGGATGGTGTCAAAAAATAACTAACATGTTTAATTAAACAAGTTAATATTAGTTTCACAGTTTACATGACATGGATGACCCATTTTCCAGCTTTAGAAATCCTAAATAAATACAGTGACCCCTTTGAAGTTCCATCCTTGCACATTGACTACTTCGACCTCCCAGCCCACCTCCAATCTCTCTCATATTCATATTGCTAAGTCTCAACTTGCATTTAGTGAAGGCCAAATTTGTCAAATGAATAAAGCTTTTGATCAATCATCAGATACAGTTTACATATATAGGCTGGATACTGGCTTTCCGAATCCAGGCCTTGCTTAAAAAAAATTTAAAAAAAAAAAAAAAAACTATGTACTCATACTGTACAAGGAAGAGGGGTTTCTGACCAAAATTAAAAGTTGGAGGAGCTCTAATGGTAACAGCTCTTTTTCAAGGGTTCAAACTAACATAAATTTATATTTGGTTAGTTTGTATCAGTTCAGGTTTAGCACATTGTGCCCACTTTCCCTCAAGATCCCTGTTTGCACATTGTGCCCACTTTCCCTCAAGGTCAGTGCTTTCATTCAACCCAACAAATTTTCTATACAATATGTCCACAACCTCATAGTTTTAGACTCTAGCACGTTGTCCGCACTATCAATTCCCCTTTTACACTATCACTAACCCAATAACATTCAATTAGAGTGCTAATTCGACACAAGATGAAACAACAGAAGATTACATGAACATCTCAAGATTTCAAAGCAGTCGGCAAAAGATGTAATTTTCAAACCTGCAGCCAAAGACCGTCATTCACTGCCTTGCAAGGGAAACCCAATTCTTCAAGCTGTTTTCTGACATCTAGAAGAGCCTCAAAAGACATATTACAGTACAAAACTGAACCCCCTTCAAAAATATTGATGAATGTGTCATATTCTTCTCCTTTCAATCCGCAATTTCCTTGACCATAATTCTTCACGTGCCTCCTTCCAACAGTCCTGCCACCCCATGAAAAGGACAAATCATTTCTTCCCCATTCATCAGGAATTATCTCATTGCAGGAAGTGTTTACTGATGATGAGGAGCATTCCCTTGAATCATTCCCTGATAACCAATTGCAATTGCTCAATTGGCAACATATACTTTCTTCAGATGGACCTTCCACAAGCGCAGCATCATTTCCCTTTCCATTGGCCACAAAACTAACAGGCATTCTCACAGAAGAAGAAGAGGTCCTACTTCTATCTGAATCATAGTAGGTAACAAGGGATGGTTGTGCTATGTTGTTAGGGTATGCAGCTCCAAGATTTGACTCACTACAAGCAACGTGATGCACCTGCTGTTTGGCATCAACAATATTATTCTGCAAGTAAACAGCACATTTGGCAAGGCCAACCATTCTATAAAGGGCATATTTGAACTTACATGCCCCATATTAGTTTCTGAATTTCTAGAGCAGCAGGCATTAATTATACTCTTCCCTTTAATTTCAGATGAGTGACAATGATTTGCTACCCCTGTCTCTAGGCTTGTACTCTGCTTTTCTTCAATTTCAGCCTTGTTTAGAGCACTTTTCTTGAGCAATGTATATAATGCCAATTCAAAGCTTCAAATAATAATTAAAATAAGCAAAAGTCATGCTGCTTGATAGCCATACAAATATTTACAGAAATACAGACTTGTGAAAAGAATTTTTACCGTTTCTCTTCACTAGGTAACCACAGTTCATTTGAGGTTAGAAGTGCATGCAGTGTTTGGGACGAAAGTTTTGGTAGAACCTGAAGACAATTGCTAAAGTTAATATTGCAAAAGCAAGCATACGAAATCAGTATCCCAACAACTATTACTAGTTTACTACTACGGTAAGCATATAGAAATCAGCTTCCATCTTCTTATACAATGTGCACGAGAAAAGCATTTGATATGGCTGAAGGTATGTGCTACTTCGCAAGTTAAGAATAAAAAATATCCAACAAAGGTACATCTCCATGGCATGACCATGAAATTAAGTCAAACCTACACGGACAGATACATAGATGATGAGCACCTAAAAGCTTATCAATGGCTAGAATGAGAAAGCCATTCATAAGGTTTAGTTTAATTCAGGCCATAGAGATGTATCTCATTTAGACAATTGTTAGGATTGGCTTGCAAAGTAGCACATACCTTCAGCCATATGAAAAGCGAAAACCATTCACAAGCTTCAAGTCTTCTACATAATCTTTATTTAAAATTCACACACTTCCATCATTTTACCACCAAATATAAAAAGGTCTTACCACCTACGATTGACATCTCGTATTGAGATAAAAATATTTGTTCCAGAAAACAGTAGGATACCAGGGACACATGTCTGTTGGTGGCATGCATCACAATTAATGTGGGGTTGATTCCCAGACTGTACCAACTACAAGATGTTTCAAATATCTTGAGCATTCACCTCAGGCAACAACAGAAATATAATGATTAAACGAGGAAAGGTCACTAAGCACCACAGAAAATATTTTCC
The DNA here is from genome assembly GCA_951394345.1 of Salicornia ramosissima. Taxonomy (NCBI): domain Eukaryota; kingdom Viridiplantae; phylum Streptophyta; class Magnoliopsida; order Caryophyllales; family Amaranthaceae; genus Salicornia; species Salicornia ramosissima. Next base: position 12,160,973 of record OX596236.1, on the reverse strand, counting down.
TAGTTGACATAATGAAGCATCTCTCATGTCTCGTGAACAAGAATAATCGGAACAGTATAACCATAAAAGAGCTAAAATTTTAAAATGCCTTGATAATTGTGTCACTCTAGGATGATAACAGCAGGTGATCGAGAATAAGCTTGGGATGAAGGTAGGAAGTAAAGAGAGATAAAAGATTCCATGAGGCCTAACATCAACAGAATGAACCGAGTCAAATAAGGATCACATAATATGAATAAAGACCAAAAGTAAGGCTCACGTAAAACTTAAGTTAACAACCTAAAATAGCAATCCTCAAAAACCATGGTGGTGGAAAGATAAGTCGGAGTAATGTAAAGTCTTATGTGATTCGTCTGAATCAATATCTAAATAATATTACTTCTTACTTTTTTTTATATTTGCAAATTGCAATAATTGTCTCTTTTGGAAATTTCATATTAATTGCAACAAATGTTTCATTTCCTCTTTCATAAATCATTTCTACCTATCACTCACTAAATGACTAAATCGCATGCCACTTTCTCTTTCTATTCCTTTTTCCACTCACAAATGTGTTTTACCTAAGAGTTCGTGCAAGTCCATTTGTTGCAAACAGGGCTGATCCAGGAATGCTAATCAGGGGTAGCACTGTGTTGTCAACTGAGTTATGCTAATAAATATATATACTAGGTTGGACACACACGCAATGCGTGCACACTATCTTAAAGTTTATAGATGTATAAAATTTAATATAAATTTAATAATACAAGTGAAAAACAACAAATGTTTATCATAAATATATTTAAAGAGTAATTGAAGTAAAAAAATGGAAGAGTAATTAGGTGCACGCGATGCATGAATGCAAGGCCATAGTTCATAGGAGTAATATAATTGTAATAATATAAGAGAAAAAAAAAGTGATAATTATCATAAGTATAATAGAAGAGTAATTTTAATTTTAATTAGAGGTAGGTATTTGGAATAGTTAATGTAATTGGAGGGCTTTTTTTTTGGTGTTTGTGGGTTTTTTTAGAAGGGATATTTTAGTCAAGTAAAATTTCACAATCAAATATACTTCCTCCTTTTATTATTATGTGCAACAATGCTAGCTACACGGGCTAATAGAAATTTTTAATTGTGTGTGGAAAAATGATAGAGAGAAAGACAAGTATGTGACAAAAAGAGATAAAAAGAAATGACATGAAAAAAGAAAAAGAATCATTTGTTGTACATAATAGAAAATTATCATTTTTGGTGAATGTTGAACATCAAAAATAAATAAATAAATAGAGGGTACAACGGAAAAAGAGGCTCACCAAAGTAGAGTTAGCGGATACAACAGAAATGGCAAAAAGGGGAAAAGGAAAAAAGAAAAAAAAATAGCAAACATGTTTCAAGTAGAAATCAAACAAGGAACCTCTTACCAAACCATGTATTTTCAGCTTCCCGCTATAACCACTACACCATCAGAGTTTTAGTGTTCCATTTTGCACTTAATGATATATATATCGATTTTTTTTTCCAGAGTTTCATTGGTAACATATGCACCCTTTGCTACAACATAGGTCCGCCTATGATTGCAAATAAAAAGAAACGGAAGAATTATATTTTATAATATTTACTAATACATAACTAAACATATTAATCGTAAAAATTTATTATTTTTCTGAAATTCAGAATAATCACCCATTATGTTCATACTTAGAAGAAAAGAAAGTCATGGTCTCTACACATTTGCTCTAGTATAGTTAGAGAAGAGGAATTATTGACTAGAGGAATATTGAGAAGAGTTAGCTGGTCCTCTTCTTGGAAAGTGGATAGCCATTAGCCAAAATGCCAAAATATGTTAGACACTTGGTTTAGACCCAGAATCTTGGCCAAACAATTTGCACGTCCCTTGAGGATCTTTACCACTAACTGGATTGATGTATGAAGTAGGGATGGTAACAAGTCGGACCTGGACATCCTTGTCTGTGACTGTGAGGACCTGGGTCCAGTCTGGATCTACAAAATTTGCACCTAGTCACCTAGATCCGGATCCATTGATGGGTCCAAAACTGCCTGCTGGAGTATGTATGGCGTGAAGTTTGAAAGTAAAATGTAGAAGAGGAGAGTGGAAACCTTTGTTGCAACTTGCGGCAGAATGAGAATAGAGTTTACTTAATTTTCATTTTGTATTTCCATAAACCTTTTTTTGGGGTATTGCATCATAATTTTAAAGTAATTTAATTTAAAACAGATCTACGGCTTTGGGTCTTTAGGTCAGATGTGTAACCAATCTGTATTTTACGACTGGACTCGTACCCAACCTAGATCCATCCAGGTCCAAAAATTAAGGATCCAATCCGCAAAAATAGATCTAGGTCATGTCCAAGATCCATTATCATCCCAAGTACTTTGAAACAGTAGCTCCATCTTCACCTCTAATCCTAAAAGTAAAAGGCTCAATTCCTTAAACGAGCAAAAAACTAGTGGCTTGTCTACCAAACAAAAAAATAATAATAATAAAATTGTGCCATGCACAAAAACTATTGCTTAATACTGCTTAAGATTTTTAATATACATGGGTGAGAATGTGCCCTACTAGGCACCATCCTAATACCCATGGGAATTGACTTAAAATATTTTTTGGAAAAAATATTGATATACAAAGCATTGATCATATAAAAATTATTAGATTGTAAAAGAGGTGCATACCTCTTTCAATTCCATGAAACCACTCTGGCAAAGGTAGCCCCAACAAGCATTTCTAACTCTTTCCCCATGCATGCCATAATCTTGGTTCTCTGCAAATACCTGTGACAAAAAAAAATAATTAAATTTGAGAAGCATATTAGATCTTGCAAAAATAACAAGCCAAGAAGTACCTCCATACCTGATAGGCTAGAAAATTTGAAGTCCACAACCCAGTGATGATAAAGTCTGTACAAATTGCACATAACTCCTGCAAAGTCAAGAATTAAGTGGCAATAAATCTATGACCATAAGAGGAAAACAGTCCTAACTAGTATTACATTGAAATCAAGAAAGAAAATAAGTAGATACAGTCATTAGCTGCAACCAAAGGTAAGAATGCAAGTTACCTGAAGATCAAGAAAGGATGCTGCAGCAAGAACCCGGAATGCGTTATTGTCATTAAGCTTAGGATACTGCCCATAAAGGTATGCCAATGAAATAGCAATGGCCTCTGCATTAACATTGTTATCATCTATTTGCAAACTTAAGACAGGAGCAGATGCTTCTTTCCAGGGACCATGAAGCATGTTCCTAATAGGCAGTTGTACAATAGGAGTAAATATTATTTTCCACACTTTATACAAACATTTTATAATTAACAAAAATAGTTTAACTAAAAGTTGAAACAAACTGAGGCAACATTCACTTCTTCGTGTATTCTGTTTCCTTTTGTTTTAACAACTATGAGACATCTATTATGTTCATGTAAAAGAGAAGCTGAACTCTAACTACTGCTAAGTGGTAACATGGCTCTAAACTATTAGCTTCAACATCTACCAATCATCTTGCATGCCTTTATGGCTTCATTTGGTTCGTAGAGTGGTGAAAATAATTTTCTGAGTTTGAAATAAATATTTCATGGTGGCTGAGATGAACAAGGAGAATAAACCTACGTTATAGCATTATTGATAGGAGTTAGGATAATGACATTCATGGAGTGCCATTTTTAACTAGACTAGATAGACACAATTCACACAAAGCAAATGTGCTAACAGTAGATGAGAATTTTAAGTACTTTGGGTCTACAAAGTACAAACCAATTGGAAAATTGAACCAGACATAACTCATAGGGTTAATTGTGGATGCAAAGAGCAATAACTTGTATAATATATTGAATTTAAGTGTATGTAGAAGGTTAGAGGGGAAATTTTGTAGAACATCTTTTGTACCAACATTAATTGTGGTTTGGCACGGGTCATCCAAAGACGCTCAATTAGGAAGGTGCAAAGTTGGGATTGTGGAGGAGATTAGAAGTGACCAAGGGAGACCTAAGATGACTTGGATCATGGATGGAAGAAATTAGAACTAATGAGCAAAATTATAGGTTTAAAAGAGACATTTTGCACTGCTAAAGAAGAGTAGAAGAAAAGGGTCTTGGTGAACAGTCAGCAAACCCCGTTTAAAGAGATTAATGCCTTCATTGAGGTTGTAGCCTTGTAGGTAAAAGAATTTTTCACAAGGGTGGAATTGGGATTGCTTTTGGCAAGGAAGGACTGAGGAACACTACCATTTCCCCTAAACCTCTAACTTTTCTTCTACCCTCCCTCACATCCTGTCAACTAAAATCAAGACTGTAGCCAAAATTAGCAGCTTATGGCAATAGCAATAGAACAATCATGCCACATCATATTCAATAAACCTCATCCCAAATAAACATATCACCAAGTAGTAGACACCAACAATAGACAAACCTCTACTAAGGTTTGTATTGGGACCCACTATAAAAATTATAAAAAAAAAAGGAAATCAACTCTCATGGATTATTCTCATTGAGTCATTGATATACCTAGGAATTTGCGTATTCCCAGTGGTATACTTAAGTTTTAAAAAATCCCAATGGTATACCTACATTACTAAAGAAATTCAATAATAATCACTTTTAGAGGTTGTTTCAGGCCATTAAAAATCACTAATTCGATCATAAACATACTTAGGTTAACTATAGTTAATTTTTTTAGGTAACCAAAGTTGACTAAATAAAAAGAAAAAACCTAATTAATGGTTGTTAATGACCTAAAACAACCTTTAAAAGAAATTATTGAATTCCATTAGTAATCTGGGTATACCACTGGGATTTTTTAAAACTTAAGTATACCACTGGGAGTACGCAAATTCCTAGGTATACCAATGGGAATAATCCTAAAAAAATGGTGACAAAATTGATTACTAATTAGTAACTTCCACAAACCTCAAAGTTAGTAACTTCAACTAGCAATAAACCTCTCTATTGCTAGTGACCTTATTTAACTTCCTAAATCCGCAAATCTTTGCCCCATTGTGAGAACAAAATTACCAAAATCAAAATTCATTCCCATGGTGGTGCTACGAATTAGATTATGTTTCTATGGAGATGATAAAAGTAGTTTCTCTTGCTAAATCATACTTAAAATGCCATTCATATTACCAAAATTTATAATCAATAACCAAACATGCTTTAATAGTAAATGAATCAAATATTTTGAAATAACCAAAAAAGAAACTGGGTCTCAAACAGAGATATGAAACACCATTCAGGCATTCACCCAAGTTTACGCAAATTAACAATAATATGATCCCAGGAATCCATGTTGTAATAATAATACAAATAATAAAACAACAAAATCAGTACTTTTATTTTGACATTCAACATGATAGTTGTTACCCTAATTCACATTATCTTATATTGAATTACAAAAAAAAAAAAAAAAAACAAAACAAAACAAAAAAGAAGATAAAATTCACAAATAATCCGACCTTTGGAGGTGTTTCTCAAAATGATTCGACCTTTGGGAAGATACCCTCATAAGGTGAGATTATTTCGAGCGAGTTAATCAAAAGGTCGAACCATTTTGAGAAAACCGCCAACGGTTGATTATTCATGTGAAAATTATATCACTGATTTCCATGCCAAAACACACAAAAAAAGTCACAAGATAATCAAAATTCTCTGAAGAAAAAAGGGACCAAATCCCACCATCTCAGGAAATTTTCCGAATTTGCGACCCAAAAACAACACACACACACACACACAAAAACAAAAACAAAAACAAAAACAAAAAAAAGTGTATGAGACCTGAAATAAGAGCTTCGAGAAAGAATTAAGCGATGAAGATGATAAGTAGAACCCATAGCATGAACAACAATATCAGAGAAAACGCCATTGTTAAAACCCTCCAATTGAATGTGATCACACAAAGACGCAAGATTACAGTCAACAGCACGCAATTCGACACTGCTATGATCATTATCTGATTGCTGCTGTTGAGGTTGCGATATTGGATGCGACATCGTCACAAAATGATGAAGATGATGGTCTTGTTGGTTGAAATAATTACAACGACTCCTTGTTGTTGAGTACTGTTGCTGTTCTGCCATTGATAAGCATGAGAACATGAAAATCAGAGCCCATTGTTGTAAAGTTGTTGTCGCGCTCAAGAAAGTCGAACAAAAAGCCCTTCCTCAACCCCGATACCGTGGTGTTTGGATCCTCCCATTGAAATTTGCATATGATCTAATCTCAATTTTTTTTTTGAAAGCTTAACTTATTGTCTAATTTAATTAAACTTAATTAAATAAATAAATAACAGATTTTCTACTTTTGAGGAGTCTATTATGCAAATAAGGTGAAAATTAACTGTAATTACGTATAAAAAAACTAATTGATAGGTAACAATTAAAATCTACTTCACTAGGAACAATCTGCAAATGCATTGGTTACCTGCACAAGCTAATCTTTTGCTTGTATTCAGCATTAAAAAAATGAATATTCAGTATTAAAAAATGAATAATCATTTTAGTTACCGCAAAAGTGAATATAAATTCAGGTTCTTTGTGGTAAAATGAATATTTAGTATAACAAAATGAATATTAAGTATTAGAAAATGAATATTAAGTTTAGTTGGTGCAAAGTTGATTGTTGGTTTAGGTTCTTTGTGATAAAATGAATATTCAACATTAAAAAATGAATATTCGATATACAATAATTAATATTCATTTTAGTTGTTGCCAACGTGAATGTAAGCTCGGATTTTTTTGCGGTAAAATGAATATTAAGTATAAAAAAATGTGAATATTTAGTATAAAAAAATGAATATTCAGTATTAAAAAATAAATATTCATTTTAGTTGTTAAAACTGACTCGCTGACGCGCGAGATCACAATTGCTCTATGTGCTCCTGGTAGCATTATATATTGTAGTTTAAAAAATAGTTAAAAAATAATGAAGCTTTTAGGTTTTTTTTATAAAAAAAAATAATTGTGGTTAAAAAAATGAAACTTTTATTTTTTTTTATAAAAAAATTGAATATTATAGTGTAAAAAATAAAGATTTTTAAAAAAAATATTGTAAAGTAAAAAATGAAGATTCCTAGGACCACAAAAAGCTACGTGGTCCTGGGAGCACCATATAACAATTGTCATATGCTAATAATACAAATGTTAAAAAAACAAATACCATGCTATATTCACTACTAGAAAAGTTGCTATTTACGACAGGAATTTCCGTAGCTAAAATGTGATCCCGCCGTAGAAAAAGGGGGTCACAAATGTTTTTTCCCGTCGTAAAAATATGACCCCGTCGCAAAAAAGGGGTCGCAAATGATTTTTCTCGTTGCAATTCCGTCGTAAATGAGTCATTTCTAATAGAGTTTGGGTTAGATATTCGGTAAATTTTAGCGCCGGCTCAAAAACCGTCGCAAAAGATCTACATTTACGACGGGATTTAGGCCCGTCATTAATGGATCAATTTTTTGTAGTATATGCAGATACCTTGTTGGTCCTTAGGGTGTCAGTGACCCTAACAACTAATCAAATATACAATTTATCTCCCTATACTATTACGCAATATATTAGTAGTAGAGGTCGATCCACAAGGAATTTGTTTGGAATTTGCTTGATGTTAAATGTAACCTGAAGTTCTAGATTTTTTGGATATTCAAGACACTAACAACTAATGCAACAAACAAATGTAAATTCGACGAATTCGATGAATAAGGCTCTAGGGATGAGACTCCTTGATTTAATTTTACTTCATTCGGAGGATTTTCGATCATTAAAAACTAGTTATGCTTGAGTAATTCAATTTACATGCAAACTATTAAATTCACCAACAAATTCAATCTTGGCCCTCTCTATAATAGACTTAATAAATTTCGAAATAGGCTAAATCAACCTCACTCGAATAGCCAATTTAAGAATTCTCTAAACTGAATTTGTCAACTCTTTTAATAGTTCACTATTCCAACTATTTTCTTTAGGAATTAGTAAAATTCTCCATAGAAATCTTAAAAGCAATCATGAAAATTATCTAAAATCACTAATATTAAACATGATCACTTCACCAGGCAAGCATATATAGCAACAAGAAATCTAGGAAAATTAACAATCAAAATATCAAATTATCCGAAGCAATCATAGAATCCAATGATCAACCTACAAAATCCATAATATCAAGTCATCAAGTCCCGGCCCTAAAAAAGGAAATTACTTGTTAATTAAAGCCATGACATCAACAACTAAGATCATAGAAGCAAATTCAACACAATTACAAATTAAAGTTCTAAAACTAAACTAAAGATCAATCAAGAAATGTAAATGAAATAACTAAAAAAGACCGCCGTAAAAGTCGCCCCCGTAAACCGACGTCGGAAAAGTCGGTCGAAAAAACACCGCTGGAAAAATCGGCCTGAAAACCATTCCGCCGGAAAATTCGACCAAACCATCACCTAAAAAGTCCACCGAATAATCACCGCCGGAAAAGTCATTCCGAAAACTGTCATCGGAAAAGTCGTCCCGAAAGGCGAAAACCGTCGCCGAAAAACTCGGCCTGAAATTCGTCTCCGGAAAAGTCGGCCGAATAATCACCATCGGAAAAGCCAATCCGAAAACCGACGTCGAAAAAGTCGTCCCGAAAATCGTCGCCGAAAAACTCGGCCTGAATCGTCGCCGGAAAAGTCGACCGAATAATCACCGCCGGAAAAAGTCAGTTTGAAAACCGTCGTTGGAAAAGTCGTCCCGAAAACCGTCGCCGAAAAACTCGTCATGAAAATTGTCGCCGGAAAAGTTAGTCAGAAAACCGACGTCGGAAAATGTCGAGCGGAAACAACAACAACAACAACAATAACAACAACAACAACAGCAGCAACAACAACAACAGCAGCAGCAGCAGCAACAACAACAATAATAATAATAATAATAATAATATAATAATAATAATAATAATAATAATAATAATAATAATAAATGAACTGAACTGAACTTAAATTAAATTAACTGAACTTAAATGAAATTAACTTAAATTAATTTAATAAAAGTCCTAAAGAACGGGGCCTTAATAGAAGTTCTAAAGAACGGGGCCTAAGACGAAGCAATTAACTATGGTAGAATTGCCTGGAGTTATGATCAAGTAGTACCAAATAACAATAATAAATAGGATTCTAAAATAAAAAGATTCCTTAAAAGTTAAAACCCCTAAGAGGCTCGTGTGGTACTTTGATGGCCATTTTTTCACATGTTGTGTGATTCTAGGTAACTAGTTTGATGTCTAGTAAATTTAGTAGTACAACAATATTCAACTAGAATATAAGTGAGAACATAAATTATAAAAAAAATTGATAATTGTTCGTGATTTTTTTTGAAGGAAAGGTGCACAAGTGCGGTGTGTATAGGCGGATCTGCCCTATTCATGATTTCCTTTGGACATCCATAATCTGACCTTATAAGAACACATAAATCCTTGGCTGGGTGGACGGGTGGTTGGAACTAGATGTTTAGGTGTGACAATGTGTTATGTGAAATATTTGTTGACCCGGTTTAGCTTTGCCAAAATATGTTGAATATAGAGAGCCACATTAATTATGGGTTGTTCTTCATATATGTTATGTACATACCCCCATAGGTTGCATATTATATATATTACATATTTCATACCACTTTTGTACCGTATCCCTTTTATCCTAGAAAAATATACATAAAATGTTAGGGGTGTGCAAAAAAATTCGTATCCGATATCCAATTTTTTATCCCGGAAAAGCTTATATCGGATCCGATTTTAAAAACCAGAGCAGATAACCGATTTGTAAAACCAGATACCAGGTCGAACCTGTCACAATTTTTAAAATCGGGTTACCCAGTATCTGGTTTTACTTTTTAAAAATTAGTTTTTAATTAAAAAAACTTTTTTTATAATACATTATTTTTTTGATTAAAAAGAAAACAGTTTTATTAAAAATAAAACTATTTTTTTAATTAAAAAACAGTTTTTTAATAAGAAAATGATTTATAAGAGACTTAAAAAACCGGAGCTGAATATCCGATTTCTAAATCCGAATTTTCGGATATTCGGATCGGATCCAAGGCAAAAAATTTGCGACCCCAAAAACTGGTTATTCGATTTCCGGATACCCGAATTTGCCTCCCTAGCGCCAAATATAAATAATTAAAATGAAAGAATTCCAGCGCATATAAAAAAAAATACAAAAAAGGGATAATAGGACCGCTTTGTGTTCATGCAATTAAGATCACTCGTATTAGTACATGTATTGTGCATTTTGAGGAAGACAAGTGAATCTAAAAACTTAATCTTTCCAGGATAGCAACCACTCCGCCAGAACAGGAGATGGTAAAAATTAAAAATTTAATTTCAACTCTAATTTAACCTGCAACCTACATACAAGAATCATCTCTAGTACTTGGGGCTGCATGATAGTTTTGATAAGGTTCATCGCATCGGTAACAAGATCCAGGACAACCTCAATAAGGAGAAGATGTGCATCTTCTAATATAGTCAATATTGTTGAAACTATTAATTGAGGCTTGGGGGAGACCCCATGTTCGTCCAAGACGTGAATGCACACTGTTACGAGCCAAAAATAGCCCAGCAAGGAAAGTACTTGAGGCCCAATTAAGTACAAAAGCTCAAGGATCAGCATCAACCCAATCATAAGAAGCCCATCAGGGTCCACCACCAAATGACACGTGGCGTCATCCTACAACTGGCTACAAGTAGACATGGCAGCACCTTACTAGTACGAGGAAACTTCTTATTGGGACACGTGGAAACTTCTTATTGGGACACGTGGCAACCAATTGAAGCAACAACATAACTGATGAAATTGAACAGAGCCAACATCAAAGAATCCCACATTGAAAAAATGAGCTTGTATAAGGAGAGATTTTAACATAAATGTAATCATGAATGATTGATTAGATAGATCAGATTGATTAACAAGACAACACAAAAGTGTAAAAGCCCTTAATGGTCTTACTCTTACCTTATTGTCTTCTTGTGTTTACTGTTTTTTCTCTTTTAATCTTTAATTATTTCTCTAAATGGTAAACTTATCAAGTTTGTAGCATACTTTTGGTTAGCCCTCTCCTAAATAAATAAAAACACGTGAAACATTTGGCGTCGTCTGTGGAGAGGGCATGAAAATATGGCAAACTTAGCAGAAAATACTCCTGAAATGCCTAAGTTTAATTTCCCGAGAGAGGAAGAGGAGATCAAGTCAGGAGACCATCATCACGACGAGAGGTCTCCTTCAAGGGAGAAACCTACTCCACGTGTGACCGAGGCCGAAGGCCCAACTCCACAAAATGACTCGCGGTCTCCCTCTCCCAGATCAAATATTTGATTATCAATTTCAAGCCCAATCAAGCATATCTCAAGTGAAAGATATTATTAGACAACATTCAAAGGATGGAAAAAATACTTTAAAGGCTCAAAAGGGAAAAAAGGTCTTGACTGGAGACTAGGGCGGTAGGAAGAAGGCTACA